>CM033798.1:388619-988619 GCA_019656835.1 Rhododendron ovatum
GAAAGAGACACAAATTAAACATCGAAGCTAAGAAGAACAAATAAAATACTAACAATAATTTACCTTAAACCAATCTCTTACGTTGATCCGCGGAGGATCCGATCTCGCAAGGATAGGGCGTGGGTCATCATTCTAGTGATGCGCTGCTACTACCCTACCGCTCACAACAATATATGGTCGGTCTTCATTCTTCCAGTCGGCCAGATCAAATTGGAAGCCATAATTTGGATCCTCTCATGTGGGCGGTGGGATGCGAAACCAGTCATTTGTAAGCTGGAACGTCTTGATGAGATTCCTGTACTAGAAGTTTAATTGCTTCTAAAACAACAAGCGATAATAAAATATAGTAAAAGGTAACGTTACAAATAGTACAGACTGCTGAGGTTAGTTTACTTCAGTAAAAGGGGAAGGGAAAAAATACGAAGAGAACATTTTACTTCTGAAAATTAATCGAAAGTTTGGTACTTCGACTATCAGAATCATTATGTATAATCAAATTACTACTTACCATAATAGAAACGCACTCGTTGCTAGTATTGCTTGCGCAGATGTACTGATGTTTCCAAAGAGAATTGCTCGCTCCCCTGTAGTCGAACAACTGTCAGTTCACTCCCATCCAAGGGGAGACACAAAAGGCTGGGTTGGTATCCGTTTGTGGAAACAAGAGCGGAATCAGGAATTAATTCTGCCTTGGGCTAACCTCAATTGTATATAGTATCAGGGTACGAATTGTGTATACCTTTGTTGAAAGAGTTGGAGGAGTTGGAGTTTCTATTATTTAATTGGATAAGATTTTTGGAAGAGGGAGAATACTAAAGACGAGCGGGGAAGTATTTGTATTATATTTTTGAACTTTTTTTTTTTGGTTTGGTACAAAATTGCTGGAACCTATCTCTATTTATACTACTCCATGAAAGGTTCTAGTACAAAGATATTTTTATACAAGATAAATTTTGAGCTAATTCTAGAATTATATATGTGAATAATTCTCCCAAAAAACTCGATTCACAAGGATATTCTAGAACTTCCGAAGTTAGATGTTTTAGAGTTTCTAAAAATTAGATATTTATATTTTCTTTAATATTATCTTCTATCTTTAGGTTTTGTCAATTGGACTTGTTTGGACTTAACTTTTTTGTGCCAAAATACTAAATTTAATTTATACTACAACAACGTTAATCATAATTAACATACAATTAAAAAGGTAGATACACCTAATAACACTAACAAACTATGCTTACATTAAAAAAAATTAAGATGCAAAATTTCAAACTGGGGCCTATTACATTAAGGCTTTCTGTTCCATTTGTTAGGGAAAGAAAAGTTACGCAAAATACAATCGAAGTATGATTCTCTCTTCTATACAAGCCTTACATTAAGGTGAATTTATACGGAAATGCTAGAGGCACATCGGTGTGGCTGAGTTCAGCCACACCCCTCTCACATGCAGGTGGGATCCACTGAAGCGGGTTCCACCTGCATGTGAGAGGGGTGTGGCTGAACTCAGCCACACCGATGTGTCCCTAGCACTCCCCGAATTTATACGGATATCATATGGTTTGAAAGATGCCATAATTGGATCAAACTGCTTAGATTAATGCATTTTGGGTTCCGCTTCTTGATCGACATCTTGACCAATGGGTAGCTTGAAGTTGATTTTTAGGGCTTTTCCAATGACATCCGAATCAGAAGATGCACCTGAGGTTTCATGAAATACCTTGAGTTGATTTAACTGGGTTTTCAGCTCTGAACAATCAACAAGAACCCCAGCTCTTGACGGTAGTAGGGAGGGAGAGAACGACAGAGAACGCATAAAAGAAAGAATGTAGGAGAGAGGGAGAGAACATCCATTAACAGAGAAGAGAAAGAACGTAGGAGAGAGGGAGAGAATAGCCGTTAATAGAGAGACTGAGAGGGCTAAAAAGTTGGGCTAAAAGAAAAAAATAAATTGGGTTAAAATTATCTGGGCTGAATTTTTACATATAATTTTTTTTTTCCCGTTTTTCTGAAAGTGACCTGACTATAGCCTTCCTTAGCCCTCAAGTTCGTAGTTGGAAGAACTAGAAAAGCTGAAACTCAAATATTAATTCAAGCCTTCGAACTCCAGTATGCCAAAGGTTGCTTTTAAATGCCGGAGAAAAAGTGCTTCTAATAGAGGTAAAAATGCCACAATTAGAATTCGCAGTGTAGAACGACAAAACAAAAAACCACCGTTAAAGAATCGCCCAGCAGCGCACGCAACTTAATTTTTTGTTTACATGACCTCAATATTCATCAAATTTTTTTTTTCAAAAATTCAATAAATAAATCTTGTCACACATCAAAAGAACATGATACATTACCAAGAACCCATCAAAACCATGTTCAAGGCCCAAAACACATCATCCAGGAACAAGTCTACAACATATATATAGCTTCATATATCACCTGATTTCCAAAACAAAAAGAAGCAGCAGCAGCAGCTTCACCTAGTACAAAGTTCAAGTGACGTAGTGATAGAACTAGCTCAGAAAGTTGGTGTAGAATAAAAAACATCACCACCATAAATCATGCTAAGTCTATTCATTCATCCAAGTCTGAAACGACAAGCCAGAGTTTCAGTCCATTAGCCAAAGTATCAGTCAAATTTCAAGCCCCAGAGTCGTCCGCTTGCTCTTCAATCTGCTCGAGAGAATTGGTGACGTCTGGTACACGCTCAACGTTGCTTGTTCGTCTCTCACCATCCTGGTTGAATGCAGGTACATTACATATCAATTACATAACAAAGCTGAATATGCCCCAAAATACTCATTTCAAACTCTGGCGAATAAACTTATACATACTTTAAGTCAAACATGTTGGCCCAAAAATACTCACATTTGAGGCTAGTCCCGTACATTCGTGTTATAGTTAAAGCTGAAATTGTAAAGCGATTGAAATAGTGATGTCAAGGATTCTAGGATGTACAGTCTAACATTTCCATTATCAACTACAAGAGTTTAGTCAAGAAGTAGACAATAAACCAAAGGAAAGCGTATGGAACAGGATTCAAGGATGAAAAGATGAATTTTGTCTCCTCCTCAAGGTTTATGTTCTGATGCGGCTGTCTCCAATCACATCGACCAAAAGGAGTGGAATAACAACCTTATACGAGACTTGTTCGTATATCCTGTTGAAGCTGAGATACTATGCCACAATCCCATTCCCTAGGATACACCAAATCAAGTGTTGCTCTGGCATTCTTCAAAGAAGCGAGGACAATTTTACAGTCAAATGGGCATATCATATTCCTATGAAAACGAAGGAATATGGTGAGCACAGTGATCCCATTTAAGTTTAACTCTAATCAAGATAGCTTTTGGAGTAAGGTTCCTTTGAATCATGAGACATCAGAACTTAGACGCATGCATAAAAAAACTTGTACCTATCAATGTCAGTACCAACATAAAGCAATTCAACACAAAGGCCAGATATAATATAAGCTTAGTGAGGAATTTAGCCTAGCCTCACAAGTGTATGATCAAGCATATAAAGTATAAACCAAAATCAACAAAGTCACTAACCAATGCCCTACACAACTCAGACTACCAAATCTATATAAGTATCACTAAGGGATATGTAGATTTACAACCTACAAAAACCTTAAATATAGAAGTGCATGTAATAGAAAAATAAATACAATTATTAATCAACAAAAGAAGGGACATTATCATTTCTATGTTGGACAGTTACCTGATGACTCTTTGAACTTTCACCTAAAGAAGCTTCACATTGTCTCTTGATCCGTCCTCCATGATTAGGAGAGATGAGGGTCTTGATGTAGTTGTCCCCAACTCTAAAGTTCATAGGAATGCCGGGAACCAACATGTCCCTCAGCGTTCCATTTTTCAGATTGTACAAAACTAGTTTATGTTTGCCAGATTCATCTATCATCCTTACTCCGCAAATTTCTTCTATCATGCCAAATGTTCCCAATACAAATTTGTCTTCCGCTGACAAATACAACACATTTTCTATAGAAATCCCAGGAATATCAATGTTAAATTTGGTTCTGTTACCCCATACTTCTTCATTATCCAAACTTCAATTCCATAGTCAATATAAGGCCAAACAACCAAACAGAGACAACCCCGAGAACCACCAACTGGTAATAGCTATACCCATCATTATCAAACGGAGCAGGCAGCTGCACTTCCTTGAAAATCTCATCGCACAAATCAAAAGCAACAATAACTTTAGGACCATCGAAATCACCAGTGCTCGAACAAAGCCAATGGAGACGCTCATTAAAGTAACTCCCATGAAGCTGTTCACCAAGGATATAAAAATGTAAACCTTCAATTCTCCTTCAAGCATCAGTTTTTAGTGAATAGACAGCCACATCAGTAATATAAGTAAACAACCTTCACTTGGGCTTCAAAACCGTCAAATCCAAGGAGCATCACAACCTTGTAATCATCCGTAGATGATTCATAACCCAAACCAGCCAGGAAAAACGGGGACTGGTCAGACGAAGAGATGTCAAGAAAAGGTGGTTCGAGCAGTTGCTTACATTCTCCAGTGAATGGATTCGACAAGAAGTAGGAATCAATACCTTCACCACAAACTAGAACCAAGCCATTGCAAGAGCCAAAAACTTGGGCCCAGTTTCCTGAGCCCGAAGGCCCCGAACCAAGCCTTTTCGCGGTCGGGCTTTCGTCGGTGAAGTCTACGGAGAAGAGCTTGCAAGAGGTGGAAATAAGAAGGGTTTTTTGAGGTTTGTTGGCAGTATTGGTTATATGAAGGTGGGTCTTGGGAGAAACACACCTGAATCGACAGAGAGACTTGATGGGTGGTCGAGAAAGTACTTCGGCGATGATCTCCGATGGAAGGTTCCTCCTGATGGGGTAAATGATGGTGTCGCTGTTGGATGCAGTAGTCGTCTTCTTCTTCATCTTCAGGACCTGGTTGACCACACCACACTAACGGTTTTTTTTCCAATAATTCTACCCCCACGTCTATTTTAAATACCCAAATACACAAGTACGTGGGCTCTACATATACAGCAAAATCTAGTATGTATGGAGCTCACACACTTGTATGTGTGAGTGTAAATTTGGGTGGGGTGGCAGAATAATAATAATTATTTTTTTGATTTTTGTGTGGGCACATTATGCTGTCAAAATGCACACATTTTTTTTTTTGGGAAAATGATGTTCATGACGTGTTTTGATAATTAATATCCGTCAAGGCTATACTGAAAATATTTGTTAATGCTGAAAATATTCTTAGTGAATATTAATTATCAAAACACGTCATTGGCCGCCATTTTCCCCTTTTATTTGGGCTTTTGGTCATTTTTTGATTGATCACACCACACTAACGGTCCACACCAATTTTAAATACACAAGTACATTGGCTCTGCACACTCTAATATGTGTGGAGTCCACACACTTGTATGTGTGAGTGTAAATTTGAGTGTGGTAGTAGAATAATAATAATTTTTTTTTATTTTTGTATGGGCACATTATGGGTCCCACAAAAAATGTTTTAAACCTCAATGTATTCTTAAAATATTTTTTTATGACTTCCTTAAAAAAATTACCACAATCCGAGAATCAATATTTTAAAAATACCTTGAATTTTGAATTATCTTTGTGGGACTAGTAATGGGTCATGCAAAAATCAAAAAAATCATAACTACAGATTTCTAAAACACCTACGAATTCTAAAACAGACTTTACCAATACCAAATTATGCTAATTTTTTTTCCAGAAGGTCATAAAAAAACATTTTAAGACTACATTATGGTTTGAATTATCCTTGTAAAACCCATAATGGACCTCACAAATATAAGAAAATATCGTTAGAGTACAAGGCCAACCAAACAAGTACGGGCTCTGTTCCAGAAACCCAAATAAGTATTTATTTCTTAAAAAGGCAATTTCATGCTAAAAAATTATGTGTTCACGCAAATATTTTTCTTAACAATATAGATCTTATTTGACAGATCTCGTTAAAATCTTTTAAACAGTGAAAAAAATCGTTTGTGGAGGATTTCCCGCTAATCCTACCCTAATCTTTTGGCGCCAAAAGGTTCCCTTTCTTATATGTAGAGGTGTGCCGTGTGCGTATATCATGGCTTTTTAGGGTTTCATTTGATAAAACCCTGGCCTGACGACTTGTTTTTCATTTAGGCCGATTCGATTCAGTGTTTCTCCGGTGGTATTTAAGCAAAATGATGATTACAAGGCAATCGGATTCTGGCGGTGAAGGTATCTCTATCTCTCTTCTCTCTCTAGTCTCTCTCTTTCGTATTCAGTCATGCAATGAACTTCTAGACGTTGAAAATTTGGCCAATATCGATTGATTGTTGCGGCTTGCGATTCACTATTTGAGTTTTTGTTTTTTGTTTTTTGGCTGCTGCTGTTCGATTCGGGAACTCATCTGTTGCCTCTAGTGATTCACCTCTGGTGCTTTGTTTTTTCATTTCGTAGATTTTCACAATCACGTAGCCTGCAAATGTGTAAATCGTTCGACAAAAGTGAAACTAAAAAAAAACGAGGAATTTGAGTATCTGGGCCAACACATGGAAGATTGGATCGAGCTCCTATATGTATTGGATTGAACTGATTTTTCACTTGCCCATTCTTTTTAGAAAAGGAAAAAATATCTTGAATGGCTTGGATCATACCCGGAGTGGGCACTGCGTGTCCGTCAGTTCCCACCGTCGGTTCCTCCCTTCAGTTTCCTTAGCTTTTTCGCAATTAAAATGAAGAGTTAGGTTTGAGATCCTTGACTAATTGGTGGGCACCTAATCGGTGGTTTTAGCTGTATATGGCAAACGAGGAAGGACCATGGTCCCCTACCAACTTGGGCATCAAAGCATCTCTAGTGCTTTGTTTGTTCTTATTCACTAGTCACTGTATACAAGGGCCTCTGATGTTACACTGATCCACACCGGACGGCCATATTTGGCAGTAGGAAAGTGGGGATGGGGGGACTGTTATGCAAGGATGCCAGGTTTTTTTTTTTTTTTTTGTGATAAGGCAAATCTAATTCTATTAATAATCTAAGAGGAAGGGGATTTGAATGGTGGAGTTTGAAACCCTCACCTATTCAGAGGGAGTACAGTTTATTTTGATTTATAGAGTGACTTGGTGAACTTAGTTGGTGCATCCTATGAGCTGGCAAAGTTGAGTTTTGTTCACCATCCATTTAAGAGGGTGAACATTATCCTCCTTCCTATTGGTTGAAATGATGTGGATCCCACCACTAAGTGATGTCATGCTTACCAAAAAGTGTATTGCATGGTAAGCATGACATTACTTTGTAGTTGAATCCACATTATTTCAACCAATAAGAGAGAGAGTAATGTTCACCCTCCTGAACAAAATTGCACTCGAGTTTGCATTAGGAATCGGAGATTTGAAACAAGTGAGTGAGGGATAATTAGAATCCTATCTAGGGATAACTGTCATCCAAACTTTTGAAGTAAATGAAATTAATTGGCTGAAATGCAATCTGTTGGAAAATTTGCAAGAAGGATATTCTATTTTTTATTTGTCTCTGTTTGCTTATTTAACATTTTTGTGCGGTATATGATTTTTTCGTTTGGATTCCTCCAGGGAACAATATCACTGTCATTGGAAAATGGAATCTGTGCAAGAGAGAGAGTTTGATGAATCGTTGCAATTATAAGGTTGACAGGATTTCTCAACTGCCGGAACCAATCATTCACCACATCCTTTCTTTCCTGCACACAGAAGATGCAGTTTGTACGAGTATACTGTCAAAGCGGTGGCGTCGCATGTGGTTCACCTTCCCTGTTTTTGATTTCCGGTTGGATGAGTATTCATACTTAGCTAAGCACGGTATCAAAGATTGTCAAGCTGAGGCATCAAAAGATGAGTTTCTGAGTTTTGTAGAGGAATCTCTGAATCGGAGGCTTCTGCACCAGTTCAGTATTCATAAATTTCGGATGTCAATGTGCTTCTCAAATTTGGAACATTTGACCCCTTGGATGGACCGCTGGCTTGCCATCATTATTGGGAGGAATGTGAAAGAGTTGGAACTAGAAGTCCGCCGTCGTGAGAGTAATGGACTTTACAGTGTGCCTCCGTTTGTACTTGGTGCTAAATCTATAACAGTGCTAAAGTTGTCGAGATGTGATTTACATCTTACCTTAGCTGCTGGTATCATCAAATTTTCTCAATTGCGAGAGTTGCATCTCGGAAAAATGCACATCAATCAATGGATGATCCAAACTTTCACCTCTTCTTGTCCTTTGATAGAGATTTTGGAATTGAGTCTCTGCATTGGGCTGGATTGTCTTTGCCTGCCTTCAAGCCTACTTCAACTCAATAAGGTTGTGCTGAGAAATTGCCATTGGCTTAAAACTGTGCAGATAGAGGTGCCTAATCTCGTTGATTACTTTTGTCAAAATTCATCTGATGTTGCATGGAAGATCAGCATGTTTGCTTGCCGCAAGTCTCTTGATTACTTTTTTAAAAATTCATCTGATATTACATGCAAGATCAACATGGTTGCTTGTGGCAAGTCTCTTACGAAGTTATCACTACTCATTGATACATTGACAGAGGAGGAATTCCAAAGTCTAATGTCTGTCACTCCTAATGTCGAGTTTCTGGAGTTAAGCTACCTTAAACGATTCTCAAGACTCAAGATTTCAAGTCAAAAGCTAAAGCAACTAGTTCTGAAAGAATGCAAGAAGTCGTTGGTTACTGAAATTGACACTCCAAACCTAGTGTCGGTTGAACATACTTGCTATCTAAGGTACCTGTGCTTCAATTACATCAACACCTCACATCTCCGGGAAGTTTACTTGGAATTCGAACTTGCAAGTCATGACATTGGTTGGTTCACTAAACTGAAGGACTTTCTCACAAGCTTCCCTTACTCTGAAAATTTCAGAGCGGTGGTTTTCTGCTCCAAGGTTTTTAATTTCAATTTTTCTCCTTTTCTTTTCTTTTCTTTTCTTTTTGTTTGTTTTAGGTCTTACCCCATAAACCTATTGCTGATCCTGCATTATTTGATTTGACCAATTGAAAAGTTTCATTCGTTTGGTTGCTAATGGTATTTTGCAGAATGTCAGTATTCATGAAAAGTTAAGAGAATTCTTTCTTCCGCCACTCTATAACCTGAAGGATCTGAATCCACAAATTATTATTTCTTCAAGGGCTTTTACGGAAGTATTAGATTGTATATTTTACGTATGCCACCATGATACTTTATCTCTTATATCGATGTGCTCATGCAACAAATATCTCGAGGTATTTCTTAATATTGCAAAAGTTTTTGATATTTTACTAAATCTAATAAATTTGTGCATTATACTTGTTTATTCGTTCAATTTACAGTTGTTATATCACACTATAGTTGAGAAAGAAGAAAACAGTGCACATTACGGAGGCAGAAGTAAAAACTGGAGGCACTTTCTTGGTGGATTTGAGATTGAGAATCTTGAAGGCACCAAAGAGAAGAGGACATCCCCGTGGAGAGATTTCTTAAAGTCATATTCAAGTGTTCCATACCAGGTGGTTGCACTTAGGTTAGAATGGAAATGCTTGAACATTGAGTGGAAAGTTTCACGTGTGATGTTTTAGTTTTCAATTTGTACCAAAAAATAATTTATCTGAGTGACAATTTCCAGTTTGAATAAGTGATTGTTTTCCCCCCTTTTTTTCCTTGCATATATTTACAGGAGAGTAGTTGCAATAAGTAGGCTTAGCTAAGTAATGGTAGTTGGGCAACTCCAGGGAGGGATTGCTCGGTGCAATCGGAGGTCTTGGGAAGCTTTTGGTCTGGGGTTCCACTTCCACACGTATTCTATCAATTCTTGCTTTGGGATATGGGGCTTTTGCGTCTAGTTTGATTGGACTTTCTACTAGTGGATGGTGAGACTGGTGTTTTGAATTTTTAGAAAGGAAATGCTTGAAGATGTGTGGAAAGGCTCACGTGTGATGTTTTAGATTTCAATTTGTACCGAAAAATAATTTATCCGAGTGACAATTTCTAGTATGAATAAGTGATTGTTTTCCTGCCTTTTTTTCCTTGCATATATTTACAGAAGAGTAGTTGCAATAAGTAGGCCTAGCTAAGTAATGGTAGTTGGGCAACTCCAGGAGGGATTGCTTGCTGCAATCAGAGGTCTTGGGAAGCTTTTGGTCTGGGGTTCCACTTCCACATGTATTCTTTCAATTCTTGCTTTGGGATATGGGGCTTTTGCGTCTAGTTTGATTGGGCCACCTACTAGTGGATGGTGAGATTGGTCTTTTGAATTTTTCGAATTTTTCGGCCAATGGACATTGGCCGAATACGGAGTTATTAAAAAAAGGTAATGGTGTTGGGGCTTCAAAGTTGAATTGTGATTGCACCGGAGCCATGAGACTCTCCTTGGTGGATCCTTGTGTAGTGTAATATCGGGCGTTAAATTGGTTTCAAAGTACTTTGGATAGAGTTAATCGCCTTTGGAATCTAGAAGGGAAGTTCACACCAGCGATCTGGGGTTGGGTTTTTAGCTCATTAAGTTTGAATCCAAATCTGATTAACAAGGTCTACACAGGGGTCATTGGATAGTTCAGAACCACTACCTCATGGTTAGGAAATAGTATCCAGATTTCAAAGCGGACAAAGCTACAACGATTAAGACTCCGGCCTGGTTACGTTTTCCTTTGCTTCCCATTGAATACTCTTACGAGGAAATCATTCTCAGAATTGCACGGAAACTAAGAAAAACCATTGAAACTGGACAACAAAACGAATGAATCACTTCGGGCCAGCTATGCTCGTGTTTGTGTGTAAATTGATTTGAGCGAGCCCCTTGAATGAGAGTCATCCTCATTACAGAAGGCCCGAACGAGAGTCATCCTCATCATGCTCTAATCATGACGCTAAGAACTTACTGAATCCCACTGACTCTCATGTTGTTAGGGGTAGAACAACAGGAGGCTCTGGAGATGATGGAGCTAGGAAGCTCCCCAATCCATTTGCCTTCCAGTTATGGAAGATGGCCAGGGTATTGGGCAATTTAGACTTATTTATCTTTGTTTTTCGTATTGTTTGAATGAACATCTGAAGTATCAAAAAAATAAAAAAAGAGGGAAAAAACAAAACTAGAGAAGCATCATGTTCCAGGCTAGTCCCCCAACTCTTCTCCCTTAGCATACAACTTAACCTTTTCCCAATAGAAAATGCAAGCCCATTATCAAGTGATTTTCTTCCATTTCGGTGAGTTTGCTACAAATGACTTTTTGCAGATTTTTCTCTTCGCCTTCACGACAGCACAACATAACTGATGATTCTCTACACTATTAAACTTGTATTGAAACTGCAAAAAAAAAAAAAAAAAAAAAAAAACTTGATGGTTAATGATGCTAAAACTAACTATACACACGAAAAGTTTCATGCTTTCAAATAGCGCTCAAGTGTTTGTTACCTGGAAAGACTTTCTCCTATTGGGGTCACCCATAGACACAATATGTAGGGCGCTAATGTGTGGGCATCTTCTAAGTGCATAGAAGGCAATACCAATTAATATCTTCTCTTACATAGCCTCGATCACCTCAATGATTAAGGTCTTCAAATCAAAAAGCACACCTTCTCGTTCGTATGGAACCACTATTTTCCTAGTGAATTAATTTAAAAAACAAAAAATAAGTGAGTGAACAAAAATGACTAGAATTGTAGTATGAGAGAATTTGACTACATACCTTATTAGAGAGGACGAGCAAAGTAAGAGTTTCAACCCCTCGGGAAAGGCTTGGCAACCCAAACGACAAAAACGTATCGTACCAATCTGATGCCGTCTCCTCATTCAGGATATAAAAGTCCAATGTTGATGTTTGTTCAATCTTATCATTGCAAACCGTTTCAAGGTTGCCACCTGTTTGCACCCCATGCAAAATAATGTTTCCAAAGTGAATTGCGCGCTCCCCTGTAGTCGAACAACTATCACTTTCAGTTCACTGCCATCCAAAGGGAGACGCAAAAGGCCGGGTCGGTATCCGTTTGTGTGAACAATGGCGAAACCAGGAATTAATTCTGCCCTGAGCTAACCTCAATTGTATAGATTATATCAAGATAAGTGCGTATCACAAAATACGTTTGTTGGAAGAATTAGAGTTTACATTGTTTAATTAGACAAGATTTTTGGAAGAGGAAGAATACTAAAGACAGGGGAGGAGAGTATATATCTACTGAGATTTTTTTTTGGGCTTGATACAAAATAGCTAGAATCTATCCCTATTTATACTACTATATGGAAGACTGTATAAAGATATTTTCATACAAGATAAATTTTGAGGTAATTCTAGAATTATTCATGTAACTAATTCTCACAAAAAAACTCAAGATATTTCACAAGGATATTCTAGAGTGATAGATAATTTAGAGTTTCTAAAAACTAAATATTTATATATTCTTCAATTAATATCTTCCATCTTTGGGTTTTGTCAATTGGATTTGTTTGGACTTAACTTTCTTGTGTCGAAATATTAAATTTAGTTTATACTTCAACACCGTTAATCATATTTAATATACAATTAAAAAGTAGATACATCTAATAACACCAACAAACTATGCTTACATTTAAAAAAAAGATTTAAGATGCAAAGTTTCAATTCTCTTTGAGTCCTGATTTACAAATTTAGATTTTTTCAGTCGAAACAAATTAATATAATGTAATTTTTTTTTGATGCAAACTAACAAATATTTATCTGATGTGAAAATTTTATGAAAAATCTAATAATTAAGTATGGCCAAACTTACCTTGACAGTCCAATTTTGTCGAAACAAATATGATGCAACTAGAAATAAGTCAACATTATACCAAATATATTTTTGGATAACTTTATATTCCAAAGTTTATGAAATGAAGGACTGAATTATGTTAAAAAATGATGACCCAATTTCTCGAGAGATTTACTAATTCTTCCAAAATGAGGATTGCCCACGAGCCACATAATTATATATAAATTTTTATTTTGTTGGACTTACCATGTACTCATAGGCCGGGGAAATTGAGGCTATGGTGACATAGAAAAATTAAGATTCTCCAAAAGGCACATTAAGAGTTTTTGGGTTTTGATTGATAGAACTAATAGAGAAAAAATATGTAATCTCAGTATCTCACTAGTAGTGCATTACCGGTGCCTACAGCACTCCTCCAGAAATTACCCGTATATGATAAACTCTTGTTGGAAATCAAAATTAGTTGGATATAGGAAATTAAGGCTCTGTTTGTTTGGGTGTAAAATGTTTTCCGATAAAATATTTTTCCTCTTTTCCAATGTTTGGATGTGTAAAAAAATGAGGAAAACATTTGACATATAAAATATTTTCCATTAATTGGATGAAAATAACTTATCCTTAAATCTTCGATAAGTTATTTTCCGAAATCAACCCGCTGCCTTTTATTGCAATTCTAAAAAAATATTTTAGATTGTTAAACATTTTACATCGAAATAAATGGAGCCTAAATGTAGATGCACATATGCATAGTTCGGTCGGGGGGGGGGGGGGGGGGAGGGGAGAGAGGGGGAACACAGCATCATTCGAAATCTTACCACAAACAAAACAATAAGAAGCCATCTAACATGTGAAAGGAACATTAATTTTAAGATTCAACTGTTTGATAGGTCATGGCATGAAAAGAAGTACGACAACATGCCAATAATCAACCAAAAATCGACATGAACCATAGCTAATCACTACAGGATCTGCACCAAAATTAAAACCTCTTCCTATCATCAGGCATCTTGATGAACAATTTCCTCCAATATTGATCCTCAAACATCCTCGAGGCCTTCTCATAGCCTCGACCTTCCACAATCTGGACCAACTCGGAGGAAATCCAAGCATCTTACATGTTGAAATAGTATCCGCTTCAACTCGAAGCCTTGGAGTTGTCTAAGTCTGAACTCGGTTCCACCTCATAACTTTCTTCCTTTTCGGACGATTGACCGCTCCTGGCTTCATCTGGTGTTCTCGGAAACCTATCCAAAAGAGTGTTTTGATCAAGGAGAAAAATGAAGAAAGTTACTGACTTAAAAGTTCCACACATATAAAATATGCCAATTCTTTGAAACAAGCGTTCATCAACATCAAATGGGAAAATGAGGGTAGAGAGACGTAAATGACCAGATAGAAAGGAGACATAGCGCCAAACCATGAGTATTTTGTCGTGTCCACCTGTTCTTAAAAGGCTGCACGTGATTTCAAAGTTGTGGACACAATAGAACAGGCTTAAGAGATTTTTAGTTTTTCTTCTGAAGCGTCCATCACTCCATTACCAATCTTAATCTTAGTTTTAACCCTGACCAAAACAAGAAAGTAATCAGAAATGTAAGGGGCTAGAGATGCTGTATCAAGGCCCCGAAATCTTGGGACCCACCTGTATCAACGTCCCATAGAATACCATACTTGGAAATACTTCTGCAATTGAATGTTGGATGCATGGCCTTGTATTGGTCAGTGACTATTGACAATGGAAGGCGACCTGACAATGCCCTAAGCCATGTTTGAAAAACCCAAGTACAAGATTCATCAGCGATCAAAGCACACCTGAAAGAACCGGTTGCGTATTTTGGTTAATTTCAAAAAATGAAGCAAATGGCACCATATAACTACTGCTTCTGTACGAGGTATAAAAAACAATGGCATCCACAAATTGAGTGCACAAAATCTACACCGGCACAAGAAAATGCTCCTGCATTTGCCTTCATCAACTTTCATTGCATTAAAGAATCCAGAATCTGCTGCTTGACGAGACTGACAATACTCCTGAAGCACTGGGAACCAATCACTTCCAAGAGTACTTTGACAAGGTTGAAGCCACCATTTGTTCCAACTAAATCCAAATTTTCCAACCCACTACTTAGTTCCTCCCTAAATCCCTTTCCAACCCACTAGGATCCATTGGAGAATCAAGATCATGATTGTGTTCTTTTTGAAGCCGGTCAACTACCCATCTTCCTGTGTCTTGCCTCTGTATCCTCATGAATGCACCACAACCCACTCTTGAAGGGTGTCGATGCCCTTCCTTGGAGCACAAAAATCTTCTAGAAGTAATTGAACCGTCATGTTTCGAACGGAACAACTGACCAATCCAGACTTTTAGGCCAAAGCTAGCCACATATGCATAGTAAAATATCCGCGCTTCCTTAGAAGAGCCAAACTCAAGACCTTTGCATGTTCAACTTTGGTATTTTAGGCATTTAAAACCCATTCAAGATCAATTCACAAATAAACAAGCAATTCTATCGAGAATGGGCATTAACAAAGCCAACCGGAACATCAAGCTTGTTACTAGCTTCTTGGGCTTGCTCGAACATGAAATAAACTAAGTTTCTCACTTGAATGGTCATTGATTTGATTAAAGCTGGGATCAACTAAAAAAGATAAACAAGTTAAACTTATTACTTTTTTGACACAACAAAATAACTTCATTTATCATTAAAAGAAGTCATATTTAGAACATTAACACCACAATTGACGGAGAAACTTAGAACCAAAGAACTAAACGATGTCAAAAATCAAATAGAGGATGTAAAGACTAGGTCAAGACCACACATGATACAAGACAACAGTCTAATACCAGTCACAAAAACAAAAACAAAAAAAATCATTCTTCGAGTATGAATCATCTTCTAAGAAGTTGCATTCCATAAAAAAAAAACCTAGATGTTATGTCTAATGGGTTGCCAAACCTAAGGACGACGAGGTAGCGAGTTCTCTTGATGCAAATGTCTGTATCTAGACTTATTAGTTTAGTGCAGCTGTAATGAAAGCCCCAATGATTTAGCTGGCTTTGCAGGATTAGCAATGAGATGGAGAGGATTGAGGCTAGGGATGCAAAAATTATCGCCAAACCAAAACAATAGGAAAGAGATAGGTTGCATGTGTTCCTTCCAATTAAGTCCAGAGGGGAAGATTGTTAAAGGGTGGAGATTTGATATCATCACCGCCAAATGCCAATGAACAATCTTACCTGGAACCCATATGTCCAAACATATTCAAATTGCTTATCCCCTAGAGTGGATGGCACTAGTTTAATCTCACTGTTTTCTCTTTCTCTAATAAGTACAAAGTATTGGAAAATTACTCATGCATTCACTGCTAATGGCTGTACTTTGATGTTATTTTATAGAAGTGCCGATATGTGATGTAAGAGTATTCAACAAGTATCCAATACTTCAAGAATAAAGAAAATTAAGCACTCATGCAGTCATGCTTCATAGGTCGCCTTCGCCACTTGTGTATGATCAACAGATCAAGGATATAATCTAAATTCAGCAAACATCACTAACCAATGCCCTATAACTCAGACTACACAATAGATACAAGTATCAACAAGGGATATGAGGATTTCTAACCTCCAAAAACCTTAAAATATAGAAACTCACTTAATACACGATACATACAATTATTAACCAAATACAGAAGGGACAGTCTTTTCTACGTTGGAAATATACCTGATAACTCTTTGAACTTTCACCTAAAGAAGCTTCATAGTATCTCCTAATCTGTCCTCCACGATTAGGTGAGACGAGGGTCTCGATGTATTTATGCCTGACTGTATAGTGTGTTGGAAGGCCTGAAACCACCATTGTCCTGAGTGTTTCTTTTCTCGGATTGTACACAACTAGTTTCTCTCTGTTAGATTCATCTAGCATATATTCTTCGTGAACATCTAATATCATACCATATATTTCGGATACAAATTCTTCTTCTGCTGACAAATACGAAAAATCCAATATATTCATCCGAGGATCAGCAATCGTAAATTTGGTCCACAACTCTCTTACCCTGCATTTCTTCATCGTCCAAACATCAACCAGCTGACTAGGCTGCCTAACAACCACACTGAGACAACCGCCAAGAACTACCATCTGAGGAAACTCAAACCCATGATCATCAACCAAAGCAGGCCACTGCACTTCCCTGAAAATCTCATCCAATAAATTGAAAGCAACAACTACACAACCATCCAAACCACCAGTCCTCTGACAAAGCCAATGGAGACGTTCATTAAAGTGAACCCCGGTAGCAGCATCCACAGGGATATAATGGGTTTCTTGAATTCTCCTCCAATGTTGCTGTCTACTCACTGAAAACTGATGCTTGGAGCCTCCAAGCATCAGTTTTCAGTGACTCCAAGCATCAGTTTTCAGTGAATAGACAGCTACATACGTTATACTAGCATCACCATGAAAGTCATAACGAAGGTAAGATTTAAAACGATCGTTATAAAGCATCACAATCTTGTAATCATCCGTATACGATTCATACCCCTACCCAGGTCGCAAAATGTATGACCCAAGAGGCGAAAAGGAGTCATCGAAAGGCGATTCTGGCAGGTTCTTACATTCTCGAGTCAATGGATTCAATAAGAAGTTGGAATTACCTTCAGTAGAAACTAGAACCAAGCCATTGCAAGAGCCCGAAATGTCGATCCACTGGTAGGAGTGCTCGACCGGAGGAAAATCAAGCTTTTTTGCCGTCGGATTTGCGGAGGCGAAATCGACGGAGCAGAGAGCGGGAGGGCTAGAAATTAAAAGGACATCTTGAGGTTTGTTGGTAGTATTGGTTATATGAAGGTGGGTTTTGGAGAATTGGGGGGAAGAGATTAGGGAATTCCATGAGGGAGAAACACACTTAAATCGGCAGAGAGACTTAACCGGTAGGAGAGAGAGTATGTGGGCGAGGATCTCCGGTGGAAGGTGTCTGCTGATGGGGTTGTTGACGGTCCCAATTTTGGACACTTGGTCGTCTTCTTCAGCTTTTATACTGCTAAAATAGAAGAGGCACATGTAAATCAGAAATAAGAAGGCTCCTATTTTGCCACTCCTTTTTTTTTTTTTTACGTTACTCTCCGGCAAATAGGGGTGTGCAAAAATTCCTGGCCCGACCCGATCCGAAGGGTTTTAGGCGGGGCCAAACATGTAGTTCGGTCGGGTTCGGGTCCATTTTTTGAAAAAAAATTAGTTTTCGGTTTGGGGCTCAGGATGTTGTTTTTCTTACCCGACCCGACCAAACCTGACCAAAAGACAACCAATTCATATAGATTACTTCGATTTTGGTTGGAACCGATCCGACCAAAAAAATCGGGTCCGCGGACGGTTATTCCCATTCGTTTGGTTCGGGGCCAAAAAAATTGATACCCCACCAGTCGGGCCCAAACCCGACCCGTCCGACCCGTGCACACACATACCTGCAAGTGTATTTTTGGTGCAAAAATATACTTGTAGGGGTGTGGCGTTAACAAAAAAGGGAGTGACAAAATCATTTCTCAATAAAAAATGCCTATATGCACAATCATCCGAACACAACACAGAACACAACCTCTTGCATGTGTGTCCCGTGTGTTAAATGTGTATGGAACCCACGCACATGTAAAGAGTTGTATTTGGTGTTGTGTTCGGATGGTTATAATAAATTTTCGAGTAACCTATATTAGCTCTATCGGATAACTATACATACTCATCAAACTTTCATTCAGAATTTACGATCTTAGATTCTGATAAAAAATTAGATGATTAGATCAAACACTTACATATACATCGATCGAGTTTAATTTTAAGGAGGCTGATTATTCTAAAATTAATGAACAACTTGGATCAATCATATGGACCCCAAAGTAGGTCTAGTAATTTTTTGTACAACCTCCATCGATATCCATAGTCGGACCCCCGTTGGGCTAAACATGGAGCACTCCATGATGATCTGAAATATTCATTTCGCGAAAAAAAGTTGAGTACTTTGCAGAAAAATAAGTTTATCAGAGATTTGCAACAGCGTGGTTGGATAACAGGAAATGAATTGTTAGAGTGATTCAGAAAGATAATTGTGAAACAAATTAACACCGATCAGGCACTACAAATATTCGATAAGCTTAATTTTTTCCATTAGAAGTACGATGTACTCATCCAGTGTCACAAAAAATGAACAATTCAATCATAAAGATGATGTGTCCTCTGTAAAGTATAACAAGCTGCACAACACCGCCGTAGTGCGGTGGCTTACTAAGAGGCAACCCTTGAGCCTCTTCAATTGACTTATTTGTATAAGAGATAAACACATCGAAACTTACAAATAAATATCGCCGACAAGGTATGAAATTGAGGTTAAACCGGTAGATAATGTTTGAAAGGTATGAGCAATTTAAAAATGGTACGCATACCCATCAATGAACGAGAAATTTGGGAGGGAGCTAGGGAGTATTTCATTTGCCAGAAACTGATGGAATATGATTTGGTTGGGTTTCTTAATCTTGGAGGATGTACCCATCGAGAAGCCACCATACGTAATCTTTAATATCATCTCGAAATTTACATGTGGGGTCCTAAGTCGAATCAAGCTTCTTAACTTAACTAGTTTTATGAACGTGGCTAATTTCACGTTCAAGTCGTAATAGACAAGCTGAACAATAAGTAACATTCCTTTTCTTAACAAAAAGAAAAGAAACGGGGTAAAAAGATAGTAATGGATTTGCCATATATAGTGGTTTAATGATTTTAAATCAATTCAAAATATAGGTATTGCCTTATTGATTTAAATTCGAAAAAAAGTCAAAAAACAGGCATTTTTTCCAATTAAAATACAATTACGTTGTCCAGCTAATTAATCCTCATTCCTGGAATTACAATTTACAACGTTACACCTCAGTACTATACCTATACGTAAAGGCCACTGGGTTAAGAAAAAGATAAACATGCACCATCTAAACTTATCTTTACAGGCCATATCCCTAAATTACCCTTCTGAAATGACAAGAACCAAAGCGAGCCTTGCATACATAGCAAAAGATGCTGAAAGGAAATCCACCTTCGAAAGAAGAAAGAAAGGCTTGATGAAGAAGGCGGAGGAGGTTAGCATCCTGTGCGCAGTCTATATTTGCTCAATCATTTTCTGCCCTTATGATCCTAAGCCAGACGTTTGGCCGTCACAATTGAAAGCTTAACTCATCATCGCGAAGCCCAGGAACATGTCCCCGTTAGGGCAAAACAAAAGAATGATAGATCAAAAAGATTTCACAAGCCAACAGCTCACAAGGGTAAATGAGCGAGTGGCTAAACAACATAGGGAAGTTCGGCAAAAGGAGATGACCATTATCATGTTTGAGTGCTTGAACGGCAAAGGGTTAGAGTATTTGAACATGTCTGACCTGATCGAACGATTTAAATTCTCTGTTGAGCCAAAACATAAGGTCTATGGAAAGGAGAATCTAATTTCTTGAATAAAAGCATAATGGTGGTGAGTAAAATGGGAAGCGACAGCGGTGAGGCGCGAGTGCTGGGAGTCTTAGTTTCATTTATTTCAATTTTAGTATCACACATGTCTAATGTTGTTGGTTCATGACTTTTGTCATTTATTGCTTTGTTAAGTACAATTTGTTGTTGTTTTTATTGTTAGTGATGGATTGTCGTTTTTCGATCACCACATTAATGCTATAATAATGAGTTTTATATTTTTCTTTCTTACTGCCATTTCACATGAATGACATTCAAATGTTTAGCACACGACACAAACTGCTTTCTAGTTTTTGACAGTTTTTTCTTTCTTATGACAAACGTAGATGCATCAATTGTGTAGCTACCACTAGTTAGATGATTTTCATTTTTATGTGATCTACAAATTAAATAAGTGGCTCGAGTTAATGAAACGAGGACATTGATATGCCCCATTTTGAAACATAGAAGGATAATAATTAGAGAAAAAGTACTATTGAAAGGAGAGAATCCCTAGTGCAAAAATAAATAGAACCAGAGAGAGAGAGTAAAACATGACAATAAAGACCACACAAGACACAAGACACAATATACAAGACATGGACATCCTATTAACTATCACTCATACCAAAGATTAACTCAACTTGGACATCCTAATAATAAATATCAGTCATCTGTATTTAAAAAAAAAAACTGAAGAAGCTTCTCGTTCATAATTTCCTCCCAATTCCTCCTACATGAAAAGGAGAGACGAGGCTCTCGACATAGGCGCCCCCATATCTAAATTTAGTTGGAAGGCCGCAAATCACTATGTCCCTCTCTGTGAATTTTTGTGGGTTGTACACAACCAAGTGCTTCTCTCCATGGGTATCAAACAACAAGAATTCGTCTTCGCTAACATACCCACCACAACAAATACGGACAATCCAGAACACATTGTGAATTTGGTCCAAGACTCTCTTACCCCGTACTCCTTCATCATGCAAACCTTATTTCCCCGCGGACTAACCAAACAAAGAGAACCTCCAAGAACCACCAAGTCATAATAGTCGCAATGCCAACTCTCGCATATACCTAACGAAGTAGGCATCGGCACGTCCTTGAAAATCTCACCCGATAAATCGAAAGCAGCAATAATAGAATTGGAACCATTCCCATTCCAACTAAGGTAATGGAGGCATCCATTCAAGAAAACCCCACCAGAGTTTCCCACAATATACCGATGGAAATCTTCTCTTCTCCTCCAAGCATTCGTTTTTAGTGAATAGACAGCCATGGTCGTAATGCTACACCGATCTTCATAAAAGGATGAGAGCAACAGAACTACATTGTAATCATCTGTCGATGAGTCATAACCTAGTCCATACACATTCGGCACAACATATGAATTCGAATTTTGGACAAATGGACATACGGGCAGTTTCTTACATTCCCTAGTGGATGGATTCAACAAGAATATGGATTTGTCACTACGGGAAACTAGAAGCAAACCATCGCAAGAACTCAAAACCTTGACCCACATCTCGGTGTCGTGTTGTTCCACGGAAGGAAACTCAAGTTTTGTGGAGGTCGGATTTACGTCGTTGTAATCCACCGAGTTGAGATTGCCAAAGCGCGAAATGATAACGATTTTTTGTTTAGGATAATTAGAGTTTTTGGTCTTGGTTTGATTGAGGTGGGTTTTGGCGAAATGGGGGTCGGAGATGAGGGATTTCCATAAGGGAGAAACACACTTGAAGCGGTAAAGAGATTTGACGGGTAGTCGAGAGAGTATATTGTCTGTGATGAGATCCTGGGGAAGGGTTCCGCCGTTCGACATGGCCACCGCGGATGGGGTTTCAAATCGACGGGAGAGGAGCTGTTTGGG
Organism: Rhododendron ovatum; assembly: GCA_019656835.1. Classification (NCBI taxonomy): domain Eukaryota; kingdom Viridiplantae; phylum Streptophyta; class Magnoliopsida; order Ericales; family Ericaceae; genus Rhododendron; species Rhododendron ovatum. The sequence goes on from CM033798.1 coordinate 410,694, forward strand.
TGGTGGTAATTAAGTGGTAGAGCTTGGTGGTGGAGATGCTTTTATAAGCATAGTAATAAGTCGTTGATGGTTACGATCAAAATCCAAAATAAAAAAGACTGGAGAGGGTCAAGTCAACTCGACCAGCTGCAGTGAGAGGTGCTGTTGGAAAATTATTTCATGGAGATTAAATTATTTTACATTGCCGGGTAAGTATTTGTTTTTTTCAAATCAATTACGTTGCGCCATGTCGCCACGTTTTGCTTATTGGGACCACTGTTTTGATGACGTGAGCGATGTAATTGATTTGAAAAAAATTAAAGTTTATATCGAGACCAGGTCCGGTATATATAATTTATTCTCTCATTTCATGTTCCGCAAGCAATGCGGTGGCGACGGAAACTTAAATATTAAACTACTAGTAATTTAATTTCAGAATGTCGTGATTAAGTGTGCAGACCACGTAAAATGCGTGGTGATCAAAACTCTCACATTGACCATGTATCATGATTATTTAATAATCACATTGGCCAAACAAAAAAGGAACAAAGTGAAGTCTACACTAAAGACAAATACTAATTAATATGCTTGTGTTTACACTCATTTTTGGCCAAATGCTAAAAAGGAATTTTTTAATGAACTAGTGGCCCAAAATAATATTTTGGACCTTGGTTGAATTAGACCTCGATTGATTTAGGCCTTTGGTCGAATAGTGGGCCTATTCTTAGGTTTGTTCAGCCCAATTGATTTAAAGCTCAGATTAAGTTCAGGCCTTGGCCCAACTAATTAAAGTTTAGACTAGTTTTTCTGGCCTATTTAGCACAATCAAGCCTGAAAATAGAGAAGTCAAAAAAGCCATGAGCTGCTTAGTCATGCTTGAGAGACAAGCTGCTTAAAAGCCTAAAAGATTCTCTCTAGCAAGCAACTCAAGGCTGGCAGCCATTTTCCTTCAGCATGAAGCAAGGCCACATGGCATTCATGCAACTCATGTGGCCCAAGCAACTCAGTCAGGCCAAGAATGTGTGGCATGCATGCAAGCTGCCAACACAAGCAGCTCAACCAGGTCTGCTGTATGAAAGCTTAAAGAGAGCAAGTGGTAGGGCACAAGTCCTACAAAATCTCTCTATTCCATATATAAATATGTATATATGGAAATACTTAAAATAGCAAGTGGGGAAAGAATCTAGAATGGCCAAAAGGCACATAAAGGTCACGTTTTTGGCATTGGTGGGCCCTAATATCCCTTTTTACAAGCATCTTATGCACACAAGCTACTCACAAGCAGCTCCAGGGGCCTAGAGATGCTGTGTTGTTGCAAATTCTTTTTGCTTTAACTGTTTTAGGCAAAAATGAAGTTTTTTAGACCTGCAGTTGTTTTCTTGGAGTGGAGAGCAAGGTTTGGACAAGTGGTAGCTTCTCATTGGAGCATTCGAAAGCAGCTCAAGGCCTGGAACCTTTGGCCATAAATATCAGAATTGAAGGCCTTGACAAAGGTCCCCGACCATACAAGCTCAACGCTTATGCAAATTATCTTTCAATTATCTTTACTTTTCCGCAAAGTATTTTATCTTTCAGTCTAATCTAGCCCAGCCTAGATTTATTTTCTTTCATTTCCTTATACCTAATTCGTTAAATCATTAATGAAGTTCATTTACCTTATCGTTCAATCCTGTTTTTTTTTTGTTTCCATTTTTCACACGGTTGAAAAATTCTAAGTTCTTATCCCGACAAGGCAAACTACGAATCACATACAGCCTCACCCCTTAGGCCGTATGCAATCGTTCTGTTAGAAGTTAGATCTGAGGCATTCAGGCCTTGATATGAATTTGGACTGCAATTCAGTCCTAGCACGCCTACAACTTTAGCCAATTTGGTTTTGCACATTTTTGTGGTAAACAACTTGGTATTAATTTTATTTTCTGCGAATCTGATCTCGCTAGGCGACTTTGAAATATGGCTACACTTATTGTGCTATGATTGCATGCCATCTTTAATGCTTTGTCTGGTCTGTTGAGGCCCATTTGCCCCCATGGGTTCATTTCTGTTGTGTAGGCTTTCGCCTCACAGTTGAATACAATTCTCCCATTTGCAAAAAAAAAAAAAAACCATTTATTCGTTACAGATTAAAGGAAAAATAGTAAAATACATGAAGAAGCTTCTCTTTCATTGCCTCCCAATCCCTCCTCGAAGATGAGGTGAGAGGAGGCTTTCGACATAGGTGACCCCAAATGTAAATCTAGTTTAAATGCTACAAACCACCACGTCCCCTCATTGTTTCTTTTTTTGAATTGAATTGTACACGACCAATTTCTCTCTATGAACTCTACCTCGTATTACTCCACTGCCTTTCAACAAAAATTCGTTTTTCCCCCAACAAACACAACAATTCCACTGTAGACATTCCAGGCATATCGATTGTAAGTTTGATCCAAGATTCTCTTACCCCGTATTCCTCCATCATTCAAGCTTCAACTTGGCCGTGACGGTGACTAAAAACCAAACAAAGACGATCCCCGAGAACCTCCAACGTATAGTACGTGTCATTCTCGGTATCATCCAACCAAGTAGGCAGCGGCACTTCCCTTAAAACCTCGTCGGAGAAATCAAAAGCAACAAATGTGAAGGAATGGTCATAATCACCCCTCCAACAGCGGCAATGGAGACGCCCATTCAAGAACAGCCCACGAGAGCCTTCCACCAGGACATAACGGCAATCTTCAATTCTCCTCCAAGCTTTAGTTTTCAGAGAATAGACAAGGGGATCGAGTGATTTTGCCACTCCCTCTTTTTGTTAATGCCACTCCCCTTTGTGTCTTTTTTAAATGATTTGTTTTGTGAGAAAATGAGAGTGGTATTAACAAAAAGAAGAGTGACAAAATCAATTCCCAATAGACAGCAACAATCGTATTTTCATCGCGAGAAGATTTAGGTGAAATGTAATAGGAAGAAAGCATCACAACCTTGTAATCATCTGTAAAGGGATCGTAACTGACACCGCACAAAGTAGCGGCGAACCCACCACCCGGATTTAGTACAAAAGGTATTGTGGAAAGTTTCTTACATTCTCTAGCGGCTGGATTCAACAAGAAGAGTTCCGTACCTTGACGGAAACCATGTCGATGGGAAACTAGAAGCAAGCCATTGCAAGAGCTCCATACAACGACCCGATTTTCAGGGGTGCTCTGTTGTTCCACCATAGGAAAATCAAGCTTTGTGATGGTCGGATTTACATCGGCGAAACTGACGGAGTATTAGTTTAATCAAATCAATCACAAATCTAACTTTCATTTGCTTTTTGAATTAAATTAAAAATTAATTTTAAGTACTGTAATTCAGCTTTTTACTTTCCGTGGACGATCTCGGACTTAACTGCTATTCTTCGGCATAATTGTTAATTCCCAATTTTATAAATTATATTGGGAAATGTTTTGCTACTCCTTTTTTTGTTAACGCCACTCTTCTGTAAATGTATTTTTACACCAAAAATACACTTGTAGGGGAGTGATATTAACAAAAAAGAGAGTGACAAAATCAACGATCATTATATTTTTAATAAAAAACAAAAGACCATCGAACTTGAAGAAATCGTCCAAAATCCCCAGTTTTTTCAGTCAAGTCACATCCGTGCTCTTATTTCTAGACTTTATGAATCAGTAAACCAAATTACACTTCGAAGACCATAAGCAGTGATCTCATGCCCCAAGAAGAAAAGTAAGAGAGGGGACGGAAAATTACTCCCTCCCTCCCATAATATTTGTACGGTTCGTAAAACAGAGACGTAAAAATAATACTATTTTTTTAAGAAAAGTTGAAAAAAAATTCAATAATTTACTAGATCTCGATGAGTTCTTTTAACTTATGAAAAAAATTTAAATTTTTTCTCGAAAGAAATGCATTATTTTGTAGTCCTCGTATAGCGGATCGGACAAATATTATGGGACGGAGGGAGTATTACATTTGGACTTTCCAGGCTGACGTAGCAAATAGATGTGGTTTTTTTTTTTTTTTTTTTGTACAGAATAAATGGCCGCATGTACATCTATACAATCTTTCTGAATTTGCATTTCATATCAGTTGAAATTAAGGAAGTATACTTGTGGATAATACTAATGCGTGTCACGATGGACACTGCTACGACACTTTTCAGACAATCCCTCATTCTAATTTTTAGTTGAAAATTTTTAGTCCAAAATTGGGGACGAATTAATTAAGCACTCATTAATTCATATCCAATTAATTAACCACAAATACTGTCAAGTACACTTGTTAACAACCGGCTCATGGTATTTGTATTTCTGTGTTATTGCCTTCCGTTACTAGGGCTACAACAGAAAGGTGGTACGTAGCAGCATCATTTCTCTAGTATCACTTAGCAAGAGAAATACAGAGACTAAATAATAGAGTAGCTGTAGTTCTTAAATAAACAACCATGCACCCGATGTTGTAGGTATCACTTGAAAGAAAACTTGAAAATGAAAATTACTTCTTGAACACTAATAACACACACGGACAAACAGTATAGTACAAGCACTGATAGATTTAGTTTCTTCGCCCCTTCCTTTTCGGCCTCTTTGGAGTTTTCATCGCCCTTTCAAAGATCGCAACGAACCGTTCATGATACCTCGTGGTCAGCGTGTGCCCAATAACCAACCCAACAATCAGCCCACTCCCATATCCCATCATTATGACCATCCAGTAGATACCCCTCGAAAACTCTGAACCATTGCCTTGTGAGCTGTGTCGCGGTGGTGGTGGGGGTGACGTTTCTGAATTCCCGCATAACATCGTTAGGGGGACACCACACAATCCCATATTCCCACCATATGAACTATTATCAAATGTATCGAATTGTTTACCTCGAGGTATGGGGCCCGTGAGACGGTTATGAGAAACATCTAGGACTGAGAGGAAAGTGAGTTTGGTTAGCTGCTGAGGGATCTGTCCTGAGAGCAAGTTTTGAGATAGGTCCAACGATTCTAGGTCCATCAGATTTGCCAAGAAAGACGGGATGGTGCTAGTGAGGTTGTTATTGGAAATGTTTAGTGCTTGTAGTCCACCGAGACTTCCAAGGGATTTTGGAATTTCTCCGCTGAATTTGTTGTTTGAAAGATCAACAGCTACAAACACACTTTGGATCTTCTCATAAAACCTTTTCGTCCTTTTAATAGAAATTGTTACTGAATAGGTAAAACGCCATCTGTAAATAACGTTTTTGACGATTACAAATAGTGGTTTATACACATGCATGTATGCTGGATTCTCTTTCGTGACCACTTTCATTGCATTCCAATTTTGGAAGTACTCTGATGGCAATGTACCAGAGAAACCATTGTGTGAGAGGTCAATGATCCGCAGCTTCGGAAACTTCAAATTAGTCTTAGGATTCTCAATGGCACCATGGAATCTGTTAGATCTGAGAATAAGAACTTGTAAATCAGGGAGAGTTCCCAACCAAAAGGGAAAAGTGTCATTGATCTGATTATCTCCTAGAACAAGAACTTCAAGCATTGTACAATTAGCCAATGAACGCGGCACCACCCCATGTAATTGATTTTGACTCAAGTCAATCATCCTGATCACCCTCATGGACATATGGGGAACAGTACCATGAAAATTGTTGCTACTCAGATTGAGCAGCAACAGAGAATCGCTGCTAGAACTAGCCAGGCATTGAGGAATGGCCCCACTTAAGTAATTATCTGACAAGTCAAGTGCAAAAAGAGCTCTATTTTGGCAGAACGATGTTGGGACTTCTCCGGTTAATAAATTACCAGCGACTCTATAAGTAAGGACAGACGGTGGTGGAAGAGGGAGTGGTCCTTGCAGCCTGTTAAAGCTGAAATCTAGGGATTCTAGTGATATCCATGGAATGGCATATGGATGCTCCTCAAATCCTGTAAGAAAGTTTCCATGAAGGTTGATATGTGTCATTGTTTCTTTACTTGTGCTCCACAACCAAGTTGGTATTTTGCCATGAAGACCGTTATCAGCCAAATTTAGCCCTTCTAATTTGTCTTGGAACCTCAAGAAATCAGGGAACTCCTTCAAGTTGCATGACGCCAATCCCAAACGAATGAATTTTGGTAGAGTAGCAATTGTACTGTTTGTTGCTAGCACCGTCAATTTATTTCCGGACAATCGCAATACAGCAAGGTTTTGGAGATTTTGAAAGATGTCTAGCTCGACTTTACCACTCAAGTTGTTTGAAGAAAGATCAAGACTTTCAAGATGCTTGAGTTGAGAGATTGATCGAGGAAACATGCCGGATAGTTGATTTTCTGGAAAGTCTAGATAGGTTAATTGGGTGAGGTTCAGAAGCCAAGATGGGATTTCACCAAGTAACTCATTGTTGCTAAGAACCAAGACGGATAGCTGGGTCAAGTTTGCAAGAGACTGTGGTAATACATTATTTAATGTTGTACCAATGAAGCATAACGCAGTGAGTTTTGATAGCTTTCCAAATAGGAAAGATAGGGTTCCTGCATCAAAAGCACCACCGCCGAGTCCTAATTCAGTGAGTTTTGATAAGTTTGCGATTGATGAAGGAATCTGTCCCCAAAAATTGTTTCCAGAAACACCCAGAGACGTGAGCTGGGCTAGATTGCCAAGTGAGGGTGGAAGAGTCCCATACAAATTGCAGAAATCTAATTCTAACACAATTAAGGAATCAGGATTCCCAATTGAAGTTGGAAGCACTCCGGAAAAACTTGTGTACGAAATGATCAATACCTCAAGCGGACTACCGTGTGGAAATTCAGGAAGGTAACCAATGAGGCTTTCATTGAGTTTAAGGTCTAAACGACGTAGGTTTGGTAGATGGAAAATGCCCATTGGGAATTCACCATACAGCAAACAACTCTGAAGATGAAGACTTGTTAGAGAGGTCATATTTGATAAAGCACCTGGAATTGTAGAAGATACGTTCACCCCACTGAGGTCAAGTACTTTCAGGTGGGTAAGGTTTTGAACTAGGTCTCTCATACTAGATTTTCCAAGTTTCAAAAGAAGTTCGGGAGAATATGGGTCAAAAAATCCAAACAAATCTAGGAAAGTCAATCGGGAAAGCAAGGAGATCTCAGAGGGGATCTGACCAGAAAAACAAGAATTGTAGAGTTGGAGACTCCTTAGTCTCGAAAGATTTCCAATTCGGGTCGGAATTTGAGAATAATTGAAGTGATTGTCAGCAAGGTTCAGCCTCCGAAGGTGAACAAGGTTGAAGAGTCTGCTATTGGAGTTGATAGAACCATGAAGGAAGCTACTCCTGAGGTCTAGACCAATCACACGACCGGTGTCATGGTCACACTCCACGCCATCCCATGAGCAGCAATCGCTAGCATTTCCGTCGAGCTTCCATGACTCAACCTTTGGATAAGCATAAGGGTTGCCAGAAGCAAACTTCTTGATGTCAAAGCCATGCTTGAACTGCAGCAAGGCTGATCTCTCATCTTCATGGCATAGTGGCTGCATAGAAGAGTAAGAGTTAGTCAAAACATTATTAAGATTAAAACAACACAAGATCAGGAACGTGTGAAGAAACAAAGATGAATCCATCATGCGTATAAGTAGCTATCTTAAGAGATACCGAATCTTGGATGAGAAAGCTAATGCCCTTAATGTCCTTTTATACACTCCTAGTGCTCAAAAGGCATATCTCTAATAATGGACCGCTCCCCTGAAGTCTTTGGAGTTACTCCATTAGCTTTTGAAGTCAAGTGCACCCACTGAACTTGTTGGATGAACAGAGCACCAGGAAATTGAAGTGCGAGAGGAGATTGTGTTGGACCCCTCCCCCGGTGTCGACTTTGGAATTGCTCCGATACCTTTTTTAGGTCAAGTTGCGTTAGCTGTAGAGCGTTGGTCTAATCTCATCATGACCAAATAGATTGTAATGGTTTGAACTTCATTAAACGCTCTAAATATGCATTGACCCGGTCTTTTTACGCTTGTAGAGCGTTGGTCTAATCTCATCCTGACCAAATAGATTGTAGTGGTATAAACTTCATTGAACGCTCTAAATATGCATTGACCCGGTCTTTACGCTTGTAATTAAGTATGCATTTTTTTTCTTCGTTGTCGTTCACTGGAGAAGGGTTAAAGTCAATTCACGTAGAGTGTGGGAATTTTCTGGGCCGTGTTGTTCATTACATCTTGACTTGATTCTCACAAAAAATTCATTCTGGAACCGTAGCCTAAAGAATTATAATAGATGTTTGTCCGTGCCTACGACACTACGCACCTCGGTAGTGCTGTAGGCAATGGGCATTTTTGTAATATACTTTTGTTTTTTTTATGCCAAAGCTAGAAGCCGAGCAGTTGGTAAAAAGAACCGATGGTATTTTTGTAATATATTTGTAAGAGTGTGGGTGTTTTCTTAAGAGAGTTAGAGAGCACACATCATCACTTGGATCAAATAAATCTTAACTCTTCTTTGAACTTGTATTTGTGTGGTCTTCACACCCTTGTGTTTTATTAGGTAGATGAGTTATTTTTTTTCTTTTTTGTCAACCTGTTAGGAAACTTTCATTGATAAAAAAAAGCATAACAGTGCATCGAAAAGGATGATTATCGTTGCATAAAGGATCCAATAACCAATCAGGAGGTCTAGTTTCCAAATATGAATACCAAGACCTTGCACACACGAAGTTGCCAAAGTGTGAGCACCTACATTCGTTGATCTATGAACAAAAAGAATATCATAAATCCTAATTGATCAACTCCTCGGCGTATAGCTTCGATGACAACTTCCACTTCCATAGGGCAAGATCTTTTGCAATCCAAAATATTAGTAATTGATTGGGAACTAAGCCGATCCAACCAATCTGATTTTTCATCAGACCACAATCGAACCCAAAGCGACACCTTGATGATTAAGGAAAGACCAATAGAAATGAAAAAGTAGAAAAAATGCAAAGAAACTCTCAAATCGGAGATCGAGGGAGGAAAGACCCGCATTGGACATGAGAGATCATTAAAAGCGAGAAAAGAGACCATCACTTACGGGGAAAGGAAACTCCCATGATGGGTAAAGCCTCCCCTCCCGCTGCCGCATAAGGGTGGTGAAAACCCTAGTGGAGGGAGGGGAAGGAAGAGAAAAAACGGCAAGGGTTTTCCCCTTAAAGAGAGAAGCTCTGGGTTAGAGAGTGAAAAAAACTTTAACAAGTGGGGTAGAACGGGTTTTTGGTCCCATTGCCATTGATATTGATAGTAGTTTTCATATATAGAATTGGAACTATACTCAATAGAATATAAATTTCACGAAACATCTTCTAAAGGGGTAGCAAATTAACTTGCTACAAATTTATTGCGATTTACATCAGAAAACATTGAACAAGAAATTGCAACAGTTATAGAGGAAGGAATATTAAAAGGGCAGGCCAAGTTTATACATGACTACATGAGTTCCATTTCTCAGGGTCACAACAATGCTCTCTTCACACTTAAACGAGTTTTCAAATATTGGAACGCATCCAACTCTCCAAATTGAAATCTCAGAAAAGCAAGCTTGCCCAAGCAGCAACAAATGCAAAACCACCAAATGGAGCTAAGGTGGAGTACTTTCTGTCCTCGAGCAATGCCACAGTGTAACACCTGTGGAATATCAAAAAATGCTGTTAACTTTGTTGTCTAATGACATATACTCAATATTCGCATACCAGTGGATGCAAATTTTCTACTAAGCTAACAAAACGATATTCAGAGAATGGCAATGGCGCCGTCTTCAATCGGGAAATTGTAATTGCAAGAAACATCATTTCACCCGAGTGGCAATAGAACATTTTCGCTCTGCCACACCTAAAGCTAAGAAAACATTTACTCAAAATTCACAAGACCTTACAAGTGCATGCTATATATCCGTTCTCTGCCTTGCATATTACCTTTCATGGACTCTTGAAAATACACAAAGTATTCGTGTTGGAGACCAGATACCAGGGCAACTGTATAGGCTGTTTACAAGGTTATTGCATGAAGGCATAGGAATGTGGGGTTCTCATTTAGATCTGGTCTCCTCCTGGCTGAACCTCTTGAGTGATCTCCCGGCTAGTCTAGCTCTGATGTCCTAGTCCTGCACATAGTGCCCAACTGATCGGAGGTGACCGGAAGGGCCCTCCAACTGAGCATCTGGAGGAGGAAGTACAGAGCTTAGGGTTTGTGAGATCTCTAGAGTGTACCTTACATGGTTTATCCCTGTACCTTTTATAGAACTCCAAGACTTGCTCTCCAAGCTAGCAAGTGCCCAACACATTTGGTAACCGCCTCGGCTGACGTATTGAGCCAGGCGGTTGGTTGCACGTGAGTGAACTGGCATTGGCGATCCATGTTTGCGCAACAACCTTATCCGATGTCACAATGTCCGCGCAACAACCTTATCCGATATGGTGTGATGTCCGGTACAGCAAACCGTATCGGAGCTGGAAGCTGCTGGGCTAAACCGTCAGGTTCGGCCCACATGTGGGTCCGGCCCAGTTGGTTAGATCACTAGGCCTCCTGGGCCGCACCAAAGAGCTTGTTCGACCTAACCACCTTCCCTCGAGGTTCGATCAATTGGCTCAGCTGACTGCAAGGAAGATAGAAGAAATTACATCTATAAAAACATGCGGGAAGGATTTGAGTCCCACAGCTGATAAAATGGAAAATGGTTTGATCTTAATATACAATTGGGTGGCTCACTAGTTACAAGGCTTAGCCTTTTTAAATGGACTTGAGTCATTCAATGTATATTGGGTCTAAGCAATGTGGTGTGGACTATGCGATACTCCACAACGGATTAAGCCTACACGCACACAAGGAGAACCTTTGTGGATCGGACTCCTAATGAGGTTTTGTATCATTGGATCAACACTACCAACTTATGGCATTTTGCTATTGTAGCATGCCAAAATTTGGCTTTGGCTTTTGTCATTTTGGTACAAACCTTGGGAGATGCTCTGACAAAGGTTATAGAACTTTGATGTACCCTTTATCAAATTTCTTAATAAAACTTGTGTTGCCTATAAAAAAAAGTTTATATAACTCTGAAAGCGAAATCTCTTATTAGAATAGAGAATGTCTTAATATTGGACTGCGGTTAAATTTTGAACGCCGGAAGTTGTAGAATGTTCTGACAGGTCAAAGGTAATCGAGTCTCTTTCTTGGGAAAATGCAATCTATATTGTGTTTCCTAGGGGACAAACTCTAGACTTTCTTATTATCAACATATGCTTTTATGGACTACCAAACTAGCAATAGGGGACATGGTCTTGGAAGTAAGACCACTAATGTTCTTTAATTTTGAGTCGGCGAATAATGTCACCAGTTTCCTGAGTCCTCGCCATGATTATATATGGCCTCGGTCCCCAATTGTTAGCCCTTTTTTGGGAATTTCAACTTATTAAGGGGCATCATCGTTGCGCTTTGTATATTTTGATTTTCTGGTTTTCCTTATTACTCACAAAAGTAAGGAGACACCATCATTATATTTCTGGGTTGCTTTTCTAATTTGAAAAAGAAGAGGGAAAAAGGTAGTCTAGTCAACGACGAGGGTATAACATTTCCATAACAAATGTCGCGCAGAAAGGCGGATTTATGAATAAATTGGGCTCATCCGGCATGTGTATATGTTGATTGCTGAGTGGCCAAAACCCGGGACAGGAGTTTTATTTGAGCTTCGAGATGGACAGTGTAAGGAATAACGATAACGCTATTCGGGGAGGTAAGGGAGGCTGCAACTGGGAAGTACCAGGAAGACAGACTACAAGGTGAAAGCACTAGGATGTAGTCATCATTACCTCCTCCTCGAAACTAATCATGCCTACTTGGGCCTTTCCCCTCCCGAATCAATCTGTCATGATTCTTCAGAGTGTCGTGAAACAGTCGATCTCATTAGCTACGACCACTCCTCCCACTTAATGGCAGAGGCAACTAAAGGGCCTGACTTTTCTATTAGTCAAGCATGGATAACATATATAGTACCAGGACTTGCAATATGAAAGACCGTGTCATTATTTTTTGCCCAATGACTTATGAAAAGGGATCGACCATATTTTCGGGGACAGCAAAAAGTATGCAAAGGGACTAAAAATTAGCATCAAGTATACTCCTCCTATACGAAATTCAAATGAACAATTAATTGCAATTTAGAGATCGAACTAGTACAATTGCAAGAAAACCATTATACCATTATGAACAACAAGAAAAAGATAGCAGCACTTACGTCCCCGAGAATGCCAGAATTCCAGTAGTCAAAAGGCCTCCAAACTGCAATCAAATACGATAAGAAATTACGTTCATCTATCATCATCTGTATGCTCGCACTCATATACGGGAAAAATAATGAAGAATGGGGGCCTCACAACATTGGGGCGTTTGGTGACAGGAGCAGCAACCAAAGCAGGTGTGTGAACCAAGTGGTAGAGAGATGCCGTGTGCCAAACCTTTCAGATTGAATTAGCAACAAAGAGGTTGTAAACCAAACATGTAGATCGATGGAGGAATCCCAAGTAAAAAGAAAAAGAAGGCAAGAATGCAAAACCTCTTTGTAAGTGGGGTTTTTGGGTTTGAAGCCATGAGCACCATAAGTCCCCAACCCAAGAGCAGCTACTCCTGTTTCCAAGTTTTTTGAAACAGAAAGAGGGTTTTGTCAACTAAACCAAACAGATACATGAAATTTACATGTGGGTACATCTAGTTGTGTCTCTCTGTGTGTGCATCTAGGGAGAGAGAGAGAGAGAGAGAGAGAGAGAGAGAGAGAGAGAGCAAACCGGAAATAGCAGCAACTTGTGCCAGAGACGAGGATCCATTCTTCACCAGTTAACCACTTTTCCAAAAATGTAGAACGCCCCAAATCAAGCAACGCGGTTATCAGTTCTCAACGACGTCGTATGCTCTTCTCCAGGGTTGGGCATTTTTTCTGACGTGTTGTTGCCTAACCAATAGGGGTGGATATTGTGTCGTGTCGTGTCATCTCGTGTTTGTGTCAGAATTCTCTCAATTTTAACCCAACCTGTTTAACTTTTCATGTTATCGTGTCGTGTCATATTTGTGTTTTGTGTTAGAAATAGCCGATTCTAATCCGCTAATTTCGTGTTGGGTTCGTATTTTGTTATCGTGTCATTTCATAAATTTTCGTGTCGTGTCGTGTCATCTCGTGTTCTTGTTAAAATTTTCTAATCCTAACCCGACCTGTTTTAGCTTTTCGTGTTATTGTGTCGTGTCATATTCGTGTTTTGTGTTAAAAATAGCTGACTATAAACCGCTAATTTTGTGTCGTGTTGGAAATTGCCACCACTACTAACCAACAATCTCACACCCCTCTTTTATGCAAATAATTTTTTGTTTTGTTTTGTAGTGATGTAAAATTATATGATTATACTTTTTATGTGTGAATAGAAAAATGTACGAAGGTAATTAGTTTTACACTACCAGAACACCCGTTCCTCCTCAATTGTTCCAACTTTGATTCCTGATGTTGTTCCTAATTTTATATGAATGAAGAAAAAAAATGGAGTGGACTTGGACTAAAGGAGAGTGCGAAAATCATTTCCTTTAGTCTTTCATTTTTTTTTGTTTTTCTAGACGATTGACACTACGATTAAGTTCCACTAAGGGACATTTGAGCTTTTTCTTATTTTGTCTTTATTTAAAAAAATTCGCATTGGTTAGTTTTGCGCCTAATTTTTCTGGATTATTGATCCATTTAGTCAAGACAAATTGAAAAAATAAAAAATTATGACTTTTACCCAAATATTTTTTAAAATATCCAAGATAAAGCAAAAAAAAAAAATCTTATCTACAAAAGTTAGGCTCAAAACTGGTGGTGTGATTTACTATGTAGAGAACAAATGTAATCGAAGACATTATGTAGAGAACAATTTTCTAATATGCTATCTATAAAATCAGCTTAATTGAATATCGAAAAGTGCTTGATCAATAGATTTAATGTTCAGTTCAAAATTTGTAGTCCAAAATTGTGAACGAATTAATCAAGCACTTATTTAAATCCGATTAAGCTGAATTTTTTTTTATACGGAGAACAAAAGAATTGTTGGACTATAACAGAAAGGTAGCAGCATCATTTCTCTAGTATCACTATCGTTAGAAAGCGCTTTCATCTGTTGACTGTTTGGAGGAAGCTATGGTACACAGGGTATACCGTATGTCTAAATTATGACAATTTGTGATTTTCATTATGCCAATTTTTGATTTTCTAATGCATATTTATGATTCTAGTTACGACTTGTACATTAAAATTTACCTGTTGAACAGGTCATTAGCAGGTTATCCATAATTAAAAAATATTGTTATTATGTAACCATAATTATTCGTACCGAAATCCATAATACTTGTACCCTAACCAAATATATGCGTACAATATCAAAAATTAAATAATGTTACCCACAAATGCTATAACAACACATAAATTGGCATTATCTTACCACAATAAATCGTACCAAATTTTTTGACTCGTATGATATTCCGTAACAAAATCAAAATATGTCGTACCAGAATCAACAATTGTTATACCCAAGCCAAAAATATTTGTAAAATGCCACAAATTTTAGAAAATAACCACAATTATTATGACAACACCTAAAATTGTCATTTTCTTAACACAATGTGTCATATCAAAAGAAAACATATTTAAATACCACAAATTTTATAACAAACCATAATTGTTATGACAATACCATAAATTGACGTTTTCTTACCACAATGTGTCGTACCAAATAAAATTAATTAAAATATTCTGTAATAACACATGTCTAAAATACCATAAATTTAGTAATATAACCAAATTTGTTATGACAACACCATAAATTGACGTTTTCATATCCACAACGTGTCGTATAAAAAAATTCAATCAGAATGTTCAATTAACGGTAGTTATAATCAACAAAATATCATACCTCAAATTCATTAATATAACCAAATTTGTTATGACAACACCATAAATTAACGTTTTCATACCCACAACGTATCGTATAAAAAAATTCAATTGAAATGCTCAGTTAACGATAGTTATTATTAGTAAAATACCATACCGCAAATTCAATAATATAACCAAATTTGTTATGATAACACCATAAATTGGATTTTTTATATCCACAATGTGTCGTATAAAAAAAATTCAATCGGAATGTTCAGTAAACGATAGTTATAATTGACAAAATACAATACCACTAATTATTTTCAATTTCCGCCACATTATTTTTTCAAATTTTAAAATTTTCACCATATTGTCTTAATTTTTGATTCCCTCTACACTAATTTTTCAAATTCTTATATGTATCCAAATTTTCGAATACAACTACAATTTTCTCTCAAAATATTAGTCTAAATCAAATTCTTTTTCTACAAAATTTAATTCAAAAAATAAAAATTCCTTTGTGGAAAAATGAGATGTCAAGAAAAAAATAATTATCCAACTGTCTCAAATGTATACACTTTCAATACTAAAATGAAGTATAAAAAAATAAATGTAAATATTAAAAAATAGAGTGTGAAAATTACTCTCATTTTTGTAATTGGTGAAATTAATTATATTAATACCCAATCTTATCAATATTTTGGGCGGTGCACTTAACAATTGGCACTATATATTTAACACATGGATCGGTATCAAACCTTCACCCTATGCGTACCAATCCAAATTTAATGGTGGTCCTTGGAACTAGGTCGTAGAAGTAAAATCTAAATAATTTTGTAAATTTATTGTCATTGTACTTTCTTTTAAAAAAAATTATTATAGTCGACATTTTGATTTACACCAATGACATAGCTATAATATAATCTACAAGTGCAGGCCCATCACTAGGACGGAGGCATTTGAGGCCTCTGTCTTCTCAAATTTTTAGCCTGAAAATAAAGCCCTTACATACAAGAAAATATTATATAATTAATAGCCTTTAGAATTACAAATTCTCAATTGTGTACCATAGTGATAAGGTGTTGCAGTTTGGACATTTATCTAAAAGATCTGGGGTTCCAGTCTTAAACCCTTCGTTCCTATTTTTTTTTAAAGAATGTTGTTATTTTTTAGAATAAATCACATAGTTAGTCCTTGAAGTTTCATACTTCAACAAATCTCATCGTTCAATTTCAATACAACATTAAAATATAATAATGCACCATCTGAGGCCCACGTAAGGTGTTTATTTTATTTTATTTTTTATTTTATCAAAATCGTCTATTTTTTGCATAATATTAATTAGGTCATTCGTATCAAGAATGAAATTGATCATTTATAGCTAGACACTTAATTGGATGGAAAATATCATTCTATTATTCAATTTGCGTGCCGATGATGGAGCTTCCTAAACTTGATTGAGACAAAAAATTACGTAAGTGACTTATGCCTTGTTCTTTTTGCTTTTTGAAAAGAATTTTTCAAAAAATTCCCCCTTGATTCTCCCTACTTTCAACATTTCAATCTCTGTCTCTCTCCACTTATTACCCCTACTATTTTTCAAAATTTTTTTCAAAACACAAACCAAACACAGCATTAATCAACAAACATAAAAAATTCAACGGATTTGATCGTCATTATTGTGTCACAGTCGCATGGCTACATTACATTCAACTACAATAGAGGACTAGGTTTCATATCAAATATAAATTGACTGTACAATCTAAATGTCGTTAGTGAGTGTATTTTTAAAATGATTGATCAGGACTGTTAGGATGTTAAGTTATACAATATTTAATTTGTGATATTTAGACATGTATTTTGTTTGGGTATAATAATTATTGATTGTGCAACGATATATTTTGGTCTTGTATCTAGTATCTTTTGATCGATTTCTTTTGGTATGACACATTGTGGTAAGAAAGTGTCAAGTTTTTGTGTTGTCATAACAAATTGTGGTTATGTTATATAATTTGTAATATTTTACACATGAGGGAGAGGGAGAGAAAGTCAAGGAAGAGAAAACAACCTGTTACCTACTAAGCCATTTTTTTATTTTATTAATTGGTTTAATAAATGGGTGGTCCGGATTATTTACCTTTAAATCCAAGGGTTTAAAATCATGATGCGTACGGTACACCCCTTAATCAGGGGTGTGTACCATAGGACTACCCTGATTGTTTTTGTATACTTCATCAAAATTACTTGGCAAGAGGAATACACATGCAGACCAAACAACAAAGTAGCTGTAGTTCTTAAATAAACAACCATCAGATAAACAAACAGTAGATGTAGTAGGAATCACTAGAAAGAAAACTTAAAATTGACAAACGACATGAAAATTACTTCTTCAAAGCTAAGAGCACACACATGGACACACAGTATAGTACAAGCACTGCTAATAGATTTAGTTTCTTCGCCCCTTCCTTTTCGGCCTCCTTTGAGTTTTCTTTGCCCTTTCAAATATCGCAACAAACCGTTCATGATACCTTGTCGTCAGCATCTGGCCAATAACCAACCCAACTATCAGCCCACTTCCATATCCCATGATTATGACCATCCAGTAGATACCCCTCGAAAACTCTAAACCCTCATCGCCTTGCAAGTTGTGTGCCGGTGGTTGTGGGGGTGACATTTCTGAATTCTTGCATAACCTTGTTAGAGGGACGCCACACAATCCCATATTCCCACCATATGAACTATTATCAAATGTATCGAATTGTTTACCTCGAGGTATGGGGCCAGTGAGACGGTTATGAGAAACATTTAGGACTGAGAGGAAAGTGAGTTTGGTTAGCTGCTGAGGGATCTCTCCTGAGAGCAGGTTCCGAGATAGGTCCAACGATTCCAGGTTTGTCAAATTTGCCAAGGATGACGGGAAGACGCCAATCAGGTTGTTTTTGGAAATGTTTAGCACTTGAAGTCCATTGAGATTTCCAAGGGATTCTGAAATTTTGCTGCTGAATTTGTTGCTTGAAAGATCCATAACTGCAAATTCACTTTGGATCCCCGGATACAACAGAATATTCCCTTTGGTCGATACTGTTATTGAATAAATAAAATACCAATTGTAATCAATGTTTCCAAAACTTATAAATTCGGGTTTCAACACAAGCATATATGTTGAATGCCCTTTCGCGACCACTTTCATTGCATTCCAGTTCTGAAAATATTTTGATGGCAATGAACCAGAGAAACCATTGTGAGAGAGGTCAATGATCCGCAGCTTTGGAAACTTCAAACTGGTTTTAGGATTCTCAATGACACCATGGAATCTGTTAGATCGGAGAATAAGAACTTGTAACTCCGGGAGAGTTGCCAACCAAAAGGGAAAAGTGTCATTGATATGATTATCTCCTAGAACAAGAATTTCAAGCATTGTACAATTAGCCAATGAACGTGGTAACCCCCCATGCAATTGATTTTGACTCAAGTCAATCATCTTGATAACCCTCATAAACATAGGAGGAACAGTGCCATGAAAATTATTGCCACTCAAATTGAGCAGCGACAGAGAATCACTGTTAGAATTGGTCAAGCATTCAGGTATGGCCCCACTTAAGTAATTATCGGACAAGTCAAGCGCAAAAAGAAGCCTATTTTGGCAGAATGATGGTGGGATTTCTCCGGTTAGTAAATTCCCAGCGATCATATAAACAAGGACAGACGGTGGTGGAAATAAGAGTGGTCCTCGCAGCCTGTTAAAGCTGAAATCTAGGTATTGTAGTGATATCCATGGAATGGCATATGGATGCTCCTCAAATCCTGTAAGAAAGTTTCCATAAAGCTCGATTTCACTCATTCTTTCTTTACTTGTGTTCCACAACCAAGTTGGAATCTTGCCATGAATACTGTTATCAGCCAAATTAAGCGATTGTAATTCATCTTGGAACCTCAAGAAATGTGGGAACTTCTTCAAGTTGCATGACGCCAATCCTATACTAATGAATTTGGGTAGAGTAACATTGGTACTGTCTGTTGCAACCACCGTCAATTTGTTTCCGGACAATCGCAATACAGCAAGGTTTTGGAGATTTTGAAAGATGTCTAGCTCGACTTTACCACTCAAGTTGTTTGAAGAAAGATCAAGACTTTCAAGATGCTTGAGTTGAGAGATTGATCTAGGAAACATGCCGGATAGTTGATTTTTTGAAAAGTCTAGATTGGTTAATTGGGTGAGGTTCAGAAGCCAAGATGGGATTTCACCAAGTAACTCATTCCTGCAAAGAACCAACACGGATAGCTGGGTCAAGTTTGCAAGAGACTGCGGTAATACATCTTTTAATTTTGTACCAATAAGGTCTAATCTAATGAGTTCTGATAGCTTTCCAAGTAGGAATGGTAGGGTTCCTGCATCAAAAGTACCACTGCTGAGTCCTAAGCAAGTGAGTTTCGATAAGTTCGCTATTGATGATGGAATCTGTCCCCACAAATTGTTTCCAGTAACGTCCATATACGTGAGCTGTGTCAGATTGCCAACTGAGGGTGGAAGAGTCCCATAAAAATTGGATGGTCCTAAGTCTAAAAAAATCAAGGAATCAAGATTCCCAATTGAAGTTGGCAGCAATCCAGAAAAACTTGTCCCATCAATTGCCAATACCTCGAGCAGACTACCGTGTGGAAATTCAGGAAGATAACCAATGAGGTTTTCATTATATGAAATGATTAAACGCCGTAGGTTTGGCAGATGGAAAATTCCCATTGGGAATTCACCATAAAGCAAACAATTCCTAAGATTAAGACGTGTTAGAGAGGTCATATTCGATAAAGCACCTGGCACCGTAGAAGATACATTCACCATATTGAGGTCAAGTTCTTTCAGGTTGGTCAGGTTTTGAACTAGGTCTCTCAAACTGGGTTTTTCAAGTTTCAAAAGATATTTATTAGAAGATGGGTCAAGGTAGCTAGACAGATCAAGAAAAGTCAATTGGGAAAGAGAGGAGATCTCTGAAGGGATCTGACCGGAAAAATAAGAATTGCAGAGGATGAGAACCCTTAGTCTTGAAAGATTTCCGATTTTGGTCGGAATTTGAGAATAATTGAAGTGATTGTAAGCAAGGTTCAGCCTCCGAAGGTGAACAAGGGTGAAGAGGCTACTGTTGGAGTTGATAGAACCATAGAGGAAGCTGCTGCTGCTACTGCTATTGAGGTCGAGACCAGTCACACGACTGGTGTCATGGTCACACTCCACGCCATCCCACGAGCAGCAATCGCTAGCATTTCCATCGAGCTTCCATGACTCAACCTTTGGATAAGCATAAGGGTCGCCAGAAGCAAACTTCTTGATGACAAAGCTATGCTTGAACTGCAGCAAGGCTGCTCTCTCGTCTTCATGGCATAGTGGCTGCGTGGAAGAGTAAGAGTCAGTCAAAACATTAAGATTAAAACAACAGAAGATCAGGAACATGTGAAGATACAAAGCTGAATCCATCATTTATAAGTAGCTATCTTAAGAGTTACCAATCTTGGATGAGAAAGCTATGCCTTCCTTGCGGTTTTATACCCTACAAGTGCAGCCTCCTCGTGTTTTAAAAATGCTCAAAAAACAGCTAACAATGGACTCCAATACCTTTTTAAGTCAAGTCTACCCACTGGACACCAGGAAATTAACAATGGACTCCAATACCTTTTTAAGTCAAGACTCCAATACCTTTTTAAGTCAAGTCTACCCACTGGACACCAGGAAATTAACAATGGACTCCAATACCTTTCTAAGTCAAGTCTACCCACTGGACACCAGGAAATTAAAGAGAGAGAGGAGATAATTGTTGAAAGTAGGCCTGTCAATGGACCGGATCCGATTCGAAAAAATCTAATCCGGATTCGGATCCGAATCCGATAATGTCAATATGAAATCCGATAATCCGAATCCGGTAATTCAAATACGGATTCGGATCGAATCGGATTAAATCCGTTATCAATCCGAATCCGAACTTTATTTTTTTTTAAAAAACAGTAAATTTTTAATTTTGAAAAAAAAAAATTTAAGAAGTTGTATTTTTATTTTTACTTTTTTTTTAAATTTTTTTTGGGAAAATATTTTTTTTTGCTAAAATTTTTGAAGTAAAAAAAGTTTTCGGATCGGATTTGGATTTTCGGATCAGATCCGAAGTTTTCGGATCCGGATTACCATTATCGGATTCGAGTCTTATCGGATCCGGATCGGATTCGGATCTGTCGGATCCGGCCTATTGACAGGTCTAATTGAAAGATAATCTTGAGAACAAAAAACGTAAGTCAACTGTGCTTTTGGAGGCTTGCTATTAGATTTGGGAGAAGAAAAAACGCGGATAAAGACTTTCACACTTCCCTGATATATTTTGAGATTTGCAATAAATGAGAAATTATCTCATTCTTGTTTTTTCTTATCGTTATACCTGTATATAGACTTGTAATTTCATTGTAAAAGTATAAGTGAAGTAGAAGAGAATTAGAGAGATTGAGAGGGAAATAGAATGTCCCCATATTTTCAAATTGAGTGAGTTCAATATATCGCGAGCGTATTTGTGCAATTCTCTTATTAGTTTCATACATTATAAGTGTGTGATCAATACCCTTCCACCCAATAAATTACAAATTGGTATCAGAGTCTTAAGCTCTTAAAAAAAAAAATTCTATCTGAAGAACATTCCTTTCTCAGAAGCGAGATGGAAACTCAATTTTTCGATTCCATAAACTGAATCGTCTCACGTCGACGAGTTCAGTCCCACCAAAATCGAAGCCGTTCGACTGTGAAAGAACACTCGCCGTTCATCTTCCATTGCAACCCGCCACTTGAAGGCTCGGCGGCAGCAGATCGAAGAAACAGATTCTTCGTCTTATTCCATCGTGGAAAACATAGAAAAGTTAAAGCCAAGTCTCTTGTCTTTTCGAAAAAGTAGTGGTCGGTTGTCTGATTCAAGTGTCTGCCAGCTATTTCTCACAAATAGTAGTGCTCCACAAAGAGGTCATTTTTTTCCCAAAAAAAAACAAAGAGTGGTTGGTTGTCTGTGATCCCATTAATTTTCACAAGCTATTTTAAAAAAACAGGCCCACAATGGATCAAATCACAGTCAACCCCTTGCAATTTTTTGCTATCCAATCAAAGACCCAAAGTTCCACTCCTGAAGTTTGAGAAATTTCAAATTAGTCCCTAAAGTTTGAAAGATTACAGTTCAGTCCTCGTCAGACGTATTTCCATCGTTTTTCAAGTTTTGATGGCTAACGGAACATCCCAAGCCGTCATTCCAAAACTCACCAAGGACAATTATGATAATTGGTCCATCCAAATGAGAGCACTACTCGGTGCTCAAGATGTTATGGAGGTGGTAGAAGAAGGTTATGATGAATCTGCCTCAAAAGAAGCTGAAATTGCTTTAAAGGAGGAACAGAAGACTACGTTCCGTGCCGAGCGAAAGAAGGATTGCAAAGCATTGTATGAACAAAATCAGTGGTTTCAATTAATATGTTATATCAAAAAGTATTGGTTTAATTCTGTTTCCCATTGCTCGAGATTAGTTTGTGCAACCTCTTTAATCAGATCTGAAACTTTAAAATATCTCAAAAGTTAAACCTTTACTTTTGAATTGATTTTCCGTTGGTAGTATCTCAAAAGTAGTTACAATCTATAACGAAAATTTCCCAAGCTGTAAAAGACCGCGTTCTGCTAAAATTCTACATTTTATCAGATAAAGTTGTTCATATTCGAAAAGGCGCAGTTATTCATGTTGGAGAGCTGTTGCTCCAAGCTCATGTGCTCGATCGGATCCAGTACTAGCCCTAGCTACCTCCTTAACCCCTTGAAATAGGATAGTGTAATTTTGCCATGTCCAAAAGAAATACGATAGTGTAAGTTTGTCATGTCCAAAAGAACATAAAATGCAGTACCAAAATGTGGTCACCAAAGTATTACTACAAACCAAAGTGTCTACCGCGTCTGTGTGGAAAATTGTGTTGCGTTGTTATCCAGAGGTTAGTCTCTCGCTTTACTAGTTGGAGTGGCTCCAAATCATTAATTTGTTTTTGGTTTTTTAGGTCAAGTATGTAACATTCATTGAGCTAGCACATTGCAGGAAAAATCAACCAAACTTAATTTTCCTAGGAAACAGGGAAGAAGGGAGAAAGGAAAAGACAAACAGGAAGACTCGAAAAGATTCCTACACATTAAAGAGGCAGGTGGAAATCATTTTCAACAAACGATCGAAAGCAAAGATGTACGTGTTGATCCCATCCTAGATGAATAGCCTTAAGTTATCGTACGTAAAACATGTTGATACCATTCTCATGTCACATCCAAGTCAATAAAAATAGAAAAAAAAAACGAAGTGTTGGTATAATATAAGTTGAGACAAATAGATAGTGAGATGAGAGTAATAAGCGGATAGAAAACTTATTGAAAGCAGTGCTGAGAGAGAGGCGTGGTTCTGAAAACCCCATCTCAAGAAAGCCATGTCCTCGAGGAAAATTGTGTTGCATTGTTATCCAGAGGTCAATCTCATGCTTGACTAGTTAGAGTGGCTCCAAATCGTTTTATTGGTTTTTGGTTCTTTTAGTCAAGTATGTAGCATTCATTGAGTTGGCACATTACAGAAAAATCAACCAAATATTTCTCAAGAAACGGGGAAGATGCGGGAGAACGGAAAAGACAAACGGGAAGACTCGAAAACATTCCTGCACATTTAAGAGACAAGGAGGAAATCATTTTCGACAGTTAACTAATGAGTAAAAGCAAAGATGGGTTAGGCTAGATCTTTTTTATTGTCTAAACAGATTAATCAGGCTAAAATCCACAACAAGATGGATTTTGAAATAGGTAATTCTCCTCATATATATATATATCAACTAAGAGTTTACTTAGCAAAACTAACATATCTAGAGCCCTTAAGATATAGTCATATAGACAAACTTTATAGGGTATTTGAACATCACGAGCTGTCCCATAAGAAAACCAGCCATTGCTGCTACTTGTTTCTGGATGTCGTAGGTCATGACAATATGCAATGAATTGAACTTCTTGTTTTTTTTTTCGAAATCTAGCAAGGATTCCAATATCCGTCAATTTCTCTAATTTTTAGAAACTAAATAGAAAATTTCTAAAAGATTTTCAAAAATTTCGTTTATCAATCTTTGTATACTTTATTTAATTACTCATTTTTTTCAAATTAGAAAATTTCAATTAGGTGTATTCTTTCCTCGATCTTGACCAATTAATAGAAAAAATCACTTTTGTACAACATGTTCTATTCGATACAGGTAGGAGAAGAACCCGACACGGATCCACCCTTCACCCATCCTAGATCAACTGTCTTAAGGTTATCGTACCAGTTTTGATAACATTCTCATGTCACAACCAAGTCAATAATAATATTTCCAGAATTTATGTGTGCAAAACACATAAGTAATAAATGGGTTTTCATTTAGTTTTTTTTTTTTGAATTTTTTCTCTTGAGAGAAGTTTTTGTGAATGGTTGCAACATCTTTTCACATGAATTGTGAATAGATAAGTATAATACCCATTTATGTGGTATGTGTTTATTTGAAAGTGATATGTGATGCAGGGAGGCGCGTTGGAATAGAAGAACGCGCAACAAGGACAATCACGAATAAGCATGAACTAGAGGTACTTTCTCTACGAATACACAATAATGAGATAAATCTTGTTTTTTCATTAATCAATAAACAACTCTCTTGCCCTAATGGCTACAATCTTATTATATAGTACTAGTAGCTACCCTAGAATTAAAAAGGAATAAAAATATTAGCAAGCAACCCTAATTTTTGTAAAACAAGAAAACATAAAATAGAAAACTGACTCAACCTAAATTAACAAACTAAATAATTCTATTTAACAATCCTAAATTATAAGATTCCTAACAAAATACTAAAACTAAAACCGTAAAATAAAATACTAATAAATTACTATTTTTCAAAAAATCTAATCTACATTAGTATGTGGTATGTGCCTAAGAGCATCCGCAGTGGGAATAATCAAAACCAATAATCAAAATGTGTCATGTCAGCATTTGATTATCCATTTAGTTCATAATTAAATTTAACAACTTTTACCTTCACATTGGTTATTTTGCATCCTTAACAAAACAAACCCCCACAATACACAATGCACATATGTCTAATCACAAACGAATTCCAATCAAGCACCCGACCACACCAAATTATTCGTCTCGATGAGACGATTCCAATGTGGGGTGTTTTTGAATTATTGAATTTTGAGTTTAATTATTGAGTTTGGTTATTGAGTTTTGATTATTGGTAAATGTTGTTAAGTTTGATTATGGAATGAGTGAAATTTGGTTATTTGCTAAAAGACTTGTAACTTTGCTTATTACAATGTGGAGTATTTTTTGAGTATTGTTGTTAAATTTGCTTATCTACACTCATTTGCTTATTACAATGCGGATGCTCTAAGTCCTGGGGATAACCTCAAGGAGAAGTGAGCTAGTTATAGAATTTCAAAAAAAAAAAAAAAAGAAATTTATATTTAGATAGGGATGTTTATTAGAAGGATGCCTTAGAATAGTCATGACCCATCCAAACAAGTCGGTGTCTACAATAGCCATAACCCTACCACTCTCTCTCTCTCTCTCTCTCTCTAGAGAGAGAGAGATCCATGAATGACCCTTCATGAAATGGTGTCCTCAAAAGACATGATCAGAGAGAGAGAGAGATCCATGAATGACCCTTCACGAAATGGTGTCCTCAAAAGACATGATCGTGAGAGAGAGAGAGAGAGAGAGAGAGAGAGATCCATGAATGATCCTTCAAGAAATGGTGTCCTTAAAAGACATGATCGTTTATCTATTAAAAACAATTTTCCCCGGAAAACAGGGAAGACGGAAAAAGGGAAAAGACAAACGGGAAGACTCTGAAAATATTCCTGCACATTAAAGAGACAACGAAGAAATCATTTTTGACAATTGACTAATGATCGAAACCAAAGATGTGTTAATCCTAGTTGAACGGTCTTGAGTTATGCCACTGCTTGTTCAAACCACTATCATGTCACACCCATGTCAGCAAAAATATTCATAGAAATAAACTCGTACATGAAACAAAATAAAAAGAGGAGTGCTAGGAACAAAGAAAATAGGCAAAGAATTGACCCTTAAAGTGTACATGAATGGCTCAGATTCAGTATGTAGTGCATCTGAGCCGTTCATGTACACTTTAAGGGTCAATTATTTGCCCATTTTCTTTGTACTTAGCATTTCTCAAATAAAAATTGTCTGTGATGAGATCCTGGGGAAGGGATTTCCACAAGGGAGAAACACACTTGAAGCGGTAAAGAGATTTGACGGGTAGTCGGGAGAGTATATTGTCTGTGATGAGATCCTGGGGAAGGGATCCGCCGTTCGACATGGCCACTGTCGATGGGGTTTCAAATCGATGGGAGAGGAGAGTTTTTTGGGTGGTTGTGGAGGGTGGTGGTAAGTGGCAGAGCTTGGTGGTGGAGATGCTTTTATAAGCATAATAAGTCGTTGATGGGAGATGGTTACGATCAAAATCCAAAATAAAAAAAGACTGGAGAGGGTCAAGTCAACTCGACCAGCTGCAGTGAGAGGTGCTGTTGGAAAATTATTTAATGGAGATTAAATTATTTTACATCGCTGGATAAGTATTTGTTTTTTTCAAATCAATTACGTTGCGTCACGTCGCCATGTTCTATTTATTGGGACCACTGTTTTGATAACGTGGGGCAATGTAATTGATTTGGAAAAAATTAAAATTTATACCAGAGCTGATATGTATAATTTATTCTCTCATTTCTTGTTCCGCAAGCAATGTGGTGGCGACGGAAACTTAAATATTAAACTACTAGTAATTTAATTTCAGAATGTCGTGATTAAATGCGTGGTAATCAAAACTTATGCGTACAGACCACGTAAAATGCATGGTAATCAAAACTCTCACGTTGACCATGTCTCATGACCTTTAATTCATTTAATAATCACATTGGCCAAACAAAAAAGGAATAAAGAGAAGTCTAACACTAAAGACAAATACTAATTAATATGCTTGGTATTAGTTTTATTTTTTGCGAATCCGATCTCGCTAGGCGACTTTGAAATATGGCTACAATTACTGTGCTCTGATTGCCATCTCTAATGATTTGTCTGGTCTGTTGAGGCCCATTTGCCCCCATAAGATTCCTTTCTGTTGTGTAGACTTTCGCCTCACAGTTGAATACAATTCTCACATTTGAAAAAAAAAAAAAACCATTTTATTCGTTACAGATTAAAAGAAAAATACGCAAAGAAACTTCTCTTTATCGAACATTTGTAGTGCTTGATCGGTGTTAATTTGTTTCACAATTATCTTTCCGATCATCACTCTAACAATTTATTTCTTGTTATCCAACCAGGCGGCCGCAAATCTCTGATAAACTTAATTTTCTACAAAGATGATGTACTCAACTATTTTTGGGCTGTGCTACGTGCACAGACTGCTGTGCACAGCAGCCTTTTCCTCCCGTTTTGGGTCGCAAAAAGATGATCGGAGCCGCTCATTTTGTCCAAAATATGTCGTTTAAGGTCTCTGTAAAAAATGAGCTTCGTTCGATATCGTTAGAGGCGTTAACAAAACACCCAAAATCACTTCAGAATTTAGCCGACCTTAAACGACATATTTTGAACAAAATGAGCGACTCCGATCATTTTTTTGCGATCCGAAACGGGAGGAAAAGGCTGCTGTGCACAGCTGCTGTGCACAGCAGTCTGTGCAGGAATCATTTCTGTTTTGGAAAATGAGTATTTCGGATCATCATGGTGTGCTCGATGTTTAGCCCAACAAGGGTCCGATTATGGGTATTGATGGAGGTTGTACCGATAGGGTGCAAAGAATTACAAGACCTACTTTAAGGACTATATGATTGATCCAAGCTGTTCATTAATTTTAGGATAATTTATCAAGTAGCCTTTTGAAAATTAAGTTCGGTGTAGATATAAGTTTGACCCAATTATTCAACTTTTTATTGAGAATCTAGAATCATGAATTTTGAATGGAGGTTTGATAATTTGATCAGTATGTACAATTATCCGATCGAGCTAACCATTTACGGATTACTCAAAAATTTATTCTAAAATTATTGAACAACTAGAATCGAGCCCACCAATCCCCATCGCTGAAGGTAAGATAATCACTGTAGTTAACTTAACCCTTTTCTGGGCTCTCCCTTCTCACTATAGTTAACTTAAAATGATTGCAGAAACTCGACCCATGAGACTTCTTAAAGCCACGCAACTCATTCGCATAAGCTAACCACCTTAAGTGGTAGTTTTCCTTCATTAACAAATAAATGTTATCGAAGATGGAGTATAAGGGAGCATGAATATATTGTATTTTTTCCCGCAATTCTTACTCTCAAGTAGTGTACAATTCAAAAAAACAAACAATCAGGAACGTGGTGGTCTGTGGCATTTTGACTAGATTTACATTTGGGGTCGTACTCATCGAGTGTCACAAAATGAACAATTCAATCATAATGATGACGTGCCCTCTGTAAAGTCTAACAAGCTGCACAACACTGTCGTAGTGCGGTGGCTGACTAAGGCAACCCTTAAGCCTCTTCAATTGACCTATTTTTATAAGAGATACACACTGAAACTTACAAATAAACGCCACGGGCAAGGTATGAAATTGAGATTAAACCGGTAGATAAAGAACTTGGTTGTACTTGGTTCACTAAAACGAAATGTTCATTTGGCCATTCGGGTCAAAATCATTTTACAATGTTTGAACGGTATGAGCAATTTAAAAATGACACGCATACTCATCAATGAACAAGAAATTTGGGAGGGAGGAAGTGTTTCATTTGCCAGAAACCGATGGGATATGATTTGGCTGGGTTTCTTAATCTCAGAGGATGTACCCATCGAGAAGTCACCGTACGTAATCTTCAATATCATCTCGAAATTTACATGTGGGGTCCTAAATTGAATCATATATAGTAGTTTAATGATTTTAAATCAATTCAAAATATGCCTTATTGATTTAAATTCAAAAAAAGTTAAAAACAGGCATTTTTCCAATTAAATGCAATTACGTTGTCCAGCTAATTAATCCTCATTCCTGGAATTACAATTTACAACGTTACACCTCAGTACTATACCTATATATAAAGGCCGCTGGGTTTAAGAAAGATATAAACACCATCTATTAAACCTATCTTACAGGCCATATCCCTAAATTACCCTTCTGAAATGACAAGAACCAAAGTGAACCTTGAATACATAGCAAAAGATGCTGAAAGGAAATCCACCTTCAAAAGAAGAAAGAAAGGCTCGATGAAGAAGGCGGAGGAGCTTAGCATCCTGTGCGCAGTCGATGCTTGCGCAATCATTTTCGGCCCTTATGATCCTGAGCCAGACGTTTGGCCGTCACAATTGGAAGCTCAACGGATCATCGCGAAGCTCAGGAACATGTCCCCGTTAGAGAGAAACAGAAGAATGATGGATCAAAAAGATTTCATAAGCCAACAACTCACAAGGGTAAATGAGCAAGTGGCTAAACAACATAGGGAAGTTCGGCACAAGGAGATGACCAATATCACGTTTGAGTGCTTGAACGACAAAGGGTTTGAGTATTTGAACATGTCTGACCTGAACGATTTAAATTCTCTGTTGAGCCAAAACATAAGGGCTATTGAAAGGAGAATATAATTTCTTGAATAAAAGCATAATGGTGGTGAGTAAAATGGGAAGCGGCGGCAGTAAGGCGCGAGTGCTAGGAGTCTTAGTTTCATTTATTTCAATTTTAGTATCACACATGTTTAATGTTGTTGGTTCCTAACTTTTGTCGTTTTTCGACTATAATAATGAGTTTTATGTTTTTCTTCCTTATTGCCATTTCACATGAATGACATTCGAATGTTTAGCACACGACACAAACCGCTTTCTAGTTTTTGACTGTTTTTTCTTTCTTATAACAAACGTAGATGCATCAATTGTGTAGCTACCTCTAGTTAGATGATTTCATTTTTACGTGATCTACAAATTAAATAAGCGGCTCGAGTTAATGAAACGAAGACATTGATATGCCCCATTTTGAAACATAGAAGGATAATAATTAGAGAAAAATATTGAAAGGAGGGAATCCCCAGTGCAAAAATAAATAGAACTAGAGAGTAAAACATGACAATAAAGACCACACAAGACACAATATACAAGACATGGACATCCTATTAACTATCACTCATACAAAAGATTAACTCACCCTGGACATCCTAATAATAAATATCAGTCATCTGCATTTAAAAAAAAAAAAAAAACTGAAGAAGCTTATCGTTCATAATTTCCTCCCAATTCCTCCTACATGAAAAGGAGAGACGAAGCTCTCGACATAGGTGCCCCCATATCTAAATTTAGTCGGAATGCCGCAAATCACTATGTCCTTCTCTGTGAATTTTTGTGGGTTGTACACAACCAAGTGCTTCTCTCCATAGGTATCAAACAACAAAAATTCGTCTTCCACCAGCATACCCACCGCATGAAATATGGACAATCCAAAACACATCGCGAATTTGGTCCAAGACTCTCTTACCCCGTACTCCTTCATCATGCAAACCTTATTTCCCCGTGCACTAACCAAACAAAGAGAACCTCCAAGAACCACCAAGTCATAATAGTCATAATCCCCACTCTCGCGTCTACCTAACGAAGTAGGCATCGGCACTTCCTTGAAAATCTCACCCGATAAATCGAAAGCAGTAATAATAAAATTGGAACCATTCCCATTCCAACTAAGGTAATGGAGACATCCATTCAAGAAAACCCCACCATAGTTTCCCACAATATACCGATGGAAATCTTCTCTTCTCCTCCAAGCATTCGTTTTTAGTGAATAGACATTCGGCACAACATACGAATTCGAATTTCCTTGTAATCGTCTGTCGATGAGTCGTAATGCTACACCGATCTTCATAAAAGGATGAGAGCAACAGAACTACCTTGTAATCATCTGTCGATGAGTCGTAACCCAGTCCATACACATTCGGCACAACATACGAATTTGAATTTTGGACAAATGGACATACGGGCAGTTTCTTACATTCTCTAGTGGATGGATTCAACAAGAATATGGATTTGTCACTACGGGAAACTAGAAGCAAATCATCGCAAGAAATCAAAACCTTGACCCACTTCTCGGTGTCGTGTTGTTCCAAGGAAGGAAACTCAAATTTTGTGGAGGTCGGATTTACGTCGTTGTAATCCACCGAGTTGAGATTGTCAAAGCGGGAAATGATAACGATTTTTTGTTCAGGATATTTAGAGTTTTTGGTCTTGGTTCGATTGAGGTGGGTTTTGGCGAAATGGGGGTCGGAGATGAGGGATTTCCATAAGGGAGAAACACACTTGAAGCGGTAAAGAAATTTGACGGGTAGTCGGGGGAGTGTATTGTCTGTGATGAGATCCTGGGGAAGGGATCCGCCGTTCGACATGGCCACCGCCGATGGGGTTTCAAATCGATGGGAGAGGAGTTTTTTGGGTGGTTGTGGAGGGTGGTGGTAAGTGGCAGAGCTTGGTGGTGGAGATGCTTTTATAAGCATGATAAGTCGTTGATAAGAGATGGTTACGATCAAAACCCAAAATAAAAAAATACTGGAGAGGGTCAAGTCAACTCGACTAGTTGCAGTGAGAGGTGCTATTGGAAAATTATTTAATGGAGATTAAATTATTTTACATCGCTGGATAAGTATTTGTTTTTTCCAAATTAATTACGTTGCGCCACGTCGCTACGTTCTACTTATTGGGACTACTGTTTTGATGACGTAGGGCAATATAATTGATTTGGAAAAAATTAAAATTTATACCAGAGCCGATATGTATAATTTATTCTCTCATTTCTTGTTCCGCAAGCAATGTGGTGGCGACGGAAACTTAAATATTAAACTACTAGTAATTTAATTTCAGAATGTCGTGATTGAGTGTGCAGACCACGTAAAATGCGTGGTGATAAAAACTATCACGTTGACCATGTCTCATGATTATTTAATAATCACATTGGCCAAACAAAAAAGGAATAAAGAGAAGTCTACACTAAAGACAATTACTAATTAATATGTTTGGTATTAGTTTTATTTAATTTCTACGAATCTGATCTCGCTAGGCGACTTTGAAATATGGCTATACTTACTGTGCTCTGATTGCATGCCATCTTTAATGGTTTGTCCGGTCTGTTAACGCCCATTTGTCTCCCTGGGTTCCTCTCTGTTGTGTAGGCTTTCGTCTTACAGTTGAATATAATTCTCACGTTTGCAAAAAAAAAAAAAAAACATTTATTCGTTATAGATTAAAGGAAAAATAGTAAAATACGTGAAGAAGCTTCTCTTTCATTGCCTCCCAATCCCTCCTCAATGATGAGGTGAGAGGAGGCTTTCGACATAGGTGACCCCAAATGTAAATCTAGTTGAAATGCCACAAACCACCACGTCCTCTCATTGTTTCTTTTTTTGAATTGTACACGACCAATTTCTCTCTATGAACTCTACCTCGTGTTACTCCATTGCCTTTCAACAAATATTCGTTTTTCTCCAACAAACACAACAATTCCACTGTAGACATTCCAGGCATATTGATCGTAAGTTTGATCCAAGATTCTCTTACCCGTATTCCTCCATCATCCAAGCTTCAACATGGCCGCGATGGTGACTAAAAATCAAACAAAGACGATCCCCGAGAACCTCCAACGTATAGTACGTGTCATTCTCGGTATCATCCAACCAAGTAGGCAGCGGCACTTCCCTTAAAACCTCGTCGGAGAAATCGAAAGCAACAAATGTGAAGGAATGATCAGAATCACCCCTCCAACAGCGGCAATGGAGACGCCCATTCAAGAAAGGCCCACGAGAGCCTTCCAGCAGGACATAACGGGAATCTTCAATTCTCCTCCAAGCTTTAGTTTTCAGAGAATAGACAAGGGGATCGAGTGATTTTGCCACTCCCCTTTTTTATTAATGCCACTCTCCTTTGTGTCTTTTTTAGATGATTTGTTTTGTGAGAGATCTAGTGAGAGTGGTATTAACAAAAAGAGGAGTGACAAAATTAATTCCCAATAGGCAACAACAATCGTATTTTCATCGCGAGAAGATTTAGGTGAAATGTAATAGGAAGAAAGCATCACAACCTGGAAATCATCTGTAAAGGGATCGTAACCGACACCGCACGCAGTAGCGGTGAACCCGCCACCCGGATTGAGTGCAAAAGGTATTGTGGGAAGTTTCTTACATTCTCTAGCGGCTGGATTCAACAAGAAGAGTTCTGTACCTTGACGGAAACTATTTCCATGGTAAACTAGAAGCAAACCATTGCAAGAGCTCCATACAACGACCCGATTTTCGGGGGTGCTCTGTTATTCCACCATAGGAAAATCAAACTTTGTGGCGGTCGGATTTACATCGGCGAAACTGACGGAGTATTAGTTTAATCAAATCAATCACAAATCAAACTTTCATTTGCTTTCTGAATTAAATTAAAAATTAATTATGAGTACTGTAATTCAGTTTTTTACTTTCCGTGGACGATCTCGGACTTAACTGCTATTCTTCGGCATAATTGTTAATTCCCTGTTTTATAAATTATATTGAGAAATGATTTTGCCGCTTTTTTTGTTAACGCTACTCCCCTGCAAGTGTATTTTTGGTGCAAAAATATACTTGCAGGAGAGTGACGTTAACAAAAAAGGGAGAGACAAAATCAACGACCATTATATTTTTAATAAAAAACGAAAGACCATCCAACTTGAAGAAATCGTCCAAAATCCCCAGTTTTTTCAGTCAGGTCACATCCGTGCTCTTCTTTCTAGACTTTAAGAATCAGTAAACCAAATTACACTTCGAATACATAAGTAGTGATCTCGTACCCTAAGAAGAAAAGTGAGAGAGGGGACGAAAATTTTTTACACTTGGACTTTCCAGGCTGCTGTAGCAAATAGATGTGGGGTTTTTTTTTTGTACAGAATAAATGGCCGCATGTACATCTATACATCTTTCTGAATTTGCATTTCTTATCAGTTGAAATTAAGGAAGTTTACTTGTGGATAATACTAACGCGTGTCACGATGGACACTGCTACGACACTTTTCAGACACTTTTCAGACAATCCCACATTCTAATTTTTAGTTGAAAATTTTTAGTCCAAAATTGGGGACGAATTAATTAAGCACTCATTAATTCATATCCAATTAATTAACCACACATACTGTCAAGTACACTTGTTAACAACCGGCTCATGGTATTTGTTTTTCTGTGTTATTGCCTTCCGTTACTAGCTACGGCTATAACAGAAAGGTGGTACGTAGCAGCATCATTTCTCTAGTATCACTTAGCAAGAGAAATACAGAGACTAAATAATAGAGTAGCTGTAGTTCTTAAATAAACAACCATGCACCCGATGTTGTAGGTATCACTTGAAAATGAAAATTACTTCTTGAAAACTAATAACACACACGGACAAACAGTATAGTACAAGCACTGATAATAGATTTAGTTTCTTCACCCCTTCCTTTTCGGCCTCTTTGGAGTTTTCATTGCCCTTTCAAAGATCGCAATGAACCTTTCATGATACCTCGTGGTCATGAGCGTGTGCCCAATAACCAACCCAACAATCTGCCCACTCCCGTATCCCACCATTATGACCATCCAGTAGATGCCCCTCGAAAACTTTGAACCGTCGCCTTGCGAGCTGTGTCGCGGTGGTGGTGGGGGTGACGTTTCTGAATTCCCGCATAACATCGTTAGGGGCACACCACACAATCCCATATTCCCACCATATGAACTATTATCAAATGTATCGAATTGTTTACCTCGAGGTATGGGGCCCGTGAGACGGTTATGAGAAACATCTAGGACTGAGAGGAAAGTGAGTTTGGTTAGCTGCTGAGGGATTTGTCCTGAGAGCAGGTTTTGAGATAGGTCCAATGATTCCAGGTCCATCAGATTTGCCAAGAAAGACGGGATGGTGCCAGTGAGGTTGTTATTGGAAATGTTTAGTGCTTGTAGTCCACCGAGACTTCCAAGGGATTTTGGAATTTCTCCACTGAATTTGTTGTTTGAAAGATCAACAGCTACAAACACACTTTGGATCTTCTCATAAAACCTTTTCGTCCTTTTAATAGAAATTGTCACTGAATAGGTAAAACGCCATCTGTAAATAACGTTTTTGACGATTACAAATAGTGGTTTATACACATGCATGTATGCTGGATTCTCTTTCGTGACCACTTTCATTGCATTCCAATTCTGGAAGTACTCTGATGGCAATGTACCAGAGAAACCATTGTGTGAGAGGTCAATGATCCGCAGCTTCGGAAACTTCAAATTAGTCTTAGGATTCTCAATGGCACCATGGAATCTATTAGATCTGAGAATAAGAACTTGTAAATCAGGGAGAGTTCCCAACCAAAAGGGAAAAGTGTCATTGATTTGATTATCTCCTAGAACAAGAACTTCAAGCATTGTACAATTAGCCAATGAACGCGGTACCACCCCATGCAATTGATTTTGACTCAAGTCAATCATCCTGATCACCCTCATGGACATATGGGGAACAGTACCATGAAAATTGTTGCTACTCAGGTTGAGCAGCAACAGAGAATCGCTGCTAGAACTAGCCAAGCATTGAGGAATGGCCCCACTTAAGTAATTATCTGACAAGTCAAGCGCAAAAAGAGCTCTATTTTGGCAGAACGATGTTGGGACTTCTCCGGTTAATAAATTACCCGCGACTCTATAAGTAAGGACAGACGGTGGTGGAAGAGGGAGTGGCCCTTGCAGCCTGTTAAAGCTGAAATCTAGGGATTCTAGTGATATCCATGGAATGGCATATGGATGCTCCTCAAATCCTGTAAGAAAGTTTCCATGAAGGTTGATATGTGTCATTGTTTCTTTACTTGTGCTCCACAACCAAGTTGGTATTTTGCCATGAAGACCGTTATCAGCCAAATTTAGCCCTTCTAATTTGTCCTGGAACCTCAAGAAATCAGGGAACTCCTTCAAGTTGCATGACGCCAATCCCAAACGAATGAATTTTGGTAGAGTAGCAATTGTACTGTTTGTTGCTAGCACCGTCAATTTATTTCCGGACAATCGCAATACAGCAAGGTTTTGGAGATTTTGAAAGATGTCTAGCTCAACTTTACCACTCAAGTTGTTTGAAGAAAGATCAAGACTTTCAAGATGCTTGAGTTGAGAGATTGATCGAGGAAACATGCCGGATAGTTGATTTTCTGGAAAGTCTAGATAGGTTAATTGGGTGAGGTTCAGAAGCCAAGATGGGATTTCACCAAGTAACTCATTGTTGCTAAGAACCAAGACGGATAGCTGGGTCAAGTTTGCAAGAGACTGTGGTAATACGTTATTTAATGTTGTACCAATGAAGTATAACGCAGTGAGTTTCGATAGCTTTCCAAATAGGAAAGATAGGGTTCCTGCATCAAAAGCACCACCGCCGAGTCCTAATTCAGTGAGTTTTGATAAGTTTGCAATTGATGAAGGAATCTGTCCCCAAAAATTGTTTCCAGAAACACCCAGAGACATGAGCTGGGCTAGATTGCCAAGCGAGGGTGGAAGAGTCCCATACAAATTGCAGAAATCTAATTCTAACACAATTAAGGAATCAGGATTCCCAATTGAAGTTGGAAGCACTCCGGAAAAACTTGTGTATGAAATGATCAATACCTCAAGCGGACTACCGTGTGGAAATTCAGGAAGGTAACCAATGAGGTTTTCATTGAGTTTAAGGTCTAAACGCCGTAGGTTTGGTAGATGGAAAATGCCCATTGGGAATTCACCATACAGCAAACAACTCTGAAGATGAAGACTTGTTAGAGAGGTCATATTTGATAAAGCACCTGGAATTGTAGAAGATACGTTCACCCCACTGAGGTCAAGTACTTTCAGGTGGGTTAGGTTTTGAACTAGGTCTCTCATACTAGATTTTCCAAGTTTTAAAAGAAGTTCGGGAGAATATGGGTCAAAAAATCCAGACAAATCTAGGAAAGTCAATCGGGAAAGCAAGGAGATCTCAGAGGGGATCTGACCAGAAAAACAAGAATTGTAGAGTTGGAGACTCCTTAGTCTCGAAAGATTTCCAATTCGGGTTGGAATTTGAGAATAATTGAAGTGATTGTCGGCAAGGTTCAGCCTCCGAAGGTGAACAAGGCTGAAGAGTCTGCTATTGGAGTTGATAGAACCATGAAGGAAGCTACTACTGAGGTCTAGACCAATCACACTCCCGGTGTCATGGTCACACTCCACGCCATCCCACGAGCAGCAATCGCTAGCATTTCCGTCAAGCTTCCATGACTCAACCTTTGGATAAGCAGAAGGGTTGCCAGAAGCAAACTTCTTGATGTCAAAGCCATCCTTGAACTGCAGCAAGGCTGCTCTCTCATCTTCATGGCATAGTGGCTGCATAGAAGAGTAAGAGTTAGTCAAAACATTATTAAGATTAAAACAACACAAGATCAGGAACGTGTGAAGAAACAAAGATGAATCCATCATGTGTATAAGTAGCTATCTTAAGAGATACCAAATCTTGGATGAGAAAGCTAATGCCCTTAATGTGCTTTTATACACTCCTAGTGCTCAAAAGGCATATCTCTAATAATGGACCCCTCCCCTGAAGTCTTTGGAGTTACTCCATTAGCTTTTGAAGTCAAGTGCACCCACTGAACTTATTGGATGAACAGAGCACCAGGAAATTGAAGTGCGAGAGGAGATTGTGTTGGACCCCTCCCCCGGCGTCGACGTTGGAGTTGCTCCAATACCTTTTTTAGGTCAAGTCGCGTTAGCTGTAGAGCGTTGGTCTAATCTCATCATGACCAAATAGATTGTAATGGTTTGAACTTCATTAAACTCTCTAAATATGCATTGACCCGGTCTTTTTACGCTCGTAGAGCGTTGGTCTAATCTCATCATGACCAAATAGATTGTAGTGGTATAAACTTCATTGAACGCTCTAAATATGCATTGACCCGGTCTTTACGCTTGTAATTAAGTATGCATTTTTTTTCTTCGTTGTCGTTCACTGGAGAAGGGTTAAAGTCAATTCACGTAGAGTGTGGGAATTTTCTGGGCCGTGTTGTTCATTACATCTTGACTTGATTCTCACAAAAATTCATTCTGGAACCGTAGCCTAAAGAATTATAATAGAATGGGTTGTTTTTTTTTTTTTTGGTTTTTGTCAACCTGGTAGGAAACTTTCATTAATAAAAAAAAGCATAATAGTGCATCGAAAAGGATGATTATCGTTCCATAAAGGATCCAATAACCGATTAGGAGGTTTAGTTTCCAAATACGAATACCAAAATCTCGCACACACGAAGTTGCCAAAGTGTGAGCACCTACATTCGCTGATCTATGAACAAAAAGAAAATCACAAATCCTAACTGATCAACTCCTTAGCGAATATCTTCGACGACAACTTCCACTTCCATAGGGCAAGATCTTTTGCAATCCAAAATATTACTCCCTCTGTCCCTTTTTAAGTGTTCCATTTCGTAACTCCAACTTATTAAGAAAACATCATTATTACATCTTTCACATCAACTTTTACCTCTACTTTCTCTACTTACCCCTTATGGAGATATCATTATTATACTTTTATTTACTAACTTTTCAAAATGGAATCTACTTTTAGGGGCAAAATGAAAAATGCATCAACTTTTACCCTATAACTTCACAAAATGGACACTTATTAAGGGACAACCCAAGATGGAATACTGAACTTTAAAAAGGGGACAGAGGGAGTAATTGATTGGAAACTAAGCCGATCCAACCGATCTGATTTTTCATCAGACCACCATCGAACCCAAAGTGACACCTTGATGATTAAGGAGAGGCCAAGAGAAATGAAAAAGAAGAAAAAATGCAAAGAAACTCTCAAATCTGAGATCGAGAGAGGAAAGACTTGCATTGGACATGAGAGATTATTGAAAGCAAGAAAAGAGACTATCACTTACGGGGAAAGGAAACACCCATGATGGGTAAAGCCTCCCCTCCCGCTGCCGCATAAGGGTGGCGAAAAACCTAGCGTAGGGAGGGAAGGAAGAGAAAAAAAGGCAAGGGTTTTTTTCCCTTAAAGAGAGAAGCTCTGGGCTAGAGAGAAAAAAAAACTTTAACAAGTGGGGTAGCATGGGTTGTTGGTCCCATTGCCATTGATATTGATAGTAGTTTTCATATATAGAATTGGAACTATAGTCAATAGAATATAAATTTCACGAAACATCTTCAAAAGGGGTAACAAACTTGCTACAAATTTATTGCGATTTACATCAGAAAACATTGAACAAGAAATTGAAACAGTTAATAGAGGAAGGAATTAAAAGGGCAGGTTTATACATGACTACATGAGTTCCATTTCTCAGGGTCACAACAATATATGCTCTCTCTTCACACTTAAAATGAGTTTTCAAATGGAACTCATCCAACTCTCCAAATCGAAATCTCAGAAAAGCAAGCTTGCCCAAGCAGCAACAAATGCAAAACCACCAAATGGAGCTAAGGTGGAGTACTTTCTGTACTCGAGCGATGCCACAGCGTAACACCTGTGGAATATCAAAAAATATTGCTGTTAACTTTGTTGTCTAATCACATATACTCAATATTCACATACCAGTGGATGCAAATTTTCTACTAAGCTAACAAAACGATATTCAGAGAATGGCAATGGCGTCTTCAATCGGGAAATTGTAATTGCAAGAAACATCATTTCACCTGAGTGGCAATAGAACATTTTCGCTCTGCCACACCTGAAGCTAAAAAAACAGTTACTCAAAATTCACAAGACCTTACAAGTGCATGCTATATATCCGTTCTCTGCCTTGCATATTACCTTTCATGGACTCTTGAAAATACACACAGTATTCGCGTCGGAGACCAGCTACTTGGGCAACTGAATAGGCTGTTTACAAGGTTATTGCATGAAGGCATAGGAATGTGGGGTTCTCATTTAGATCTGGTCTCCTCCTGGCTGAACCTGTTGAGTGATCTCCTGGCTAGTCTAGCTCCGATGTCCTAGTCCTGCACATTGTGCCCAACTGAACGGAGGTGACCGGAAAGGCACTCCAACTAAGCATCTGGAGGAGGAAGTACAGAGCTTAGGGTTTGTGAGATGTCTAGAGTGTACCTTACATGGTTTATCCCTGCACCTTTTATAGACCTCCAAGACTTCCTCTCCAAGCTAGCAAGTGCCCAGCACGTTCGGTAACCGACTCGGCTGACGTATTGAGCCAAGCGGTTGGTTGCACGTAAGTGAACTGGCATTGACGATCCATGTCCGCACAACAACCTTATCTGATGTCATAATGTCCACGCAACAACCTTATCCGATATGGTGTGACATCCGGTAAAGCGAACCGTATCGGAGCTGGAAGCTGCTAGGCTAAACCATCAGGTTCGGCCCACATGTCAGTCCGGCCCAGTTGGTTAGGTCACTAGGCCTCCTGGTCCACACCAAAGAGCTTGTTCAACCTAGCCACCTTCCCTCATGGTTCGATCAATTGGCTCAGCCGACTGCAAGGAAGATAGAAGAAATTACATCTATAAAACCATGTGGGAAGGATTTGAGTCCCACAGCAGATAAAAAGGAAAAATGGTTTGATCTTAATATACAATTGGGTGGCTCGCTAGTTACCAGGCTTAGCCTTTTATATGAACTTGAGTCATTCAATGTATATTGGGCCCAAGCAATGTAGTGTGGACTATGTGGATACTCCACAACGGATTGAGCTTACACGCACACAAAGAGAACCTTTGTGGATCGGACTCCTAACGAGGTTTTGTATCACTGGAGCAACACTACCAACTTATGACATTTTGCTATTGTAGCATGCCAAAATCTGGCTTTGGCTTTTGTCATTCTGGCACAATTCTTACGAGATGCTCTGACAAAGGTTATAGAACTTTGATGTACCCTTTGTCAAGTTTCTCAATAAAACTTGTGTTGCCAATAAAAAAAAGTTCATATAACTCTGAAAGCGAAATCTCATATTAGAATAGAGAATGTCTTAATATTGGACTGCGGTTAAATTTTGAACGCTGGAAGTTGTAGAATGATCTGACAGGTCAAAGGTACTCGAGTCTCTTTCTTGGGAAAATGCAATCAATATTGTGTTTCCTAGGGGACAAACTCTAGACTTTCTTATTATCAACATATGCTTTTACGGACTACCAAACTAGCAATAGGAGACATGGTCTTGGAAGTAAGACCACTAATGTTCTCCTTTCATTTTGAGTCGGCGAATAATGTCACCAGTTTCCCGAGTCCGCGCCATGATTATATACGGCCTCGGTCCCCAATTGTTAGCCCTTTTTTGGGAATTTCAACTTATTAAGGGGCATCATCGTTGCGCTTTGTATATTTTGATTTTCCGGTTTTCCTTATTACTCTCAAAAGTAAGGAGACACCATTATTACATTTCTGAGTTGTTTTTCAAATTTGAAAAAGAAAAGGGAAAAAGGTAGTCTAGTCAACGAGGAGGGTATAACATTTCCATTACAAATGTCACGCAGAAAGGCGGATTTATGAGCAAATTGGGCTCATTCTGTATGTGTATATGTTGATTGCTGAGTGGCCAAAACTCGGGACAGGAGTTTTATTTGAGCTTTGAGATGGACTGTGTAAGGAATAACGATAAAGCTATTCGGGGAGGTAAGGGAGGCTGCGACGGGGAAGTACCAGGAAGACAGACTACAAGGTGAAAGCACTAGGATGTAGTCATCATTACCTCCTCCTCGAGATTAATCATGCCTACTTGGGCCTTTCCCCTCCCGAATCAATCTGTCATGATTCTTCAAAGTGTCGTGAAATAGTCGATCTCATTAGCTACGACCACTCCTCCCACTTAATGGCAGAGGCAACTAAAGGCCTGCCTTTTCCCTTAGTCAAGCATGGATAACATAGTACCAGGACTTGCAATATGAAAGACCGTTTCATTATTTTTTGCCCAATGACTTATCAAAAGGGACCATATTTTTGGGGACAGCAAAAAGTTTCCAAAGGGACTAACAATTAGCATGAAGTATACTCCTATACGAACTTCAAATGAACAATTACTTGCAATTTAGAGATCGAACTAGTACAATTGCAAGAAAACCATTATACCATTATGAACAACAAGAAAAAGACAGCAGCACTTACGCCCCCGAGAATGCTAGAATTACAGTAGTCAAAAGGCCTCCAAACTGCAACCAAATACGATAAGAAATTACATTCATTTATCAATCATCATCTGTATGCTTGCACTCATATACGGGAAAAATAATGAAGAATGGGGGCCTCACAATATTGGGGCGTTTGGTGACAGGAGCAGCAACCAAAGCAGCTGTGTGAACCATGTGGTAGAGAGATGCCGTGTGCCAAACCTTTCAAATTGAATTAGCAACAAAAAGGTTGTAAACCAAACATGTAGATCGATGAAGGAATCCCAAGTAAAAAGAAAAAGAAGGCAAGAATGCAAAACCTCTTTGTAAGTGGGGTTTTTGGGTTTGAAGCCATGAGCACCAGTCCCCAACCCAAGAGCAGCTACTCCTGTTTCCAAGTTTTTTGAAACAGAAAGAGGGTTTTGTCAACTAAACCAAACAGATACATAAAATTTACATGTGGGTACATCTAGTTGTGTCTCTATGTGTGTGCATCTAGAGAGAGACAGCGAGCAAACAAGAAATAGCAGCAACTTTGTGCCAGAGACGAGGATCCATTCTTCACCGGTTAACCACTTTCCCAAGAATGGAGAACGCCCCAAATCAAGCAACGCAGTTGTCAGTTCTCAACGACGTCGTATGCTTTTCTCCAGGGTTGGGCATTTTTTCTGACGTGTTGTTGCCTAACCAATAGGGGTGTATATCGTGTCGTGTCGTGTCGTGTCAGGAATAGCCGATCTTAACCGGCTAACTTCGTGTCGGGTTCGTGTTTTGTTATCGTGTCATTTCATAAATTTTCGTGTCGTGTTGCGTCATCTCGTGTTCGTGTCAGAATTCTCTAATCCCAACCCGACATGTTTAGCTTTTCGTGTTATCGTGTTGTGTCATATTCGTGTTTTGTGTCAGAAATAGCTGATCATAACCCGCTAATTTTGTGTCGTGTTTTCGTGTCGTGTCGGAAATTGCCACCACTACTAACGAACAATGGTCGGAAATTGATTCCCACACCCCACTTTTATGCAAATAATTTTTTGTTTTTTTGTTTTTGTAGTGATGTAAAATTATATGATTATCTTTTTCATGTGTGAATAGAAAAATGTACAAAGGTAATTAGTTTTACACTACCAGAACACCAGTTCCTCCTCGATTGTTCCAACTTTGATTCCTGATGTTGTTCCTAATTCTACATGAACGAAGAAAAAAAATGGAGTGGACTTAGACTAAAGGAGAGTGTGAAAATCAATTTTCTTTAGTCTTTCATTTTTTTCATTTTTCTAGACGATAGACATTACGGTGAAGTTCCACTAACGGATTTTTGGGCCTCTTCTTATTTTGTCTTTATTCAAAAAAAATTGCATTTGTTAGTTTTGTGCCTAATTTTTTTGGATCATTGATTCGTCTAGTCAAGATGAATTGGAAAAATAAAATATTATAATTTTTACCCAAATATTTTTTAAATATCCAAGATAAAGCAAAAACAAACTTATCTACAAAAGTTAGGCTCAAAACTGATGGTGTGATTTACTATGTAGAGAACAAACGTAATCGAAGACATTTACTATGTAGAAAACAATTTTCTTATATGCTATACATTTTATCAGCTTAATCGAATATCAAAAAGTGCTTGATCAATAGATTTAATATTCAGTTCAAAATTCGTAGTCCAAAATTGTGAACGAATTAATCAAGCACTTATTTATATCCGATTAAGCTGATTTTTTTTTTTTAACGAAAAAAACACTTTTTAACAAAAGAATCGTTGGACTATAACAGAAAGGTAGTAGCATCATTTCTCTAGTATCACTATCGTTAGAAAGCGCTTTCAGCTGTTGATTGTGTTTGTATACTTCATCAAAATTACTTGGCAAGAGGAATACACAGACTGTGTTTGTATACTTCATCAAAATTACTTGGCAAGAGGAATACACAGACTGAACAACAAAGTAGCTGTAGTTCTTAAATAAACAACCATCAGATGAACAAACAGTAGATGTAGTAGGAATCACTTGAAAGAAAACTTAAATTGACTAACAACATGAAAATTACTTCTTCAAAGCTAAGAGCACACACATGGACACACAGTATACTACAAGCACTGCTAATAGATTTAGTTTCTTCGCCCCT
Source organism: Rhododendron ovatum (assembly GCA_019656835.1). Lineage (NCBI taxonomy): Eukaryota > Viridiplantae > Streptophyta > Magnoliopsida > Ericales > Ericaceae > Rhododendron > Rhododendron ovatum. The sequence continues at coordinate 454,811 of CM033798.1, forward strand.
TCCTTTTAGGCCTCCTTTGAGTTTTCTTTGCCCTTTCAAATATCGCAACAAGCCGTTCATGATACCTCGTGGTCAGCATCTGCCCAATAACCAATCCAACTATTAGCCCACTCCCATAACCCATGATTATGACCGTCCAGTAGATACCCCTCGAAAACTCTAAACCCTCATCGCCTTGCGAGTTGTGTGCCGGTGGTTGTGGGGGTGACATTTCTGAATTCTTGCATAACCTCGTAAGAGGGATGCCACACAATCCCATATTCCCACCATATGAACTATTATCAAATGTATCGAATTGTTTACCTTGAGGTATGGGGCCAGTGAGACGGTTATGAGAAACGTTTAGGACTGAGAGGAAAGTGAGTTTGGTTAGCTGCTGAGGGATCTCTCCTAAGAGCAGGTTCCGAGATAGGTCCAATGATTCTAGGTTTGTCAAATTTGCCAAGGATGACAGGACGACGCCAATCAGGTTGTTTTTGGAAATGTTTAGCACTTGAAGTCCATTGAGATTTCCAAGGGATTCTGGAATTTCGCCGCTGAATTTGTTGCTTGAAAGATCTATAACTACAAATTCACTTTGGATCCCCGGATACAACAGAATATTCCCTTTGGTAGATACTGTTATTGAATAAATAAAATACCAATTGTAAGCAATGCTTCCAAAACTTATAAATTCAGGTTTCAACGCAAGCATATATGTTGAATGCCCTTTCGTGACCACTTTCATTGCATTCCAGTTTTGAAAGTATTTTGATGGCAATGTACCAGAGAAATCATTGTGAGAGAGGTCAATGATCCGTAGCTTTGGAAACTTCAAATTGGTTTTAGGATTCTCAATAACACCATGGAATTTGTTAGATCGGAGTATAAGAACTTGTAACTCAGGGAGAGTTGCCAACCAAAAGGGAAAAGTGTCCTTGATCTGATTATCTCCTAGAACAAGAATTTCAAGCATTGTACAATTAGCCAATGAACGTGGTACCCTCCCATGCAATTGATTTTGACTCAAGTCAATCATCTTGATCACCCTCATGAACATAGGAGGAACTGTACCATGAAAGTTATTGCCACTCAAATTGAGTAGCAATAGAGAATTACTGCTAGAACTGGTCAAGCATTCAGGTATGGCCCCACTTAAGTAATTATCGGACAAGTCAAGCGCAAAAAGAAGCCTATTTTGGCAAAATGATGGTGGGATTTCTCCGGTTAGTAAATTCCCAGCGATCATATAAACAAGGACAGACGGTGGTGGAAGCAGGAGTGGTCCTCGCAGCCTGTTAAAGCTGAAATCTAGGAGTTGTAAAGATATCCATGGAATGGCATATGGATGCTCCTCAAATCCTGTAAGAAAGTTTCCATAAAGCTCAATTTTACTCATTCTTTCTTTACTTGTGTTCCACAACCAAGTTGGAATCTTGCCATGAATACTGTTATCAGCCAAATTAAGCGATTGTAATTCATCTTGGAACCTCAAGAAATCTGGGAACTTCTTCAAGTTGCATGACGCCAATCCTATACTAATGAATTTGGGTAGAGTAACATTGGTACTGTCTGTTGCAACCACCGTCAATTTGTTTCTGGACAATTGCAATACAGCAAGGTTTTGGAGATTTTGAAAGATGTCTAGCTCGACTTTACCACTCAAGTTGTTTGAAGAAAGATCAAGACTTTCAAGATGCTTGAGTTGAGAGATTGATCTAGGAAACATGCCAAATAGTTGATTTTCTGAAAAGTCTAGATTGGTTAATTGGGTGAGGTTCAGAAGCCAAGATGGGATTTCACCAAGTAACTCATTGTTGCTAAGAACCAAGACGGATAGTTGGGTCAAGTTTGCAAGAGACTGTGGTAATACATTATTTAATGTTGTACCAATGAAGTATAATGCAGTGAGTTTTGATAGCTTTCCAAATAGGAAAGATGGGGTTTCTGCATCAAAAGCACCACCGCCGAGTCCTAAATCAGTGAGTTTTGATAAGTTTGAGATTGATGAAGGAATCTGTCCCCAAAAATTGTTTCCAGAAACACCCAGAGACGTGAGCTGAGCTAGATTGCCAAGCGAGGGTGGAAGAGTCCCATACAAATTGCAGGAATCTAATTCTAACACAATTAAGGAATCAAGATTCCCAATTGAAGTTGGAAGGACTCCGGAAAAACTTGCGAACGAAATCATCAATTCCTCAAGTGGACTATTGTGTGGAAATTCAGGAAGGTAACCAATGAGGTTTTCATTGAGTTTAAGGTCTAAACGCCGTAGGTTTGGTAGATGGAAAATGCCCATTGGGAATTCACCATACAACAAACAACTCCGAAGATGAAGACTTGTTAGAGAGGTCATATTTGATAAAGCACCTGGAACTGTAGAAGATACGTTCACCCCATTGAGGTCAAGTACTTTCAGGTGGGTTAGGTTTTGAACTAGGTCCTTCATACTAGGTTTTCCAAGTTTCAAAAGAAGTTCAGAAGAATATGGGTCAAAAAATCCAGACAAATCTAGGAAAGTCAATCGGGAAAGCAAGGAGATCTCAGAAGGGATTTGACCGGAAAAAAGAGAATTGTAGAGTTGGAGACTCCTTAGTCTCGAAAGATTTCCAATTCGGGTCGGAATTTGAGAATAATTGAAGTGATTGTCAGCAAGGTTCAGCCTCCGAAGGTGAACAAGGCTGAAGAGTCTGCTGTTGGAGTTGATAGAACCATAAAGGAAGCTACTACTGAGGTCTAGACCAATCACACGGCCGGTGTCATGGTCACACTCCACGCCATCCCACAAGCAGCAATCGCTAGCATTTCCGTCAAGCTTCCATGACTCAACCTTTGGATAAGCATAAGGGTCGCCAGAAGCAAACTTCTTGATGACAAAGCTATGCTTGAACTGCAGCAAGGCTGCTCTCTCGTCTTCATGGCATAGTGGCTGCGTGGAAGAGTAAGAGTCAGTCAAAACATTAAGATTAAAACAACAGAAGATCAGAAACATGTGAAGATACAAAGCTGAATCCATCATTTATAAGTAGCTATCTTAAGAGTTACCAATCTTGGATGAGAAAGCTTATGCCTTCCTTGCGGTTTTATACCCTACAAGTGGCAAGTGCAGCCTCCTCGTGTTTGAAAAACAGAAAGTCTACACACAGAGCAGATTTGTGCACAGATTTCGTTGTGGGCCCTATCACGGGTCCCACACAAATCATCCGAGTCGTTCATTAAATGTAAAATATTTTTTCAAAGGTATTTGTAAAAAATAAGTTCAATCGGATACCTATAGATGCTCGATCCAACCATATAACTTTTCATTATCGGGAAATCTGAATGAAAAGTTAGATGGTTAGATGAAGCACCTATAGGTATCGGATTGAGCTTATTTTTTACGGGGACCCTTGAAAAAATGTTTTACATTTAATGAATGGCTCGGATGATTTGTGTGGGATCCATAGTGAGCCCCACAACGAAATCTGTGCACAATCTATGCACAGATCTGCTGTGTGTGTAGCAGGACTCTTTAAAAAATGCTCAAAAAACAGCTAACAATGGACTCCAATACCTTTTTAAGTCAAGTCTACCCACTGAACACCAGGAAATTAATTAAAGAGAGGAGATAATTGTTGAAAGATAATCTTGAGAACAAAAAACACGAGTGAACTGTACCTTTGGAGGCTTGCAAGTGGAAGAGAAATCAACATTAGATTTGGGAGAAGAAAAAACGTGGATAAAGACTTTCACGCTTCCGTGATATATTTTGAAATTTGCAATAAATGAGAGATTATCTCATTATTGTTTTTTCTTATCATTCTACCAATATATAGATTTGTAATCTGATTGTGAAAGTATGAGTGGAGTAGAAGAGAATTAAAGAGATTGAGAGAGAAATAGAAATTTCCTCCTTGTATTTTTAAATTGAGTGAGTTCAACATATAGTGAGTGTATTTGTGCAATTCTCTTGTATTTTCAAACATTACAAGTGTGTGATCAATATTCCTCTGCCCAACAAATTACAAATTGGTATTAGAGCCCTAAGCTCTTTCAAAAACAATTCTCTCTGAAAAACATACCTTTTTCAGAAGTGGTAGAAAGTCAATTTTTCGATTCCATAAACTGAATCGTCCCACGTCGACGAGTTCAGTCCCACCAAAATCGAAGCCGTCCGACTGGGAAAGAACACTCGCTGTTCATCTTCCGTTGCAACCCGCCACTTGAAGGCTCGGCGGCAACAGATCGGAGAAACAGATTCTTCGTCTTATTCCATCGAGGAAAACATAGAAAAGTTCCTCTGAGTTCAGATTTGCTTTCAAAAAAATTTCTCTTGGGTGAAATTAAACTCCTCTGATTTCGTTAAAACCAAAGTCTCTTGTTTTTTTGAAAAAGTAGTAGTTCGTTGTCTGATTCAAGTGTCTGCCATTTATGCTCCGTTCCGGAACGCAACAAAGTTCTTATTTTTTAAGAAGACAATTTCAACCACAAAATTTTTGGGCTTATTAAATTTTAAAAATATGCAATGTGGATCTTATTTGAAAGGATCTTGTTTGAAAAATCTTATCGAAATCTTTTATACGATAAAAAAAATTAAAAAACTAATTTTTATTTATATTATATTTAAATTTAAAAATATAAAATAAACTATTTATTTTTTAAGAAAACTTTTATAACGGGGCCTTACTCCAACCCAGCTATTTCTCATAAATAGCTGGTCCACAAAGAGGTCATTTTTCCGAAAAAAAGAAGTGGTTGGTTGTCTATGATCTCATTAATTTTCACAAGCTATTTTAAAAGGGGGTGACTATTCGTAACCCCATATTTTCTCCCTTAACCCGTTAAAAATTTTCAAATTATACTCGATAAGTAGTTACCGAAATTGAGATACATTTTCAGCATACAATTACCGAAATATAATATTTTTTTAACAGCTATTTACCGAAAATATATGTTCGGCAGTTGTTTACCGAAGGTTGAACATATTTTCGACATGTAGTTACCGAAATATAATCTTGTTTTCAATTGCTATTTACCAAAATGTTATGTACGATTTTCAAAAACTATTTACCGAAATGTAATGGGCTAAGGGAGTAAATACGGGGGAGGCTTAATTATTCATCCTAGAAGCCTAACAGAGTTAAGATTTCGTCCTCCCGTTTTGAACTAATTATGATTTCGTCCTCATACTACTTTTTATCCCATTATTGCCCTTTTGTTGTTATATATATATATATATATATATATAGTTGAAATTAGAGATGAAACCTTAATCCCTTTCGTCCTCGCGAGATTTTCGTTCGGCCCTGTCACCATTTGACCCATTCCATCCCAATCCCGTAAATCAAGCTTCAAACCCATTTGACCCATTCCATCCCAATCCCGTAAATCAAGTTTCTCCTGTTCCTTTCCAAAATCCCATTAATCTAAAACCCATTTCATCCATTCCCCCATTTCATCCCAATTCCTTCCCCATTTCATCCCAATCCCATAAATCTAAATCTCACTTCAAGTCCACGCCCTTGAGTGGCCGTTGCTCACCGTCGAGGGGCTCCCCAACCGGGACGCGCTGCTGAGAAAGGACGTCTACTCCATCCAAAAGATGATATTGGGGACCAACACCTCCAAAAACGGGCCCAGATCTACCTTCCACTCGAAGACACCAAGAACGATGCCCGGCGTTACGATGACAACCGGGCTGATGTCGGAGGGTTTGGCTGCGGCAGCGGAGAGGTATAAGGAGTGATTTATTTGGGGAATGTTTGTGGGTAATGGGGATGGCTTGGCTTTTGTTGTTGTTTCAGTTAGATTTTTTTTTTTTTTTTGGGTTTTTTGGATGATGGTTCATTTGGTAAATTATTTGTAGTTATACAAGTTTTCCAATCATTTCATAGTAAATTATTTGTACCGTTCACCATGAAATCTATTTGAGCATAACTTGAAATTATTAAATTGGTCATGTATGTTGCACACACGTTGCTTGGAATACTATTGGATCATGGTCAATTGATCGCAAATTATACAAAAACTTACATGGAAAGATCGGAAAGATTTGGGTTTTTGCCGAGAAAACATAATTTTGGTTTATTTAGTTTTTATTCGATTTCATGGAAAGATTGAAACGATTCACGATAAAAAGGCCTTTGGCCATCATCCTTGTAGATTATAGGTATTGGCCAACCAGACATAATAATGTGACCATGTTTTATGAAATTAACATGATAAGTTGACCACATTTTTGCATGTATTGATCATGTTAAAATGCTCACGTATTATCAAAAATATTATATTTTTAATTGATCTTATTCTATGAAATATGGTTAAATTACCATCAAAACATGAGTTATCATGATCAGCGTTTCATGTTTAAATTACCATGTAGATTTCAATGTTTCATGACCATTCGTAATCTAGCTTGAAACCGATTTAATAAGCATGACATACTCCCAAAATATTATCATTGAAATATAAAAGTAATCAATCATATTAAAAAATTACCAAAAAATCATGAATTATGATTGTTTTGATACGATTCAATTTGAAATATAAAAGTAATAGGATAAAAAAAGAGTAATCAATCATATTTAAATTTACCAAATCCCACTGAATTAGGAAAACAATCCAATCCAATCCCATTAAATTGGGAAAACAATCTAATTCAATCCCACTAAATTAGGAAAGCAATATAACATAATATATGTATATCATAGTAAAAAAAGGTAAGAAAGGTAATTCACATATTAAGAGGATGAAAACATAAGCATGAAAAAAGGACGGGATGAATTCTTACACGGCATAGATAAAGATGATGAATATCTAAATATTCTAAAATACGAGACTGCGAATAGTCGCACCCTTTTAAAAAAGCAAGCCCACAAAGGTTCAAATCACAGTTAACCCCTTGCAATTTTTTGCTATCCAGTCAAAGACCCAAAGTTCCACTCCTGAAGTTTGAGAAATTTCAAATTGGTCCCTAAAGTTTGAAAGATTACAGTTCAATCCTCGCCAGACGTATTTCCATCGTTTTTCAAGATTCGATGGCTAATGGAACATCCCGAGCCGTCATTCCAAAACTCACCAAGGACAATTATGATAATTGGTCCATCCAAATGAGAGCACTACTCGGTGCTCAGGATGTTATGGAGGTGATAGAAGAAGGTTATGATGAACCCGCCTTAAAAAAAGCTGAAACAACTTTAAAGGAGGAATAGAAGACTACGCTCCGTGCCGAGCGAAAGAAGGATTGCAAAGCCAGGTCCATCATCTACCAAGGACTTAACAAAGTCACGTTTGAGATCAACGCTTCCGCCAAAACTTCCAAAGAAATTTGGGAGACGCCGTAGAAGACCTACAGAGGTGCTGACAAAGTAAAGAGGATTCACCTTCAAACTCTACGAGGTGAATTCGAGTCTTTATGAATGAAATCCTCAGAATCTATTTCTGAGTATTATGCTCGAATTATGGTGGTTTCAAATCAAATGAGGAGAAAAGATCTTGTGATCATTGGATCGCAGATTCGACTTCATCGTTGTTACGTTAGAAGAACTCAAAGATGTTTCAACCATGTCTATTGAAGAGCTCATGGGTTTGCTACAAGCCCACAAACAGAAGTTGCATAGAGATAATGATGAAGCCCCAAAATAGGCTATACAAATGAAGTTATCCCTCAATAAAGGAAGGCACGATCAAGGGGGGACATCTCAAAGGGGACGAGGCTATGGTTCCTATGGAAGAGGCTCTGGAAATTCAAATTCCAAAGGCAGAGGTCGCAAAGGGCTCTCTAGAGGAGGGAATCAAAATCATGCTCCAAGAGGAGGTGGTCAAGGACAATAAAACCATGCTCCAAGTGGAGGTGGACAAGGACAGCAAGCTAGGTCATAATCCAAGAGGAAAAGGACAAGGCAAAAGAGGCGGTTACAATAACCGTTCGAACGTTGACAAAAATAACGTTCAATGTTACAATTGTGAAAAGTATGGCTACTACAACAACGAGTGCCGAGGAAGACCAACATCAGATCAAATTGGCGAAACAGCCAACTATGCAGACAAGGAGCTAGCAGAAGGAGATTTAATGAGCTAGTCTCATGGCACACAGTCCTACCGAGTAGGATCAAGGTACATGGTTTCTTGATTCTGGAGCCAGTAATCATATGACTGGCTCAAGGCAGTTTTTTACTGAACTTGATAAAAAGGTTCAGGGAGATATCTCTTTTGGCGATCTCTCTAAAGTCCCAATTCGAGGGAGAGCTGATATTGTAATCAAAAGGAATAATGGAGATCATGCATTCATCTCCAACGTCTACTATGTTCCAGACATGAAGACTGACATTCTTAGTCTTGGCCAACTATTGGAGAAAGGCTATCAAATTAGCCTGAAGGATATGCAACTAACGATTGTAGATGCTCGAGAGAAGCTGATTACTCGAGTAAAAATGGCAAAGAACAGGATGTTTTCGCTAACTGTTCTTCATGACACGCCAAAGTGCCTTAATGCCATTATCAACGACAAAGATTGGATATGGCATCTCAGATATGGACATCTCAATTTTGAAAGCTTGAAGCTGTTGGCAAATAAGAATATGGTCCAGGGCTTACCTCATATTCAACATCCAAATGAGGTATGCGAAAGCTGCATCCTTAGCAAATAACATCGCAACAACTTTGGGAAGCAAGTTGATCGGAGAGCATCCATGCTGTTCGAGCTAGTACACACAGATGTGTGTGGTTCGTTGAAGCTAATCTCAAACGGACATAATCGATATTTCTTCACGTTCATCTACGACTATAGTAGAAAGACGTGGGTATACTTTCTCAAATTGAAGTCAGAAGTATTTGAGAAGTTTAAAGAATTCAAAGCCCTTGTCAAGAAAGAAAGTGGCTACTATATCTAGACGTTGCAATCATACCAAGGAGGAGAATTCACTGGAGATCAGTTACAACAAGGAATAATCAGGCACCAGTGCACACCAGCCTATACTCCTAAGCTAAATGGTATAGCTGAGAGGAAGAAGCGCACCATCCTCAACATGGCCAGAAACATGCTGAAGGATAAAGACATGCCCAAGAGATTTTGTGCCAAAGCAGTTCAATGTGCAGTCTATTTACTTAACAGGTGCCCAACGAAGAATCTAAAGTCAAAGACACCTCAAGAAGCATGGACCACTCTCACAGACCAGGTGTGGGTCATCTCAGATTTTTGCCAGTCGGTTGGGGAGCAACCCCATTGAAGAGTGGTAAGATATTGTTACCCGGTGATGCCTGGCTGCGTTTCCTACCTTATTACTTCAGCCGCTAGTTTCTTTACATGTCCCCTAGCGCTCGAGACACCATTCGAATGATTCATATTATCACAAGCATGTACTAACAAGAAGTAAAATTCAAGTTCCCAAAATATATTGCCATGGTCTAGATTTACTATAACACAAAAGATTTGTAAACCAACCATTGCATGCATTAACATCAAATAAATCAAGTAGGAAGCTCAATTCCCATATTTTCCAGCAAAAACAAGCAATGACATTTCTTTCCAAAAATTCAGAAAATACATGTAACTAAGGTATGCGTAACTCACCAAAAAAAGATGCGTCTAACTTGTTGTGGCACTGAACTAGCCCAAGGCACTGGTACCTATACAAAATGTATCACGAATTACTTCTTGCCACAATTGTTGAACTTGATTTAGTAATTGACTTTAATTTCTTCATTAGGCCGTCGGGTCGGCATAAGTGTTGTTTTTTTTTTTTTAGTTCTATTACAAAGGAAGTATATAGTTAATCTATCATCATTCCTAGAAGCTGTGGGTACAAAAGTAACGTATAAGTTTGAAAAAGAATTCATCAGTTAGGATAGGTACGAAGAATTAGTGGAGTCTTTTAATTAACTTAAACTCCTATATTAATCTCCTAAATTTAGAGCTTAAAACAGTCAAAGTAACATCTACAAACAACCTACTTAAATCTATTTACGGTGGCAAGTTCTGAAGCCGAACTCTCTGCTGGAAAGGGTTTCATTGGTGAAGAAATTATAGAAAGGTTCAGGTATGGCGAGTGTGAGGAGAGAGAGTTGTACGGTGGAGATTGAGGTGAAAGGAAATGGCCGAAGCAATGTCGAGATGACCGGCAGCCATGGCTGCCCTTTCCCAGCGATATGTGCATCAAGCGTGTGTGAGTTGGAAGTAATTTTTGCCCCAAATCAACTTCCTTTATTATAAACAGTATACATATCTCTTATTATTAACTGTGAAATAGATTAATAGAAGAGAAAGATTACCAATAGGAACCGTAGAAATCCTCCGAAAAACAAACAAAACGGTAGGCGGTCTGGCAGTGGATTCTCGGCAAAAGGAAGTGTAGGTACAGCTGTACAGGAGACTCTTTCTCTCTCCTTTACTATTCTCCTTTTATCTTTTTCTTTTTGCTTTTGACTTTTAAATTATTAATTACGCATATTGGATATATATATATATATATATATATATATATATATATATATCGGTGGAATAATAAGGAAGATACAGGTGAAAGGAATTACACCTGTAATTCCAAAGCACTACTCCGTGACACGTAGTGTAGTGTGTTGGTTCGTCGCAACTTCGGTCCGTACGCATTCGGATTTCAGTCTCCGAAAAATCCCAAAAATTCAACACAGACTAATAATAATTTAAGGGTTATTGTGGTGGTGGCGGATTTTAAAGGTAAAAATCCCAACGTTCATAACTCATACAGTGTGTCGAGTTCCTATTTGGACTACGTGACTAAATCTTTTTTTTTTTTTAAAAGAAAAGTCCGGATTTTACAGGATGTTGAAAGATAATCTTGAGAATAAAAAATGTGAGTGAACTGTACCTTTGGAGGCTTGCAAGTGGAAGAGAAATAAACATTAGATTTGGGAGAAGAAAAAATGTGGATGTAACGATCCTGATTTTTGGTAAATAAAAATTTCGTTAAATATTTAAATATTTTATTTTTAATTACTTGGTTTCTTTTAAAATTCCTTTTTAATTCTAATAATCCGTCATAATTAGATTTTAGTCCTTTAAAATTATTTCTTGGTTAGAAATTCTACTTGGCAAGTAGAATTACTTTTCAATCGATTAGTTGGACGAACCGAACTACCAATTCACCTAGTTACGATTTCTTAACCCTAGATGGACCTTTTTGATCGTCTTTGAGCCTTGTGAACCCCTCCCAACCCTAATTGAACCATTAGACCATTAGAGGTAATCATCTTATCCCATGACTAGTCATTCAAGCCCATACTTGTCTTCATTATTCCTTTATCCATTGGATAATAAATGTTAGAAAATTTTTTGTCCCTTGGATAATGGAAGCTAGATTTGCCAATGTGTTTATATATTTGACAAAACAACTCATGCCATCATTTTACTACCAAAACAAGTCATGTTTTTGCTTCCAAAAGAAGCAACCTAAGTCTTGTCACTCATCACCTCCCATCCTAGACTACTTAGTACCTAAGTGTGCATAATTATCTATATATATAATTATAAGTAGTACATAGTACAAAGAAAAAGAGAGAGGAATGGGAGAGAGAGGGAGGAGTGAAGTATGTGATTATATTTTGGGTACTTACACAAGCTACTTATTTAGCCCTTTTCACACTCAAGCCTAAGTATTATTGACGATCCATGACTAGTCATTCAAGGCCATGCTTACCATCATTACTTCTTTAACCATTGGTTAATAAATGCTAGGGGAATTTTTATCCCTTAGATAATGGGCATGTGTCTTGCCAATGTATACATATTTTTGACTAGACAAGTCATAGCCATCATTTAGCTTCCAAAAGAAGCAACCTTGGTCATGCCATGCATGCAAACCTAAAGTTATAGCCTTAAGCCTAATTACTCTAGGGTTACTTTCCTAGATGCATATATATATATATACACACACACACACACACACACACACACACACACTTATATACATGTATATATGTACCTCATAAGCTATAATAAACATACCTATATGACCAATTGTATGCTTTCTAGGAAAGTCTTAATCATTTTCTTTCCATTGAATTGTCACTTGAAAACCCTTCATGATCACCTAGGACTTGATTAAAGGCTTGACTTGACAATTTATTGGAGCAAAAAATGAGGGAAAGAGAGGGAGATTGAGGCCGAGAGAGGGAGGATGAGAGAGAGTGTGGTGTGTGCTTGTGTGTTGTACACTCCAAGCTACCCTTTAGCCCTTAGGCCTATTTCCCTATTGCCAACCCATTTCTAGTCAATTTCTAACATGGAATCCTAGCCTTTAATCATCCTAGAAATTGACTACAACCTAGCTTAGGATTGACTAAACATGGGAAGACTACACATTAGCCTAGCCATCATTTCCTTCTAACTTGCATGGCTTGCAAACCTAGGGTATAATTACCTAGGATCTTCTTTAAAGGCCTAAAAATCCTTCATGATCACTTAGTCTTACACCTATGATGGATTGACAAGGCTTTGGCTTGATTAAAGGTGTGATTGGACAAGACAATGAAGCAAATCCATGGGCTACAAAGAGAGGGAGATGGCTGGCCAAGAGAGGGGAGGGAGAGTCCAACATTTTGCTATAAATAAGACCTCATTCTCACCATTCAACCCACACCTTCATCCTCCAACTTCTCTATCTAGAAATCCATGCACTCTTACTTTGTTCTTGCTTAGTTCTTAAGTTGTTCTTGAGTTCTTTAAGAAACTCATCCTAGGCCGCCACCAAACCGCCACTCGACCACCCTTTCGATCCAAAAAGTTTAGTAGCTTAGGCAAGAACTAGTTTCGAGAGAAACCTTTCTCTTTCGAAGCTACCGGAAGGTTACCGTAGGAAGTTACTCCGCCCCGATCGTCAACTTACTTTCCGTAGTCGTCACTACCGCCAAGAAGAAAGGTAGAGTCCCTTGTCCACTAACTCAACGTATAACGTAGAACCTTATGTTGGAAAGTAGAATGCCCTTACTCTCTAGTTCAAGGCATAAAATAGAATATCCTTAACCATTTTTCTCTAAGTAGATAAGGTTATCTGTCACGTATAATGTTTGGAATGCATTATGGAAGTATGAGCATATATACATGTTTACTTGGGTTTCTTGTCTTAATGTGTGATAAAACATTAGTGGTATTCCACTCCAAAGGTGTCCGTCCATATGACAGTATACTTTATTTTGTGTGCTAAATGTTCAAGAATGACTACGTGATAGAACGAGCATGATAAGTAATATAGAGTTGGATGATCTTGCTAGTTTAGTGTCAAGATTACAATGAATGATTTATGTCTACTTACAAAGTCCTACCGCGGAGTCTATGCATGAGAACGAGACACAGAAATCAAGAAAGTTAGAATCATGACACCTAGGGTGTGTTAATGGCAAGATAAGTTTTGAAACCGCAATGTGGCCGGACGTGGTAGCCCATTGTGTGTAAGAAAAACTCGCAATGTGGCTGGACTTGGTAGCCCATTGTGTGGATTTGCGGAAACCGCAACGTGGCTGGACTTGGTAGCCCGTTGTGTGAATGAAAACTCGCAATGTGGCCGGACTTGATAGCCTATTGTGAAGATTGCCAATGTGGCCGGACGTGGTAGCCTCATTGGTAATATGGCTTGGTTATCCGCGGAGAGGAGCCAATGCAAATTTTGTGTGCCAATGGGAACCCGGTGCAGCGAAACCATTGTGAGGATACTCGGGAGACCGGAACGGCAGAACCGAGGTTGGGTGTGTTAAAAACGATTTTGGAAATGTTGATTTGGTAAATGATAAATGGAGACACAGTCCACGATGAGTTGCGTAGGAGAAACTCTGATATCACAGACACCAACGTTAGTTGAATAGTGAATGTGGATGTGTCATTGTTAACTGTTTTGTTAAATATGCTTGTACTATTTGAAAATCATGAGTTAGTATACTATTTCTATGACTTGTTGTTTGTAAGTTAAGAGTTAGTGGGTATGGATTATTCTGCTGAGCTCTTGTAGCTCATGGTATTACCTTTGGTAACCCTGACATATTATATTGGCGGCGACGCTGGTATAATGTGTCAGACTTTGTAGATGAACAGGGTGAACTCTACACCTTGGAGGCTTTCGGAACCAAGGAGCTGGCTAGGATGGAGGAGCAGGTGGAGCAGTAGTTAGGAACCCTAGTTATCCTCCTATGTTGAATAAATGTACTCTTGTGAGAGTTATACTGTAATATGAGCCAGACTCTATTTAAAGTTTTCAATAAAATTGTCTATTTAATGTTCCTAAAATTCGGGGCGTTATAGTGGATGAAGACTTTCACGTTTCCTTGATATATTTTTAGATTTGCCATAAATGAGAGATTATCTCATTCTTGTTTTTTGTTATGGTTCTACCTATATATAGACTTGTAATCTGATTGTAAAAGTATGAGTGGAGTAGAAGAGAATTAGAGTGATTGAGATAGAAATAGAAATTTCCTCCTTGTATTTTTAAATTGAGTGAGTTCAATATATCGTGAGTGTATTTGTGCAATTCTCTTGTGAGTTTCATATATATATATATATATATATTATTAGTGTGAGATCAATATTCCTCCACCCAACAATAATTGTGTTGGACCCTTCCCCCTGTGTCTTTGGAGTTGCTCCAATTCCTTCTTAAGTCAAGTCCGCCCACTAAACTAGTGGGATTAAATAAAAACAATATCTTGTGTCGCGCTAGCTGGTAGAACAACATGAAATTAAAGAAAAAGGAAAATTGTGTTACACTTGTGATACGGTCATTAATGGTGTGATTCTAAGCCCCAGATTTGAAAATCCTATAAGATATGATGACTGGAAGTGGAAGACATCATTTTCTTGTGTACATTTCGATCGGGACTTCCACTTGAGTTACAAGTCTTTATGTAAAGAATTGCGGTGCACTTCGCGGAACAAGAAAGTATGCTCTTTTCATTTTCGCAGCACTTCAAACAGACTGTGGGTTTTGCCATAATCTTGTCTTGTGCTGGTATTATTTTCCACTTCCACAAGTTCCACGCATGTTAGCCAATTCCACCAATTAATTTCCATGATGACGTACAGCAATTTTTAATGTGGCAGTGCATTGACCCGGTCTTTATGCTTGTAGAGCGTTGGTCTAATCTCATTAGAGATTGTAGAGCGTTCAATGAAGTTTATATTTTCTTTCATACTACTAGTGTATATTGTGATTGAATTTTGAGTTTTCACCAAAATCAGGTGTACGTATTCTTTACATTTCATTTTTCTTCCATAAATCTTAAATCCAAGTACAACATTATCCTTAAGAACAAGCAGTCCGTGCCTTGATCCGATTTGGAACAATCTGTCATTTGGATGCAACAGAATGGCAACACTGTTTTTATGCATATTTACTTACAGTCTTATAGAAGACATCATCAGACATGTAAGTAATTAAACATGCCACACATAGATAAGCTAAAAAGCAGCCAATGTGGAAGGGCATCTCCCCTCCACGGCGTCAATGCGGTTCGTGCGTTTTTTGACGGCAAGGGGTAACTCGTACAAGCGCACATAGTACAAGATGGGTTAAGTGTCTGAGTTCAAAGTTGGAGGGGGCAACTTGTGACTCCGCAATGGTCCAAGGGGGTATAATGTCATCTCCCCTTTTCTACAGAAAATAGAAGGTGGAAATTATTATTTCTTGGGATCACAATTTACTATTGTGTTAAAGAGAAAATCTTGTTTACAGAGTAGCTATAAACAAATGCTCAATCTCGGCCTCTTCCTCGTCATTATTCATTGATATGTTTGTTCACGGTAATTGTGGCCTCTCGGAAGAATCGATAACTGCATCTTTGATGCACTACTAGTATTAGTACATATGAAAAATTTTAATTGGCTAATTGTAAATAGCCCCAGGACTATGGAACAAAAGATTATCCCGAATCTACCTTGTAAGAAAGGGTAGAGAAAATGCCTTGCTGTAAATAGGCTGTTTGTAGCGGCTCCGTAAATAAGTTTCTCTAACTTTTCCCATTTTCCTCCATGCTTCCTTTCCCTCCAAGCATGCCTTTTAACACTTTCAACTTTTTCCCCTCCTCGCAATGGAAGGTTGAAGACAAAACATTGTTACACCCCGTCCTTTTTATTTTTAATAATTATATTTCTGTAATAAAAAAAAAATTTTATGATTTGGATCCTAATTGATATTCTCTCTTTTTCCGCATAATATAATTGTTGTCAGCACTATTATAGTTTTGGTGTAAAAAATAGTTTTAGTATTTAATGTCGTACCGTATTTAAATACTTTTATTAAGTGATTACCTATTATTTAAAGGAGAACGTGGAGACGCAGCGGCCAAAACTCGGAAGGAGATTTTCGCTGGGTTTTTTTTTTTGCCACAACGATAACAGATGATATTATTAAAATTTCAAACAAAACATCAAACGGAAGACTCGTCCCTAGAAAGAGGACCAAGCAACCACAACGGAGGGGACTCAGTCCAACGACTATACCCCAAACCACAAAAACCTTCACCAACTAAAACATGAGCAATATTATTCTCTGTCTTTCTTGTTTTCTGTTAAAAAGCAATCGGGTCCATGGATGTGTGGCATGAGAGAGAGAGAGAGAGAGAGAGAGAGAGAGAGACGTAGGTGCGTGGCGGTGTGTTGCGTGAAAAGTATTGGCCAAGCGTGGGGCTGTGGTTTTGATATTAAAAATGGTAGAAGGAATCAAATAGCCTTGGGCTTTGATTTTATGTTGTACGTAGATGTGGTGTATAAATAGTTTATGTGTGGACAAATTGATTTTTGGAATGGAAACACGTGGTATCATGGTATTGCTCTTGGGGTTTTCGTGGGTGGATTTTGGGGAAATGACGGCTCAGGACTTATTTTGATAATTAATACCCGTCAAGGACATATTGAGAATATTTATTAATGCTGAAAATGTCCTTAACAGATATTAATTATCAAAATACGTTATTGACAGTCATTTTCCCGTGGATTTTTGGTTGTTTAGGTAACTTAGGAATGTGTTGGGTTAGGGTAATTTAATAGTAGTGGGGTCGCTAGCTTGTATTGTCAACATTATATTCAATTAGTTCTGTAATGACTCGGAATTTTAATAAATAAAAATTTCGTTATTGAATTTTTTTTTTATTTTTTAGTATTGCTTTTAAAATTCCTTTTAAATTTCTGTAATCCGTCATAATTAGATTTAAGTCCTTAAAAATTGTACTATTGACTAGAAATCCTACATGGCAAGTAAAATTAGTTTCCAATCAATTAGTTGGAGGAATCGAACTACCAATGCACCTAATTACAATTCCCTAACCCTAGATGGATTTTTTTTTTTAATTTTTGAGCCTTAAGAACCCCTCCCAACCCTAATTGAACCATTAGGCCATTAGAGATAATTATTTTACCCCATGACTAGTCATTCAAGACCATACTTATCTTCATTTTTTCTTTAACCATTGGTCAATAATTGTTAGGGGAATTTTTATCCCTTGGACAATAAACCTAGGCTTGCCAATGTGTATGGATTTGACCAAACAAGGCATGAACCAAGGGAAGCCATCATTTTGCTTCCAAAAAAAGCAAACATAGCCTTGTCATGCACGCAACATAGCCCTAAACCTAAATTACCCACCAAGGTTACTTTCCTAGGCTTCTAAGTACATAGATAACCTTATCTATAGGTATATACACCTCATAGCCTATCATAAGTCATGGCCATCACTTTGCTTCCAAAAGTGGTAATCTTTATGCATGCTATGCATGCAAACCTAAAGGTATAGTCTTAAACCTAATTATTCTAGGGTTACTTTCCTAAACACATATATATACTCATATATATGTATATATGTACCTCATAAGCTATATTATACATACCTATTTGAGCCTATACTTGCATAAGTACACTTTCTAGGAAATTTCCCTCCATTGAGTAGCCACTTCAAAACTCTCCAAGATTTTTTTTTTTTCCAACTAGACTTAAGACTACCTAGACCTAAAATTATTTAGTCTTACTCATATATATATAGATGGACTCATGGTAAGAGAGAGAGAGAGAGAGAGAGAGAGAGAGAGAGAGGTGTGTGTAGTGTTTTGGACACTTACACAAGCTACCTATTGATCTAACTTTACACTCAAGCTTAAGTACTACTTTGCCAACCCATTCCTAGCTAGTATTCTTTAAACACAAACCTAGCCAATTATTATGTTCACTCTTGCAAAACAAGCACTCTTAGGACATGACAAGCCAAAAACCCTTCATAATCACCTAGGATATAGCTTAAAAGTTGGATTGACAAGTGAGGGAATGCTAGGTTTTTGATTAAAGGCTTGAGATGACAAGACAATGGAACAAATCCATGGAAAAATGGGAGAGCGAGAGGGCCGGCCAAGAGACGGAGAGAGGGAGCTCAAGTTTTTGCTATAAATAGCACCCCCCATTCACCATTCAACTTACACCTTCCAATCCTCCAACTTCTCTCTAGAAAATCCTTGAATTCTTTCTTTGTTCTTCCTTGTTTTTGAGTGTTCTTGAAGTTCTTCTTAAGTTCTTCAAGAAACTCAACCTAAAACCCTCTTTCAATCCATAAAGTTTAGTAGTTTTTAGTCACGAAGAAGTTTCAAGAGAAACCTTTCTCTTTTGAAGTTACCGGAAGCCTACCGTAGGCAGTTATTCCGCCCGATCGTCAACTTACTTTTCCGTAGTTGTCACTACCGCCAAGAAGAAAGGTAGAATCCCTTGTCTCCTAACTCAACGTATAGCGTAGAACCGTATGTTGGAAAAATAGGATATCATTACTCTAGTTCAAAGTATAATATGGAATATCTCTAACCATTTTCTTTAAGTAGATAAGGTTATCTGTCATTATAAAGTTTGGATTTGCATGATAATTTTGCTAATGGAAGAATGAGCATGTTGAAATAATTGACTTTTACTCTAATAAACATGTGTTGTTTTGAACTTCCCATAAAGAAGGAAAAAACGTTTTTTTTTTTTAAGATAAGAAATTAACGCTTGATTAAAAATATTCGTAGGATGGCTATGAATATGCGTATATATATATGAATTGTTTGTATTACTTGTTATCTGACAAAGTATAAGTGATTTTCACTCCAAGGGCATCCGTACATGTGGCGTTATGCTTTAAGTGATAATTTGAGCATGATTAGTAATATAGAGTTGGACGATCTTGTTAGTCTAGTTTCAAGATTTAAAATGAATGATTTATGTGTACTTACGTGAGAAGTCCTACCGCAGAGTTTATGCATGCAACGTGACACAAAAACCAAGAAAATAGAAACATGACACCTAGAGTGTGTTAAAGACAATGTATGTTTGAAAAGGCAGGTGTTTTGAAAACCGCAATGTGGCTGGACTTGCCCATTGTATGGTTTATGTGTGCGTGTGTGTGCCAATGGGAACTTGGCATGGCATAACCATTGTGAGGAAACTCGGGAGATCGGCGCGGCGGAACCGAGGTTGGATGTGTAGCATGGTTATCCGCGGAAAGGAGCCAATGCAAAATTTCGTGTGCCAATGGGAACACGGCGCGGCGGAACCATTGTGAGGATACTTGGGAGACCGGCGCGGTGGAACCGAGGCTGGGTGTGTAAAATGACGATTTTGGAAATGTTGATTTGGAAAAAGAAAAGTGAAAAAGATGACACAGTCCACGACGAGTCACGTAGGAGAAACTCAGAAAATCAAAGACACCAACGATAGTCGAATAGTGAATATGGATGTGTTATTGTTAGTCATTTTGTCAATTATGCATGTACTATGTGGAAATAGTTGAATTCATAGTCCATTATTTGTAAATTAAGGGTTAGTGGGAATGGACGTATTCTATTGAGCTTCTGTAGCTCACGGTGTTACTTTGGTGACCCTGACATATTATATTGGTGGCGACGCTGGTATAATGTGTCAGACCTGATAGATGAACATGGTGAACTCTACACTTTGGAGGCCTTTGGAGCCGAAGAACTGGCTAGGATGGAAGAGCAGACAGAGTAGTAGTTAGGAACCTTAGTTCCCTTCCTTTGTGTAATTATGGAGTTTATGATGTAACAATGAGCTAGACTCTCTTTAGTTTTTCAATAAAATTGTCTATTTAACGTTTTCAAAATTAGGAGCGTTATAAGTTAGTCATTCGTATGCTCTATTTTTGTTCAGGTTAATCTCTTTTGCGTGCTTGAGTTGCATTACTTTTGAACCCAGATGAGTGGTTAAATATGTTACTTACTTTCAAACTTCCCGTGTCCCTTAAATGATTCTTTAGAAGATTCATAATTGTTGATCGAAAATACATAAATCTTTATATTTCGTTCTTTGAATTGGCATGCAATAACTTTTGATGAAATCAATTGCTATTATTTTTTTTGGTGAGAACTTGGTGGATATTAATGGGAACACTTATTTTTGGAAGTCCACAGAAATTATGCCTCTTCATGTTGGTGACCTTGGCCATTGGGGAAGAGTCCGGGTTAGGCCGGTGACCCTATAATGCTCAATAGCTCTCTTACGCCGGATCGTTTTAGGGAAGAGTACCATAGGCTGCCAACTCTGGTGATTCTAAGTTCAATATTGGATCCAATTTTGATGAGATATTATTTTGGCCATGGTACTATTTGGTTGTGGTTCCCCATTGTTGATGATATTATGTTGTGATCACCACTATGAATAATTATTGGTTAAATACCTCATTAGTTTAATTTGTTATTTTGTTGTACACCTCGTATGCCAAATTATGCTTATTGCTAAACTATTTTAAACCCCGTTTTCAACTTTACTTAATACACATGCTTCACCATTCACTGAGCTTGTCAGCTAAAGAATTTTTATCCAACTTCTTTTTCAGGCAGGTTGGGGAGTTAGGCAAGGACTCTAACGGTATCTCAGGGACTTCTTTTTGTTTGATCTCCTTAGGGTGTCTCATCATATTTTTATCTTCTTAACCGCTTCCGCATTCGAAACATTTGTCAATTATTGAATTCTTTTTATTATTGGTGGATCACCAGATATTATTGGGTTCATGGGATGTTTGTGCCCTATATTTTATGTGGAATTTAATTGGTTGGTGTTGCTCCTAATAAAGGAAAATGGTTGGCTGTTTAGTAGTTTATTGCTTTGGTATTTAATTAAATTTTTTTTAGGCTACATGTTCTACAAGTTTGTGTCTTATGATTTATGGCCGATCACTACCATTTTGGGGTGTGACAAACATCAGACGCTTTAATTTCCATTGCCAAAGTTGCCTGATAATAAACGAACAAAATTGTTTAAAATTGGAATTTGTAGGTTGTACTCTCTTATGAAGACATTGAAAAGTTTGTTTGAGATCGATTACTTCTATGAACAAACCAAGCGAGCGATATGAAATTTTTTTGGCAGCTATCGAACTCGAATAAGATATTGCTCGGCGTAGTTAAACTTACGATATTTAAATAACAAAATACTACTTTGGTGACTACATTAATTTGGTAATCACATTTTGGACGTCAAGTTACAAGGTATCACCGATATATTGGTAGAATTAATGTGCCCAAAGTGTCATTTAGTGGAGCACATTTTTTACCGATGTATTAATGACATATTATATGTTCACGCGGGACTTATTTTCTTCTCATTGAACAAGGCCATATCATTGCTCTTTACAAAAATGAAACTACTCAAAATCGACTCGATTAAAGCTTGTCTAAGATCGATTCGTATCATAAAAGAAGCCAAACTTGAAAACTTGAATAGACCACCGTTGGCTCATTAGGTTTTTCGTTGATCAGCTTTAGCCCCAACCGGCTTTCTCGTGCATCCGTGACTTATTGATCCTGATTCGTAAGATTTCGAACTACCTTCGTATTGCATTCAAAGCGATATCTTCTGCTTTCTGTTTCCTCGTTATTATTTCATGGTAACAATGGTTTTAAGTTTTGTTCCGATATTAAATAAACTATTGAATCAACTTGTGTAGCAGTCCATGGGTGCTGAAAATGTACATACCCATACGTGCATGGCGTCCCTGTTGGTCCAAAAAAATGGATCGAAGACCTTCATTTCGTAATAATTTTTTTAGCAAGCTCTAGCTACATAAACTCAGTTCAATAGGATATCAAAAAGTGCTCGATCAATCCATCCAATTTTTGGTTCAAAATTCGTAGTTCAAAATTTTAGGTGAATTAATCAAGCACTTTATTTATATCCGAATGAACTGTTTTTTTTTTTTTTTTTTACACTATGGATTGTACAAGTACTTTTTACGAAAAAATCATTGGACCTGAGATGGACCCGCGCATAGGGTCAGTACATTTTTAGTACCCACCCCGTTCATAACCATACCAGCAGATTATTTTTCTTTAGCTTCATGTTAAAGAATATAAAATATTTGGATAGCCAAATAATACCTATTACTAAACACAATATCTAGGTGATCTTAACAAACCAAAAACAACTAAAAGGTAAAAAATAAAAGTTTTTCAATTTGATACACCTCAAGCACGTATCAAAAAGGAATTTAATGATACCTTAGATCCGAAAGTCACCTATATATGAAGTTGGAACTAATTATTCTAGTAATTTTTTTTCTAAAAAAATATAACCAAAACATTTGTGGAAAATTCATTTTCCATTCAAAGCATGTGTTCTGACAATATATATTTAGAACATCCCCATCGTAACAAGCAAATGGATTTAGACACTGGCGACCTAGTATACAACTGGTGGGGTCAGCTGACCCCATTGGCCAAAAAATTTCAACTACTTTGGTACTAGAAGTTTGGGGAAGTTTCTGGTTGGTTTGTACATTTGACACCATATCAGGTGCATGAACTGGCCAATCCAAGAGAGTTGCACCGAACAATTGTTCCTAAGGTCTGTCCTTGGCCACTTCTCTCTCTCCCCCTCGATGCAACTATTATATGCAAGGGTTATTAGTTTTAGGGAGATGATAGGGGCACATTAATTTGTCACCCCTCTCACATACATGTGGCATCCATAGTATTTATTGTGGAATTCACACACATACATATGAGAGATGTGTAGTTAGGGTGTAACACATTGATGTGTCTCTAGCATTTCCCTTAGTTTTAAATTTGAGACGGATATGAACCCCATCTAAAAGTACTCATGGTCCGTAGGACGTACTCCAACCATTTTAAGTGGGCACTAGACACTTGTAAAATCATGGCTTTAATATAAAATTCAGCATTAATTCATCACTAAACCAGCAAAGAGGGATATATGCATGCATGTGTAACCTCAAAAAACCTTGAAATATAGAAGCACATGAATCTAACAATTTGTCATCAACAAAAGGAGGCATAGAGTTTCACAAAATACCTGCAGATCAGCTTGTCGTTCATCGCCTTCCAATCCCTCCTTCATGATTAGGAGAGACAATGCTCTCGACGTAGGCTCCCCCTAACGTAAAGTGAGTCGGAATGCCATGAACTATCACATCCCTCAGCGTTTCTCTCTTTGGATTGTAAACAACCACTTTCCCTTCACGAAGTGCAGTTACTCTGTTTGCATCGGTTCTCACCAAAAATTCATCTTCCACCAACGAACACAACACTTCCACTCCATACCACCAATACTAAATTTTGTCCAAGACTCTCTTTCCCCGTGCATCTCCATCATCCAAACCTCAACTAGGGGAGATCTCGTGAGTGTTGGCTTTTCCCTAAACATTTCTTGAGTTTTAGTGGAAGAACCAAGAGAAAATATGGAGAAATGGGGCTGCCTTTTCAGCCGAAGGAAAAATGGAAGAACAGGGGAAGAGATACTGCTCTCTGGAAAGCAGAGCAAAGAAAAAACGTAAAAGAGGGGCTGCTAACTTTCTTACTTTTTCCATTCCACTTCACCTTTAAATATTTGGGTAGACTTACACGTAAAACAAACTTGGGCTATAGCAAACAAAAGAGCCCAATTACAAAAGAAGGAAATAAAGTAGCCCATTAACATTTGGCCCAAACACAACAAAATAAGACAAGGCATTAATTTTAACAGTGAGATCCCCGCCATTAACCAAACAGAGACAACCCTCGAGAACTGCCACAGAAAGATTAGGAATCTCATAGCTGGGAGCGGCACTTTCCTGAAAATCTCATCCGACCAATCGAAAGCAACAATCACATGGGTATCGGTCGGTCCAATCCTACCCCAACAAAGGCAATGGATACACCCATTAAAGAAAACCCCACCACTCCTTGAGACAAGCATAAAAGGGAAATCTTGAATTCTCCTCCAAGAATCAGTATTCCGCGAATAGGCAACCACAACACCAACGTAACTATCACGACAAGATTGGTAAGTCGTATCATCACCCCAACCAAACATCATCAGAACCTTGTAATCATCGGTATAGGAATCGTAACAGATGCCGTGAAATGACAGCAATGCCCCCCTTAGCCGGATCGATGGCAAAAGGGAGCATGGGCAGTTTCTTACATTCTCTAGTGGATGGATTTAGCAAGAAGAAGCTGTAATTATCAACTTCAAAACGTGATGGGAATTGTCTAGGCGGGAAACTAGAAGCAAGCCGTCACAAGAGCTCCACACCTCGACCAAACTCTCCGGGGTGGTGTTTACCAATTTTTCCCTCGATCGAAATCGACGAAGGTTTTGGGAAACAAAGCCAACAACAAAAATAAAGGCGAATGCGGCTTGTCTCCACAAACGGATTTGAGGTTCCTTGCCGTATTTCAGGATTTCACCGGAAAAGAAATGGCAAATGAATCAAATGCTATTTTTGGTGGTGATGAATTGACTCGTAAAAGAAGACCGTCATCCGCCAATCTTCAAGAACGGAATCGACCCATCGATTGGGCGGAATGAATTGATGGTTTAGTGAAGTGGGGTGTAGCGGAAGAAAAATAACAAATGGACTTTGTTATTTTTCCAAGGTAGATTTACAATCAAAAAGGACGGATCCTCATTGAAAGTAAGAGAGTTAAGTTAATCCTACTCCTAGGAAGACAAAAATAAGAACAAAGTGTAAACTTTGATTTGTTGAAGGAGTTTACAATGAAGCCAAAAGAAGCTATTTATAGAAAATACAATGTGTAAGAAATAACTTCCTAACTTCTCACTACTCTTCATCATCTTCCAAGTGTCCAAATAACTTCCCACAAACTCCAAAGTGTGTAGGAGCATGCCACTTGTCCAAATAACTTCTCTTCAACCTCAAAGTGTGTAGGACAATGATAAGTGTCTTTTTAACTTCCAAATGTATAGGAGCATGCCAAGTGTCCTGCACTTTATTAAAATACAAACAAATAAAAACTAGTTATATTATTAATACAGAATAATAACATAGGAAGCATTCCCATAATCGCCACCTTTCGGTCGATCGACAGGCGGTGAAATATGATACAAACAGGTGGCCTGTCGTTCCACCGTCGGAAAATTGAGCTTTGTGGCTGTTGGATTTGCATCGGCGAAATCTACGGAGTAGAAATCGTGGGAAAAGATGAGCTACTTATGATGGAGGTTTTGGTTGGTGGTCAAGATAAAGATTTTCTGGTCGAGGTGTTGGCGGTTCTTCTGGGTCTTGATTCGGTCGAGGTGGGTTTTGGCGAAATGTGGGGAAGAGATTAGGGAATTTCAGGGGAGAGAAACAGACTTAAATCGGCAAAGAGATTTGACGGGTAGTCGAGAGAGTATGGCGGTGGAGATTTGTGCTGTTTCCTGTTTGTCTCTATCCGCGTACTCTGTTTCTTTGCTTAAACTGCTACCCCGTTGACAACAGGATCACAATGCCAACCGACTGAAGTACTGAACCGAAAGAGAAGAAATTAGTCATTAGAGGGAGATATCTTGTTTCATTTTCGTAAATCTAATTGAGAAAATCTTGTTCACGGCTCCACTGTGAATAGTTGTTTGCGGAGCCAATCACGACCGTCAAAAAAATGTATGGTCCGAATTTTAATGAAATTTTTTCGGAAAAAAATTTAAGTTTCATTTAAATTGCCGAAATCGTGTGGCTCCATGAATAGCATGTTTACTTCTGCTTCGTGAATAAGTTTATTTCAATCTAAATTCGTCCAGAAAATATTTGATGGGTTTATTTTTGAATAATCTCACCTATCTGTTTCATTTTCCTAAATCTAAATTCCTACAGAAATTATTGGATGTGTTTACTTTTGAAACTATTCAAGAAAAAGTCCCAATGTCAAACTTTTTGGACGGCTTCTTGATGATTATAAAAATATTTGGGGACACATCATAAATATTTTACTCCTTTTCGATTTCTCTCGTTGAGACGAATTGAAAAGTTGAAAAACTATGACTTTTGCTCAATTTTTTTAAAAAAAAATATCGAAAAAGAGCCAAAATTAACATTGAAGTTTACTTCATTATCAGATACCTACTAGTGTCTTGTTTGTTCGATGCACGGGGACAGTGAAAAAAATATATAAGTGAGAATTTTTTTCATGTATGACCCTTACGATTTACTCCCTTTTCTCACAAAAAAAGAGAGAAGAGAATTCTAAACCAATAAAAAAAACAAGATAAAAGAAAAAAAATAGGTTTCATGCAAAATAAAGTATATATTTTTTGTTTCATTGGTTGAACTTAGTTTTCTTTTCAAGCAAAATAAAGGGTTCCCATAAATGAATAAAAAGAAGCAGAATGAAAAAATTCCATGTAGGGTAGAATATAGTGTTAAGGAGAGAGTTTCTTTTTTCTTTTTTAGTTTAGGTAACATTTTTATTATATATTATAGAAGTATCTATTATTGCAAAATGATTTTTCATGAAGAGAGCTGTGGGAGGAACACATGGCCTACGATTTTCTTCTAATTTGCTCTAAAAAAATATTAACTACAATCTTAGTTAATTTGGTAGAGTAAATTTTAAATATTTAAAAGTCAAAGGAAATATAATTTGGAAAGCTAATATACAGCTCTATGAACAACAAACATTGGAATATGCCTAAATCCCTCCTTCTTCCTCTTATGCAATCTGATTCCATACGTATCAAAGTTATGCAAGTCAAAGATAGGATAAAAAGAAAAGCTCAAACGAAATCTTCATTTAAGAGATCCCATGATTATTGTAATTAGCTAAACCAATCAACTAAACAAATTTTGGTTTAAGAGAACACATGATTTATGGGATAGTTTCCTCATAAAATTATTTTTAGTGAATACGCATCCATTCAAGAAAACCCCACCAGAGTTTCCCACAATAGACTGATACCGGAAATCTTCACTTCTCCTCCAAGCATTTGTTTTTAGTGAATACGCAGCCACGATCGTAATGTCACGCCGATTTTCATAAAAGGATGAGAGCATCAGAACCTTGTAATCATCTGTTGATGAGTCGTAACCCACACCATACACATTCGGCACATTAACATACATATTTGAATTTTGGACAAATGGACATATGGGCAGTTTCTTGCATTCTCTAGTGGATGGATTCAACAAGAATATGGATTTGTCACTGGGGGAAACTAGAAGCAAACCATCGCAAGAACCCAAAACCTGGACCCACTTCTCGGCGTCATGTTGTTCCATGGTAGGAAACTCAAGTATCGTGGAGGTCGGATTTACGTCATTGTAATCCACCGAGTTGAGATTGCCAAAGCACGAAATGATAACGATTTTTTGTTCAAGATAATTAGAGTTTTTGGTCTTTGTTCGATTGAGGTGGGTTTTGTCGAAATGGGGGTCGGAGATGAGGGATTTCCACAAGGGAGAAACACACTTGAAGCGGTAAAGAGATGTGACGGGTTGTCAAGAGAGTATATTGGCTGTGATGAGATCCTGGGGAAGGGTTCCGCCGGCGTTCGACATGGCCACTGCCGATGGGCTTTCAAATTGATGGGAGAGGAGCTGTTTGGGTGGTTGTGGAGGGTGGTGGTAAGTGGTAGAGCTTGGCGGTGGAGATGCTTTTATAAGCATAGTAATAAGTCGTTGATGGGGAGATGGTTACGATCAAAACCCAAAATAAAAAGACTGGAGAGGGTCAACTCGATCAGCTGCAGTGAGAGGTGCAGTTGGAAAATTATTTCATGGCGATTAAACTATTTTACATCGCCAGGTAAGCATTTATTTTCTCTAAATTAATTACGTTACGTTACATCGTCATATTCTACTTATTAGGACCACTGTTTTGATGACGTGGAGTAATGTAATTGATTTGAAAGAAATTTAAGTTTATATCGGAGCCCGTATATAATTTATTCTCTCATTTCATGTTCCGCAAGCAATGCGGTGGTGACCACGGAAACTTAAAT
Source organism: Rhododendron ovatum (assembly GCA_019656835.1). Taxonomy (NCBI): domain Eukaryota; kingdom Viridiplantae; phylum Streptophyta; class Magnoliopsida; order Ericales; family Ericaceae; genus Rhododendron; species Rhododendron ovatum. The sequence goes on from CM033798.1 coordinate 482,974, forward strand.
ATTAAACTACTAGTAATTTCTGTTAAAAAAACTACTAGTAATTTAATTTCAATGTCGTGATTAATTGTGTAGACCACGTAAAACGCGTGGTAATCAAAACTCTCACGTTGACCGTGTCTCATGACCATTAATTCATTTAATAATCATATTGGCCAAACAAAAAAAGGAATAAAGAGAAGTCCACACTAAAGACAAACACTAATTAATATGCTTGATATTAGTTTTATTTTCTGTGAATCTGATCTCGCTAGGCGACTTTTGAAATATGGCTACGCTTATTGTGCTATGATTGGCATCTCTAATGATTTGTCCGGTCTGTTGAGATCCATTTGCCTCCATGGGGTCCCTCTCTATTGTATAGGCTTTCGCCTCATAGTTGAATACCAATCTCACATTTGCAAAAAAAAAAAAAAAAACCGTTTATTCGTTTCAAATTAAAGGAAAAATATGTGTAGAAGCTTCTCTTTCATTGCCTCCCAATCCCTCCTTGATGATGAGGTGAGAGGAGGCTCTCGACATAGGCGACCCCAATTGTAAATCTAGTCGAAATGCCACAAACCACCACGTCCCTCATTGTTTCTTTTTTTGAATTGTACATGACCAATTTCTCTCTATGAACTCTACCTCGTGTAGGAAAGGTCAATAGGAGCGACTGTTTACCGTTTGACTATCTAATGAGCATGTGACACGTGCACTCGTCTTCGCGGGGTTGACGATTTGACCGACGAACCCTAGTTTGCCACATGGTGCCTCAGTCGCGCGACACGTGGCCCCTTGCGCGAGGGAGCCTCGCGCTACCCATTGCTTTGCAACACCCATGTAAGGGTCGCGAGCCTATATTTCTCCCTTAAGGAGAGAACTACATTTATTTAGGTGGATGCTTGGCGCGGTCCCAATGGAGACAATAACGCGGTTCAACCAAGATACACAAATAACTTGCCCAGACTCTTATGTTTGCTCCGACCTTTAGACAGGACCTGAGGGGCCCCTTGAGGCTTGACAGCGGTATTGGCGCAACTGAGTATCAACAAGGGATACTGAGTATCAACAAGGGATATGAGGATTTCTAACCTCCAAAAACCTTAAAATATAGAAACTCACTTAATACACGATACATACAATTATTAACCAAATATAGAAGGGACATAGTCTTTTCTACGTTGGAAATATACCTGATAACTCTTCGAACTTTCACCTGAAGAAGCTTCATAGTATCTCCTAATCCGTCCTCCACGATTAGGCGAGACGAGAGTCTCGATGTATTTGTGCCCGACTATATAGTGTGTTGGAAAGCCTGAAACCACCATTGTCCTGAGTGTTTCTTTTCTCGGATTGTACACAACTAGTTTCTCTCTGTTAGATTCAACTAGCATATATTCTTCGTGAACATCTAATATCATACCAGATATTTCGGATACAAATTCTTCTTCTGCTGACAAATACGAAAAATCCAATATATTCATCCGAGGACCAGCAATCGTAAATTTGGTCGACGACTCTCTTACCCTGTATTTCTTCACCATCCAAACATCAACTAGCTGACTAGGCTGCTTAACAACCAAACTGAGACAATTGCCAAGAACTACCATCTGAGGAAACTCAAACCCGTGATCATCAAGCAAAGCAGGCCACTGCACTTCCCTGAAAATCTCATCCAATAAATTGAAAGCAACAACTACACAACCATCCAAACCACCAGTCCTCTGACACAGCCAATGGAGACGTTCATTAAAGTGAACCCCAGTAGTAGCATCCACAGGGATATAATGGGTTTCTTGAATTCTCCTCCAATGTTGCTGTCTATTCACTGAAAACTGATGCTTGGAGACCAAGCATCAGTTTTCAGTGAATAGACAGCAACATACGTTATACTAGCATCACCATGAAAGTCATAATGAAGGTAAGATTCAAAGCGATCGTTATAAAGCATCACAACCTTGTAATCATCCGTATACAATTCATAATCCAACCCAGGTAGCAAAATGTATGACCCTGTTTGTCTATTTTTCGTTTGCAGTCAATGATCGACTGAGAATTGTTGTGCGTGCTGGAAATGTGGATGTTTGTGGTGGTGGTGGAGTTTGGTTCCTTGCCGTATTTCAGAACTTCTATGGAAGCAAACTTAATGAAGTGAATGGAGATGAAAGAAGAACAACAAATGGACTTTATTATTCTTCGAGATAGAAGTCAATCGACTGTGAGAACACAATCGAGTGGACAATTACGTTACAAGCTACTCTTAGTGCAAGGAAAGTGAAGTACAGATAAAAAGTAGAAGCCTTTGGGCGATTGAGTGGGGGTTGTAATCGTTTTCTGTTCTTGTATTTATAGGCTGTGACTTCGACTTGAAATTCAAACTTGACAGAATTCCCTCCCTTAATTTGAATCAAGCGGTTACTTATTTTCTCCCTCTTCTTTCTCCACGTTCTTGAGCAGGTGATTACTTCACACGATCTCACGTTGCATTTGCTTCTTTCAACTGCCTTTGTTAACTGCTTCGTGCATAATCCACTTGTAACTCATCATTTAGGTACGTGTCTCGAGTTGAGAAAACTTTCAACCGTCGATCGGTCCGATCAGTCCATTCAGTTCCTTGATATGTCTAACATTTATTTAAATTTAATCCGTGTTTGGTTAACACGTGTCATGGTTTAACCTAGTCGATCAGTATCGACTAGTTCACGAAATTATGGTGTAAAAGACCCAAGAGGCGAAAAGGAGTCATCAAAAGGCGATTCTGAAAGTTTCTTACATTCTCTAGTCAATGGATTCAATAAGAAGTTGGAATTGCCTTCAGTAGAAACTAGAACCGAGCCATTGCAAGAGCCCAAAACGTCGATCAACTGGTAGGAGTGCTCGACCGGAGGAAAATCAAGCTTTTTTGCCGCCGGATCTGTGGAGGCGAAATCGGCGGAGTAGAGAGCGGGAGGGCTAGAAATTAAAAGGACATTTTGAGGTTTGTTGGTAGTATTGGTTATAAGAAGGTGGGTTTTGGAGAATTGGGGGAAGAGATTAGGGAATTTTATGAGGGAGAAACACATGCACTTACATCGGCAGAGAGACTTTACCGGTAGGAGACAGAGTATGTGGGCGACGATCTCCGGTGGAAGGTGTCTGCACTCTGCTGATGGGGTTGTCGACGGTCCCAATTTCGGACATCTTGGTCGGCTACTTCAGCGTTTTTATACTGCTATAAAAAAATAGAAGAGGCACCTGTAAATCAGCGTTTTTATACTACGTCAGCGTTTTTATACATGCATGTGGGACGTATATGTGAAGGGTTGTGTTTGGTGTTGTGTTCAGATGATTATAATAAATTTTCGAATAACCTATATTAGCTCGACCGGATAACTGTACATTCTCATCAAACTTTCATTCAAAATTTACGTTCTTGGATTCTTAATAAAAAAAATTAGATGATTGAATCAAACACTTGCATATAATCGATGAAGCTTAATTTTAAGGAGGCTAATTATTCTAAAACTAATCAACAACTTGGATCAATCATATGGACCATAAAGTAGGTCTCGTAATTTTTTGTACCCTATCGCTACAACCTCCATCGATATCCATAATCGGACCCTCGTTGGGCTAAACATCGAGCACACCATGATGATCCGAAATACTACTGATTTTGCAAAAATAGTTGAGTACATCATCTTTGTAGAAAGTTAAGTTTATCAGAGATTTGCGGACGCCTGGTTGGATAACATGAAATGAATTGTTAGAGTGATTCAGAAAGATAATTGTGAAACAAATTAACACCGATCAGGCACTACAAATGTTCCATAAGCTTAATTTTCATTATAAGTACGATGTACTCATCGAGTGTCACAAAATGAATAATGCAATCATAATGATGATGTGCCCTCTGTAAAGTCTAACAAGCTGCACACCCTATGTAAAGTCTAACAAGCTGCACAACACCGCCGTAGTGCGGTGGTTGACTAAGGCAACCCTTAAGCCTCTTCAATTGACTTATTTTTATAAGAGATAAAAACATCGAAACTTACAAATAAATGCTGTCAGCAAGGTATGAAATTGAGGTTAAACCGGTAGATAAAGAACTTGGGTTGTACTTGGTTCACTAAAACGAAATGTTCATTTGGCCATTCGTGTCAAAATCATTTTATAATGTTTGAAAGGTATGAGCAATTTAAAAATGGCATGCATACCCATCAATGAACAAGAAACTTGGGAGGGAGGAAGTAGTATTTCATTTGCCAGAAACCGATGGGATATGATTTGGCCGGGTTTCTTAATCTCAGAGGATGTACCCATCGAGAAGCCACCGTACGTAATCTTCAATATCATCTTGAAATTCAAAAGTGATACTCACACAACAATCCAAATACAACACCAAACACAATCTCTCATATACATGTGGGCTCCACACACACTAATATGTGTGGGCCCCACATGTATATAAGAGGTTGTGTTTGGATCATTATATTATATGAATAGCATTGTTGCTCGAAATTTACATGTGGGGTCCTAAATCGAATCAAGCTTCTTAACTTAACTAGTCTTATGAACGTGGCTAATTTCACGTTCAAGTCGTAATAGACAAGCTGAACAATAAGTAACATTCCTTTTTCTTAACAAAAAGAAATGAGGTAAAAAGATAGTGATGGATTTGTCATATATAGTAGTTTAATAATGATTTTAAATCAATCCAAAATATAGGTATGCCTTATTAATTTAAATTCAGAAAAAAGTCAAAAACAGGCAATTTTCCAATTAAAATGCAATTACGTTGTCCAGCTAATTAATCCTCATTCCTGGAATTACAATTTACAACGTTACACCTCAGTACTATACCTAAATTACCCTTCTGAAATGACGAGAACCAAAGTGGACCTTGAATACATAGCAAAAGATGCTGAAAGGAAATCCACCTTCAAGAGAAGAAAGAAAGGCTTGATGAAAAAGATTTAGCATGTGCACAGTCGATGCTTGCGCAATCATTTTGTGCACAGTCTATGCTTTAGCATGTTTTAGCATCCTGTGCACAGTCGATGCTTGCGCAATCATTTTTTGCCCTTTAGGGCAAACCTCAGGAACATGTCCCCGTTAGGGCAAAACAGAAGAATGATAGATCAAAAAGATTTCGTAAGCCAACAACTCACAAGGGTAAATGAGCAAGTGGCTAAACAACATAGGGAAGTTTGGCAAAAGGGGAACACCAATATCATGTTTGAGTTCTTGAATGGCAAAGGATTCAAGTATTTGAATATGTCTGATCTGAACGATTTAATTTCTCTATTGAGCCAAAACATAAGGGCTATTGAAAGGAGAATCTAATTTCTTGAATAAAAGCATAATGGTGGTGAGTAAAATGGGAAGCGGCGCCGGCAGTGAGGCGCGAGTGCTGGGAGTCTTAGCTTCATTTATTTCAATTTTAGTATCACACATGTTTAACGTTGTTGGTTCCTGACTTTTATCGTTTATTGCTTCGTTACGTACAATTTATTGTTGTTGTTTTTATTGTTAGTGATGGATTGTCGTTTTTCGATCACCACATTAACGCTATAATAATGAGTTTTATGTTTTTCTTCCTTATTGCCATTTCACATGAATGACATTTGAATGTTTAGCTCACGACACAAACCGCTTTCTAGTTTTTGACAGTTTTTTCTTTCTTATGACAAACGTAGATGCATCAATTGTGTAGCTACCTCTAGTTAGATGATTTTCATTTTTATGTGATCAACAAATTAAATAAGCGGCTCAAGTTAATGAAATGAGGACATTGATATGCCCCATTTTGGAACATAGAAGGATCATAATTAGAGAAAAGTATTGAAAGGAGAGAATCCTTAGTGCAAAAATAAATAGAACTAGAGAGAGTAAAACATGACAATAAAGACCACACAAGACACAATATACAACACATGGATATCCTTTTAACTATCACTCATACAAAAGATTAACTCACCCTGGACATCCTAATAATAACTTAAAAAAAAAAAACTGAAGAAGCTTCTCGTTCATAATTTCCTCCCAATTTCTCCTACATGAAAAGGAGAGACAAGGCTCTCGACATAGGTGCTCTCAAATCTAACTTTAGCACTTGAAATGCCGCAAATTGCTATGTCCCGCTTTGTGAATTTTTGTGGATTGTACACAACCAATTGCTTCTCTCTATAGACGTCAAACAACAAAAATTCGTCGTCTGCCAACATACTCACCCCATTCATTACGAACAATTCAGAACACATCGTGAATTCAGTCCAAGACTCTCTTACCCCGTACTCCTTCATCATGCAAACCTTATTTTCCTTCGCACTGACCAAACAAAGAGAACCTCCAAGAACCAACAGATCATAACAGTCATAATACCTACTCTCCCATGTAACTAACGAAGTAGGCAGCGGCATTTCCTTGAAAATCTCACCCGATAAATCGAAAGCAGTAATAATCCTATTGAAAACATTCCCATTCCAACTAAGGAAATGGAGGCATCCATTTAAGAAAACCCCACCAGAGTTTCTCACAATACACTGGAAATCTTCACTTCTCCTCCAAGCATTTGTTTTTAGTGAATACACAGCCATGGTCGTAGTGCCACTCTGATCTTCATATGAGGATGAGAGCATCACAACCTTGTAATCATCTGTCGATGAGTCGTAACCCACACCGTACACAACATGCATATTCGAATTTTGGACAAATAGACATACAGGCAGTTTCTTGCATTCTCTAGTTGATGGATTCAACAAGAATATGGATTTGTAACTGCGGGAAACTAGAAGCAAACCATCGCAAGAACTCAAAACCTTGAGCCACAACATCTTGGGGTCGTGTTGTTCCTCGGTGGGAAACTCAAGTTTCACGAAGACCGGATTTATGTCGTTGTAATCCTCCGAGTTGAGACTGCCAAGAGGGAAAATGAAAATGATTTTTTGTTCAGGATAATTAGAGTTTTTGGTCCTGGTTCGATTGAGGTGGGTTTTGGCGAAACGGGGGTCGGAGATGATGGATTTCCATAAGAGAGAAACACACTTGAAGCGGCAAAGAGATTTGACGGGTAGTCGAGAGAGTATATTGTCTGTGATGAGATCCTGGGGAAGGGTTCCGCTGGCGTTCGACATGGCCACCGCCGATGGGGTTTCAAATCGATGGGAGAGGAGCTGTTTGGGTGGTTGTGGAGGGTGGTGGTAAGTGGCAGAGCTTGGTGGTGGAGATGCTTTTATAAGCATAATAATAAGTCATTGATGGGAGATGGTTACGATCAAAACCCAAAATAAAAAAAGACTGGAGAGGGTCAACTTGATCAGCTGCAATGAGAGGTGCTGTTGGAAAATTATTTCATGGAGATTACATAGGTAAGCATTTGATTTCTTCAAATCAATTACGTTGCGTCACGTTGTCATTTTTACTTATTAGAACCAATGTTTTGATGATGTGGGACAATATATATATATATATATATATATATTTATATAATTAATTAATTTGAAAGAAATTAAAGCTTATACCGGGGCCGGTATATATAATTTATTCTCTCATTTCATGTTCCGCAAGCAATGCGGTAGCGACCGGAAACTTAAATATTAAACTACTAATAATTTAATTTCAGAATGTCGGGATTAAGCGTACAGAGCACGTAAAATGCGTGGTAATCAAAGATTCAAAACTCTGACGTTGACCATATCTCATGACCATTAATTCATTTAATAATCACATTGGCCAAACAAAAAAGGAATAAAGAGAAGTCCACGCTAAAGACAAATACTACGAGTAATTAATATGCTTGGTATTAATTTTATTTTCTGCAATCTGACCTTGCTAGACGACTTTGAAATATGGTTACACTTGCTGTGCTCTGATTGCTATATCTAATGGTTTGTCTGGTTTGTTGAGGCCCATTTGCCTCCATGGGATTTTTCAGTTGTGTAGACTTTCGCCTTACAGTTGAATACAATTCTCACATTTGCAAAAAAAAAAAAAATCGTTTATTCTTTACAGATTAAAAGAAAAATACATGAAGAAGCTTCTCTTTCATTGCCTCCCAATCCCTCCCAAATTATATTAACTACAATCTTAGTTAATTTGGTAGAGGAAATTTTAAAAGTCAAAGGAAATATATTTTGGAAAGCTAATATACAGCTCTATGAACAACAAGCATGGGAATATGCCTAAATCCCTCCTTCTTCCTCTTACGTAATCTGATTCCATACGTATCAAAGTTCTGCAAGTCGAAGATAGGATAAAAAGAAAAGCTCAAATGAAATCTTCATTTAAGAGATCCCATGATTATTGTAATTAGCTAAACCAATCAACTAAACAAACAGTTCGATCGATATTGACCATTAAGTAGCTAAAACTGAACATCAGCCTGGTTACCAGCTTTTTAAGAATGCACGAACATGGCAAGAACTAAGCTATTCACTCAAATAATCTGGGGTTCTCAAAAAGATAAACAAAGTAAAAAAGAACAATATTTTTTTTGGCAGAAACATAAAGAACTTTATTTTTCATAATTCAGATTAGTCATATGTACAAAATATCATAACTGGAGGAGTAAAATAACAACGAAGATATAAAGGCTAGAGTAAATTTTAAATATTTAAAAGTCAAAGGAAATATAATTTGGAAAGCTAATATACAGCTCTATGAACAACAAACATTGGAATATGCCTAAATCCCTCCTTCTTCCTCTTACGTAATTTGATTCCATACGTATCGAAGTTCTGCAAGTCAAAGATAGGATAAAAAGAAAAGCTCAAACGAAATCTTCATTTAAGAGATCCCATGATTATTGTCATTAGCTAAACCAATCAACTAATCAAATTTTGGTTGAAGAGAACACATGATTTATGGGATAGTTTCCTCATAAAATTATTTGTATATGTACATTCTACCTTCAAGGGATGAACCTTTTAAAAGTTCATTGTTGAGGTAATACGTATGATAGATCGTTTGGATTCTCAAATCTTCATTCTCTATTTTCACTATTATTAATTCTGAAAAGACGAACAAATATACTAGAATTCAAAATTTATTCCGAAGTGGACTTCCTTTCAAGCTAGCATAAGAAAAAAAAAGAAACAGTTTTTCATTTAATTAATTCTTACGTACCGTAGTATCTTATTTGCCAGAAACCGATGGGCTAGGGTTTGGCTCATTTCTTAAAACTGGAGGATGTGCCCATTGAAAATTCACCGTGACCTTCAATCATTTCCCAATTTGCATGTGGGGTTGTGAATTGAATCAATCTTCTTAACTTAATTACTGGAGTATTATGAACCATTGAAAATTTATTACTATCATGAACGATTGAAAAATCATTCACGTTCATTTCATAAGTAGACAAACAGTTTGATCGATATTGACCATTTAAGTAGCTAAAACTGAACATCTGACTGGTTACCAGCTTTTTAAGATTGCAAGAACATGGCAAGAACTACGCTATTCACTCAAATAATCAGTGGTTCTCAAAAAGATAAACAAAGTAAAAAAGAACAATTTTTTTTTGGCCGAAACAAAAAGAACTTTATTTTTCATAATTCAGATTAGTCATACGTACAAAATATCATAACTGGAGGAGTAAAATAACAACGAAGATATAAAGGCTAGGTAAAGAGCTCACAAGATACAAGAAATGGACATCCTAATTAATACGGTGATCCTGCTGGACACTTCTTGTAGTACATCCTTGCACGGCACATCCAATTATCCAAAAGTGTTTTCAACTCTCCAATTATAAAATAACATGTAGAATTACAAGTTCTAACAATTTCTACGAGCAAAAGATGAACTCAGCGAGAGCAATTATACTCCAACGATGTACAAGTGATCTTTATTTCACAAAAGTACAGGAAGAAACTTCTCTTTCACTGCCTCCCAATCCCTCATCCATGATGAGGAGAGATGAGGCTCTCAACATACATGATGCCAACTGTAAATTTGGATGGAATGCCACAAACCACCATGTCCCTCATCGTTTCTTTTTTTCGATCGTACACAACCAGTTTCTCTTCATATATTCTACCTTGTATCACTCCATTGGCTTTCAGCAAATATTCAGTTTTCCCCCAACAAACACAACAATTCCACTGCAAACATTTCGGGCATATCAATTGTAAGTTTGGTCCAAGACTCTCTTACCTCGTGTTCTTCCCTCATCCAAACTTCAACTTTGCCATTACGCTGACAAACCAAATAGAGACAATCCCCGAGAACCTCCAACCTATAGGATGCATGCGCGTGATTTGTGGAACCATCCAAACACCCCGGCTGCGGTACTTCTCTGAAAACCTCATCCGATAAATCGAAAGCAATAATCCTTTTGGAAAAATGTCGTGCATCACAACAGAGGTAATGGAGACATCCATTTAAGAAAACCCCACCAGAGTTTCCCTCAACACACCGATGCTGGAAATCTTCAACTCTCCTCCAAGCATTAGTTTTTAGTGAATAGACAGCCACCATCGCAAAGTCATCAATTACGCCCTCTTCACAAAAGTATGAGAGCATCCAAAGTACCTTGTAATCATCCGTCGATGAGTCATAACCCATACCATACTTATCCAGCAATACACAATTATTCCAATAATCCCTTGGGACAAATGGGCATATGGGCAGTTTCGTGCATTCTCTAGTGGATGGATTCAACAAGAATATGGATTTATCACTACGGGAAACTAGAAGCAAACCATCGCAAGAACTCAAAACCTGGACCCACTTCTTGGTGTCGTGTTGTTCCATCGTAGGAAACTCAAGTTTTGTGGAGGTCGGATTTACGTCGTTGGGATCCATCGAGTAGAGATTGCCACAGCCCGAAATGATAATAATTTTCTGTTCAGCATATTTAGAGTTTTTGATCTTGGTTCGATTGAGGTGGGTTTTGGCGAATTGGGGGTCAGAGATTTGGGATTTCCACGAGAAAGATGTACACTTGAAGCGGTGAAGAGATTTTACGGGTAGTCGAGAGACTATGTCTTTGATGATATCTTGGGGAAGGGTTCCGCTGCCGGACATGGCTGCCGCCTTCGGATTGGAGGGTGGTGGTAAGTGCCAGAGCTTGGTGGTCGGAGATCCATTTTATAAGCATTGTGAGTCGTTGATTGGAGATGGTTATGAGCAAAACCCAAAATAAAAAAGATTAGAGAGGGTCAACTCATCTGAGGTGGGGAAATTATTTCGTGTTCCGCGAGCAATCCAGTGAGGACGAAAAATTATTTCGTGATCATGTCTCATGACCACTCAATAAACACAATGGCTTAAAAAAAAAGACAGTCAGTATCATTTAGTTTTAGTTATATTTTCTTACTTTTTCGTAAAACTTTTTGAGATTATTATTTTTTTGCTCGGCAAAAGAAATATTATTATAGCTGGAAAGGGTACATCGAGAAGGAGCACCTTAGCATAAAGAGCTAGGATACTCCGAAAAGGAAAAGATAAGCATCCAACAAAATATTGGATGAAACACCTTAGAGAACGTTACAATTTTAATTTCCGGATACCGTCTAGAAAAACCTTAAAATCCTCCACTAAAGATAACCTTAAAACCTTAAAACCAAATAAGTCATGCGAGGACATTGTCATTTCAAATTTCTTAAAAGAGAGGTCCATCAAAAATTAAAAAAAAAAAAACGTCATTTTAATTTACCATCTTAAAATCAAACAAGTCAAAGTATATATATTGGTGACAAACCGACTCAATTGGGAGACCTATCACACCATTTAGACTTCCACTATCGTCAGTCTGTTCCTCCTCCCTCTTACATAATCTGATTCCATACGTATCAAAGTTCTGCAAGTCGAAGATAGGATAAAAAGAAAAGCTTAAACGAATTCTTCTCATGATTATTGTAATTAGCGAAACCAATCAACTAAAACTGAACATCAACCTTGTTACGAACATGGCAAGAACTTAGCTATTCACTCAAATAATCAGTGGTTCTTAAAAAGATAAACAAAGTAAAGAAGAACATATTTTTTCGCAAAAACAAAAAAGAACTTCATTAAATATTATAATTCAGATAAATCATACGTACAAAATAAAGAACAACGAAGATATACAGGCTAGGAAATGGACATCCTAATATGCACTTATCACTGAAACAAAACAAAGGGGATCCGGAGATCCTGTTGGGCACTTCCAGTAGTGCATCCTGCACGGCATATCCAAGCCGTCCAAGATGCACTACAGGAAGTGCATGCCATGCAGAATTACAAGTCTTAACAATTTCTATGAGCAAAAGATGAACTCAGCCAGCTGAGCAATTACACCCCGAGGACGTACCAGTCATCTTTATTTCACAAAAATACCTGAAGAAGCTTCTCTTTCACTGCCTCCCAATTCCTCATCCATGATGAGGTGAGATGAGGCTCTCGACATACGTGACCCCAAATGTAAATTTAGTTAGAATGCCACAAACCACCATGTCCCTCATCGTTTCTTTTTTCGGATCGTACACAACCAATTTCTCACCATAAACTCTACCTTGTATTTTCAGCAAATATTCGTTTTCCCCCAACAAACACAACAATTTCACTGTAGACATTCCAGGCATATCGATTGTAAGTTTGGTCCAAGACTTTCTTACCCCGTGTTCTTCCCACATCCAAACTCCAACTTGGCCATCATGCTGCCTAACCAAACAAAGACAATCCCCGAGAACCTCCAACCTATAGTACGCGTGCGCGAGATTTGTGTAATCATCCAAACAAGCAGGCAACAGCACTTCTCTGAAAACCTCATCCGATAAATCGAAAGCAATAATCCTTTTGGAACAATTTTGAATTGCATCACAATAAACGTAATGGAGACATCCATTTAAGAAAATCCCACCAGAGTTTCCCAGAACAGACCGATGCTGGAAATCTTCAACTCTCCTCCAAGCATTAGTTTTTAGTGAATAGACAGCCACGATCACAACGTCATCAATTATGCCCTCTTCATGACCACTCAATAAACACAATGGCCTAAAAAAAAGACAGTCGGTATCATTTAGTTAGGGATGATGCTATGGTGTCCCCGGTTATTTTGGGGACACCGTAATTTTTGGCATAATTTAATCATTATGAGCATAACTAAAACCTATTATAAGCATAACAAAACCTAAACAATGCATAATTAAGGAATATCCAAAAAACCAAGCAAGGCATAACCAAACCCAAGCAAGGCATAACAAACAAGTTATGCCTTGTTATGGTTCTGTTATGCTCATAATGGTTTTGGTTATGTTCATAATGGGTTTTGGTTATGCTCATAATGGTTTTGTTATGCCAAAAGTTACGGTGTCCCCAAAATGACCGGGGACACCGAAGTCATTCCCTTTAGTTTTAGTTATATTTTCTTACTTTTTTGTAAAACTTTTTGAGATTATCATTCATCACTGGATGATGCTATGATGTCTCCGGTCATTTTAGGGACACCATAATTTTTGGCATAACTTTACCATTAGGAGCATAACTAAAATCAATTACAAGCATAACAGAACCCAAACAAAGCATAACCAAGGAATATTCAAAAAATCAACCAAAGCGTAACTAAACCCAACCAAGGCATAACAAATAAGTTATGTCTTGCTATGGTTTTGGTTATACCTTGCTATGGTTCTGTTATGCTTGTAATGGGTTTTGGTTATACTCATAATGATTTTGTTATGCCAAAAGTTACGGTGTCCCCAAAATGACCGGAGACACCAAAGTCATTCCCTTCATCACTAAAGATAACCGTTTCTTAGTTTTTTCATCATTAGTGAGTTTTTGTTCTTCTTCTTCTTCTTTTTTTTCTTCTAATTTTGATCATATGTTTTTGCCTTTTAGGTTCATTTCATCAAGATAATTTCTTTTCTTTTTTGTTATCCAAACAAAACAAAGCATCAACGACTGCCATCTTGAATCATTCATCAAAAGGTTATTAGCATGCGAGGACATTGTCATTTCAAATTTCTTAAAATAGAGGTCCAACAAAAATGAAAAAAAAAATTCATTTTAATTTACCGTCTTAAAATCAAACAAGTCAAAGTATAGGTGACAAGCTAACTCAATTGAGAGACCAATCACACCGTTTAGACCTCCACTACCATCAGTCTCTCCCTCCTTCCTCTTACATAATCTGATTCCATACATATCAAAATTCTGCAAGTCAAAGATAGTATAAAAGGAAATGCTCTAACGATTTCTTCATTCAAGAGATCCCATGATTATTGTAATTAGCTAAACCAATCAACTAAACAAATTTTGGTTTAAGAGAACCCGTGATTAATTTATCAAAAATGCTATATACACTACCTCAATCCACTACGTAATCCACTACATCTTTTATGGAGTCCACTTTGGGTGCCACAAAAATACATAAAAATATTCATAAAATTTGAAATAATATTTTATGGGGACCTGTAAAAAATCAGCTCCAACGGATATCGGTAAGTATTTTTTCTGGATTCGTAGGGGCGAAACTATTCAACTGCGTAGTTTCGCCTCTATGTATTCATAAATAATACTTACCGATATCCATTGGAGTTGATTTTTTACAGGGTGCCATAAAATATTATTCTAAAATTTATGGGCATTTTTTTATATTTTTGTGGGATCCGAAATGGACCACACAAAAAATGTAGTAGATAATGTAGTGAAATGAGGTAATGTATGAGATAGTCTCTTGATATTTGACAACATTATTTACGTATCATAGATTGTTTGAATCTTCAATCTTCTGAAAAGGCGAACAAAAATACTGGAAATCGAAATTAATACCGAAGCGGACCTTCCTTTCGAGGCATAAGAAAAAAGCAGGAATTGGGGGATGGTGCTGTGGTCTGCCCACCACCGTGCAACGCACCTTCGAGTCGTCGGATCGTGCATTAGACGGTTCAGATCTCATCTCGGCATGAATGGCTCTCGATCGTTAGTTGCTGAGATGAGATCCGATCGTTAGTTGCTGAGATGAGATCCGAGCCGTTGGATGCATGATCCGACGGCTCGGAGGTGCACGCACAGCACGGTATTGTACACCTCACTGCACAGCACCAACCCGAAGTCCGGACAGGATGATCTGCCATCCGCATAGGGAGTCCTAATCTCTAATTACACATTGGGTTGGATTCCCTGTATTCTTTAGAAAGTTGAATGTATAAAGAAATCTGTACACTCGAAGACTAGAAGTTGTGAAAAGAAAGGAAAACGATAGAAAATATGTCTAACACGGGAGGACAGTGTCATTTCAAATTTCTTAGGAGAGAGGTCCATAAAATATGAAAAAAGCTGCATCTCTTCCTCAGTCCATTTTTAAATGTTCATTAAAATTTTGCGTCCCTTTTTAAAATCATTGTGTTATAGAAGTAATTGAGATGTATCGAACAAAATCCATATTATATATTTTTAATAATATACATTAAGGGATATAAACAAATGAAAATGACATGCAGAACCATAGTGAACATTTAAAAAGGAACGGAAGGAGTACCATTTTAAACCGAAAAAACAAGACATAGTTTCTCATTTAATTCTTACCGTAGTATCTTATTTGCCAGAAATCGATGGGATATGGTTTGGCTCACCGTAACCTTCAATCATTTCCCAATTTGCATGTGGGGTTGTAAATTGAATCAATCTTCTTAACTTAATTACTATTATGAACCATTGAAAATTTATTATAAACGATTGAAAAACCATTCACGTTCATTTCATAAGTAGATAGACAAGCAGTTCAATCGGATATTAACCGTTGAGTAGCTAAAACTGAACATCAAGCTTGTTACTAGCTTCTTATGATTGCTCGAACATGGCAAAAACTAAGCTATTCACTCAAATAATCAGTGGTTCTCAAAAAGATAAACAAAGTAAAGAAGAACATATTTTTTTTGGCAAAAACAAAAAGAACTTCATTTATTATAATTTAGACAAATCATACGTACAAAATATTAGAACTGGAGGAGTAAAATAACAACGAAGATGTACAGGCTAGGTAAAGAGCACACAAGGTAGAAGAAATGGACATCCTAATACGCACCTATTGTTGAAACAAAAAGGCTCCTAAACCATTCTTAGAACATGAATTAGTCGACAGCAGCCCCAAAACATGGGGATCCGGGGATTGTGATTGTGCCCTGCAGGGTGCCTTATAGGAAGTGCCATGCAGGATTTCCGATCCCCAAAACGAGTCCTAACAATTTCGATGAGCAAAAGATGAACTCAGCCAGTGCAATTATACTCCAAAGATGTACCAATCATCTTTATTTCACAAAAGTATGGGAAGAAGCTTCTCTTTCATTGCCTCCCAATCCCTCCTCCATGATGAGGTGAGATGAGGCTCTCGACATACACGTAACCCCAAATCTAAATTTAGTTGGAATGCCAAAAACCACCATGTCCCTTGTCGTTTCTTTTTTCGGATCGTACACAACCAGTGTCTCTTCATAAACTCCACCTTGTATCACCCCATTGGCTTTCAGCAAATATTCGTTTTCCCCCAACAAACACAACAATTCCACTGTAGACATTTCGGGCATATCTATTGTAAGTTTGGTCCACGACTCTCTTACCCCGTGTTCTTCCCTCATCCAAACTACAACTTTGCCATTATGCTGCCTATCCAAACAGAGACAATCCCCGAGAACCTCCAACCCATGGTACGTGCGCACGTGATTTACGGAAGCAGGCAGCGGCACTTCTCTGAAAACCTCATCTGATAAATCGAAAGCAATAATCCTTTGGGAACAATTTCGTTTTGCATCCCAACAAAGGTAATGGAGACATCCATTTAAGAAAACCCCACCGGAGCATCCCCCAAAAAACCGACACTGGAAATCTTCAATTCTCCTCCAAGCATTAATTTTTAGTGAATAGACAGCCACGATCGCATCTTCAACCGTGCACTCTTCATCAAAGTATGAGAGCATCCAAAGTACCTTGTGATCATCTGTCGATGAGTCGTAACCCACACCATACATATCCAGCATGACACAGTCATTCCAATAATCCCTTTGGACAAATGGACATTTGGGCAGTTTCTTACATTCTCTAGTGGATGGATTCAACAAGAATATGGATTTGTCAATATGGGATACTAGAAGCAAACCATCGCAAGAACTCAAAACCTGGACCCACTTCTCGGCTTCCACTGTAGGAAATTCAAGTTTTGTGGAGGTCGGATTTACGTTGTTGGGATCCACCGAGTAGAGGTTGCCACAGCGCAAAATGATAATAATTTTCTGTTCGGGTAGTTAGAGTTTTTGATCTTGGTTCGATTGGGGTGGGTTTTGGTGAATTGGGGTTTGGAGAATAGGGATTTCCACGGGGGAGATATACAATTGAAGTGGTAAAGAGATTTGACGGATAGTAAAGAGAGTTTGCATTTACTGATATCTTGGGGAAGGATTCCGCCGTTGAACATGGCCGCTGCCAAATATTGGCTTTGCTTTGTTAAGTACATGTACAATTTATTGTTACTTTTATTGTTAGTGATTGATTGTCGTTTTTCGATCACCACATTAATGCTATAATAATGATTTTTACGTTTTTTCGTCCTTATTGCCATTTCACATGAATGACATTCGAAATTTTAGCTAGCACACGACACAAACCGCTTTTTAGTTTTTGACTGTTTTTCTTTCTTATGATTAACGTAGCTAGATGCATCAATTGTGTAGCTACCTTGATCTAGTTCAATGATTTTCGTTTTTACGTGATCTACAAATTAAATAAGAGGCTCGAGTTAAAGAAACGAGGACGTTGATATGCCTCGTTTTGGAACATAGAAGGATCATGATTAGAGAAAAGTATTGAAAGGAGAGAATCCCTAGTGCAAGAAAATAAATACTTAAGCAGACAAAATTTTCCTTTCAACAAGAGTTGAATTTATTCCTAACCAACCTCATCTGATGACTCTGTTCGTTTTGAAATTTTGGATTTGTAAGTAATGAGTGTAAAGAGAAATAGAATAATAATTGAAAATATAGATAATGATTGGAGAGAGAGAAAAAAGAGAGAGTAATGATTGGAGAGAAATAAGATAATGACTAGAATCCAAAATTCAAAATCCTTAAATGGGGTCGGATTTGGTGGTCTATTTCCATTGATTTTCTATACCAAAGCCCACCAAATTAACCTGAACATCAAGCTAGTTTGTTACTAGCTTTTTGAGCTTGCTCGAAAAAATCATTAATGTGTTAAAAAAGATAACCTAAGTGAATATTAACATCTTCTTTGGCTGAAATAAAAGTATTGTCATTCAGAGAAGCCAAATTAATTTACAAAATAACAGAACTAGAGGAGTAAAACATGACAATAAAGACCACACAAGACACAATATACAAGACGTGGACATCCTAATAACTATCAGTCATCTGTATTTAAAAAAAAAAACAACAACTGAAGATGCTTCTCGTTCATAATTTCCTCCCAATTCCTCCTACATGAAAAGGAGAGACGAGGCTCTCGACATAGGTGCCCCCAAATCTAAATTTAGTCAGAATGCTGCAAATCACTATGTCCTGCTCTATGAATTTTTGTGTATTGTACACAACCAAGTGCTTCTCTCCATAGGTATCAAACAACAAGAATTCGTCTTCCGTTAACATACCCACCACATCAAACACGGACAATCCAGAACACAACGTGAATTTGGTCCAAGACTCTCTTACCCTGTACTCCTTCATCATGCAAACCTTGTATCCCTGCTCACCAACCAAACAAAGTGAACCTCCAAGAACAACCACGCCATAATAGTCATAATACTCGCATCTACCTGACGAATTAGTAGGCAGCGGCACTTCCTTGAAAATCTCATCCGATAAATTGAAAGGAGTAATAATCCTATTGAAAACATTTCCATTCCAACTAAGGTAATGGAGGCATCCATTCAAGAAAACCCCACCAGAGTTCCCACAATAGACTGATACCGGAAATCTTCACTTCTCCTCCAAGCATTTGTTTTTAGTGAATACACAGCCACGATCGTAATGTCACGCCGATTTTCATAAAAGGATGAGAGCATCAGAACCTTGTTATCATCTGTTGATGAGTCGTAACCCACACCATACACAATCGGCACATTAACATACATATTTGAATTTTGGACAAATGGACATATGGGCAGTTTCTTGCATTCTTGGCGTCAACAAAAATATGGATTTGTCACTGCAGGAAACTAGAAGCAAACCATCGCAAGAACCCAAAACCTGGACTCACTTCTCGGCGTCATGTTGTTCCACGGTAGGAAACTCAAGTTTTGTGGAGGTCGGATTTACGTCATTGTAATCCACCGAGTTGAGATTGCCAAAGCGCTAAATGATAACGATTTTTTGTTCAGGATAATTAGAGTTTTTGGTCTTTGTTCGATTGAGGTGGGTTTTGTCGAAATGGGGGTCGGAGATGAGGGATTTCCACAAGGGAGAAACACACTTGAAGCGGTAAAGAGATTTGACGGGTAGTCGAGAGAGTATATTGTCTGTGATGAGATCCTGGGGAAGGGTTCCGCCAGCGTTCGACATGGCCACTGCCGATGGGGTTTCAAATCGAAGGGAGAGGAGCTGTTTGGGTGGTTGTGGAGGGTGGTGGTAAGTGGCAGAGCTTGGCGGTGGATATGCTTTTATAAGCATAGTAATAAGTCGTTGATGGGGAGATGGTTACGATCAAAACCCAAAATAAAAAGACTGGAGAGGGTCAACTTGATCAGCTGCAGTGAGAGGTGCAGTTGGAAAATTATTTCATGGAGATTAAACTATTTTACATCGCCGGGTAATCATTTGTTTTCTCTAAATTAATTACGTTACGTTACATTGTCATATTCTACTTATTAGGACCACTGTTTTGATGACGTGGGTTAATGTAATTGATTTAAAAGAAATTTAAATTTATATCGGAGCCGGTATATAATTTATTCTCTCATTTCATGTTCCGCAAGCAATGCGGTGGTGACCACGGAAACTTAAATATTGAACTACTAGTAATTTCTGTTAAAAAAAACTACTAGTAATTTAATTTCAATGTCGTGATTAAGTGTGCAGACCACATAAAACGCGTGGTAATCAAAACTCTCACGTTGACCGTGTCTCATGACCATTAATTCATTTAATAATCACATTGGCCAAACAAAAAAGGAATAAAGAGAAGTCTACACTAAAGACAAATACTAATTAATACGCTTGATATTAGTTTTATTTTCTGTGAATCTGATCTTGCTAGCTGACTTTTGAAATATGGCTACACTTATTGTGCTATGATTGTCATCTCTAATGGTTTGTCCGGTCTGTTGAGGCCCATTTGCCTCCATGGGGTCCCTCTCTGTTGTTAGGCTTTTGCCTCATAGTTGAATACAAATCTCACATTTGCAAAAAAAAAACCGTTTATTCGTTACAGACTAAAGGAAAAATACGTGAAGAAGCTTCTCTTTCATTGCCTCCCAATCCCTCCTTGATGATGAGGTGAGAGGAGGCTCTCGACATAGGTGACCCCAATTGTAAATCTAGTCGAAATGCCACAAACCACCACGTCTCTCATTGTTTCCTTTTTTGAATTGTACACGACCAATTTCTCTCTATGAACTCTACCTCATGTAGGAAAGGTCAATAGGAGCGACTGTTTACCGTTTGACTATCTAATGAGCATGTGACACGTGCACTCGTCTTCGCGGGGTTGACGATTTGACCGACGAACCCTAGTTTGCCACATGGTGCCTCAATCGCGCGACACGTGGACCCTTGCGCGAGGGAGGCTCGCGCTACCCATCGCTTTGCAACACCCATGTAAGGGTCGCAAGCCTATATTTCTCCCTTAAGGAGAGAACTACATTTATTTAGGTGGATGCTTGGCGCGGTCCCAATCTAATGGAGACAATAACGCGGTTCAACCAAGATACACAAATAACTTGCCCAGACTCTTATGTCTGCTCCGACCTTTAGACACGACCTAAGGGGCCCCTTGAAGCTTGGCAGCGGTATTGGCGCGACTAAGTATCAACAAGGGATATGAGGATTTCTAACCTCCAAAAATCTTAAAATATAGAAACTCACTTAATACACGATACATACAATTATTAACCAAATACAGAAGGGACATTTTCTTTTCTATGTTGGAATTATACTTGATAACTCTTCAAACTTTCACCTAAAGAAGCTTCATAGTATCTCCTAATTCGTCCTCCATGATTAGGTGAGACGAGGGTCTCGATGTATTTGTGCCCGACTGTATAGTGTGTTGGAAGGCCTGAAACCACCATTGTCCTGAGTGTTTCTTTTCTCAGATTGTACACAACTAGTTTCTCTCTGTTAGATTCAACTAGCATATATTCTTTGTGAACATCTAATATCATACCATACATTTCGAATACAAATTCTTCTTCTGTTGACAAATACGAAAAATCCAATATATTCATCCGAGGTCCAGCAATCGGAAATTTGGTCCACGACTCTCTTACCCTGTATTTCTTCACCATCCAAACATCAACCAGCTGACTAGGCTGCCTAACAACCAAACAGAGACAATCTCCAAGAACTACCATCTGAGGAAACTCAAACCCGTGATCATCAAGCAAAGCAGGCCACTGCACTTCCCTGAAAATCTCATCCAATAAATTGAAAGCAACAACTACACAACCATCCAAACCACCAGTCCTCTGACACAGCCAATGGAGACGTTCATTAAAGTGAACCCCAGTAGCAGCATCCACAGGGATATAATGGGTTTCTTAAATTCTCCTCCAATGTTGCTGTCTATTCACTGAAAACTGATGCTTGAAACCAAGCAATCAGTTTTCAGTGAATAGACAGCAACATACGTTATACTAGCATCACCATGAAAGTCATAATGAAGGTAAGATTCAAAACGATCGTTATAAAGCATCACAACCTTGTAATCATCCGTATACAATTCATAATCCAACCCAGGTAGCAAAATGTATGACCCTGTTTGTCTATTTTTCACTTGCAGTCAATGATCGACTGAGAATTGTTATGTGTGCTGGAAATGTGGATGTTTGTGGTGGTGGTGGAGTTTGGTTCCTTACCGTATTTCAGGACTTCTATGGAAGCAAACTTAATAAAGTGAATGGAGATAAAAGAAGAACAACAAATGGACTTTATTATTCTTCGAGATAGAAGTCAATCGTCTGTGAGAACACAATCAAGTGGACGATTACGTTACAAGCTACTCCTAATGCAAGGAAAGTAAAATATAGATAAAAAGTAGAAGCCTTTGGGCGATTGAGTGGGGGTTGTAATCATTTTCTGTTCTTGTATTTATAGGCTGTGACTTCGACTTGAAATTCAAACTTGACAGAATTCCCTCCCTTAATTTGAATCAAGCGGTTACTTATTTTCTCCCTCTTCTTTCTCCACGATCTTGAGCAGGTGATTACTTCACACGATCTCACGTTGCATTTGCTTCTTTCAACTGCCTTTGTTAACTGCTTCGTGCATAATCCACTTGTAACTCGTCATTTAGGTACGTGTCTCGAGTTGAGAGAACTTTCAACTGTCGATCGGTTCGATCAGTCCATTCAGTTCTTTGATATGTCTAACATTTATTTAAATTTAATCCGTGTTTGGTTAACACGTGTCATGGTTTAACCTAGTCGATCAGTATCGACTAGTTCACGAAATTATGGTGTAAACAGACCCAAGAGGCAAAAAGGAGTCTTCAAAAGGCGATTCTGAAAGTTTCTTACATTCTCTAGTCAATGGATTCAATAAGAAGTTGGAATTACCTTCAGTAGAAACTAGAACCGAGCCATTGCAAGAGCCCGAAATGTCGATCCACTGGTAGGAGTGCTCGACCGGAGGAAAATCAAGCTTTTTTGCCGTCGGATCTGCGGAGGCGAAATCAACGGAGTAGAGAGCGGGAGGGCTAGAAATTAAAAGGACATTTTGAGGTTTGTTGGTAGTATCGGTTATAAGAAGGTGGGTTTTGGAGAATTGGGGGAAGAGATTAGGGAATTTTATGAGGGAGAAACACATGCACTTACATCGGCAGAGAGACTTTACCGGTAGGAGACAGAGTATGTGGGCGACGATCTCCGGTGGAAGGTGTCTGCACTCTGCTGATGGGGTTGTCGACGGTCCCAATTTCGGAAATAAAAAAATGCCTATATGCACAATCATCCGAACACAATACCGAAAACAACGCCTCACATGCATGTGGGCGTATATGTGAAGGGTTGTATTTGGTGTTGTGTTCAGATGATTATAATAAATTTTTGAGTAACCTATATTAGCTCGACCGGATAATTGTACATATTCATCAAACTTTCATTCAAAATTTACGTTCTTGAATTCTTAATAAAAAAAAATAGATGATTGAATCAAACACTTGCATATAATCGATGAAGCTTAAGAGGCTGATTATTCTAAAACTAATCAACAACTTGGATCAATCATATGGACCATAAAGTAGGTCTCGTAATTTTTTGTACCCTATCGCTACAACCTCCATCGATATCCATAATCGGACCCTCGTTGGGCTAAACATCGAGCACACCATGATGATCCGAAATACTACTGATTTTGCAAAAATAGTTGAGTACATCATCTTTGTAGAAATTTAAGTTTATCAGAGATTTGCGGCCACCTGGTTGGATAACATGAAATGAATTGTTAGAGTGATTCAGAAAGATAATTGTGAAATAAATTAACACCGATCAGGCACTACAAATGTTCCATAAGCTTAATTTTCATTATAAGTACGATGTACTCATCGAGTGTCACAAAATGAACAATTCAATCATAATGATGATGTGCCCTCTGTAAAGTCTAACAAGTTGCACACCCTCTGTAAAGTCTAACAAGCTGCACAACACCGCCGTAGTGCGGTGGTTGACCAAGGCAACCCTTAATTAGCCTCTTCAATTGACTTATTTTTATAAGAGATAAACACATCGAAACTTAAAAATAAATGCTGCCGGCAAGGTATGAAATTGAGGTTAAACCGGTAGATAAAGAACTTGGGTTGTACTTGGTTCACTAAAACGAAATGTTCATTTGGCTATTCGGGTCAAAATCATTTTATAATGTTTGAAAGGTATGAACAATTTAAAAATGGCATGCATACCCATCAATGAACAAGAAACTTGGGAGGGAGGAAGTAGTATTTCATTTGCCAGAAACCGATGGGATATGCTTTGGCCGGGTTTCTTAATCTCAGAGGATGTACCCATCGAGAAGCCACCGTACGTAATCTTCAATATCATCTTGAAATTCAAAAGTGATACTCACACAACAATCCAAACACAATCTCTCACATACATGTGGGCTCCACACACACTAATATGTGTGGGCCCCACATGTATGTAAGAGGTTGTGTAAGTTGTTGTGTTTGGATCATTATATTATATGAGTAGCATTGTTGCTCGAAATTTACATGTGGGGTCCTAAATCGAATCAAGCTTCTTAACTTAACTAGTCTTTTGAACGTGGCTAATTTCACGTTCAAGTCGTAATAGACAAGCTGAACAATAAGTAACATTCCTTTTTCTTAACAAAAAGAAATGAGGTAAAAAGATAGTGATTGATTTGTCATATCTAGTAGTTTAATAATGATTTTAAATCAATCCAAAATATAGGTATGCCTTATTGATTTAAATTCGAAAAAAAGTCAAAAACAGGCATTTTCCCAATTAAAATGCAATTACGTTGTCCAGCTAATTAATCCTCATTCCTGGAATTACAATTTACAACGTTACACCTCAGTACTATACCTAAATTACCCTTCTGAAATAACGAGAACCAAAGTGGACCTTGAATACATAGCAAAAGATGCTGAAAGGAAATCCACCTTCAAAAGAAGAAAGAAAGGCTTGATGAAGAAGGCGGAGGAGCTTAGCATCCTGTGCGCAGTCGATGCTTCCGCATTCATTTTCTGCCCTTATGATCTTGAGCCAGACGTTTGGCCGTCACAATTGGAAGTTCAACTCATCATCGCGAAGCTCAGGAACATGTTCCCGTTAGGACAAAACAGAAGAATGATAGATCAAAAAGATTTCGTAAGCCAACAACTCACAATGGTAAATGAGCAAGTGGCTAAACAACATAGGGAAGTTTGGCACAAGGGGATGACCAATATCATGTTTGAGTTCTTGAATGGCAAAGGGTTCAAGTATTTGAACATGTCTGATCTGAATGATTTAAATTCTCTATTGAGCCAAAACATAAGGGCTATTGAAAGGAGAATCTAATTTCTTGAATAAAAGCATAATGGTGGTGAGTAAAATGGGAAGCGGCGCCGGCGGTGTGGCGCGAGTGCTGGGAGTCTTAGCTTCATTTATTTCAATTTTAGTATCACACATGTTTAATGTTGTTGGTTCCTGACTTTTATCGTTTATTGCTTCGTTAAGTACAATTTTTTGTTGTTGTTTTTATTGTTAGTGATGGATTGTCGTTTTTCGATCACCACATTAACGCTATAATAATGAGTTTTATGTTTTTCTTCCTTACTGCCATTTCACATGAATGACATTTGAATGTTTAGCTCACGACACAAACCGCTTTCTAGTTTTTGACAGTTTTTTCTTTCTTATGACAAACGTAGATGCATCAATTGTGTAGCTACCTCTAGTTAGATGATTTTCATTTTTACGTGATCAACAAATTAAATAAGCGGCTCGAGTTAATGAAACGAGGACGTTGATATGTCCCATTTTGGAACATAGAAGGATCATAATTAGAGAAAAGTATTGAAAGGAGAGAATCCTTAGTGCAAAAATAAATAGAACTAGAGAGAGTAAAACATGACAATAAAGACCACACAAGACACAATATACAATACATGGATATCCTTTTAACTATCACTCATACAAAAGATTAACTCATCCTGGACATCCTAATAATAACTAAAAAAAAAAAACTGAAAGAAGCTTCTCATTCATAATTTCCTCCCAATTCCTCCTGCATGAAAAGGAGAGACGAGGCTCTCGACATAGGTGCCCCCATATCTAACTGTAGCACTTGGAATGCTGCAAATCGCTATGTCCCGCTTTGTGAATTTTTGTGGATTGTACACAACCAAGTGCAAATACACAACCAAGTGCGTCTCTCCATAGACGTGAAACAACAGAAATTCGTCTTCCGCCAACATACTCATCCCATTCAATACGAACAATTCAGAAGAATCAGAACACATCGTGAATTCAGTCCAAGACTCTCTTACCCCGTACTCCTTCATCATGAAAACCTTATTTCCCTTCTCACTAACCAAACAAAGAGAACCTCCAAGAACCAACAGATTATAATAGTCATAATACCTACTCTCGCATGTAACTAACGAAGTAGGCAGCGGCACTTCCTTGAAAATCTCATCCGATAAATCGAAAGCAGTAATAATCCTATTGAAAACATTCCCATTCCAACTAAGGAAATGGAGGCATCCATTTAAGAAAACCGCACCAGAGTTTCTCACAATACACTGGAAATCTTCACTTCTCCTCCAAGCATTTGCTTTTAGCGAATACACAGCCACGGTAGTAGTGCCACTCTGATCTTTATATGAGGATGTGTATGAGGATGAGAGCATCACAACATTGTAATCATCTGTCGATGAGTCGTAACCCACACCGTACACAACATGCATATTCGAATTTTGGACAAATAGACATACGGGCACTTTCTTGCATTCTCTAGTTGATGGATTCAACAAGAATATGGATTTGTAACTGCGGTAAACTAGAAGCAAACCATCGCAAGAACCCAAAACCTGGAGCCACAACATCTTGGCGTTGTGTTGTTCCTCGTTGGGAAACTCAAGTTTCATGAAGGTCGGATTTACGTCATTGTAATCCACCAAGTTGAGATAGCCAGGAGGGAAAATGAAAACTATTTTTTGTTCAGGATAATTAGAGTTTTTGGTCTTGGTTCGATTGAGGTGGGTTTTGGCGAAACGGGGGTCGGAGATGATGGATTTCCATAAGGGAGAAACACACTTGAAGCGGCAAAGAGATTTGACGGGTAGTCGAGAGAGTATATTGTCTGTGATGAGATCCTGGGGAAGGATTCTGCCGGCGTTCGACATGGCCACCCCCGATGGGGTTTCAAATCGATGGGAGAGGCGCTGTTTGGGTGGTTGTGGAGGGTGGTGGTAAGTGGCAGAGCTTGGTGGTGGAGATGCTTTTATAAGCATAATAATAAGTCGTTGATGGGAGATGGTTACAATCAAAACCCAAAATAAAAAAAGACTGGAGAGGGTCAACTCGATCAGCTGCAATGAGCGGTGCTATTGGAAAATTATTTCATGGAGATTACATCGCTGCATAAGCATTTGATTTCTTCAAATCAATTACGTTGCGTCACGTTGTCATATTTTACTTATTAGAACCAATGTTTTGATGATGTGGGACAATATATATATAATTAATTTGAAAGAAATTAAAGTTTATACCGGGGCTGGTATATATAATTTATTCTCTCATTTCATGTTCCGCAAGCAATGCGGTGGCGACCGGAAACTTAAATATTAAACTACTAATAATTTAATTTTAGAATGTTAGGGATTAAGTGTACAGAGCACGTAAAATGCGTGGTAATCAAAGATTCAAAACTCTCACGTTGACCATATCTCATGACCATTAATTCATTTAATATTCACATTGGCCAAACAAAAAAGGAATAAAGAGAAGTCCACGCTAAAGACAAATACTACGAGTAATTAATATGCTTGGTATTAATTTTATTTTTTGCGAATCTGATCTTGCTAGGCGACTTTGAAATATGGTTACACTTACTGTGCTCTGATTACTATATCTAATGGTTTGTTGAGGCCCATTTGCCTCCATGGAATTTCTCTCTGTTGTGTAGGCTTTCGCCTTACAGTTGAATACAATTCTCACATTTGCAAAAAAAAAAATCGTTTATTCGTTACAGATTAAAAGAAAAATATGTGAAGAAGCTTCTCTTTCATTGCCTCCCAAAACCTCCCAAATTATATTAACTACAATCTTAGTTAATTTGGTAGAGTAAATTTCAAAAGTCAAAGGAAATATATTTTGGAAAGCTAATATACAGCGCTATGAACAACAAGCATGGGAATATGCCTAAATCCCTCCTTCTTCCTCTTACGTAATCTGATTCCATACGTATCAAAGTTCTGCAAGTCGAAGATAGGATAAAAAGAAAAGCTCAAATGAAATCTTCATTTAAGAGATCCCATGATTATTATAATTAGCTAAACCAATCAACTAAACAAACAGTTCGATCGATATTGACCATTAAGTAGCTAAAACTGAACATCAACCTGGTTACCAACTTTTTAAGAATGCACGAACATGGCAAGAACTAAGCTATTCACTCAAATAATCTGGGGTTCTCAAAAAGATAAACAAAGTAAAAAAGAACAATTTTTTTTTTGGCAGAAACAAAAAGAACTTTATTTTTCATAATTCAGATTAGTCGTATGTACAAAATATCATAACTGGAGGAGTGAAATAACAACGAAGATATAAAGGCTAGAGTAAATTTTGAATATTTAAAAGTCAAAGGAAATATAATTTGGAAAGCTAATATACAGCTCTATGAACAACAAACATTGGAATATGCCTAAATCCCTCCTTCTTCCTCTTACGTAATTTGAATCCATACGTATCAAAGTTCTGCAAGTCAAAGATAGGATAAAAAGAAAAAGCTCAAACGAAATCTTCATTTAAGAGATCCCATGATTATTGTAATTAGCTAATCCAATCAACTAAACAAATTTTGGTTTAAGAGAACACATGATTTATGGGATAGTTTCCTCATAAAATTATTTATATATATACATTCTACCTTCAAGGGATGAACCTTTTAAAAGTTCATTGTTGAGGTAATACGTATGATAGATCGTTTGGATTCTCAAATCTTCATTCTCTGTTTTCACTATTATTAATTCTGAAAAGACGAACAAATATACTAGAATTCAAAATTTATTCCGAAGTGGACTTCCTTTCAAGCTGGCATAAGAAAAAATAAGAAACAGTTTTTCATTTAATTAATTCTTACGTACCGTAGTATCTTATTTGCCAGAAACCAATGGACTATGGTTTGGCTCATTTCTTAAAACTGGAGGATGTGCCCATTGAAAATTCACCGTGACCTTCAATCATTTCCCAATTTGCATGTGGGGTTGTGAATTGAATCAATCTTCTTAACTTAATTACTGGAGTATTATTAACCATTGAAAATTTATTACTATCATGAACGATTGAAAAATCATTCACGTTCATTTCATAGTTTGATCATATGTTAGTTTTTTCATTATTAGTGAGTTTTTGTTCTTCTTCTTCTTCTTTTTTTTTTTTTTCGAATTTTGATTATATGTTTTTGCCTTTTAGGTTCATTTCATCAAGATAATTTCTTTTCTTTTTTGTTATCCAAACAAAACAAAGCATCAAGGACTGCCATCTTGAATCATTCATCAAAAGGTTATTAGCATGCGAGGACATTTGCATTTCAAATTTCTAAAAATAGAGGTCCAACAAAAATGAAAAAAAAAAATTCATTTTAATTTACCGTCTTAAAATCAAACAAGTCAAAGTATATTGGTGACAAGCTAACTCAATTGAGAGACCAATCACACCGTTTAGACCTCCACTACCATCAGTCTGTCCCTCCTTCCTCTTACATAATCTGATTCCATACATATCAAAATTCTGCAAGTCAAAGATAGTATAAAAGGAAATGCTCTAACGAATTCTTCATTCAAGAGATCCCATGATTATTGTAATTAGCTAAACCAATCAACTAAACAAATTTTGGTTTAAGAGAACCCGTGATTAATTTATCAAAAATGCTATATACACTACCTCAATCCACTACGTAATCCACTACATCTTTTATGGAGTCCACTTTGGGTGCCACAAAAATACATAAAAATATTCATAGAATTTGAAATAATATTTTATGGGGACCTGTAAAAAATCAACTCCAACGGATATCGGAAAGTATTTTTTCTGGATTCGTAGGGGCGGAACTATTCAACTGCGTAGTTTCGCCCCTATGTATTCATAAATAATACTTACCGATATCCATTGGAGTTGATTTTTTTACAGGGCGCCATAAAATATTATTCTAAAATTTATGGGCATTTTTTTATATTTTTGTGGGATCTGAAATGGATCACACAAAAAATGTAGTGGATAATGTAGTGAAATGAGGTAATGTATGAGATAGTCTCTTGATATTTGACAACATTATTTACGTATCATAGATTGTTTGAATCTTCAATCTTCTGAAAAGGCGAACAAAAATACTGGAAATCAAAATTAATACCGAAGCGGACCTTCCTTTCGAGGCATAAGAAAAAAGCAGGAATTGGGGATGGTGCTGCGGTCTACCCACCACCGTGCAACGCACCTTCGAGCCGTCGGATTGTACATCAGACGGTTCAGATCTCATCTCGGCATGAACGGCTCTCGATCGTTGGTTGCTGAGATGAGATCCGAGCCGTTGGATGCATGATCCGATGGCTCGGAGGTGCGCGCACAGCACGGTGTTGTGCGCCTCACTGCACAGCACCAACCCGAAGTCCGGACAGGATGATCTGCCATCCGCATAGGGAGTTCTAATCTCTAATTACACATTGGGTTGGATTCCCTGTATTCTTTAGAAAGTTGAATGTATAAAGAAATCTGTACACTCGAAGACTAGAAGTTGTGAAAAGAAAGGAAAACGATAGAAAATATGTCTAACACGGGAGGACAGTGTCATTTCAAATTTCTTAGGAGAGAGGTCCATAAAATATGAAAAAAGCTGCATCTCTTCCTCAGTCCATTTTTAAATGTTCATTAAAATTTTGCGTCCCTTTTTAAAATCATTGTGTTATAGAAGTAATTGAGATGTATCGAACAAAATCCATATTATATATTTTTAATAATATACATTAAGGGATATAAACAAATGAAAATGACATGCAGAACCATAGTGAACATTTAAAAAGGAACGGAAGGAGTACCATTTTAAACCGAAAAAACAAGACATAGTTTTTCATTTAATTCTTACCGTAGTATCTTATTTGCCAGAAATCGATGGGATATGGTTTGGCTCACCGTAACCTTCAATCATTTCCCAATTTGCATGTGGGGTTGTAAATTGAATCAATCTTCTTAACTTAATTACTATTATGAACCATTGAAAATTTATTATAAACGATTGAAAAACCATTCACGTTCATTTCATAAGTAGATAGACAAGCAGTTCAATCAGATATTAACCGTTGAGTAGCTAAAACTGAACATCAAGCTTGTTACTAGCTTCTTATGATTGCTCGAACATGGCAAAAACTAAGCTATTCACTCAAATAATCAGTGGTTCTCAAAAAGATAAACAAAGTAAAGAAGAACATATTTTTTTTGGCAAAAACAAAAAGAACTTCATTTATTATAATTTAGACAAATCATACGTACAAAATATTAGAACTGGAGGAGTAAAATAACAACGAAGATGTACAGGCTAGGTAAAGAGCACACAAGGTAGAAGAAATGGACATCCTAATACGCACCTATTGTTGAAACAAAAAGGCTCCTAAACCATTCTTAGAACATGAATTAGTCGACAGCAGCCCCAAAACATGGGGATCCGGGGATTGTGATTGTGCCCTGCAGGGTGCCTTATAGGAAGTGCCATGCAGGATTTCCGATCCCCAAAACGAGTCCTAACAATTTCGATGAGCAAAAGATGAACTCAGCCAGTGCAATTATACTCCAAAGATGTACCAGTCATCTTTATTTCACAAAAGTATGGGAAGAAGCTTCTCTTTCATTGCCTCCCAATCCCTCCTCCATGATGAGGTGAGATGAGGCTCTCGACATACACGTAACCCCTAATCTAAATTTAGTTGGAATGCCAAAAACCACCATGTCCCTTGTCGTTTCTTTTTTCGGATCGTACACAACCAGTGTCTCTTCATAAACTCTACCTTGTATCACCCCATTGGCTTTCAGCAAATATTCGTTTTCCCCCAACAAACACAACAATTCCACTGTAGACATTTCGGGCATATCTATTGTAAGTTTGGTCCACGACTCTCTTACCCCGTGTTCTTCCCTCATCCAAACTACAACTTTGCCATTATGCTGCCTATCCAAACAGAGACAATCCCCGAGAACCTCCAACCCATGGTACGTGCGCACGTGATTTACGGAAGCAGGCAGCGGCACTTCTCTGAAAACCTCATCTGATAAATCGAAAGCAATAATCCTTTGGGAACAATTTCGTTTTGCATCCCAACAAAGGTAATGGAGACATGCATTTAAGAAAACCCCACCGGAGCATCCCCCAAAAAACCGACACTGGAAATCTTCAATTCTCCTCCAAGCATTAATTTTTAGTGAATAGACAGCCACGATCGCATCTTCAACCGTGCACTCTTCATCAAAGTATGAGAGCATCCAAAGTACCTTGTAATCATCTGTCGATGAGTCGTAACCCACACCATACATATCCAGCATGACACAGTCATTCCAATAATCCCTTTGGACAAATGGACATTTGGGCAGTTTCTTACATTCTCTAGTGGATGGATTCAACAAGAATATGGATTTGTCAATATGGGATACAAGAAGCAAACCATCGCAAGAACTCAAAACCTGGACCCACTTCTCGGCTTCCACTGTAGGAAATTCAAGTTTTGTGGAGGTCGGATTTACGTTGTTGGGATCCACCGAGTAGAGGTAGCCATAGCGCAAAATGATAATAATTTTCTGTTCGGGTAGTTAGAGTTTTTGATCTTGGTTCGATTGGGGTGGGTTTTGGTGAATTGGGGTTTGGAGAATAGGGATTTCCACGGGGGAGATATACAATTGAAGTGGTAAAGAGATTTGACGGATAGTAAAGAGAGTTTGCATTTACTGATATCTTGGGGAAGGATTCCGCCGTTGAACATGGCCGCTGCCAAATATTGGCTTTGCTTTGTTAAGTACATGTACAATTTATTGTTACTTTTATTGTTAGTGATTGATTGTCGTTTTTCGATCACCACATTAATGCTATAATAATGATTTTTACGTTTTTTCGTCCTTATTGCCATTTCACATGAATGACATTCGAAATTTTAGCTAGCACACGACACAAACCGCTTTTTAGTTTTTGACTGTTTTTCTTTCTTATGATTAACGTAGCTAGATGCATCAATTGTGTAGCAACCTTGATCTAGTTCAATGATTTTAGTTTTTACGTGATCTACAAATTAAATAAGAGGCTCGAGTTAAAGAAACGAGGACGTTGATATGCCTCATTTTGGAACATAGAAGGATCATGATTAGAGAAAAGTATTGAAAGGAGAGAATCCCTAGTGCAAGAAAATAAATACTTAAGCAGACAAAATTTTCCTTTCAACAAGAGTTGAATTTATTCCTAACCAACCTCATCTGATGACTCTGTTCGTTTTGAAATTTTGGATTTGTAAGTAATGAGTGTAAAGAGAAATAGAATAATAATTGAAAATATAGATAATGATTGGAGAGAGAGAAAAAAGAGAGAGTAATGATTGGAGAGAAATAAGATAATGACTAGAATCCAAAATTCAAAATCCTTAAATGGGGTCGGATTTGGTGGTCTATTTCCATTGATTTTCTATACCAAAGCCCACCAAATTAACCTGAACATCAAGCTAGTTTGTTACTAGCTTTTTGAGCTTGCTCGAAAAAATCATTAATGTGTTAAAAAAAGATAACCTAAGTGAATATTAACATCTTCTTTGGCTGAAATAAAAGTATTGTCATTCAGAGAAGCCAAATTAATTTACAAAATAACAGAACTAGAGGAGTAAAACATGACAATAAAGACCACACAAGACACAATATACAAGACGTGGACATCCTAATAACTATCAGTCATCTGTATTTAAAAAAAAAAAACAACTGAAGATGCTTCTCGTTCATAATTTCCTCCCAATTCCTCCTACATGAAAAGGAGAGACGAGGCTCTCGACATAGGTGCCCCCAAATCTAAATTTAGTCAGCATGCTGCAAATCACTATGTCCTGCTCTATGAATTTTTGTGTATTGTACACAACCAAGTGCTTCTCTCCATAGGTATCAAACAACAAGAATTCGTCTTCCGTTAACATACCCACCACATCAAACACGGACAATCCAGAACACAACGTGAATTTGGTCCAAGACTCTCTTACCCTGTACTCCTTCATCATGCAAACCTTGTATCCCTGCTCACCAACCAAACAAAGTGAACCTCCAAGAACCACCACGCCATAATAGTCATAATACTCGCATCTACCTGACGAATTAGTAGGCAGCGGCACTTCCTTGAAAATCTCATCCGATAAATCGAAAGCAGTAATAATCCTATTGAAAACATTCCCATTCCAACTAAGGTAATGGAGGCATCCATTCAAGAAAACCCCACCAGAGTTCCCACAATAGACTGATACCGGAAATCTTCACTTCTCCTCCAAGCATTTGTTTTTAGTGAATACACAGCCACGATCGTAATGTCACGCCGATTTTCATAAAAGGATGAGAGCATCAGAACCTTGTAATCATCTGTTGATGAGTCGTAACCCACACCATACACAATCGGCACATTAACATACATATTTGAATTTTGGACAAATGGACATATGGGCAGTTTCTTGCATTCTCGGCGTCAACAAAAATATGGATTTGTCACTGCAGGAAACTAGAAGCAAACCATCGCAAGAACCCAAAACCTGGACTCACTTCTCGGCGTCATGTTGTTCCACGGTAGGAAACTCAAGTTTTGTGGAGGTCGGATTTACGTCATTGTAATCCACCGAGTTGAGATTGCAAAAGCGCTAAATGATAACGATTTTTTGTTTAGGATAATTAGAGTTTTTGGTCTTTGTTCGATTGAGGTGGGTTTTGTCGAAATGGGGGTCGGAGATGAGGGATTTCCACAAGGGAGAAACACACTTGAAGCGGTAAAGAGATTTGACGGGTAGTCGAGAGAGTATATTGTCTGTGATGAGATCCTGGGGAAGGGTTCCGCCGGCGTTCGACATGGCCACTGCCGATGGGGTTTCAAATCGATGGGAGAGGAGCTGTTTGGGTGGTTGTGGAGGGTGGTGGTAAGTGGCAGAGCTTGGCGGTGGATATGCTTTTATAAGCATAGTAATAAGTCGTTGATGGGGAGATGGTTACGATCAAAACCCAAAATAAAAAGACTGGAGAGGGTCAACTCGATCAGCTGCAGTGAGAGGTGCAGTTGGAAAATTATTTCATGGAGATTAAACTATTTTACATCGCCGGGTAAGCATTTGTTTTCTCTAAATTAATTACGTTACGTTACATTGTCATATTCTACTTATTAGGACCACTGTTTTGATGACGTGGGTTAATGTAATTGATTTAAAAGAAATTTAAATTTATATCGGAGCCAGTATATAATTTATTCTCTCATTTCATGTTCCGCAAGCAATGCGGTGGTGACCACGAAAACTTAAATATTGAACTACTAGTAATTTCTGTTAAAAAAAACTACTAGTAATTTAATTTCAATGCCGTGATTAAGTGTGCAGACCACGTAAAACGCGTGGTAATCAAAACTCTCACGTTGACCGTGTCTCATGACCATTAATTCATTTAATAATCACATTGGCCAAACAAAAAAAGGAATAAAGAGAAGTCTACACTAAAGACAAATACTAATTAATACGCTTGATATTAGTTTTATTTTCTGTGAATCTGATCTTGCTAGCTGACTTTTGAAATATGGCTACACTTATTGTGCTATGATTGTCATCTCTAATGGTTTGTCTGGTCTGTTGAGGCCCATTTGCCTCCATGGGGTCCCTCTCTGTTGTTAGGCTTTCGCCTCATAGTTGAATACAAATCTCACATTTGCAAAAAAAAAAACCGTTTATTCGTTACAGACTAAAGGAAAAATACGTGAAGAAGCTTCTCTTTCATTGCCTCCCAATCCCTCCTTGATGATGAGTTGAGAGGAGGCTCTCGACATAGGTGACCCCAATTGTAAATCTAGTCGAAATGCCACAAACCACCACGTCTCTCATTGTTTCCTTTTTTGAATTGTACACGACCAATTTCTCTCTATGAACTCTACCTCATGTAGGAAAGGTCAATAGGAGCGACTGTTTACCGTTTGACTATCTAATGAGCATGTGACACGTGCACTCGTCTTCGCGGGGTTGACGATTTGACCGACGAACCCTAGTTTGCCACATGGTGCCTCAATCGCGCGACACGTGGACCCTTGCGCGAGGGAGGCTCGCGCTACCCATCGCTTTGCAACACCCATGTAAGGGTCGCAAGCCTATATTTCTCCCTTAAGGAGAGAACTACATTTATTTAGGTGGATGCTT
The DNA here is from genome assembly GCA_019656835.1 of Rhododendron ovatum. Taxonomy (NCBI): domain Eukaryota; kingdom Viridiplantae; phylum Streptophyta; class Magnoliopsida; order Ericales; family Ericaceae; genus Rhododendron; species Rhododendron ovatum. The sequence continues at coordinate 519,184 of CM033798.1, forward strand.
GGCGCGGTCCCAATCTAATGGAGACAATAACGCGGTTCAACCAAGATACACAAATAACTTGCCCAGACTCTTATGTCTGCTCCGACCTTTAGACACGACCTAAGGGGCCCCTTGAAGCTTGGCAGCGGTATTGGCGCGACTAAGTATCAACAAGGGATATGAGGATTTCTAACCTCCAAAAATCTTAAAATATAGAAACTCACTTAATACACGATACATACAATTATTAACCAAATACAGAAGGGACATTTTCTTTTCTATGTTGGAATTATACTTGATAACTCTTCAAACTTTCACCTAAAGAAGCTTCATAGTATCTCCTAATTCGTCCTCCATGATTAGGTGAGACGAGGGTCTCGATGTATTTGTGCCCGACTGTATAGTGTGTTGGAAGGCCTGAAACCACCATTGTCCTGAGTGTTTCTTTTCTCAGATTGTACACAACTAGTTTCTCTCTGTTAGATTCAACTAGCATATATTCTTTGTGAACATCTAATATCATACCATACATTTCGAATACAAATTCTTCTTCTGTTGACAAATACGAAAAATCCAATATATTCATCCGAGGTCCAGCAATCGGAAATTTGGTCCACGACTCTCTTACCCTGTATTTCTTCACCATCCAAACATCAACCAGCTGACTAGGCTGCCTAACAACCAAACAGAGACAATCTCCAAGAACTACCATCCGAGGAAACTCAAACCCGTGATCATCAAGCAAAGCAGGCCACTGCACTTCCCTGAAAATCTCATCCAATAAATTGAAAGCAACAACTACACAACCATCCAAACCACCAGTCCTCTGACACAGCCAATGGAGACGTTCATTAAAGTGAACCCTAGTAGCAGCATCCACAGGGATATAATGGGTTTCTTAAATTCTCCTCCAATGTTGCTGTCTATTCACTGAAAACTGATGCTTGAAACCAAGCATCAGTTTTCAGTGAATAGACAGCAACATACGTTATACTAGCATCACCATGAAAGTCATAATGAAGGTAAGATTCAAAACGATCGTTATAAAGCATCACAACCTTGTAATCATCCGTATACAATTCATAATCCAACCCAGGTAGCAAAATGTATGACCCTGTTTGTCTATTTTTCACTTGCAGTCAATGATCGACTGAGAATTGTTATGTGTGCTGGAAATGTGGATGTTTGTGGTGGTGGTGGAGTTTGGTTCCTTACCGTATTTCAGGACTTCTATGGAAGCAAACTTAATGAAGTGAATGGAGATAAAAGAAGAACAACAAATGGACTTTATTATTCTTCGAGATAGAAGTCAATCGTCTGTGAGAACACAATCGAGTGGACGATTACGTTACAAGCTACTCCTAATGCAAGGAAAGTAAAATATAGATAAAAAGTAGAAGCCTTTGGGCGATTGAGTGGGGGTTGTAATTGTTTTCTGTTCTTGTATTTATAGGCTGTGACTTCGACTTGAAATTCAAACTTGACAGAATTCCCTCCCTTAATTTGAATCAAGCGGTTACTTATTTTCTCCCTCTTCTTTCTCCACGATCTTGAGCAGGTGATTACTTCACACGATCTCACGTTGCATTTGCTTCTTTCAACTGCCTTTGTTAATTGCTTCGTGCATAATCCACTTGTAACTCGTCATTTAGGTACGTGTCTCGAGTTGAGAAAACTTTCAACTGTCGATCGGTTCGATCAGTCCATTCAGTTCCTTGATATGTCTAACATTTATTTAAATTTAATCCGTGTTTGGTTAACACGCGTCATGGTTTAACCTAGTCGATCAGTATCGACTAGTTCACGAAATTATGGTGTAAACAGACCCAAGAGGCGGAAAGGAGTCTTCAAAAGGCGATTCTGAAAGTTTCTTACATTCTCTAGTCAATGGATTCAATAAGAAGTTGGAATTACCTTCAGTAGAAACTAGAACCGAGCCATTGCAAGAGCCCGAAATGTCGATCCACTGGTAGGAGTGCTCGACCGGAGGAAAATCAAGCTTTTTTGCCGTCGGATCTGTGGAGGCGAAATCAACGGAGTAGAGAGCGGGAGGGCTAGAAATTAAAAGGACATTTTGAGGTTTGTTGGTAGTATCGTTTATAAGAAGGTGGGTTTTGGAGAATTGGGGGAAGAGATTAGGGAATTTTATGAGGGAGAAACACATGCACTTACATCGGCAGAGAGACTTTACCGGTAGGAGACAGAGTATGTGGGCGACGATCTCCGGTGGAAGGTGTCTGCACTCTGCTGATGGGGTTGTCGACGGTCCCAATTTCGGAAATAAAAAAATGCCTATATGCACAATCATCCGAACACAATACCGAAAACAACGCCTCACATGCATGTGGGCGTATATGTGAAGGGTTGTGTTTGGTGTTGTGTTCAGATGATTATAATAAATTTTTGAGTAACCTATATTAGCTCGACCGGATAATTGTACATATTCATCAAACTTTCATTCAAAATTTACGTTCTTGAATTCTTAATAAAAAAAAAAAGATGATTGAATCAAACACTTGCATATAATCGATGAAGCTTAAGAGGCTGATTATTCTAAAACTAATCAACAACTTGGATCAATCATATGGACCATAAAGTAGGTTTCGTAATTTTTTGTACCCTATCGCTACAACCTCCATCGATATCCATAATCGGACCCTCGTTGGGCTAAACATCGAGCACACCATGATGATCCGAAATACTACTGATTTTGCAAAAATAGTTGAGTACATCATCTTCGTAGAAAATTAGGTTTATCAGAGATTTGTTAGAGTGATTCACAAAGATAATTGTGAAACAAATTAACACCGATCAGGCACTACAAATGGTCCATAAGCTTAATTTTCATTATAAGTACGATGTACTCATCGAGTGTCACAAAATGAACAATTCAATCATAATGATGATGTGCCCTCTGTAAAGTCTAACAAGTTGCACACCCTCTGTAAAGTCTAACAAGCTGCACAACACCGCCGTAGTGTGGTGGTTGACCAAGGCAACCCTTAATTAGCCTCTTCAATTGACTTATTTTTATAAGAGATAAACACAACGAAACTTACAAATAAATGCTGCCGGCAAGGTATGAAATTGAGGTTAAACCTGTAGATAAAGAACTTGGGTTGTACTAGGTTCACTAAAACGAAATGTTCATTTGGCCATTCGGGTCAAAATAATTTTATAATGTTTGAAAGGTATGAACAATTAAAAAATGGCATGCATACCCATCAATGAACAAGAAACTTGGGAGGGAGGAAGTAGTATTTCATTTGCAAGAAACCGATGGGATATGATTTGGCCGGGTTTCTTAATCTCAGAGGATGTACCCATCGAGAAGCCACCGTACGTAATCTTCAATATCATCTCGAAATTCAAAAGTGATACTCATACAACAATCCAAACACAATCTCTGACATACATGTGGGCTCCACACACATTAATATGTGTGGGCGCCACATGTATGTAAGAGGTTGTGTAAGTTGTTGTATTTGGATCATTATATTATATGAGTAGCATTGTTGCTCAAAATTACATGTGGGGTCCTAAATCGAATCAAGCTTCTTAACTTAACTAGTCTTATGAACGTGGCTAATTTCACGTTCAAGTCGTAATAGACAAGCTGAACAATAAGTAACATTCCTTTTTCTTAACAAAAAGAAATGAGGTAAAAAGATAGTGATGGATTTGTCATATATAGTAGTTTAATAATGATTTTAAATCAATCCAAAATATAGGTATGCCTTATTGATTTAAATTCAGAAAAAAGTCAAAAACAGGCAATTTTCCAATTAAAATGCAATTACGTTGTCCAGCTAATTAATCCTCATTCCTGGAATTACAATTTACAACGTTACACCTCAGTACTATACCTAAATTACCCTTCTGAAATGACAAGAACCAATTAAAGTGGACCTTGAATACATTGCAAAAGATGATGAAAGGAAATCCACGTTCAAAAGAAGAAAGAAAGGCTTGATGAAGAAGGTGGAGGAGCTTAGCATCCAGTGCGCAGTCGATGCTTACGCAATCATTTTCTGCCCTTATGATCTCGAGCCAGACGTTTGGCCGTCACAATTGGAAGTTCAACTCATCATCGCGAAGCTCAGGAACATGTTCCCGCTAGGACAAAACAGAAGAATGATAGATCAAAAAGATTTCGCAAGCCAACAACTCACAAGGGTAAATGAGCAAGTGGCTAAACAACATAGGGAAGTTTGGCACAAGGGGATGACCAATATCATGTTTGAGTTCTTGAATGGCAAATTGTTCAAGTATTTGAACATGTCTGATCTGAACGATTTAAATTCTCTATTGAGCCAAAACATAAGGGCTATTGGAAGGAGAATCTAATTTCTTGAATAAAAGCATAATGGTGGTGAGTAAAATGGGAAGCGGCGCCGGCGGTGAGGCGCGAGTGCTGGGAGTCTTAGCTTCATTTATTTCAATTTTAGTATCACACATAGTTTAATGTTGTTGGTTCCTGACTTTTATCGTTTATTGCTTCGTTAAGTACAATTTTTTGTTGTTGTTTTTATTGTTAGTGATGGATTGTCGTTTTTCGATCACCACATTAATGCTATAATAATGAGTTTTATGTTTTTCTTCCTTACTGCCATTTCACATGATTGACATTTGAATGTTTAGCTCACGACACAAACCGCTTTCTAGTTTTTGACAGTTTTTTCTTTCTTATGACAAACGTAGATGCATCAATTGTGTAGCTACCTTTAGTTAGATGATTTTCATTTTTACGTGACCAACAAATTAAATAAGCGGCTCGAGTTAATGAAACGAGGACGTTGATATGCCCCATTTTGGAACATAGAAGGATCATAATTAGAGAAAAGTATTGAAAGGAGAGAATCCTTAGTGCAAAAATAAATAGAACTAGAGAGAGTAAAACATGACAATAAAGACCACACAAGACACAATATACAATACATGGATATCCTTTTAACTATCACTCATACAAAAGATTAACTCACCCTAGACATCCTAATAATAACTAAAAAATAAAAAACTGAAAGAAGCTTCTCATTCATAATTTCCTCCCAATTCCTCCTGCATGAAAAGGAGAGACGAGGCTCTCGACATAGGTGCCCCCATATTCAACTGTAGCACTTGGAATGCCGCAAATCGCTATGTCCCGCTTTGTGAATTTTTGTGGATTGTACACAACCAATTGCAAATACGCAACCAATTGCTCCTCTCTATAGACGTGAAACAACAAAAATTCGTCTTCTGCCAACATACTCACCCCATTCAATACGAACAATTCAGAAGAATCAGAACACATCGTGAATTCAGTCCAAGACTCTCTTACCCCGTACTCCTTCATCATGCAAACCTTATTTCCCTTCGCACTAACCAAACAAAGAGAACCTCCAAGAACCAACAGATCATAATCGTTATAATACCTACTATCGCATGTAACTAACGAAGTAGGCAGCGGTATTTCCTTGAAAATCTCACCCGATAAATCAAAAGCAGTAATAAACCTATTGAAAACATTCCCATTCCAACTAAGGAAATGGAGGCATCCATTTAAGAAAACCCCACCAGTAGAGTTTTTCACAAAACCTTGGAAATCTTCACTTCTCCTCCAAGCATTTGTTTTTAGTGAATACACAGCCACGGTCCTAGTGCCACTCTGATTGTAAAATGGGGATGAGAGCATCACAACCTTGTAATCATCTGTCGATGAGTCGTAACCCACACCGTACGCAACATGCATATTCGAATTTTGGACAAATAGACATACGGGCAGTTTCTTCAATTCTCTAGTTGATGGATTCAACAAGAATATGAATTCGTAATAGCGGTAAACTAGAAGCAAACCGTCGCAAGAACTCAAAACCCGGAGCCACAACATCTTGGCGTCGTGTTGTTCCTCGGTGGGAAACTCAAGTTTCGTGAAGGTCGGATTTACGTCGTTGTAATCCATCGAGTTGAGATAGCCAGGAGGGAAAATGAAAATGATTTTTTGTTCAGTATAATTAGGGTTTTTGGTCTTGGTTCGATTGAGGTGGGTTTTGGCGAAACGGGGGTCGGAGATGATGGATTTCCATAAGGGAGAAACACACTTGAAGCGGCAAAGAGATTTGACGGGTAGTCGAGAGAGTATATTGTCTGTGATGAGATCCTGGGGAAGGGTTCTGCCGGCGTTCGACATGGCCACCGCCGATGGGGTTTCAAATCGATGGGAGAGAAGCTGTTTGGGTGGTTGTGGAGGGTGGTGGTAAGTGGCAGAGCTTGGTGGTGGAGATGCTTTTATAAACATAATAATAAGTCGTTGATGGGAGATGGTTACGATCAAAACCCAAAATAAAAAAAGACTGGAGAGGGTCAACTCGATCAGCTGCAATGAGAGGTGCTGTTGGAAAATTATTTCATGGAGATTACATAGGTAAGCATTTGATTTCTTCAAATCAATTACGTTGCGTCACGTCGTCACGTTTTGCTTATTAGAACCAATGTTTTGATGATGTGGGGTAATATATATAATTAATTTGAAAGAAATTAAAGTTTATACCGAAACCGATACATATAATTTATTCTCTCATTTCATGCTCCGCAAGCAATGCGGTGGCGACCGAAAACTTAAATATTAAACTACTAATAATTTAATTTCAGAATGTCGTGATTAAGTGTACAGACCACGTAAAATGCGTGATAATCAAAGATTCTCTCACGTTGACCATGTCTCATGACCATTAATTCATTTAATAATCACATTGGCCAAACAAAAAAGGAATAATTAAAGAGAAGTCTACGCTAAAGAAAAATACTACGAGTAATTAGTATGCTTGGTATTAATTATATTTTCTGCGAATCTAATCTTGTTAGACGACTTTGATTGCTATCTTTAATGGTTTGTCTGGTCTATTGAGGCCCATTTGTCTCTATGGGGTTCCTCTCTGTTGTGTAGGCTTTTGCCTTACAGTTGAATACAATTCTCACATTTGCAAAAAAAAAAAAAAAAAGAAACCTTTTATTCGTTATAGACTAAAAGAAAAATACATGAAGAAGCTTCTCTTTCATTGCCTCCCAATCCCTCCCAAATTATATTAATTACAATCTTAGTTAATTTGGTAGAGTAGATTTTAAATATTTAAAAGTCAAAGGAAATATAATTTGGAAAGCTAATATACAGCTCTACGAACAACAAACATGGGAATATGCCTAAATCCCTCCTTCTTCCTCTTACGTAATCTGATTCCATACGTATCAAAGTTCTACAAGTCAAAGATAGGATAAAAAGAAAAGCTCAAACGAAATCTTCATTTAAGAGATCCCATGATTATTGTCATTAGCTAAACCAATCAACTAAACAAATTTTGGTTTATGAGAACCCATGATTTATGGGATAGTTTCTTCATAAAATTATATATATATAGAGGAATTTTCAAGTGAGGGATTCCTCATTTTTTTAAAATGAGAGACTTTCATTTCCCGATCAAATTTTGAAAATTCGAACCGTTCAATGTGTGCAGAATGTAATTTTAAGGGTCCCCGCGAGAAATTAGCAAAAAAAATAACCGGGAAGGGCGTCATCCGAGCAGTTTTTTTTGAACCGTTCAATGAAAACTGCTCGGATGAAGTCTTTTCCGGTCATTTTTTTTGCTGATTTCTCGCGGAGACCCTTAAAATCACGTTCTAATCACTTTGAGCGGCTCGGATCATCGAAATTCAATCGGAAATGAAAGTCCCTCATTTTAAAAAAATGAGGCATCCCTCACCGGAACCTAACTCTATATATATATATATATATATATATATATATATATATATATATATATATATCGGGGCGGTTTCGGAGACACTTAAAAAAATCCTTAAAAAAACACTTCATAGTTCCCGATCGAATTTTGATGATCCGGGCCGCTCAATGTGATCAGAACGTGATTTTAAGGGTGCCCGTAAGAAATCAGCAAAAAAAAGACCAGAAAGGGCTTCATCCGAACAGTTTTTTATTGAACTTTATTGAACGGTCCAATAAAAAACTGCTCAAATCAAGCCCTTCCCGGTTAGTTTTTTTGCAAGTTTTTTGCGGGCACCCTTAAAATCACGTTCTGAACACACTGAGCGGCTTGGATCATCAAAATTTGATCGAAAACTATGAGATTAAGATTTGGAGTGTTTTTTAAGGGTTTTTTAAGTGTTCCCGGAACCGCCCCGTATATATATATATATATATATATATATATATATATATATATATATATAGAGTCCGGCTCTTATGAGGACCACCTCATTTTAATAAAATGCGGACCTCCCTTTTCTGATTGAATTTCGATGATCCGAGCCGCTCAATGTGTTCAGAACGTGATTTTAAGGGTACCTGCGAGAAATTGGCAAAAAAAATGATCAGGAAAGGCTTCATCCGAGCAGTTTTTGTTTATTTTTTATCGAACGGTTCACACAAAAACTGCTCGGATGAAGTCCTTTCCGATAATTTTTTTTGCCGATTTCTCGCAAGTATCCTTAAAATCACGTTCTGAACACATTGAACGGCTCGGATCATCAAAATTCAATCGGGAAATGGGAGAAATAAGGATGTTCGCATTTTAACTAAAATGCGGACTCCCTCATTTGAGACTGACTATATATATATATATATATATATATATATATATATATATATATATATATATATATACATACACACACACACTCTACCTTCAAGAGATGAAACTTTTAAAAGTTCATTGTCGAGGTACTACGTATGATAGATCGTTTGGATTCTCAAATCTTCATTCTCTGTTTTCACTATTAATTCTGAAAAGACAAACAAATATACTAGAATTCAAAATTTATCCCGAAGTGGACTTCCTTTCAAGCTGGCATAAGAAAAAACAAGACACAGTTTTTCATTTAATTCTTACATACCATAGGAGTTTCTTATTTGCCAGAAACCGACGGGATATGGTTTGGGTAATTTCTTAAAGCTGGAGGATGTGCCCATGAAAATTCACCGTGACCTTCAATCATTTCCCAAATTGCATGTGGGGTTGTGAATTGAATCAATCTTCTGAACTTAATTACTGGAGTATTATGAACCATTGAAAATTTATTACTACCATGAACGATTGAAAAATCATTCATGTTCATTTCATAAGTAGACAAATAGTTTGATCAATATTGACCATTAAGTAGCTAAAACTGATCATCAGCCTAGTTACCAGCTTTTTAAGATTGCAAGAACATGGCAAGAACTACGCTATTCACTCAAATAATCAGTGGTTCTCAAAAAGATAAACAAAGTCAAAAAGTTTTTTTTGGCAGAAACAAAAAGAACTTTATTTTTCATAATTCAGATTAGTCATACGTACAAAATATCATAACTGGAGGAGTAAACTAACAACGAAGATATAAAGGCCAGGTAAAGAGCTCACAAGATACAAGAAATGGACGTCCTAATTAATACGGTGATCCTGGTATAGACACTTCTTGTAGTACATCCCTGCACATTCAAGTATCCAATAGTGTTTTCAACTCTCCGATTATAAAACAACATGCAGAATTACAAGTTCTAACAATTTCTACGAGCAAAAGATGAACTCAGCCAGAGCAATTATACTCCAACGATGTACAAGTGATCTTTATTTTACAAAAGTACCGGAAGAAACTTCTCTTTCACTGCCTCCCAATCCCTCATCCATGATGAGGAGAGATGAGGCTCTCAACATACATGATCCCAACTGTAAATTTGGATGGAATGCCACAAACCACCATGTCCCTCATCGTTTCTTTTTTTTGATCGTACACAACCAGTTTCTCCTCATATATTCTACCTTGTATCACTCCATTGGCTTTCAGCAAATATTCGTTTTCCCCCAACAAACACAACAATTCCATTGCAAACATTTCGGGCATATCAATTGTAAGTTTGGTCCAAGACTCTCTTACCTCGTGTTCTTCCCTCATCCAAACTTCAACTTTGCCATTACGCTGACAAACCAAATAGAGACAATCCCCGAGAACCTCCAACCTATAGTATGCATGCGCGTGATTTGTGGAACCATCCAAACAAGCCGGCCGCGGCACTTCTCTGAAAACCTCATCCGATAAATCGAAAGTAATAATCCTTTTGGAAAAATGTCGTGCATCACAACAAAGGTAATGGAGACATCCATTTAAGAAAACCCCACCAGAGTTTCCCTTAACACACCAAGACTGGAAATCTTCAACTCTCCTCCAAGCATTAGTTTTTAGTGAATAGACAGCCACGATCGCAAAGTCATCAATTACACCCTCTTCATCAAAGTATGAGAGCATCCAAAGTACCTTGTAATCATCAGTCGATGAGTCGCAACCCACACCATACTTATCCAGCAATACACAATTATTCCAATAATCCCTTTGGACAAATGGGCATAAGGGCAGTTTCGTGCATTCTCTAGTGGATGGATTCAACAAGAATATGGATTTATCACTACGGGAAACTAGAAGCAAACCATCGCAAGAACTCAAAACCTGGACCCACTTCTTGGTGTTGTGTTGTTCCACCGTAGGAAACTCAAGTTTTGTGGAGGTCAGATTTACGTCGTTGGGATCCACCGAGTAGAGATTGCCACAGCCCGAAATGATAATAATTTTCTGTTCAGCATATTTAGAGTTTTTGATCTTGGTTCGATTGAGGTGGGTTTTGGCGAATTGGGGGTCAGAGATTTGGGATTTCCACGAGAAAGATGTACACTTGAAGCGGTGAAGAGATTTGACGGGTAGTCGAGAGACTATATCTTTGATGATATCTTGGGGAAGGTTTCCGCCGCTGGACATGGCTGCCGCCTTCGGATTGGAGGGTGGTGGTAAGTGCCAGAGCTTGGTGGTTGGAGATCCATTTTATAGGCATTGTGAGTCGTTGATTGGAGATGGTTATGAGCAAAACCCAAAATAAAAAAGATTAGAGAGGGTCAACTCATGACCACTCAATAAACACAATGGCTTTAAAAAAAAGACAGTCAGTATCATTTAGTTTTAGTTATATTTTCATTTAGTTTTAGTTATATTTTCTTACTTTTTCGTAAAACTTTTTGAGATTATTATTTTTTTGCTGGGCAAAAGAAATATTATTATAGCTCGAAAGGGTACATCGAGAAGGAGCACCTTAGCATAAAGAGCTGGGATACTCTGAAAAGGAAAAGACAAGCATCCAACAAAAAGTTGGATGAAACACCTTAGAGAACGTTACAATTTTAATTTCCGGATACCGTCTAAAAAAACCTTAAAATCCTCCACTAAAGATAACCTTAAAACCCTCCATTATTGGTCACTAAAGATAACCGTTTCTTAGTTTTTTCATCATTAGTGAGTTTTTGTTCTTTTTTTCTAATTTTGATCATATGTTTTTGCCTTTTAGGTTCATTTCATCAATATAATTTCTTTTCTTTTCTGTTATCCAAACAAAACAAAGCATCAAGGACTGCCATCTTGAATCATTCATCAAAAGGTTATTAGCATGCGAGTATTGAAGGAATCAAATCACAACCACAATCACAAGGTCAAAGTGATATGGAATGAGAAGCAATCAAATCTCAGTCAATGTGCAGGATTATAGGAGGACCTGCCAAGCACTAATCATGGGAATATTATATGGCTGATTTATAGACTAGTATTAAGTTTCCTTGTATATCAATTCTTTTGTGTATTTAAGTTGTACGTTGGTTGAGTCATGTACTGTATGAAAACTTCCTTTCTCTCTGAGTTAATACATTGTAAAACTTCTTTATGGTATCAGAGCCTCTCCTTTTGTAAGGGAAATTATCTAATTGTCTTTCTCCATTCAATCCACAAATGGCCACCCCCTCCTCAAGCAAGTACCCATATCCCTCAACTCTTAACATCAGTAACTTTGTCTCTATTAGGCTGAATCAGTCTAACTTCTTGCTGTGGAAGACCCAATTCATGGGACTGATTGAGAGTCAAGAGATGATGGGCTTTATTGATGGAGGATACCCCATGCCGAAGGAACACATTACCACAAATGCTGAAGGTACAATTGCGGTAAGTCAGAATCCAGATTATGTTCAATGGAGGCGATCAGATCGATTGCTCCGTGGGTGGATCACCGGAACACTGTCTGAAGAAGTCTTAGGCCTAGTTGTTGGCTTAGAGACATCTGCTGAGGTATGGTTAGCCTTGTTGGAGTCTTTTGCTCAAGAATTCTATTTAAATCAAAAATTGCAATTCCATAGCAGGAAAGATTGCAAAACCATGGCTGATTACATTCGCATTTTCAAAGAAATATGCGATGATTTAGCAGCGATTGGACAACCGGTTAATGAAAGGCAGAAAGTGTTTGGCTTATTAAAAGGCCTTGGTTCTGGGTATGAATCCTTCATCACCACAATGATGAAACCTCCTATTCCCACATACAAGGAGATAGTTCCTTTGCTCCAAGGACATGAAACTATGAAAACTTTTCATAATCCTGAAGTCTATGTTGGCGAAAATCCTAATGTTGCGTTCGTAGGACATCGACATCAAGGATCGCAAGGAGGAAAATACAACAAACAAGGAAAGGAAGGGCAAACTTCCTTCAACTCTAGGGGACGTGGTTTCGTTCAAACACGTGGTTTCTCAACACGAGGTGGTTTCAACTACAACCAGCGACCACCGGCAAACACTCAAACTGGCCCCCCAAAACAACAACGCAAAGGTGAGGATGATGCAGTAGTTTGTCAAATCTGCCACAAAACAAAACACACTGCCATTGATTGTTGGCAAAGATTCAATCAGACTTACCAACCTGATAGTGCTGCACAAGCACTTGCAGCCATGAACATTGCAGATGCATAGGATAGTGCTTGGTTCCCTGACACAGGTGCCACACAACATATGACTTCAGACCATGGTAAGCTTCAAACTTGCACTCCTTACTTCGGTTCGGATAAAATCATGGTGGGAAATGGTGATACTTTAGACATTACACATGTTGGAAATGCTTCACTTAATGTGGGGGATAACGAGATTAGGTTGAACAATGTTTTAGTCGTCCCGGATATTAAAAAGAATCTCTTATCAGTTAGCCAAATGACTAAACAACTTCCTTATGATTTTGAGTTTTCTGCAAATTATTTTGAGATAAAGCACAGGGAGACAAAGAGGGTGATTGCAAAAGGAATTAGATCTGGTGGATTATATGCCTTGAAGCCAAGGAGTGATGAAGTCTTTTTCTCCACAAGGTTTCGGGTTGTCAATGATGAGGTATGGCACCAAAGACTCGGACATCCAAATATTCGAGTGGTCAAGTATCTCAAAAATAATAGTCTGATTTCCAGCAATCAAAATAGGTCTCTTGATTTCATTTGTAGTAGTTGTCAGTTGGGCAAAGCATGTCGACTTCCATTTCTATCTATTGAGGACCATTGTGACAATCCTATTGAAAGGATTCATTGTGATTTATGGGGACCAGCCCCAGTTGTTTCTGTTCAGAAATTCAAATATTATGTCATTTTCGTAGACGAATGTACACGCTTCACATGGTTCTTTCCATTAAGAAGAAAATCGGACTTCTTCCCATGCTTTGTGAACTTCCATAAATTCTTAAGGAATCAATTTGGTGAGAATCCAAAAGTATTTCAATCAGATGGTGGGGGAGAATTTTCTGACAAGAAATTTTTATCTTACCTAAGTGAGCATGGTATCAAACACCAACTCTCGTGTCCTGGTGTACATGAACAAAATGGAATGGCAGAACGAAAACATCGTAATGTTACTGAACTTGGTTTAACCATGCTCTTCCATGGTCACGTTCCAAAACGTTATTGGGTCGAGGCTTTTGGAACGGCAACATGGCTTATCAATCGGCAACCAACAAGGGTGTTGAACATGATGAGTCCTTTCGAAAAGTTAATTGGAAAAAAACCAGATTATGGATCCCTTCGAGTTTTTGGCTCACGATGCTTTCCTTATCTTCGAGACTATGCCAAAAATAAGTTTGATCCTAAATCACTGCCTTGCATCTTTTTGGGGTATAGCGAGTTCTATAAAGGCTACAGGTGCCTTTACCCACCCACTGGACGTGTATATTTGTCTCGGCATGTTGTATTCGATGAGCAAACTTTCCCATTTAAGGAACCAGGATCCTTATTTTCTGAGTTTTCTGATCATGGTGAATTGGTTAGCTTTCATGATTGGGTTTCAGGTTTTGAAAAGGGGAGTAGTGAGAATGTGGCAACACAAACTCAAGCATGTCAAGTTCAGTTTGATAATCCTTCCATCAATGCAACCCAATCTGATTATGAAGGTGCTGATGGTGAAGAATTAGAGCCTCTTGCAATTGAACCCAATCATGAGGCCACTCTAGAACACTCTCCTCTTGCACCTCTTCAAACACAAGACATCACAGAACTCTCCACCCACCAAACTGAAGATGAAGTAACCGGTTCTCATTGTCCTTCTAGTTCAACGAATGAGAACAACTCTTCTAGCTCAGACATAATTGCTCATCCAATGACAACTCGATCGCAGTCTGGAATTGTCAAGGCAAACCCAAAATATTCAGCCACAGAATATGCACTTCTTTCCTACGACATTCCAGCTGAACCAAAAAGCATTAAATATGCACTTCGTCATCCCGGTTGGCTTGGTGCTATGGAAGAAGAAATGGCCGCTCTTCGCCACAACAATACATGGGAGCTTGTTCCTCGATCACCTGACAAAAATATTATAGGCTGTAAATGGGTGTACAAGACTAAGTTGCTTTCAGATGGGTCGCTTGAACGGTTGAAAGCCCGTCTCGTGGCCAAAGGGTTCAATCAAATACCCGGACTTGACTTCGTTGAGACGTTTTCCCCAGTTATTAAGCCAGCAACTGTCCGTATCATCTTGACCATTGCTCTTTGTCGAAATTGGGTTATACGGCAAATGGATGTGAAAAATGCCTTTTTACATGGGGAAATTTCTGAAGCAGTCTATATGGAGCAGCCCCCTGGATTTGTTGACCCGCTTCAACCAAATCATGTCTGTAAGTTACATAAAGCCCTCTACGGTCTCCGCCAAGCACCAAGGGCATGGTTCGACAAATTTAGCTCATTTCTTCTTGCCAATGGATTCTTTTGCAGCTCCACCGATTCTTCGCTATTTATATGCCGTGGTTCTCATGGCATCGTCCTCCTTCTACTCTATGTAGATGATATTATTTTGACCGGTGACAACTCTGCTTATTTAAAGGATTTCATCTTGAAGTTGCATCAAGAATTTGCTATGAAGGACTTGGGTTATTTGCATTACTTTCTAGGCATTGAAGTTCATAGATTCTCTGGTGGACTCCTGCTAAACCAAAAGAAGTATGCCGCCGAGCTTCTTGATCGAGCACAAATGAGAAACTGTAAACCACTTTCAACACCAATGGTTGCCAAACCTAGACTTCCACCTAATGGTAACTCTCCTTTCCCAGATCCTCACTTGTATCGGAGTATAGTTGGTGGACTGCAATATCTCACTTTTACAAGACCCGACTTGTCATTTAGCGTGAATTATGTTTGTCAATTTATGCATGCTCCCACAGAGTTCCACTTTCAGTTGGTCAAAAGAATTCTGCGGTATGTCCACGGCACTCTTAATCAAGGTCTATGTTTGTTATCATCTAAATCACTTGAGCTATACGCCTTTTCGGATGCCGACTGGGGTGGTTGTCCAACAACTCGACGGTCCACAACTGGATTTTGCACATTCTTGGGTGCTAATTGCATTTCTTGGAGTGCCAAGAAACAACGCACGGTGGCACGATCGAGTACAGAAGCAGAATATCGTGCCCTTGCATCCACAGCTGCTGAATTAACTTGGATTTCATACCTTCTTCATGATATTGGTCAAACTGTCCAAAAACCAGCGACTCTCTTTTGCGACAATATTTCTGCATTACATCTCACCGTCAATCCAGTGTTTCATGCTCGAACAAAGCACATTGAGATTGATTACCATTTTGTACGTGAAAAGGTGGCACAAGGTTCTCTCATTACCCGTTTCGTCTCGTCAAGACACCAAGTTGCTGATATACTAACAAAACCGCTCGCTCGTGTCTTGTTTCATGCATTGCGTACCAAACTAGGCCTTTGGCCATATCCCCGGCCTAGTTTGAGGGGGAATATTGAAGGAATCAAATCACAACCACAATCACAAGGTCAAAGTGATATGGAATGAGAAGCAATCAAATCTCAGTCAATGTGCAGGATTATAGGAGGACCTGCCAAGCACTAATCATGGGAATATTATATGGCTGATTTATAGACTAGTATTAAGTTTCCTTGTATATCAATTCTTTTGTGTATTTAAGTTGTACGTTGGTTGAGTCATGTACTGTATGAAAACTTCCTTTCTCTCTGAGTTAATACATTGTAAAACTTCTTTAGCGAGGACATTGTCATTTCAAATTTCTTAAAAGAGAGGTCCATCAAAAATGAAAAAAAAAAAAAAAACGTCATTTTAATTTACCATCTTAAAATCAAACAAGTCAAAGTATATATATTGGTGACAAACCGACTCAATTGGGAGACCAATCACACCATTTAGACTTCCACTATCGTCAGTCTGTCCCTCCTCCCTCTTACATAATCTGATTCCATACGTATCAAAGTTCTGCAAGTCGAAGATAGGATAAAAAGAAAAGCTTAAACGAATTCTTCTCATGATTATTGTAATTAGCGAAACCAATCAACTAAACAAATTTTTGTTTAAGAGACCCTTGATTTACGGGATATATAGTTTCTTGATAACATTATTTATATATATACATTCTACCTTCAAGGGATGGACCTTTTCAGAGTTCATTATCGTCTTAGTTATACGTATCATAGATCGTTTGGATCTCAAATCTTCATTCTCTGCTTCCACTAGTAATTCTTAAATGACAGAACAAAAAATCCTGGAAATCAAAATTTATACCAAAGTGGGCCTTCCTTTCAAGGCATATATAAGAAAAACCAAGACACAATTTTTCATTTACATTTCTTACGTACCGCAGTATCTTATTTGCCAGAAACCGATGGGATATGGTTTGGCTCATTTTTAAAACTGTAGGATGTGCCCATCGAGAATTCACCGTAACCTTCAATCATTTCGCAATTTGCATGTGGGGTTGTAAATTTAATCAAGCTTCTTTACTTAATTACTATTATGAATGATTGAAAAAACATTCACGTTCATTTCATAAGTAGATAGACAAGCAATTTGATCGATATTTGACCATTAAGTAACTAAAACTGAACATCAACCTTGTTACGAACATGGCAAGGACTTAGCTATTCACTCAAATAATCAGTGGTTCTCAAAAAGATAAACAAAGTAAAGAAGAACATATTTTTTCGCAGAAACAAAAAAGAACTTCATTAAATATTATAATTCAGATAAATCATACGTACAAAATAAAGAACAACGAAGATGTACAGGCTAGGAAATGGACATCCTAATATGCGCCTATCACTGAAACAAAACAAAGGGGATCCGGAGATCCTGCTGGGCACTTCCTGTAGTGCATCCTGCAAGGCATATCCAAGCCATCCAAGATGCACTACAGGAAGTGCATGCCATGCAGAATTACAAGTCTTAACAATTTCTTTGAGCAAAAGATGAACTCAACCAGAGCAATTACACCCGAGGACGTACCAGTCATCTTTATTTCACAAAAATACCTGAAGAAGCTTCTCTTTCACTGCCTCCCAATTCCTCATCCATGATGAGGTGAGATGAGGCTCTCGACATACGTGACCCCAAATGTAAATTTAGTTAGAATGCCACAAACCACCATGTCCCTCATCGTTTCTTTTTTCGGATCGTACACAACCAGTTTCTCACCATAAACTCTACCTTGTATTTTCAGCAAATATTCGTTTTCCCCCAACAAACACAACAATTTCACTGTAGACATCCGGGCATATCGATTGTAAGTTTGGTCCAAGACTTTCTTACCCCGTGTTCTTCCCACATCCAAACTCCAACTTGGTCATCATGCTGCCTAACCAAACAAAGACAATCCCCGAGAACCTCCAACCTATAGTACGCGTGCGCGAGATTTGTGTAATCATCCAAACAAGCAGGCAACAGCACTTCTCTGAAAACCTCATCCGATAAATCGAAAGCAATAATCCTTTTGGAACAATTTTGAATTGCATCACAATAAAGGTAATGGAGACATCCATTTAAGAAAATCCCACCAGAGTTTCCCAGAACAGACCGATGCTGGAAATCTTCAACTCTCCTCCAAGCATTAGTCTTTAGTGAATAGACAGCCACGATCACAATGTCATCAATTACGCCCTCTTCATGACCACTCAATAAACACAATGGCCTAAAAAAAAGACAGTCGGTATCATTTAGTTAGGGATGATGCTATGGTGTCCCCGGTTATTTTGGGGACACTGTAATTTTTGGCATAATTTAATCATTATGAGCATAACTAAAACCTATTATACGCATAACAAAACCTAAATAAGGCATAATTAAGGAATATCCAAAAAACCAACCAAGGCATAACGGTTTTGGTTCTGTTATGCTCATAATGGTTTTGGTTATGTTCATAATGGGTTTTGGTTATGCTCATAATGGTTTTGTTATGCCAAAAGTTACGGTATCCCCAAAATGACCGGGGACACCGAAGTCATTCCCTTTAGTTTTAGTTATATTTTCTTACTTTTTTGTAAAACTTTTTGAGATTATCATTCATCACTAAAGATAACCGTTTCTTAGTTTTTTCATCATTAGTGAGTTTTTGTTCTTCTTCTTCTTCTTTTTCTTCTTCTAATTTTGATCAAATGTTTTTGCCTTTTAGGTTCATTTCATCAAGATAATTTCTTTTCTTTTTTGTTATCCAAACAAAACAAAGCATCAAGGACTGCCATCTTGAATCATTCATCAAAAGGTTATTAGCATGCGAGGACATTGTCATTTCAAATTTCTTAAAATAGAGGTCCAACAAAAATGAAAAAAAAAATTCATTTTAATTTACCGTCTTAAAATCAAACAAGTCAAAGTATAGGTGACAAGCTAACTCAATTGAGAGATCAATCACACCGTTTAGACCTCCACTACCATCAGTCTGTCCCTCCTTCCTCTTACATAATCTGATTCCATACATATCAAAATTCTGCAAGTCAAAGATAGTATAAAAGGAAATGCTCTAACGAATTCTTCATTCAAGAGATCCCATGATTATTGTAATTAGCTAAACCAATCAACTAAACAAATTTTGGTTTAAGAGAACCCGTGATTAATTTATCAAAAATGCTATATACACTACCTCAATCCACTACGTAATCCACTACATCTTTTATGGAGTCCACTTTGGGTGCCACAAAAATACATAAAAATATTCATAGAATTTGAAATAATATTTTATGGGGACCTGTAAAAAATCAGCTCCAACGGATATCGGTAAGTATTTTTTCTGGATTCGTAGGGGCGAAACTATTCAACTGCGTAGTTTCGGCCCTATGTATTCATAAATAATTTTTACCGATATCCATTGGAGTTGATTTTTTACAGAGCGTCATAAAATATTATTCTAAAATTTATGGGCATTTTTTTATATTTTTGTGGGATCCGAAATGGACCACACAAAAAATGTAGTGGATGATGTAGTGAAATGAGGTAATGTATGGGATAGTCTCTTGATATTTGACAACATTATTTACGTATCATAGATTGTTTGAATCTTCAATCTTCTGAAAAGGCGAACAAAAATACTGGAAATCGAAATTAATACCGAAGCGGACCTTCCTTTCGAGGCATAAGAAAAAAGCAGGAATTGGGGGATGGTGCTGTGGTCTGCCCACCACCGTGCAACGCACCTTCGAGTCGTCGGATCGTGCATTAGACGGTTCAGATCTCATCTCGGCATGAATGGCTCTCGATCGTTAGTTGCTGAGATGAGATCCGATCGTTAGTTGCTGAGATGAGATCCGAGCCGTTGGATGCATGATCCGACGGCTCGGAGGTGCACGCACAGCACGGTATTGTACACCTCACTGCACAGCACCAACCCGAAGTCCGGACAGGATGATCTGCCATCCGCATAGGGAGTCCTAATCTCTAATTACACATTGGGTTGGATTCCCTGTATTCTTTAGAAAGTTGAATGTATAAAGGAATCTGTACACTCGAAGACTAGAAGTTGTGAAAAGAAAGGAGAACGATAGAAAATATGTCTAACACGGGAGGACAGTGTCATTTCAAATTTCTTAGGAGAGAGGTCCATAAAATATGAAAAAAGCTGCATCTCTTCCTCTGTCCATTTTTAAATGTCCATTAAAATCTTGCGTCCCTTTTTAAAATCATTGTGTTATAGAAGTAATTGAGATGTATCGAACAAAATTCATATTGTATATTTTTAATAATATACATTAAGAGATATAAACAAATGAAAATGACATGCAGAACCGTAGTGAACATTTAAAAAGGAACGGAATGAGTACCATTTTAAACCGAAAAAACAAGACATAGTTTTTCATTTAATTCTTACCGTAGTATCTTATTTGCCAGAAATCGATGGGATATGGTTTGGCTCACCGTAACCTTCAATCATTTCCCAATTTGCATGTGGGGTTGTAAATTGAATCAATCTTCTTAACTTAATTACTATTATGAACCATTGAAAATTTATTATAAACGATTGAAAAACCATTCACGTTCATTTCATAAGTAGATAGACAAGCAGTTCAATCGGATATTAACCGTTGAGTAGCTAAAACTGAACATCAAGCTTGTTACTAGCTTCTTATGATTGCTCGAACATGGCAAAAACTAAGCTATTCACTCAAATAATCAGTGGTTCTCAAAAAGATAAACAAAGTAAAGAAGAACATATTTTTTTTGGCAAAAACAAAAAGAACTTCATTTATTATAATTTAGACAAATCATACGTACAAAATATTAGAACTGGAGGAGTAAAATAACAACGAAGATGTACAGGCTAGGTAAAGAGCACACAAGGTAGAAGAAATGGACATCCTAATACGCACCTATTGTTGAAACAAAAAGGCTCCTAAACCATTCTTAGAACATGAATTAGTCGACAGCAGCCCCAAAACATGGGGATCCGGGGATTGTGATTGTGCCCTGCAGGGTGCCTTATAGGAAGTGCCATGCAGGATTTCCGATCCCCAAAACGAGTCCTAACAATTTCGATGAGCAAAAGATGAACTCAGCCAGTGCAATTATACTCCAAAGATGTACCAGTCATCTTTATTTCACAAAAGTATGGGAAGAAGCTTCTCTTTCATTGCCTCCCAATCCCTCCTCCATGATGAGGTGAGATGAGGCTCTCGACATACACGTAACCCCTAATCTAAATTTAGTTGGAATGCCAAAAACCACCATGTCCCTTGTCGTTTCTTTTTTCGGATCGTACACAACCAGTGTCTCTTCATAAACTCTACCTTGTATCACCCCATTGGCTTTCAGCAAATATTCGTTTTCCCCCAACAAACACAACAATTCCACTGTAGACATTTCGGGCATATCTATTGTAAGTTTGGTCCACGACTCTCTTACCCCGTGTTCTTCCCTCATCCAAACTACAACTTTGCCATTATGCTGCCTATCCAAACAGAGACAATCCCCGAGAACCTCCAACCCATGGTACGTGCGCACGTGATTTACGGAAGCAGGCAGCGGCACTTCTCTGAAAACCTCATCTGATAAATCGAAAGCAATAATCCTTTGGGAACAATTTCGTTTTGCATCCCAACAAAGGTAATGGAGACATCCATTTAAGAAAACCCCACCGGAGCATCCCCCAAAAAACCGACACTGGAAATCTTCAATTCTCCTCCAAGCATTAATTTTTAGTGAATAGACAGCCACGATCGCATCTTCAACCGTGCACTCTTCATCAAAGTATGAGAGCATCCAAAGTACCTTGTAATCATCTGTCGATGAGTCGTAACCCACACCATACATATCCAGCATGACACAGTCATTCCAATAATCCCTTTGGACAAATGGACATTTGGGCAGTTTCTTACATTCTCTAGTGGATGGATTCAACAAGAATATGGATTTGTCAATATGGGATACTAGAAGCAAACCATCGCAAGAACTCAAAACCTGGACCCACTTCTCGGCTTCCACTGTAGGAAATTCAAGTTTTGTGGAGGTCGGATTTACGTTGTTGGGATCCACCGAGTAGAGGTTGCCACAGCGCAAAATGATAATAATTTTCTGTTCGGGTAGTTAGAGTTTTTGATCTTGGTTCGATTGGGGTGGGTTTTGGTGAATTGGGGTTTGGAGAATAGGGATTTCCACGGGGAGATATACAATTGAAGTGGTAAAGAGATTTGACGGATAGTAAAGAGAGTTTGCATTTACTGATATCTTGGGGAAGGATTCCGCCGTTGAACATGGCCGCTGCCAAATATTGGCTTTGCTTTGTTAAGTACATGTACAATTTATTGTTACTTTTATTGTTAGTGATTGATTGTCGTTTTTCGATCACCACATTAATGCTATAATAATGATTTTTACGTTTTTTCGTCCTTATTGCCATTTCACATGAATGACATTCGAAATTTTAGCTAGCACACGACACAAACCGCTTTTTAGTTTTTGACTGTTTTTCTTTCTTATGATTAACGTAGCTAGATGCATCAATTGTGTAGCAACCTTGATCTAGTTCAATGATTTTCGTTTTTACGTGATCTACAAATTAAATAAGAGGCTCGAGTTAAAGAAACGAGGACGTTGATATGCCTCATTTTGGAACATAGAAGGATCATGATTAGAGAAAAGTATTGAAAGGAGAGAATCCCTAGTGCAAGAAAATAAATACTTAAGCAGACAAAATTTTCCTTTCAACAAGAGTTGAATTTATTCCTAACCAACCTCATCTGATGACTCTGTTCGTTTTGAAATTTTGGATTTGTAAGTAATGAGTGTAAAGAGAAATAGAATAATAATTGAAAATATAGATAATGATTGGAGAGAGAGAAAAAAGAGAGAGTAATGATTGAAGAGAAATAAGATAATGACTAGAATCCAAAATTCAAAATCCTTAAATGGGGTCGGATTTGGTGGTCTATTTCCATTGATTTTCTATACCAAAGCCCACCAAATTAACCTGAACATCAAGCTAGTTTGTTACTAGCTTTTTGAGCTTGCTCGAAAAAATCATTAATGTGTTAAAAAAGATAACCTAAGTGAATATTAACATCTTCTTTGGCTGAAATAAAAGTATTGTCATTCCGAGAAGCCAAATTAATTCACAAAATAACAGAACTAGAGGAGTAAAACATGACAATAAAGACCACACAAGACACAATATACAAGACGTGGACATCCTAATAACTATCAGTCATCTGTATTTAAAAAAAAAAACAACAACTGAAGATGCTTCTCGTTCATAATTTCCTCCCAATTCCTCCTACATGAAAAGGAGAGACGAGGCTCTCGACATAGGTGCCCCCAAATCTAAATTTAGTCAGCATGCTGCAAATCACTATGTCCTGCTCTATGAATTTTTGTGTATTGTACACAACCAAGTGCTTCTCTCCATAGGTATCAAACAACAAGAATTCGTCTTCCGTTAACATACCCACCACATCAAACACGGACAATCCAGAACACAACGTGAATTTGGTCCAAGACTCTCTTACCCTGTACTCCTTCATCATGCAAACCTTGTATCCCTGCTCACCAACCAAACAAAGTGAACCTCCCAGAACCACCACGCCATAATAGTCATAATACTCGCATCTACCTGACGAATTAGTAGGCAGCGGCACTTCCTTGAAAATCTCATCCGATAAATCGAAAGCAGTAATAATCCTATTGAAAACATTCCCATTCCAACTAAGGTAATGGAGGCATCCATTCAAGAAAACCCCACCAGAGTTCCCACAATAGACTGATACCGGAAATCTTCACTTCTCCTCCAAGCATTTGTTTTTAGTGAATACACAGCCACGATCGTAATGTCACGCCGATTTTCATAAAAGGATGAGAGCATCAGAACCTTGTAATCATCTGTTGATGAGTCGTAACCCACACCATACACAATCGGCACATTAACATACATATTTGAATTTTGGACAAATGGACATATGGGCAGTTTCTTGCATTCTCGGCGTCAACAAAAATATGGATTTGTCACTGCAGGAAACTAGAAGCAAACCATCGCAAGAACCCAAAACCTGGACTCACTTCTCGGCGTCATGTTGTTCCACGGTAGGAAACTCAAGTTTTGTGGAGGTCGGATTTACGTCATTGTAATCCACCGAGTTGAGATTGCCAAAGCGCTAAATGATAATGATTTTTTGTTCAGGATAATTAGAGTTTTTGGTCTTTGTTCGATTGAGGTGGGTTTTGTTGAAATGGGGGTCGGAGATGAGGGATTTCCACAAGGGAGAAACACACTTGAAGCGGTAAAGAGATTTGACGGGTAGTCGAGAGAGTATATTGTCTGTGATGAGATCCTGGGGAAGGGTTCCGCCGGCGTTCGACATGGCCACTGCCGATGGGGTTTCAAATCGATGGGAGAGGAGCTGTTTGGGTGGTTGTGGAGGGTGGTGGTAAGTGGCAGAGCTTGGCGGTGGATATGCTTTTATAAGCATAGTAATAAGTCGTTGATGGGGAGATGGTTACGATCAAAACCCAAAATAAAAAGACTGGAGAGGGTCAACTCGATTAGCTGCAGTGAGAGGTGCAGTTGGAAAATTATTTCATGGAGATTAAACTATTTTACATCGCCGGGTAAGCATTTGTTTTCTCTAAATTAATTACGTTACGTTACATTGTCATATTCTACTTATTAGGACCACTGTTTTGATGACGTGGGTTAATGTAATTGATTTAAAAGAAATTTAAATTTATATCGGAGCCGGTATATAATTTATTCTCTCATTTCATGTTCCGCAAGCAATGCGGTGGTGACCACGGAAACTTAAATATTGAACTACTAGTAATTTCTGTTAAAAAAAACTACTAGTAATTTAATTTCAATGCCGTGATTAAGTGTGCAGACCACGTAAAACGCGTGGTAATCAAAACTCTCACGTTGACCGTGTCTCATGACCATTAATTCATTTAATAATCACATTGGCCAAACAAAAAAAGGAATAAAGAGAAGTCTACACTAAAGACAAATACTAATTAATACGCTTGATATTAGTTTTATTTTCTGTGAATCTGATCT
This sequence comes from Rhododendron ovatum, assembly GCA_019656835.1. Classification (NCBI taxonomy): domain Eukaryota; kingdom Viridiplantae; phylum Streptophyta; class Magnoliopsida; order Ericales; family Ericaceae; genus Rhododendron; species Rhododendron ovatum. The sequence goes on from CM033798.1 coordinate 544,289, forward strand.
TGCTAGCTGACTTTTGAAATATGGCTACACTTATTGTGCTATGATTGTCATCTCTAATGGTTTGTCCGGTCTGTTGAGGCCCATTTGCCTCCATGGGGTCCCTCTCTGTTGTTAGGCTTTCGCCTCATAGTTGAATACAAATCTCACATTTGCAAAAAAAACACTACAACAAAAAAGGTCTATGACGACGAAAAAAATTCGTCGCCAAAGAAGCCAAATTCATCGCTAAAGCTTTTGGTGACGAAAAATTTCATCACCCCATTTCATCGTCTTTTGTTTCACGCAAAAAGGGTTGGCCCCTTCGACGACGAATTTTTTCGTCGTCAAATGTACATTTTGCCGACGAAATTTATTTTCGTCACCAAAAACACCCAAACTAAAAAAAAATTTCCACTTTGCTGTTGCACGGACTCGAACTCAAGACCCACGGGTCCGTGAACAATGATTCCAACCACTTCGCCAGCCAACACTTTGTTGATAGTTATGTAAAATCAAATATATATAGACATTTTGTGAGAATTTTCAAATTAACCAATGTGTGAAATATATGTAATATACACAAAAAATAGAATTATTCATTTAAATAAATTTATTTTTTTTCTAAATTTTTTAAATTTTTTTAGGAATTGGCGACGAAAAATTAATTTCGTCGTCAAATTGTACCAATCAGCGACGAAAAATTAATTTCCTCGTCAAATTGTACTAATTGCCAACGAAAAATTAATTTCCTCGCAAAAATGCCCCATTTGACGAGGAAATTTTTTTTTCGTCGCCAATAGGTATCGTTCGGCGACGAAATTCAATTTTCTCGCGAAAAAAGTCCCATTTAACGACGAAATCTGATTTTCTCACCAAAAAGTACCATTTGGCGACGAATTTTGGATTTCGTCGCCAGTTTTCGTCGCGATAAACCGTTTTTGTTGTAGTGAAAAACCGTTTATTCGTTACAGACTAAAGGAAAAATACGTGAAGAAGCTTCTCTTTCATTGCCTCCCAATCCCTCCTTGATGATGAGTTGAGAGGAGGCTCTCGACATAGGTGACCCCAATTGTAAATCTAGTCGAAATGCCACAAACCACCACGTCTCTCATTGTTTCCTTTTTTGAATTGTACACGACCAATTTCTCTCTATGAACTCTACCTCATGTAGGAAAGGTCAATAGGAGCGACTGTTTACCGTTTGACTATCTAATGAGCATGTGACACGTGCACTCGTCTTCGCGGGGTTGACGATTTGACCGACGAACCCTAGTTTGCCACATGGTGCCTCAATCGCGCGACACGTGGACCCTTGCGCGAGGGAGGCTCGCGCCACCCATCGCTTTGCAACACCCATGTAAGGGTCGCAAGCCTATATTTCTCCCTTAAGGAGAGAACTACATTTATTTAGGTGGATGCTTGGCGCGGTCCCAATCTAATGGAGACAATAACGCGGTTCAACCAAGATACACAAATAACTTGCCCAGACTCTTATGTCTGCTCCGACCTTTAGACACGACCTAAGGGGCCCCTTGAAGCTTGGCAGCGGTATTGGCGCGACTAAGTATCAACAAGGGATATGAGGATTTCTAACCTCCAAAAATCTTAAAATATAGAAACTCACTTAATACACGATACATACAATTATTAACCAAATACAGAAGGGACATTTTCTTTTCTATGTTGGAATTATACTTGATAACTCTTCAAACTTTCACCTAAAGAAGCTTCATAGTATCTCCTAATTCGTCCTCCATGATTAGGTGAGACGAGGGTCTCGATGTATTTGTGCCCGACTGTATAGTGTGTTGGAAGGCCTGAAACCACCATTGTCCTGAGTGTTTCTTTTCTCAGATTGTACACAACTAGTTTCTCTCTGTTAGATTCAACTAGCATATATTCTTTGTGAACATCTAATATCATACCATACATTTCGAATTCAAATTCTTCTTCTGTTGACAAATACGAAAAATCCAATATATTCATCCGAGGTCCAGCAATCGGAAATTTGGTCCACGACTCTCTTACCCTGTATTTCTTCACCATCCAAACATCAACCAGCTGACTAGGCTGCCTAACAACCAAACAGAGACAATCTCCAAGAACTACCATCCGAGGAAACTCAAACCCGTGATCATCAAGCAAAGCAGGCCACTGCACTTCCCTGAAAATCTCATCCAATAAATTGAAAGCAACAACTACACAACCATCCAAACCACCAGTCCTCTGACACAGCCAATGGAGACGTTCATTAAAGTGAACCCCAGTAGCAGCATCCACAGGGATATAATGGGTTTCTTAAATTCTCCTCCAATGTTGCTGTCTATTCACTGAAAACTGATGCTTGAAACCAAGCATCAGTTTTCAGTGAATAGACAGCAACATACGTTATACTAGCATCACCATGAAAGTCATAATGAAGGTAAGATTCAAAACGATCGTTATAAAGCATCACAACCTTGTAATCATCCGTATACAATTCATAATCCAACCCAGGTAGCAAAATGTATGACCCTGTTTGTCTATTTTTCACTTGCAGTCAATGATCGACTGAGAATTGTTATGTGTGCTGGAAATGTGGATGTTTGTGGTGGTGGTGGAGTTTGGTTCCTTACCGTATTTCAGGACTTCTATGGAAGCAAACTTAATGAAGTGAATGGAGATAAAAGAAGAACAACAAATGGACTTTATTATTCTTCGAGATAGAAGTCAATCGTCTGTGAGAACACAATCGAGTGGACGATTACGTTACAAGCTACTCCTAATGCAAGGAAAGTAAAATATAGATAAAAAGTAGAAGCCTTTGGGCGATTGAGTGGGGGTTGTAATCGTTTTCTGTTCTTGTATTTATAGGCTGTGACTTCGACTTGAAATTCAAACTTGACAGAATTCCCTCCCTTAATTTGAATCAAGCGGTTACTTATTTTCTCCCTCTTCTTTCTCCACGATCTTGAGCAGGTGATTACTTCACACGATCTCACGTTGCATTTGCTTCTTTCAACTGCCTTTGTTAACTGCTTCGTGCATAATCCACTTGTAACTCGTCATTTAGGTACGTGTCTCGAGTTGAGAAAACTTTCAACTGTCGATCGGTTCGATCAGTCCATTCAGTTCCTTGATATGTCTAACATTTATTTAAATTTAATCCGTGTTTGGTTAACACGTGTCATGGTTTAACCTAGTCGATCAGTATCGACTAGTTCACGAAATTATGGTGTAAACAGACCCAAGAGGCGAAAAGGAGTCTTCAAAAGGCGATTCTGAAAGTTTCTTACATTCTCTAGTCAATGGATTCAATAAGAAGTTGGAATTACCTTCAGTAGAAACTAGAACCGAGCCATTGCAAGAGCCCGAAATGTCGATCCACTGGTAGGAGTGCTCGACCGGAGGAAAATCAAGCTTTTTTGCCGTCGGATCTGCGGAGGCGAAATCAACGGAGTAGAGAGCGGGAGGGCTAGAAATTAAAAGGACATTTTGAGGTTTGTTGGTAGTATCGGTTATAAGAAGGTGGGTTTTGGAGAATTGGGGGAAGAGATTAGGGAATTTTATGAGGGAGAAACACATGCACTTACATCGGCAGAGAGACTTTACCGGTAGGAGACAGAGTATGTGGGCGACGATCTCCGGTGGAAGGTGTCTGCACTCTGCTGATGGGGTTGTCGACGGTCCCAATTTCGGAAATAAAAAAATGCCTATATGCACAATCATCCGAACACAATACCGAAAACAACGCCTCACATGCATGTGGGCGTATATGTGAAGGGTTGTGTTTGGTATTGTGTTCAGATGATTATAATAAATTTTTGAGTAACCTATATTAGCTCGACCGGATAATTGTACATATTCATCAAACTTTCATTCAAAATTTACGTTCTTGAATTCTTAATAAAAAAAAATAGATGATTGAATCAAACACTTGCATATAATCGATGAAGCTTAAGAGGCTGATTATTCTAAAACTAATCAACAACTTGGATCAATCATATGGACCATAAAGTAGGTCTCGTAATTTTTTGTACCCTATCGCTACAACCTCCATCGATATCCATAATCGGACCCTCGTTGGGCTAAACATCGAGCACACCATGATGATCCGAAATACTACTGATTTTGCAAAAATAGTTGAGTGCATCATCTTTGTAGAAAATTAAGTTTATCAGAGATTTGCGGCCACCTGGTTGGATAACATGAAATGAATTGTTAGAGTGATTCAGAAAGATAATTGTGAAATAAATTAACACCGATCAGGCACTACAAATGTTCCATAAGCTTAATTTTCATTATAAGTACGATGTACTCATCAAGTGTCACAAAATGAACAATTCAATCATAATGATGATGTGCCCTCTGTAAAGTCTAACAAGTTGCACACCCTCTGTAAAGTTTAACAAGCTGCACAACACCGCCGTAGTGCGGTGGTTGACCAAGGCAACCCTTAATTAGCCTCTTCAATTGACTTATTTTTATAAGAGATAAACACAACGAAACTTACAAATAAATGCTGCCGGCAAGGTATGAAATTGAGGTTAAACCTGTAGATAAAGAACTTGGGTTGTACTAGGTTCACTAAAACGAAATGTTCATTTGGCCATTCGGGTCAAAATAATTTTATAATGTTTGAAAGGTATGAACAATTTAAAAATGGCATGCATACCCATCAATGAACAAGAAACTTGGGAGGGAGGAAGTAGTATTTCATTTGCCAGAAACCGATGGGATATGATTTGGCCGGGTTTCTTAATCTCAGAGGATGTACCCATCGAGAAGCCACCGTACGTAATCTTCAATATCATCTTGAAATTCAAAAGTGATACTCATACAACAATCCAAACACAATCTCTGACATACATGTGGGCTCCACACACATTAATATGTGTGGGCGCCACATGTATGTAAGAGGTTGTGTAAGTTGTTGTATTTGGATCATTATATTATATGAGTAGCATTGTTGCTCAAAATTACATGTGGGGTCTTAAACCGAATCAAGCTTCTTAACTTAACTAGTCTTATGAACGTGGCTAATTTCACGTTCAAGTCGTAATAGACAAGCTGAACAATAAGTAACATTCCTTTTTCTTAACAAAAAGAAATGAGGTAAAAAGATAGTGATGGATTTGTCATATATAGTAGTTTAATAATGATTTTAAATCAATCCAAAATATAGGTATGCCTTATTGATTTAAATTCAGAAAAAAGTCAAAAACAGGCAATTTTCCAATTAAAATGCAATTACGTTGTCCAGCTAATTAATCCTCATTCCTGGAATTACAATTTACAACGTTACACCTCAGTACTATACCTAAATTACCCTTCTGAAATGACAAGAACCAATTAAAGTGGACCTTGAATACATAGCAAAAGATGCTGAAAGGAAATCCACGTTCAAAAGAAGAAAGAAAGGCTTGATGAAGAAGGTGGAGGAGCTTAGCATCCAGTGCGCAGTCGATGCTTACGCAATCATTTTCTGCCCTTATGATCTCGAGCCAGACGTTTGGCCGTCACAATTGGAAGTTCAACTCATCATCGCGAAGCTCAGGAACATGTTCCCGCTAGGACAAAACAGAAGAATGATAGATCAAAAAGATTTCGCAAGCCAACAACTCACAAGGGTAAATGAGCAAGTGGCTAAACAACATAGGGAAGTTTGGCACAAGGGGATGACCAATATCATGTTTGAGTTCTTGAATGGCAAATTGTTCAAGTATTTGAACATGTCTGATCTGAACGATTTAAATTCTCTATTGAGCCAAAACATAAGGGCTATTGAAAGGAGAATCTAATTTCTTGAATAAAAGCATAATGGTGGTGAGTAAAATGGGAAGCGGCGCCGGCGGTGAGGCGCGAGTGCTGGGAGTCTTAGCTTCATTTATTTCAATTTTAGTATCACACATAGTTTAATGTTGTTGGTTCCTGACTTTTATCGTTTATTGCTTCGTTAAGTACAATTTTTTGTTGTTGTTTTTATTGTTAGTGATGGATTGTCGTTTTTCGATCACCACATTAATGCTATAATAATGAGTTTTATGTTTTTCTTCCTTACTGCCATTTCACATGAATGACATTTGAATGTTTAGCTCACGACACAAACCGCTTTCTAGTTTTTGACAGTTTTTTCTTTCTTATGACAAACGTAGATGCATCAATTGTGTAGCTACCTTTAGTTAGATGATTTTCATTTTTACGTGACCAACAAATTAAATAAGCGGCTCGAGTTAATGAAACGAGGACGTTGATATGCCCCATTTTGGAACATAGAAGGATCATAATTAGAGAAAAGTATTGAAAGGAGAGAATCCTTAGTGCAAAAATAAATAGAACTAGAGAGAGTAAAACATGACAATAAAGACCACACAAGACACAATATACAATACATGGATATCCTTTTAACTATCACTCATACAAAAGATTAACTCACCCTAGACATCCTAATAATAACTAAAAAATAAAAAACTGAAAGAAGCTTCTCATTCATAATTTCCTCCCAATTCCTCCTGCATGAAAAGGAGAGACGAGGCTCTCGACATAGGTGCCCCCATATTCAACTGTAGCACTTGGAATGCCGCAAATCGCTATGTCCCGCTTTGTGAATTTTTGTGGATTGTACACAACCAATTGCAAATACGCAACCAATTGCTCCTCTCTATAGACGTGAAACAACAAAAATTCGTCTTCTGCCAACATACTCACCCCATTCAATACGAACAATTCAGAAGAATTAGAACACATCGTGAATTCAGTCCAAGACTCTCTTACCCCGTACTCCTTCATCATGCAAACCTTATTTCCCTTCGCACTAACCAAACAAAGAGAACCTCCAAGAACCAACAGATCATAATCGTTATAATACCTACTCTCGCATGTAACTAACGAAGTAGGCAGCGGTATTTTCTTGAAAATTTCACCCGATAAATCGAAAGCAGTAATAAACCTATTGAAAACATTCCCATTCCAACTAAGGAAATGGAGGCATCCATTTAAGAAAACCCCACCAGTAGAGTTTGTCACAAAACCTTGGAAATCTTCACTTCTCCTCCAAGCATTTGTTTTTAGTGAATACACAGCCACGGTCCTAGTGCCTCTCTGATCGTAAAATGAGGATGAGAGCATCACAACCTTGTAATCATCTGTCGATGAGTCGTAACCCACACCGTACACAACATGCATATTCGAATTTTGGACAAATAGACATACGGGCAGTTTCTTCAATTCTCTAGTTGATGGATTCAACAAGAATATGGATTCGTAACAGCGGTAAACTAGAAGCAAACCGTCGCAAGAACTCAAAACCCGGAGCCACAACATCTTGGCGTCGTGTTGTTCCTCGGTGGGAAACTCAAGTTTCGTGAAGGTCGGATTTACGTCGTTGTAATCCATCAAGTTGAGATAGCCAGGAGGGAAAATGAAAATGATTTTTTGTTCAGTATAATTAGAGTTTTTGGTCTTGGTTCGATTGAGGTGGGTTTTGGCGAAACGGGGGTCGGAGATGATGGATTTCCATAAGGGAGAAACACACTTGAAGCGGCAAAGAGATTTGACGGGTAGTCGAGAGAGTATATTGTCTGTGATGAGATCCTGGGGAAGGGTTCTGCCGGCGTTCGACATGGCCACCGCCGATGGGGTTTCAAATCGATGGGAGAGAAGCTGTTTGGGTGGTTGTGGAGGGTGGTGGTAAGTGGCAGAGCTTGGTGGTGGAGATGCTTTTATAAACATAATAATAAGTCGTTGATGGGAGATGGTTACGATCAAAACCCAAAATAAAAAAAGACTGGAGAGGGTCAACTCGATCAGCTGCAATGAGAGGTGCTGTTGGAAAATTATTTCATGGAGATTACATAGGTAAGCATTTGATTTCTTCAAATCAATTACGTTGCGTCACGTCGTCACGTTTTGCTTATTAGAACCAATGTTTTGATGATGTGGGGTAATATATATAATTAATTTGAAAGAAATTAAAGTTTATACCGAAACCGATATATATAATTTATTCTCTCATTTCATGCTCCGCAAGCAATGCGGTGGCGACCGAAAACTTAAATATTAAACTACTAATAATTTAATTTCAGAATGTCGTGATTAAGTGTACAGACCACGTAAAATGCGTGATAATCAAAGATTCTCTCACGTTGACCATGTCTCATGACCATTAATTCATTTAATAATCACATTGGCCAAACAAAAAAGGAATAATTAAAGAGAAGTCTACGCTAAAGACAAATACTACGAGTAATTAGTATGCTTGGTATTAATTATATTTTCTGCGAATCTAATCTTGTTAGACGACTTTGATTGCTATCTTTAATGGTTTGTCTGGTCTATTGAGGCCCATTTGCCTCTATGGGGTTCCTCTCTGTTGTGTAGGCTTTTGCCTTACAGTTGAATACAATTCTCACATTTGCAAAAAAAAAAAAAAAAAAAACCATTTATTCGTTATAGACTAAAAGAAAAATACATGAAGAAGCTTCTCTTTCATTGCCTCCCAATCCCTCCCAAATTATATTAATTACAATCTTAGTTAATTTGGTAGAGTAGATTTTAAATATTTAAAAGTCAAAGGAAATATAATTTGGAAAGCTAATATACAGCTCTACGAACAACAAACATGGGAATATGCCTAAATCCCTCCTTCTTCCTCTTACGTAATCTGATTCCATACGTATCAAAGTTCTACAAGTCAAAGATAGGATAAAAAGAAAAGCTCAAACGAAATCTTCATTTAAGAGATCCCATGATTATTGTCATTAGCTAAACCAATCAACTAAACAAATTTTGGTTTATGAGAACCCATGATTTATGGGATAGTTTCTTCATAAAATTATATATATATATATATATATATCGGGGCGGTTTCGGAGACACTTAAAAAAACCCTTAAAAAAACACTTCATAGTTCCCGATCGAATTTTGATGATCCGGGCCGCTCAATGTGATCAGAATGTGATTTTAAGGGTGCCCGTAAGAAATCAGCAAAAAAAAGACCAGAAAGGGCTTCATCCGAACAGTTTTTTATTGAACTTTATTGAACGGTCCAATAAAAAACTGCTCAAATCAAGCCCTTCCCGGTTAGTTTTTTTGCCAGTTTTTTGCAGGCACCCTTAAAATCACGTTCTGAACACACTGAGCGGCTTGGATCATCAAAATTTGATCGGAAACTATGAGATTAAGATTTGGAGTGTTTTTTTAAGGGTTTTTTAAGTATCCCCGGAACCGCCCCGTATATATATATATACATATATATATATATACATATATATATATATAGAGTCCGGCTCTTATGAGGACCACCTCATTTTAATAAAATGCGGACCTCCCTTTTCTGATTGAATTTCGATGATCCGAGCCGCTCAATGTGTTCAGAACGTGATTTTAAGGGTACATGCGAGAAATTGGCAAAAAAAATGATCAGGAAAGGCTTCATCCGAGCAGTTTTTGTTTATTTTTTATCGAACGGTTCAAACAAAAACTGCTCGGATGAAGCCCTTTTCGATAATTTTTTTTGCCGATTTCTCGCAAGTATCCTTAAAATCACGTTCTGAACACATTGAACGGCTCGGATCATCAAAATTCAATCGGGAAATGGGAGAAAAAAGGATGTTCGCATTTTAACTAAAATGCGGACTCCCTCATTTGAGACTGACTATATATATATATATATATATATATATATATATATATACACACACACACTCTACCTTCAAGAGATGAAACTTTTAAAAGTTCATTGTCGAGGTACTACGTATGATAGATCGTTTGGATTCTCAAATCTTCATTCTCTGTTTTCACTATTAATTCTGAAAAGACAAACAAATATACTAGAATTCAAAATTTATCCCGAAGTGGACTTCCTTTCAAGCTGGCATAAGAAAAAACAAGACACAGTTTTTCATTTAATTCTTACATACCATAGGAGTTTCTTATTTGCCAGAAACCGACGGGATATGGTTTGGGTAATTTCTTAAAGCTGGAGGATGTGCCCATGAAAATTCACCGTGACCTTCAATCATTTCCCAATTTGCATGTGGGGTTGTGAATAGAATCAATCTTCTGAACTTAATTACTGAAGTATTATGAACCATTGAAAATTTATTACTACCATGAACGATTGAAAAATCATTCATGTTCATTTCATAAGTAGACAAATAGTTTGATCAATATTGATCATTAAGTAGCTAAAACTGATCATCAGCCTGGTTACCAGCTTTTTAAGATTGCAAGAACATGGCAAGAACTACGCTATTCACTCAAATAATCAGTGGTTCTCAAAAAGATAAACAAAGTCAAAAAGTTTTTTTTGGCAGAAACAAAAAGAACTTTATTTTTCATAATTCAGATTAGTCATACGTACAAAATATCATAACTGGAGGAGTAAACTAACAACGAAGATATAAAGGCCAGGTAAAGAGCTCACAAGATACAAGAAATGGACGTCCTAATTAATACGGTGATCCTGGTATAGACACTTCTTGTAGTACATCCCTGCACATTCAAGTATCCAATAGTGTTTTCAACTCTCCGATTATAAAACAACATCCAGAATTACAAGTTCTAACAATTTCTACGAGCAAAAGATGAACTCAGCCAGAGCAATTATACTCCAACGATGTACAAGTGATCTTTATTTTACAAAAGTACCGGAAGAAACTTCTCTTTCACTGCCTCCCAATCCCTCATCCATGATGAGGAGAGATGAGGCTCTCAACATACATGATCCCAACTGTAAATTTGGATGGAATGCCACAAACCACCATGTCCCTCATCGTTTCTTTTTTTCGATCGTACACAACTAGTTTCTCTTCATATATTCTACCTTGTATCACTCTATTGGCCCTCAGCAAATATTCGTTTTCCCCCAACAAACACAACAATTCCACTGCAAACATTTCGGGCATATCAATTGTAAGTTTGGTCCAAGACTCTCTTACCTCGTGTTCTTCCCTCATCCAAACTTCAACTTTGCCATTACGCTGACAAACCAAATAGAGACAATTCCCGAGAACCTCCAACCTATAGTATGCGTGCGCGTGATTTGTGGAACCATCCAAACAAGCTGGCCGCGGCACTTCTCTGAAAACCTCATCCGATAAGTCGAAAGCAATAATCCTGTTGGAAAAATGCCGTGCATCACAACAAAGGTAATGGAGACATCCATTTAAGAAAACCCCACCGGAATTTCCTTCAACACATCGAGACTAGAAATCTTCAACTCTCCTCCAAGCATTAGTTTTTAGTGAATAGACAGCCACGATCGCAAAGTCATCAATTACGCCCTCTTCACAACAGTATGAGAGCATCCAAAGTACCTTGTAATCATCAGTCGATGAGTCGTAACCCACACCATACTTATCCAGCAATACACAATTATTCGAATAATCCCTTCGGACAAATGGGCATATGGGCAGTTTCTTACATTCTCTAGTGGATGGATTCAACAAGAATATGGATTTATCACTACGGGAAACTAGAAGCAAACCATCGCAAGAACTCAAAACCTAGACCCACTTCTTGGTGTCGTGTTGTTCCATCGTAGGAAACTCAAGTTTTGTGGAGGTCAGATTTACATCGTTGGGATCCATTGAGTAGAAATTGCCACAGCCTGAAATGATAATAATTTTCTGTTCAGCATATTTAGAGTTTTTGATCTTGGTTCGATTGAGGTGGGTTTTGGCGAATTGGGGGTCAGAGATTTGGGATTTCCACGAGAAAGATGTACACTTGAAGCGGTGAAGAGATTTGACGGGTAGTCGAGAGACTATATCTTCGATGATATCTTGGGGAAGGTTTCCGCCGCTGGACATGGCTGCTGCCTTCGGATTGGACGGTGGTGGTAAGTGCCAGAGCTTGGTGGTGGGAGATGCATTTTATAGGCATTGTGAGTCGTTGATTGGAGATGGTTACGAGCAAAACCCAAAATGAAAAAAGATTAGAGAGGGTCAACTCAGCTGAGGTGGGAAAATTATTTCGTGTTCCGCAAGCAATCCAGTCATGACGAAAAATTATTCCTTGACCATGTTTCATGACCACTCAACAAACACAATGGCTTAAAAAAAAAGACAGTCAGTATCATTCGCAAAACTTTTTGAGATTATTATTCATCACTAAAGCTAACCGTTTCTTGGTTTTTTCATCGTTAGTGAGTTTTTGTTCTTTTTTCTAATTTTGATCATATGTTTTTGCCTTTTAGGTTCATTTCATCAAGATAATTTCTTTTCTTTTTTGTTATCCAAACAAAGCAAAGCATCAAGGATTGCCATCTTGAATCATTCATCAAAAGGTTATTAGCATGCGAGGACATTGTCATTTCAAATTTATTTAAAATTTATTTAAAAGAGAGGTCCATCAAAAATGGAAAAAAAAAATTCATTTTAATTTACCATTTTAAAATCAAACAAGTCAAAGTATATTGATGACAAACAGATTCAATTGGGAGACCAGTCACTCTGTTTAGACCTCCACTACCGTCAGTCTGTCCCTCCTTCCTCTTACATAATCTGATTCCATACGTATCAAAGTTCTGCTGTCAAAGATAGGATAAAAGGAAATACTCTTAGGCTCCGTTCAGTTGCCAGGAATGTTGTACAGGAAAGTTATTCTCAGGAAAAGTCAAGTAAAGTGAAGTAAAGGAAAAAGAAATTTATTTTTCTGTGAGTGTTCATTTGACAAAATTTTTTTGTAGGAAAACTTAAATTTAATGGTTTATTTGTCGGGAAAAGACACTTATGAGAAACTTCTTATTTCTCATGGCTAAAAGTAACTTTGAGAGGTAACACATACCGAAAAATGTATTTTATCTAATGCAAAACCTTAACATGAAGCTTAAAAAATAAGTATATGATAACTAAATAAACAAATTTTAAACAACTATGCTTGATTTGTTGCCAATACAAAAACTTATTGATAAACTGATGATTAGTAAGTACAAAACAAAACTGAAGACTAATGACAAGATAAACAAATACTTCCAAAAAAATCAATTACTAATTTTTTTCACAATAATTATCTCAGAAAGTACCACAGTAGTCGAAATTGTTGTTACTCACGTAAATCTCAAAGTGCCTTTTCAAGAATCCAATTCGTATTTTTTTGGTATTGGAGTCATTTGCTTTTTTTCTTACCCGCCAATTATTTTGGCCCCATAGGCTCTGTTCAGTTGCCAGGAAAGTACAGGAAATGATGGAAAAATCAATTTTTCATGATTTTTGTAGTGTTCAGTTGGTAGGAAAGTAGTGGAAAACATATTTTTAAGTTTTCCTGCAGGAATTATTTTCCTGCAAAAGTGATCCAGCAAAAAACACAGGATTTTGCGTCGCGGGAAAAGGAAAATGAGTGAACACTCACAAAATTTTCCTGAAAGTTTCTTTTTCCTGACAAATGAACAACTAAACCTTAGTTATTCTTGCAAAATTCTTTTGTCAAATGAACACTCACATGAAAATAATTTTCTTTTTCTTTTACTTCACCTCACTTCACTTTTTCTGGTAACCAATTTTCGACACAACTTTCTCGACAACTGAACGGAGCCATAATGGAGAAAACTTTCCCGCAAAATCATATGCTTTTAGCCAGATCACTTTTGCAAGAAAGTAAATCTTGCAGGAAAACATGAGAATATGTTTCCTACTACTTTCTTGGCAACTAAACACTGCAAAAGTTATGAAAAAATTGATTTTCCCATCCTTTTCTATACTTTTCTGACAACTGAACGGAGCCTTAACGAATTCTTCATTCAAGAAATCCCAAGATTATTGTAATTATATAGCTAAACCAATGAACTAAACAAATTTTGGTTTAAGAGAACCCCGTGATTTATGGGATCGATAGTCTCTTGATATTTGACGACATTATTTAAGTATCATAGATTGTTTGGATCTCCAATCTTCATTCTGTGTTTTGACTATTAGTTCTGAAAAGGCGAACAAAAATACTGGAAATCAAAATTTATACCGAAGTGGACCTTCCTTTCGAGGCATAAGAAAAAAGCAAGAATTGGGGATGATGCTGTGCAGTAGTGTGCATAGCACTGTGCTACGTATCTTCAAGCCGTCGGATCGTGCATCAGCAGGTTCAGATCTCATCTTGGCATGAATGGCTCTCGATCAATGATTGCAGAGATAAAATCTGAGCCGTCGGATGCACGATCCGACGGCTCGGAGGTGCGCACACAGCACGGTATTGTGCATCTCACTGTGCAATACCAACCCGAAGTTAAGACAGGATGGTCTGCCATCTACATATGGAGTCCTTAAATCTCTAATTACACATTGGGTTGGATTCCCTGTATTCGATCTTTAGAAAGTTGAATGTATAAAGAAATCTGTACACTCGAAGACTAGAAGCTGTGAAAAGAAAGGAAAACGATAGAAAATTTTATGTTTTTAAAATTATTGTCTTAGGAGAGAGGTCCATAAAATATGAAAAAATCTGCATTTCTTTCTTCGTTCCTTTTTAAATGTCCACTATAGTTTTGCGTCTCTTTTTAAATTTTATGTTTTTAAAATCATTGTCTTATAGAAGTAATTGAGATATATCGAACAAGATTCATATTGTATATTTTTAGCAATATGCATTAAAAGATATAAACAATCAAAAATAACATGCAGAACCATAGATAACATTTAAAAAGGGATGGAAGAAGTACCATTTTAAACCGAAAAAACAAGAAAAAGTTTTTCATTTAATTGATCTTACTGTAGTATCTTATTTGTCAGAAATCGATGGGATATGGTTTGGCTCAATATTTCTTAGAACCGAGGATGTGCCCATCGAAAAGTCACCGTACCCGTACGTAACCTTCAATCATTTCCCAATTTGCATGTGCGGTTGTAAATTGAATCAATCTTCTTAACTTAATTATTATTATGAACCATTGAAAATTTATTATGAACAATTGAAAATTTATTATAAACGATTGAAAAATCATTCACGTTCATTTCATAAGTAGATAGATAAGAAGTTCGATCAATATTGACCGTTGAGTAGCTAAAACTAAACATCAACCTTGTTACTAGCTTCTTAAGATTGCTCGAACATGGCAAGAACTAAGTTATTCACTCAAATAATCAGTGGTTCTCAAAAAGATAAACAAAGTAAAGAACATTTTTTTTTTTGGCAAAAACAAAAAGAACTTCATTTATTATAATTCAGATAAGTCATACGTACAAATATCAAAAATGGAGTGAAATAACAACGAAGATGTACAGGCCAGGTAAACAGCACACAAGATAGAAGAAGCGGACATCCTAATACGCACCTATCATTGAAACAAAAAGGCTCATTAACCATTCTTAGAACATGAACTAGTCGACAACAGCCCCAAAACAAGGGGATCTGGGGATTGTGAATGTGCCCTGTAGGCTGCAGGGTGCTTTACAGGAAGTGCCATGCAGGATTTCCGATCCCCAAGACAAGTCCTTACAATTTCGATGAGCAAAAGATGAACTCAGCCAGTGCAATTTTACTCCAAGGATGTACCAGTCATCTTTATTTCACAAGAGTATGGGAAGAAGCTTCTCTTTCATTGCCTCCCAATCCCTCCTCCATGATGAGGTGAGATGAGGCTTTCGACATACATGGCCCCAAATCTAAATTTAATTGAAATGCCAGAAATCACCGTGTCCCTCATCGTTTCATTTTTTGGATCGTAGACAATCAGTTTCTCTCCATAAACTCTACCTTGTATCACTCCATTGGCTTTCAACAAATATTCGTTTTGCCCCAACAAACACATCAATTCCACTGTAGACATTCCAGGCATGCATATCAATCGTAAGTTTGGTCCAAGATTCTCTTACCCTGTATTCCTCCATCATCCAAGCTTCAACTTAGCCATGACGGTGACTTAAAACCAAACAGAGACGATCCCCGAGAACCTCCAACGTATAGTATTTGTCATTCTCAGAATCATCCAAACAAGCAGGCAGTGGCACTTCACTGAAAACCTCATTCGATAAATCGAAAGCAACATATTTAGGGGAAAGAGGACTCCAACAATGGAAATGGAGACACCCATTTAGAAATACTCCACAAGGGATTCCCGCAAGGACATAATGGAAATCTTGAATTCTCCTCCAAGCATTAGTTTTCAGAGAATAGACGACAACAATCGTATTTTCATCACTGGATGATAAAGGTTCAGTGCAATAGGAAGTGAGCATCACAACCTTGTAATCGTCTGTGAAGGGATCGTAACCAACTCCACACACAGTGTTGGAAATTTTACGGAATTTCAGATGAATGAAATCGGGGCTATTGGAGGGTCTCACGAGACAACCGTGCTCATTCCGGGTTCGTTGAATCTAGACGCACCACAATCAATAGACGTATTTAACTGTGGGATTCTGTAACTCCTGTAACCCTCCTCATGATGGTGTGTTATTCTTGTAACCTCCAGCATTTGATGGCAGCATAATGGCTGAATTCATTTCAGCAATTGATGGCTGCATTCACCTTTCCTACCTCCTTCACTCTTTATAAAGGAGGCTCACGTTTTGGAGGAATCACCAGAAAATTCACAGCAATCCTAACGAGTTCTGATATTCGTTCTTTGAGAGAGAGAGACAGGCGGTAGTCAGTTCGCCAAGGCGGTCGACGGTGGTATTACGACGGCTTGCGGTTTAGCCGAGCCAATCCTGGGAGGAAGTTGCCGACGCAACCTACAACACCCACGGTAGGCAGCGAATCTTTCTTAAGGAGATTGTGGTATCACACAGGACTCGGTTCTCGATTCAAAAATCTGTTTGTATCTTGTTCTTATACTCTGTCTACTGTTTTTGTATTTTGTAATTTGATTCAATCGTGTAATTGTATCGTTGTTAATGAAATTGTTCTCTGGAATATTATATGATTGCCGAGTTTTTCCCAACACACAGAACCGGTGACTGTGACCCAATGAACTGGATTGAGTACCAAAGGGATTGTGGGAAGTTTCTTACATTCTCTACTGGCTGGATTCCACAAGAAGAGCTCCGCATCTTGACCGTTGGCTGGAAGCAAGAAGAGCTCCACACCTTCACGGATACTATCTTGATGGGAAACTAGAAGCAAACCATTGCAAGTGCTCCGTACTACTACCCAATTGTCGGGGGTGGCGTGTTGTTCCACTGTAGGAAAATCAAGTTTTGTGGCAGTCGGATTCACATCGGTGAAATTGACGGAGTAGAGATTGTGAGAGCTGTGAATGAGACTGATTTTTTGACCAAGATGTTTGGGGGTTTGGGTCTTCGTTCGATTGAGATGGGTTTTGGTGAAATGGGGGTCGGAGATTAGGGAATTCCACGAGGGAGAAACACACTTGAATCGACAAAGGGATTTGACCGGTAGTCGAGAGAGTATGTCGGTCACGATTTCTTGGGAAAGCATCCCATCTTTGACCATGGTCGCCACCATCGCATACGAGTCCATCGAGAGTCCAAATCGATGGAGGGGGCGGAGCTGTGTCGGGTGCCAGCGGAGGGTTGTAGTGAGTGGTGGAGAAGTGCTTGAATGCATTGTGTTTATAGGCATCATAAAGCAGAAAAAGGGAGATGGTCAACTTAGCGTTAGGACTATCCAGTGGAACAGTTACTTGGTGTTCCTTGAAACAACGCAGTCATTGCGGTGATGACGGAAGCTTATAGATTCTTATTTGGTGTTCCTTGAAGCAACGCGGTGATGAAGGAAGCTTATAGATTCTTAACTAGTACTGCGCTATATTTTACAAAAACTCATGATCAAGCGCAAAGACACTCACATTGACCGTGTCCCGCGACCACTTAATAATCACATTGGCCTAAAATAATTTTTAACTCACCCCTGAACCTCACCGATTGAGAAGCACCGCAATCTTCAACCGTTTCGAATATTGCCCAAACTCCAAGAAACCGTGGACCTTGTTGAAGCTGGTTAAGCAGGCAAATCAAATTTGAACCACCCATTGCTCGACCCGAGTGTCTCACTTTCCGACATTCAAATTGAAGGCAAATTTAAAGACCGGAAGATACACAAACAAACAAAGCCAAGGCTAGAAAAGCGCTGTGAATCAATAAGGAAAAAATGACAAGTCGACCTCCCAACACTACATGAGGGATATAGAAGGTAAGTTTACTTGATGTATTCACCAAAGGGCAGTAGTGGACCCAGGAATTTCATATATATTGGGGCACCTATCATTCACAATGTAAAAAAATACTCCCTTTTTCCCAAATTTTTTGTCTAGTCCGCAAAACGGAATGTTAAAAATAATACAATATTTGCAAGAAAAAATTAAAAGTTTTTCAACAACTTACTAGATATCAATGAGTATTTTTAATTTGTGAAAAAATTTTAAATTTTTTCTTGAAAAAATTGCATTATTTTTAACACTCCGTTTTGCGGACCGGACAAAAGAATTTGGGACGGAAGGAGTATTTTCCTGTATGTATACTGTAGAGACCCGTATTTTTTATTTCAATAAATTTGATGTTGTATAATTGCTTACGTAAAAAGAAATATGATGTGAATATGTGAATTGGGTTCAATGTGCTCGAATTTGGGAGTTTGGGGGTGTTAATGTGTTATGCCTATGTGTGTATATATATAAGGGAGTGTGTGAGTGTGGAGGATAAAATTCTTCCCAAAACACACCCACACAACTCACGTCTCTCTCTCTCTCTCCCGTCCGACTCTCTCTCTCTCTCTCGCTCTTTCACTCTTTCAAGCTCAATACTCCTCAAATTCGTAGGAATCTATTCCTCGTTCACCTAATAACCACGATCTTGAGTTTGTATCGGTGGACTGGAATTCGGAGGAGGTGTTCTCGGTGGATTTCGGGTCTAGGATAGCTAGGGCTTGCTCGGAGTTCATGAGTTCGGCTTTAATCTTTGAGGTAGGGATTTCTCACTTCTATTATGTGTTAATGTGATGATTTGGTGTTTGAATCATGCCTTAAATCGGTTGTTTTGTTGCTAGACTTGTTCTCGTGAAATCTGAAATCGTGCGCTGAAAACCCAAGTCCTACCGGTAGGAGTTTTGGCCATACCGGTAGAAAAGCTGTCCAGAAATGTCATTTCGTGAAATTTTGGTCTCCTACCGGTAGGAAATGAAAAATCAGCATTTTTGGAAAACTTCGAAAGGGCATAACTTTTTCATCCGAACACTGTTTTGGGCAAATTTTATATCGAAGTTCATGTACTGGAAATCTACTTTTCAATTGTGGCGGTCTCATCTCCTAATTCTTAACCGATAAGGTTTGGTAGTCAAAATAAGATAGATATGTTCGTATACGTTGGGTAATCCTTCTTCCTTAGAATCGTGGAGTGAAACACGGATGTTCTTAGGTTCACGTAAGTACTTAATTGAGTGATTCAATGAGACTAGTGGTATACTAGGCTTTGTAGTGGTCGTTGGGTTCCATATGAGTCCTTTGACACCGAAACGAGGGTTTAGAGAACAAAAGGAATACAGGTGGGCTAAGGTTGTATGTGTTAACATGCGATATGAAGAATGAACATGTAGAACACTCCTTTAAGTTATACAACGCTAGGCGCGGGTATATGATACATTTTTCTTATGTTTGACATGTGCTACATCTCTTGCGTAACTTGTATGGTTGCATGAGTTGTAAGGTAGAAGTCTATGATTTGTTGTGAGGGAATGTCCCTTGAAATGTGAGTGCTTGTATGGTGATGAGAAACTAATAACATAATGATGGCGAGTTGATTGAGATGAGATTATCCGTACTACTTCTATGTGAATAACTATTCGTTGTGAATTCATTATATGTGATTGAAATCAATGGTTGAGTTGTGAAGTGTATTAGAGGAATTGTGGTACGGTGACCTATATGATGTGATGTGATTCAGTTTCTATAGTGAGGGAGGTACTTGTAGGGAGTAGCGGGACTCCACAAACGGCCCGGGAAGAGTACTCGTTTATGACGTGTGACGTGGATTTTGTAATGGTGATTGATATAAGTAAATGTAAGGATTTGTTTGATGAATAGAAGTGATTGATCGTCGAACACTACCATGGAGACATATATCGATAGGTTGTTTTCTTTAAACGTGTGTTGTTATGACTAAGGTGAAGTCGGGGAGCAGATGGAGTATACTGAATAGGACATTGTGGTTAGCCTAGAACCTTGGTGTTGTATTATCATGAACGACGGTGAGATATCTATAATCTTCCATTCCGTTTTAAACTTGAGACATAGCATACCTATTTTGTTCATTCTGCATATTCTCCCATTTGCATATAATACTTGTATAGATTTCTCTACTGGGCTAGTGTAGCTCAACCTATCATTTTTCAGATGTGATCCCAGAGCAATAACATGGAGTGAAGTGTATGCATTCTAGTGCACATTTTCGGACGAAGTGGTAAATGAGACTCATGGACATTTTGGCAAAACATATTTTGAGAATGTAATAGAACCTTAATTCTATTTCTTTTAATGATGTAATATGTTCAAACTCTTAGAGTTGGATATGTAATTTAATGACTAGGACATGGTGGACTCTTTTGGGGTAATATGTAAAAAAAAAAAAATGTGAGGAGTTTTATTTATGAAAAGCTATATTTATTTATGTTGAAAATCGAGGGCGTGACATATACCACTAAATTATCGTTCAACGAATATAGATCACTCATTCTATTTTGCAACCGATTTTTCACAATCTTCATGGCTAAAAATACCTTTTCAACTGTCATGGCGGCAACTGTAAGATTAATGTCAAAGTTAAGAGCAAGTAAATTAAAGGATATAAGTAATTTGATTTTCGTAATATTGTGGATTGGGAGAGGAAAATAAAATGAGGTAGAACAAAAATAGAAAAATAAAAGAAATAGGGTGAAGAAAAAAAAAATAGGGGATGAGGGGGCCCGGGAATCAAATCCATTCGCTTGGAACTTTTCACAGCTTGTAGGGACCACAATATCGCAGTGACCACAACATCATGCTAATGGTTTGAAGTTTGCACTATTGTAGGAAACGTTTTTGTATTTATAACTAAATTATTGTTATTATTATTTTTTTAAAAAGCATGGAGGCATGTGATCCCACTTGCCCTAATGTGGGTCCGTCCCTGCCAAGAGGTGTACGAAGCATGTCTTTTGCCAAGAGAAATAAATAGCAAGGCCTATAATACAAGAGAAAATCTTGTTTACAATGCAAAGAAAATCTTGTTTACAGTGCAGCTGTAAACAAATATTTACGGAGCTCAATGTTAGCCATTCAAATGTGTGTTGGATAATTCAGATTTTAAAAAAATTATTCTCGCGCAGCTATAAACAAATGTTTACGGAGCTCAGATCCAGATTTTAAAAAAACTATTTGGGCGAATAATTTTTAAAAATCTAAATCATTAATTGCCGAAACGGACGGCTGAAATTGCACGATTTCGTAAATAGGTTGTTTGTAGCTGCTCTGAAAAAATAAGTCTCTCTCATAATACAAAGTGTAAATTTCACTTACATCCCCGGAGATTTCTAACAATGATAGAGACCTCCCCTCACGTTTCTAAAATTACACTTACCTCCCCTCTGCTTTAGTTGTCGGTTGCAGATTCCCCCATTCCGTTAGGAGATCGTTACCAATTAACGAAAATTGCTTACATCACCAACTAAACCTATTTCCCTACTCATTTTACCCTTATAATGATTGTATGACATGAATGCCCTTCCCAACTCAATTTGAAAGACGTTAGTGTCCCTAATCACTTCTTAAAAGACACATATCCATATATACATTTGTGTGTTAAATTCAACACATATCGACATATGGTTTTAAACATGCATGTCTAAATATTTTATTCTTTTTAAAGCTTCAAGAAAAATTTAAATTTTTACTAAGCCACATACATATGAGGCATAAACACAAAGGAATTAGAGTCCTTTTCCTTTTTTATGATACTTCACATTTTTTCTGGCAATGAATAAAAAAATCTCAAATATATAGCCTCATATTAAAATAATTTTATTTTGCAACCCTATACCACCTTTTTTTACACCCCAAAAAAGACATGTTAACATTTTAAGCCAAAAATTCCTTTTTCTCCCATTGAATTTTTTGGTTTGGTGAAATGGGGGTTCGTGGGAGCTGGGAAAACACTTGGATTCCCCATGGCTGCTGCCTTCGGGTCGAGTCCGAACCGACGAAGGGCTGTTTGGATGGTTGCGGAGGGTGCTGGTCAGTGGTGGAGATGTGTTTATTGGCATTGTCAGGAACCAAGTTTCCGGCCACAGTGGTCAAATTTGCGGCGTCTTGATGGATTGACTTGCGGCCACAAGGAAAATCAGTTTTCTTCGAAAATAACTTTCTTTTTCTTTGTTAAACCAAACAAGAATAGAATTTTGCTTCAAAATTTTATTTTTGACCCTTTTCCTTTATCGTCCAAGAGGTCACACTGAATCCAGGAATGTTTACATTTTTATTATCTTACCGTGCTTGATTGTGGTTTTTTTTTTTCTTTCTTTTGAGATAGACTAACAGGCGCCTCTTCTAGATCAAATTTTCTGCATCCGTGCCTTGTTACAATGTATAGATACAGTAGCATCTATAGTGCCTCTTGGAATACCAAAATACTATGCGGGAGACTTCAAATCCTACATGGCGAAGCGACAATCACTTTTGAAGCCAAAATAAGCTCCAACCCGGTTATCATGTGAATTGCTTTGCCATGGCATTCAATCCGTACCCTTTTCAAAGGGATCAATTTCTGCAAACAAAAGTGTCCATTTAAGAACGAAACCTTCGGGGAAAAAATTCAATACTCTAAAGTTTAAGCTAAGGTTGTTAAGGATGATTTTCTTGATGTCAAACTTGGAGATGTCAACTCGCCACTTAAGCCTCCAAAAACATTGACATCTCCAAATTAGAAGCCAAGGATGGAAATCTTACATTTCACCACAGAAACAAGCAAAACGGTCATGGAATTACTTAAAAATTAACAATCACTGCAGTTAACTGAGCTCCAAGCCAAGCAATTTAACTAAAGCTACAAAAAAGAAAAGGAAAAAGAGGGGCTCCGGTGGAAATCAAAAGGACCAGGAGATCAAGTGCCAAAGAGCATATCTAGCTAGAACATGGACTGGACCACGTCTACCCCTCTAGGAACCATCATGGTCACGTCTGCAACAATCCAATATACTGGATTGGAGCTTGCTCTGCATAGTGAGTCTATTCCTTTTCTCCTAGCGGCAAAACAGACTTTTGCGCATCAGTTTAGTGTGTGTGTGTATAGAAACAACATTAAAAGCACTAGTAGCAGCCCATTAGATGGCAAAAGTTGTTGCACCCCATTGAGGACCTTGTTAGAAAATGAATGAGCCGAGGCCTTGAAAACGGAGATGCCCCAAGTCATCTTTCCACCCGGTTAAGAAAGAGTTTTTGTATTTAGTATCTATATATAGTCTTCGGCTATTGGGTCGAGAGACAGAACAGAGGAAGTAGAGCGAAGGATAATATTGCAAGAGGGGAATGTGAGAGAAAGATATCATGTGCGTAGGGCAAGAAGCTCTCTGTGTAATGAAAAAGAGGAATATCAAGAACTAAAGAGTTGATGCAGTCTTTAGCAATTAACTGCGAAGATTAAACTGTTCACCTGAACAGCCCAAGTTATTCATGCCTTCCAAAATAGTATTAGGGCATGGCCATGAACTCAAACATAAATTCAAGACTTTCAATGATAAGGATGAGCCAATGTAGCAAAAGATATCTGAAATTCTATTAACAATAACTACAGCAGGTACGCCTCTGATGGTCTGGCCCACACATGTATCGATAGCAGCAGGTGAGAGCATAGTCGTGGATCCCGTACCGTACCGGCCGGTACGTACCGGAATTGAAGAAAACCGGTACCCTAACACCCCAACACCGTTCCGGGCCAAATACCGGTCGGTACCACTCGGTACCGGCCGTTTCAGGAAATACCGGCCGGAAAACAAATACCGGAAATTCCGTCCGGAGTGTTGCATTTTTTTTTTTTTCTGTAAAGAAAAAATTGGTTTTGTTTTTTTTCTGGAACGTCAATTAAAAAAAGTTGCCGGTTTCAGAATTTTAGCAAAACGTGGGCTTATCTATAGTACGTGCGCGAGGCTCAAAATCCCGGATTTGCACCCCCCCTGCGCGCGAATAACCCGTGACGCGCACCCGGTTAATTGGTTTCCGAATAAGTTTTTCCAAATTGCATTCGGCCATGGTCTGTTTTCCCGAGCGCGCGAGACCTCTCCTTGGATTTTCATTCACAAGCTCACTAGCGTGCAAAGTCTTTAAGGTGGAAAAGAGTTTTGTAACTAAGCAATGTGAGACAAAAAGGCAAACACAATGTTTTATGACTTCACACCAAAATCCCAACAACAACAATTTATTTATTATGATCATGAATCAGTAACAACGTCTTATGACAAGTATTATTGTTAATAGAATTTTTCTGCGCGATTTATACACTTGCAATGTTTGATTTTGGATTCCAAATGATGAATTTTGTTGTCTTAATATAGATATTTTATGATGAATTTCATGGTATGGGGGATTTTTTTGAATTATAATTATATATAATTATTATATATATTGTAGTTGCGGTAAATCCGAAACGGTACCCGGTACCTGACCGGTACCGGTACGTACCGTACCAGTAGAAAAACCGGTACCCTGTCCGAAACGGTATTCAGAACTATGGGTGAGAGTCAAATATTCACCAGATGCAGGTACAGAAAATCAGATACCAAACACATCTTTGTAGATACACCACAAATGGAAATGGTTTGCAACTGTAACAACCAAAGCGACTCTCCTACTGATAAAGCTCTAAATATTAGTAATCTTTAGAAGCTCTTCCGTGGTCAATCAAGGGAGGGGGTAAACCGGTAAAGTGCGTAACAATAGAAGCAAAAAAGGAGAGGAAAGAGTAAGAGAAAGAAAGGACGACATTTTATGGAGACAGTGAAAATAACAAGAGAATCACCAGAAGCAAAAGGGAGGATGAGCCATATTGGGAATACGCATGGTATAGTTTTTCACTTTTTTGACACTGCAGTGGCACCTATGAGACCAACAAAGCATAGTAAGGACCTAAGAAGCACAGATATGGATACGATACGGATACGTGATTTTTCTAAAAAGTAGGGTACGATATGTTGAATAAAAAATTAAATAAAAAATATAATATATTAAATATATAATTTTGAACAGTCTCAGACTGACTGTTAAAAAAACAGAGTATATATATGTAATATATAAGGGTTTCAGTCTCAGATGAGAGAGAGAGAGAGAGAGAGACGATATATATATATATATATATATATGTAATATATATGTTGTATATACACAGTATAAAAATACACAGCAACACAGCGAGAGAGAAGAGCAGTGAGAGAGACAAGAGAGAAGAGAGAGACGAGAGATGAGAGGAAATCACCTTCTTTCTTCCTGCCTTTTCTTCGTTTCTGATTCTGATCGATAGGGGAGAAGAAACATATATAGCCCTAATTGCAATTTAACCCATATGTTTTAAGTAATAACATATTTACCCCGCGCATATTCAAAACGTATCCAAATACCAAAAAATAAAATAAAAATCTGGCTACTCTAAAAAAATGTATCGGATACGTATCCGGAGCGTATCTGTATCCGATACGCATACGGTACTTGATATGAAGGCCAGAATAGAATATCCGTGCTTCATAGGTAAGGACAAAGCATAGTAAGGAAAGAATATCAGGCATCTCTGTAGACAATCTGATGAGAAGTGGATGTCGGGGGAGGTTAGTGAAATTTACCCTATTCTCTAAGACGTAAGCGAAGTGTTGGAAAATTACTCATGCATTTACTGGTAATAACTATACTTAAATGCTAAGTAAAAAATAACATAATCTCAATTTCACTGACATTCTGATACATGACATAAAAGTTTTTGAACTGTGCTCGATACTTTTTTTTGGCACAACAGTACTCCACACTTCAAGAATACATTAAGTGTTTTTAGTCTATGGCTCTATGTATTTAGGAAGTATCATATGCGTGCCCATGAGTATCCATGGAGTATCGTATCTGGTATCCTATACGGCAATGAACCCCATCTATTTGTATTTTGTACTCATGCTTCATAGGGGTTAGACTCCATTTTACGTGGGCAGTAGGCACCTATGTATGGTAACGGACTCGAGGCTATAATCTAAGTACAACATACATCACCAACGAATCACTTAAAAACTCCACAAAGCTGAGCTTTTCACCAGTCTCCTTTCTCTTGATGGCATAACAAAAATACAGGGCTGCGGTTTTGCGTGTGTTCTTTTCAGGCGGTCGCTCTGGCTAGGACTACCCTGGGAATTTTTCTAGATCACCATCATTTCCACCAACCTTTTCCTCCGGTAAGACAACCGCGTTGAAGTAACCAGCCAAGAGCAATGACAGATTCAGATGGAGAAAGTAAAGGACAAGGGCTGTCTTGCTTGGCATGAAGTCAGCTGGTTGAAGGGTAGAGTACAATACTAAAGGTCCCCAGACTTCCACGGGGTTTTTCTTTTTGGCTGCTGTTTAACATTGTTGTGACAATGCCCTTACCGGAGATGGGTATGTATGGTTACCTATCCATAATAATCGCATACGAAATAAGTCAAATAACTATTACTATGAAATCTATATGGCGTCAATAAGGGATTTATGGATGTGCAGCCTCAAAAATAAAATTACCAACAAAATCTAGAGGTGTCAATAACAGATTTACGGATGTGCAGCCTAAAAAAAGAGTGAAATATAGAAGTTCACATAATTGTTAAAACGACAAAAGAAGGCACACAGTCATTTGTATTTGACAAAAATACCTGAAGAAGCTTCTCATTCATTCCCTCTCAATCCCTCCTCCATGATGAAGAGAGACGAGGTTCTCGACATAGGTGCCCCCAAATGTAAACTCAGGCGGAATCCCACCAACAACCATATCTCTCAATGTTTCTTTTTCCGAATTGAACACAACCAGTTTGTGTTCATCGCTTCTCAACAAAAATTCGTTCTCCGAAAATGAACACCACAAACGCCCGGTAGACATCCTGGGATCAATCGTAAACATGATCCACGACTCTCTTACCTTGTACTCCTTCATCATCCAAACTTTAGTAGCATAATGAAAGTGAGTTACCAAACAGAGACAACCCCCAATAACCGTCAATTGACAATCGCTAAGCTCGGATCCGTGAAACGAAGCAGGTAGTGGAACTTCCCTGAAAGTCTTATCTGACAAATCGAAAGCAGCAATAAAAAGGGAATCATCCGTCCTCCAACAAACGCAATGGAGACACCCATTAACCGAAACCCGAGGGCTATAGTTCGCAGGGGTGAAGTGGGTGTCTGGAATTGTCTCCCAAGCATCGGTTTTCAGTGAATAGACAAGAACAACCTCAACCTTCCTAGTTACTCTAAATTCAGTAAGAGTAGTATATCTACAGAACATTACAACTTTGTAATCTTTCCCAGACGAATCGTAACCAACACCATATAACAAGTAAAACCCAGGATGCGCCGTATTGAGCACAATAGGCGGGGGCAGTTTTCTACATTCTCTAGTGGATGGGTTCAACAAGAGTAAGTTGGAATTACTTTTGTCGGAAACCAGGAGCAAACCGTGGGAAGAGCTGAAAACCTTGACCCACTTGTCGGAGTGTTGTTCGGCTGAAGGAAAATCGAGCTTCTTCGCGGTAGGATTTGCGTCGGAGAAATCGACGGAGTAGAGATCGTGAGAGGTGGAGACTAGAATGATTTTGAGGCTGGGGTTAGGGTTTTGGGAATTGGTTCGATTGAGGTGGGCTTGGGCGAAATCCGGGGAAGAGATTACGGATTTCCATGAGGGTGAAACGCACTTGAGTCGGCAAAGAGATTTGATGGGTAATCGAGAGAGTATGTCGGTGGGGATCTCGAGGGGAAGGGTTTCGTAGTCGGACATGGCCGCGGTCGCCGCCTTCGGATGGGAGTTGATGTTGTGGTGGTTGCGGACGACGACGGTGAGCGATGGAGATTTACACAGGATCACAATTTGTGAGAACGCAATTGCCAACAAGCAGGTGCTCCGGTTTCTCCGAAAAAGTACTTTTACAAAAGGGCGGTAATTTTAAGTTTAAAAATTATGTATTTACATAAATAATTTTTCTATCAACAGAGATTTTGTTTGATAGATTTCATTGAGATTTTTTAAACAGTGTAAAAAATATCAAAAATTTATTTTTATTTTCATTATATTTAAGATTGAAATTATCTTTTTTTTTGAAAAAGAAGATTTAAAAAGAAAGCGGAATGAAGTTATTTTTTGAACGACGAAGAAAAACTACTTAGAGCAAGTACATCAATAGATAGCTAAACTACCTTGTGAATAGCTCACAATTTTAATTTACCTATCAAATTTTTATTTCACAACTTCATCAACCTTATCTAATTTGCCTAACAACTATTAAAATATATATTTTTAACTCCTTTAGATGAGGGAGGAGGACGAGGAGGGGAGAGAGAAAAACTAATCGTTTAAAGCATTACTCATGAACAGAGCATCGGTATTGATGCTGACCCATTTCATCAGGATTTAGTTTGGCTTTCCTTTTATCTCACCTGCTGCAACTTGTTTTTTCTATTTTTCGATAAAATAGCTTATTTTGACATTTTAGCCCCTCTAGTGTACTTGCTCTTATTACGTTATTATAGCCCAAACGAGCCAAAAATTTAAACTTCAGCTTGGTTCGATTCTTAATGAGCCAAGATTAGTCATTTACCTAGAGTCCAGGCAACGCACATGTGGAAGGCGAGCAGAGCTCCTGTGAGGACTGACATCAACCCCGGAGGAAATTCGCTCAGCATGGGTAAATTACAAGCCCTTGTTTTTTTTTTTTTTGGGGTTAAATTGTTTTTATGGATTTAAGTTTAATCAGGATATTTCTTTTTCTTCCGAAAATGGCAGTCAAGCCAGGGATGCTTGTTCGTTTTTGTAAAATTCTGGAAGTTCTTAACATTTTATTCGTCTTTGATCACTATATATACAGAGTACAAGAGTATCAAATCCCCTAAGTCATGGGATTATGCAAGATTACAGCTAGCATGATTACAGAATTTACTATAAATGACTGAATGAAAGGCACATGGACATATTGACCATGAGGTGCTAAAATCATGGGCTGAAATATCTTCAGTCAAGGATATGACTGAAATGTGCTTTCCTAATACTCCCCCTCAAGTTGGAGCATGAGGATTGATCATGCCCAACTTGGATTTTAAGAAACTAAACTGATCTCGTCCAAGAGCTTTGGTAAAGATATCAGCACATTGTTCTTTGCTAGGAACATGCACTGTGGATATTAAACCTTGTAGAATTTTCTCCCTCACAAGATGGCAATCAAGTTCAATGTGTTTAGTGCGCTCATGGAAGACCGGATTGGCAGCGATGTGCATTGCAGCCTGATTATCACAATGAAGAGCAACCGGTTGATGGTGAGGAACTCCCAAATCTGTTAGGAGGTATTTGAGCCAAGTAATTTCACAAGTTGCAGTGGCCATGGACCGATATTCAGCTTCGGCAGAAGAGCGAGAAACAGTGACTTGTTTTTTTGTCTTCCAAGAGATGGGACTATGGCCAAGAAAGGTAATGAAACCAGTTGTAGACCTGCGGGTCATCGGACAACTGGCCCAATCGGAATCACTATAACCAGTCAATTGTAGCAAGCTGCTGGAAGATAGCAGTATTCCTTCCCCCGGTGTGGTCTTAAGGTAGCGCAATAGACGCAATGCAGCATCCATGTGGGGTTGTCGAGGCTCATGCATAAATTGACTGAGATTATTGACGGCGTAAACAATATCCGGCCGAGTAATGGTCAGGTAAAGAAGCCGACCAACAAGACGACGATAACGACTAGGATTATCAAGTAAAACTCCACTGTGATCGAGTTTGAGTTGTTGTTCCATAGGAAATTCACAACCCCGTGATCCCAAGTAACCCGCATCAGCAAGAATATCAAGCAAATATTTGCGCTGATTGAGAAAAATTCCAGATTTTGAACGAGCGATTTCGATGCCAAGAAAATACTTCAATTGGCCAAGATCTTTGATACGAAAACGCTGGTGTAGGAAAGCTTTGAGACATGATATGGCCTGATCATCATTTCCTGCTATGAGAATATCATCTACATAAACCAAGACAAAGGTGCAGTGATCACCTTTTTTGTTCATAAAAAGAGAGTAATCTGCCTTTGACTGAGAATATCCGGCCTCAAGGAGGGCAGACGAAATTTTTGCAAACCATTGACGGGAAGCTTGCTTTAAACCATACAGAGATTTATTAAGGTGACAAACTCGAGTCTCCCCCTTACGATAAAAGCCTGGTGGTAAGCTCATAAAAATTTCTTCGTTGAGGTCGCCATGTAAAAATGCATTGTGCACATCAAGTTGGTGCAAAGACCAATGCTTGATAGCAGCTATAGCGAGTAAGCAACGGAGGGTTGTTAACTTAGCCACAGGAGCGAAAGTATCATGATAATCAAGGCCTTCTTGTTGGGTGTAACCTTTGGCAACAAGACGTACCTTATAACGCTCTATGGTTCCATCGGAGTGACGTTTGATTTTGAATACCCATTTACACCCAATTGGTGTTTTTCCTGGAGGAAGATTAGTCAAAGCCCAAGTATCATTGTCCTCCAAGGCTTTAATTTCAGTTGCCATAGCATCCCTCCAATGAGCATGTTTCATAGCCATGGTAAAAGAAGTAGGTTCCTCTTCTAAAGAAAGGGCTGCTATGAAGGACATATGTGCAGTAGAGAATTTAGAGTAATTGAGATAATTGGACAAAGGAATGGGAGAACCGGGTGATACCTGTGCACTGGACTTCCTTGGAGGGGGTGGCAACATGACAGTAGAGCATTCGTAATCACGTAAATAGGCTGGAACTTGACGAACTCGAGTGGATTGACGAATGGGAGGTGCCGTATCATTTTGCGGAGATATATTGGTCTCTGTGGACTGATTGGTCAACATGGGTGAAACAGTGGAATTCGGAGATGCTATAGATGGCATTGGAGAATCAACGGTTTCAAGAATAGGTACTGGAATGACTGGATGGGATTCAGATGGTGCTGAGTGATTATAAAATGGAAAAACAGTTTCATGAAATGTGACATCCCGACTTGTAAAGGTTTTCCCATTTTCAAGATCGTATAAGCGGTAACCCTTTTGTCCAAATGGATATCCAATAAAGATACACTTTCGAGCACGGGCATCGAACTTGTGACTATAATGAATATTGTGAGCAAAGCATAAGCAACCAAATACACGAAGATGAGAGTATTTGGGCATAGTGCCAAACAGAACTTCATAAGGAGATTTTCCAGACAAGACCGGTGTAGGAATTCTATTGATCAAGTAAGTAGCTGTTAGAACACAATCACCCCAAAACTTAAGTGGAAGATTTGCTTGAAATCGTAAGGACCGAGCGACTTCAAGTAAATGCCTATTTTTGCGTTCAACCACTCCATTTTGTTGAGGTGTTCCAACACAACTACGTTGATGAAGGATGCCATTTTCCCGAAGGAATTTTTGGACTTCATTAAAAATGAATTCCGAACCATTGTCTGAACGAATGAATTTCACTGTTTTGTTGAATTGGGTTCTGACCATGACAATGAAATCACATAAAAATCGTTTTGCCTCAGATTTAGCACGCATTAGAAATACCCAAGTACATCTACTAAAATCGTCAACCACGCTTAAGAAGTAGTGAGCACCAATCAAAGAAGGTGTGTGGTAACCACCCCATAAATCACAATGAATGAGATCAAATGGAGCAACAGATTTAATATAACTACTAGGAAATGGCAATCGAGTTTGCTTGGAAAGAGGACAAATGGAACATAAGCAATCCTGGTAAGAAATTGCAGATTGCAACCTTGCTAAAATGCGCAAGCGAGCAGCAGAAGGATGGCCAAGACGCCAATGCCAAAGATCAAAAGAAGGCTTTTGGACTGAACTGGTGAAAGGAAAATGCTCATCATCTTGTTCAAAGATGTATAATCCGCCATGTGCTTTACCCCATCCAATCATCGTCCCCGTGCGACGGTCCTGAAAAACACAATGGGAAGAGAAGAATATGACATCACAGTTAAGAGAAGCAGTGAGTTTACTAACAGAGATGAGATTGTGTGAAAAAGTGGGAACACAGAGGACATTATGAAGGATCAGATTAGAAGTAAGATGCACGGTACCAACATTGGTTACCGGAGTAGTGGAGCCATTGGGTAATCGAACTGGGTTTAATGCAGAAGAGAGGTGGCAATCATTAAACAATGAAAGAGAACAAGCCATGTGGTCGGTAGCACCGGTATCAATTATCCAAAGAGAGGTAGATGGTTTACCTGCAAGATGAGCACTTGGCTGCGAATTACCTATGATGGAAATGATCTGTTGATATTGTTCTGGTGTGAATTGTGGGTGGCTAGGCGACACAATAGGCTGCATAGGAAGAGAATCAGGAACCTCAACGTTGTGAGCTTGGGATGGAATTGTTGGACGTGCGGGGTACCCATGTAACTTATAACATTTCTCTCTAGAATGTCCAATCTGGTCACAGTATGAGCACCGTGGGCGAATCTTTTTGTGAAACTTTTGTCCCCCATTAGGATGAGGAGCATTTGAATGGCCCCTGTAATTTGCAGCAGCAGCAGTTGGATTTGTGAGGGAAATCTGTGGCCCAGAATTAGAGCTTTGATGATTAACAATAGCAGCAATAGAATTCATGGATTCCATTGTTGGAATGAGAGCCTCACGGTGTTTCTCCTCTTGAAGGAGTAGGCTATAAGCCTTGTTCACAGATGGCAAAGGTTCCATTAGTAACATTTGGCTGCGTACGCCGGTAAAAGAATCATTCAATCCCATAAGGAATTGAAGTAACCGGAATTGTTGTTGTAGATCAGATATTGCTTTGGCTGCTCCACAAGTGCAGGAGGGAAGATTGGTAAGATGAGATAAAGCATCCCAGCAACTTTTCATTCGAGTATGATAAGCTGCGACAGATTGTTGGTCTTGATGGAGGTTAACAATCTCACGTTGAAGTTGAAAAAGACGTGGACCATTCCCTTGAGAAAATCGTTCACGTAGGTCAGCCCAAATTTCTGCAGCAGTTTCCCCAAAAATAACACTCTCCCGAAGGTGATAATCAAGCGAATTAAGCAACCATGAGAGCACCATGTGGTTACAACGAACCCATGATGAACGATTGGGAGAGGAATCATTTGGCTTTGGTAAAGAACCATCAACAAAGCCAAACTTATTTTTGGCAGACAA
Organism: Rhododendron ovatum; assembly: GCA_019656835.1. Classification (NCBI taxonomy): domain Eukaryota; kingdom Viridiplantae; phylum Streptophyta; class Magnoliopsida; order Ericales; family Ericaceae; genus Rhododendron; species Rhododendron ovatum. The sequence goes on from CM033798.1 coordinate 577,521, forward strand.
AGCAACTATCATAGCACGCTGCCATGAGGGATAATTATCACCATTTAGAAGAGTTGAAACTAAAACTTGGCCTGGATTGTCAGAATGGTGCAAGAAGTAGGGATTATCTATGGATTCATGCTGGACAGGAGGGGTATTTCCTTGACTCTTTGGGGTAGAATCAGTTGAAGACATTGTGAGATGTAAAGAATGATGTGAAGAACTATATGGATTTAGTGTAGCTCTGATACCATGTAAAATTCTGGAAGTTCTTAACATTTTATTCGTCTTTGATCACTATATATACAGAGTACAAGAGTATCAAATCCCCTAAGTCATGGGATTATGCAAGATTACAGCTAGCATGATTACAGAATTTACTATAAATGACTGAATGAAAGGCACATGGACATATTGACCATGAGGTGCTAAAATCATGGGCTGAAATATCTTCAGTCAAGGATATGACTGAAATGTGCTTTCCTAATAGTTTTCTATGTGGGTGGAGCCACCAAACCAATGTGTGCTCATGCGAGAGAGTTCATTCCTGGGTTGCTTAGAAGAACCACACAACTCGCGGACCCGATCATGCACTTTCGGGTGTTGTGTTTGGCCGTTCGGGCTTCTTCGGCCGATGGGACATGTCACAGGGGTGGCCCTGGAGTAATTATTCATAGGGCCGGTCATAAAAATTTGGAGGTTTAAAGCGACTTTTAAAATTGAGGCCTTAGGTTTTTTATATAAAAAAAATTAATATAGGTGGTTAATATAAAGTAAAAATATTGAACATGGTATTTTAATTTCGTAATTTAACTAAAATAAAATTTTAAAATATTTTATACCATTAGAAAAAAAATCAAACATAACGAAATGCCACTCATATACTGCATTTTTTTAACTAATCATGTTATTAACTTTAACCATAAGAATGTAAAAGGTATAAGAGCTGTATATTATTTATTCCTAGATGCAAAAGAAAAAAAAAGGGAAAAAAACCTTTGTCAAAAGAAAACCTCCCTAGGAGTTGGACCAGGGATCTCCCATCCAATTTCACATACCTCACACAATCCACTAGTGCTAGAATAGATATTGTGTTAAAACACGGAACATTTATATAAATATAATATATTTAAAATTTTTTTTTTTGAAAAATGAGGCCTTCGTTTTTTCTAAAATTTCGGAGGTCTAAAGTGCCGGCACCTCGGGCTTTAGCCCAGGGCCGGCCCTAATTATTCAGTAGTCCAGGAGTATTATCACGTGGAACTCCCTGCCATTTTACAACCACACATTCCTATGGGGTCAATACACTTAGTGGTAGACCTCACAAGTTTAGAATGTGTGGTTTTAAAGTGGTAGGGAGTACCGGTACTCCTAGAGTATTGTATAATTTCAAGTGACTGTGTACCTGGAAAATGCAATGAATGGCTATGTGTCACACGACGGGCTTGTGGATGAAACCTGGCGTGTGTGACACTAGACCAACTCCTTTGCCAGTCCGCCAAACTCAAGTCACCCCAGTGTTTGCAATGCAAGCAAACGAGTTCAAGTAAGTAGCTGTCCACAATGGTGAACGCGCGGAAAGCACAATGAAATCAAGTAAAGTAAGCAAGACAAGATGCACAACACTTGAAGGGAATAATTAGCAAACGTTTATATTGATCACAAGAAAACTGAGTACAAGCGCTAGAAGTTGGACTCACCTCAAGAAACCCAACCCCCCCCCGCCCCCCATACACACACACATGGGGTATGCTTGAGGAGTCATAATGGAAATACAAGGACTAAAAGTAACTCTATTTACAACATTTGTACGAGTCTCAAATGATAAAAACTACATTGATGACCCTTTGACAAAATTACACAATTCATCCTCCAACCTAGCCTTGAAGTTGCTTGATCTTGGCTTGAACGGTGACTCTTCTACAACGTGCATGGATAATGGGTAGATCACGGGTAGCCCGTGACACACTCCCCCACTTGAAGTCGACGTCCTCGGCGACTTTGTGGGGGTGCGCGTGTGCGTGCGCAACGTCAAAAAATAGTAACGTATAGAAGCTGATCTCATAACATGAATCTATAATTATTCTAGCTTCAACAAATGAAGGCATAGAGTCATTTATATAATTTCGCAATATAAATACCTGAAGAAGCTTCTCATTCATCGCCTCCCAATCCTCCATGATTAGGAGAGGCGAGGCTCTCGACATAGGTGCTTCCAAACATAAATTCAGTGGGCAAGCCATGAACTACCATGTCCCTCTGTGTTTCTTTTTTCGAACTGTACACAATCAGTTTTACTCCATTTCCCTCCGTGTTTCTTTTTTCGAATTTTATGAACCCCTTGGTTTTCAACAAAAAATTATCTTCCGGTAACAAACAAAACGCTTCCACTCTAGACATGTCACATATATCAAATGTGAATTTTAACCAAGATTCTCTTACTTCGTACTCTTTCATCATCCAAAACTGAGTTCTATAACTCCGTTGATCAACCAAGCAGAGACAACCCCCAACAACTGCCACGCGATAATTCAAGACAGTGTATGTACCAAACGAAGTAGGCAGCGGCACTTCCTTGAAAATCTCACCGGACAAGTCGAAAGCAACAATTACCTTGGAACCAGCCCTCCAACAAAGGCAATGGAGACATCCATTAAGGAAAACCCCACAAGAGTTTCCCACAAGGATATAATTGGTATCTTGAATTCTCCTCCAAGCGTTAGTTTTCAGCGAATAGATAGCAACCATGGTACTATCGTGCTCAGCACAAGGTTCAGATTCAGTAGTACTATTATAGGAAGAGAGCATCAAAACCTTGTAATCATCCGTAGATGAATCGTAACCGATGCCATACAGGTACGAGTGGAAGCAATGAACGGAATTTGGGACAAAAGGAAATGTGGGCAGTTCCTTGTGTTCTCTGGTGGATGGATTCAAAAACAAGATGTCGGAATCGTCATCGCGGGAAACTAGAAGCAAACCATCGCAAGAGCTCAAAACTTGGACCCACTTGCCGGCGGAGCAATGTTGCACCGCAGGAAACTCGAGGTTTGTGACTGTAGGATTTAACTCGGCGAAATCTACGGAGTAGAGATTGTGATAGTCGGAAACGATAATTATTTTTTGATCGAGATTTTTAGGATCATTTTGGGTACTCTTGGTTCGATTGAGGTGGGTTTTGGCAAAATGGGAGTCAGAGATTAGGGATTTCCAGGAGGGAGAAACACACTTGAAGCGGCAAAGATATTTGACTGGTAGTCGAGAGAGTATGTCGGTGACGATATCTTGGGGAAGGGTTCCGCCGTTGGACATGGCCACCGTCGGATAGAGTCCAAATCGATGGAGGCCAGGGGAGCTGTTTGGGTGGTTGCGGAGGGTGGTGGGAACTGGGAAGTGGTGGAGCTTGCTGGTGGAGATGTATTATATGCATTGTGTACGTACTGGAGTCTGGAGATGGTTACTGTAAACAAGATTATAACAAAAAGACTTAAGTTGGTCAACTCAGCTGTGGTGATTAGGTCTATGCAGTGGGAAATTATTTGGTGTTTCTTGGGAGCAATGCGGTCAATGAGGTGATGACGGAGATTCGTAGATTCTTAATGGATCCGGCTTCTCTGCATTCAACTGCAGAGAAAGATTTGTTGTTCAATTTGAAGCGTTTATATTAACAATTAATAGTTCAGATTTATTGGATCTTTTACCGGTAAAAATCTTTTATCACCGGTAAAAGATTAAAAACAAATTTAGACTATTAAAAATACTATCCGACGATTGCAATCACTTGAACCGCACCTCTACCGTCCAATCCTGAACTGCATACAAGCCAGATTCTTCTTAACTATTACTCCATGATTTAAAAATGATTAAGATGATTAAACTACTAAATGAAGATATTCTCAAACTGTGAGGAGAGCCGACTGCCGTTTCATGTCATAATCACGCCATTTTTAACCCTCTACCCAATTGTCAACTAAATAAAATAAGAGATATGTTACGCACGGACACAGCTTTAGAACAAGCTTCAAATGTACAATTGCATCCGAAGCTGTTCAATAGAGGAGATTTCACATGTAAAGAACGATTTCAGACGCAGCCGTGTCAAGAGTTGTGTTCTGAAATTGCGTGTCCATAATTTTTGATAATGTAAACAAGCAAATGGTGAGCTCAACTAGGTAGTTTAATGGTACTCTAATTGTTAACACTGTTTTTTTAATATTTCCTAATCATGAAAGTCAAACGTGTTATATTGTATTACATTAATAGTTGTAATATCGGGCTGTGTCCATAATTAACAAGCAAATGGTGAGCTCAACGAGAAACTTTTAGGTATACCGGGGATATCAAGTCCTATGGTATCCCTCCGGTCCGTTTCTCATTTTTCGGCCATTTTTCGATCATATTTGGATGATCGATTCCGTTCATTTTGTAGAGTTCAGCGAGAACCTTAATCATACCAAAAGTTGTGTTCTTCGGACTTTATTTGATATATGATCGGCACACATAAAAATCGCAAGAGCTCAAAACTTGGACCCATTTACCGGCGGAGCGATGTTCCACCGCAGGAAACTCGAGGTTTGTGATTGTAGGATTTACTTCGGCAAAAACTACGGAGTAGAGATTGTGATAGTCGGAAACAATAATTATTTTTTGATCGAGAGTTTTGGGATTTTGGGTACTCTTGGTTCGATTGAAGTGGGTTTTGGCAAAACGGGAGTCAGAGATTAGGGATTTCCAGGAGGGAGAAACACACTTGAAGCGGCAAAGATGTTTGTGTTAATAATTTATTTTAATCAACAGGCATCTGTAATCTTAACGTGGGGAGATTAATAAGTATTTAATATCATAGAGCTCATAATATAATTGAGATAAAGACATGAGTGCAATTATAATTCTGTAGTGGGGTGAATTATAATTAATGAAATAAGAAATAGAATCCTGGTGGGATTAAATTTTCTTATTTACACTGGGAGCCCAGACTTATTACTTCTTAAATCCCTATCGTAACCCTATATATACACGCTATACTCTCTAGGTCAGGTTGGATGTTTTTCTATTTATTCACAAAATAGAGGCAGATTTAGAGAGAGCAAATAAGATCACGAAAGAGTTCACACTTGGTTCGTATTCTAGACGTGCAGGGAATACGATAGAAGATCGTAAGGTACGATCGAGCAATGTTTGTGGTTTATAGCAAAATGTGCTATACAAGTTCAACCAGCGTTCGTGTCGCAAGGACTTGAGGTAGAACCCTAATTCCGCTTTATAGGGTTTTACAATTTTTGTTGTCTAATCTGTACGCGTCATTACTGAGTCTTGGGTAATCGTTTCCTTGAAAAGTGGTATCAGAGCAGGCTGTAATCACACGTATAGATTAAACAGGCCATATTGTCCGTAGGTTATAGAGGGTAGAACGTAGAACTGTGCTAACCCTTATTTGCAGCTTTCTTACCTAGCTATTATGGTAACATGATTTTTTTATTGATTTTGTGTGATTGGATCCCACGATAACTTTTTCGTGATTATTGTTATTTATTGGGTACCACGATTATTTTTCGTGGTTGTAATAATTAACGTAACATGTGTTATTTATTGGATGCTACAATTATTTTTCGCGGTTGTAATAATTAACGTAGCATGTGAACATGGAGGCATAAGATCGATATTTGTATGTTTCTTCGATTGTAATAGCATTCGACGGTTATTCTGAGATTGAAGATGGAAGATACAAAAGATACAAGTTTTTTGGCTCGCAACAGATTTTTTTTTCCAGATTCGTAGGGTTTGATTGCAGGGTTATTTCGACCTAGTAAACGTTGGAATAAGAAAATCTGTTTTTCACGAAAGTTGTAGATAATTGAATTTCGAATCCAACCCAATTTGAATCACTTCAATTGGAGGTCGGATGAGGAAGACATGGTCAAAATACTGAAGGTTGCGTAATTTACTTGGGAATATGTTAAATCCGAATTTTCTTGCTTAAGCGCGGTTGGTTTTTGATTTCCTAGATTGATTCAAAGTATTTAAGCCTTCCATGGCTGAAAGAGTTCAAGTTATGGAAGGATTCCTTATTGGTTAAGGATTTCAAGCTATGGAAAGATTCATTCTCATTTAAGGATTTCAAGTTATGAAAGAATTCTTTATTACTCAAGGATTGCATCTTTAACCATAATAGTTGGATTCTTTTATCTTGTGTTTCCTTATTATTTGTATTTCCATATTGTTTGCATATGTAATAGGTTACCATATTGAGACAACATGGTAATATTTGGACTTTGACCTAGATCACGTTTTTTGCAAACTTGAAAATTTGATAACCCTCACAAATTTTTTAAATAACTAAGTGGGAGAGGGAATTTATTTTGAATATATCTCATGGTCTCCATTCCTAGTCTGTAAATGATATAATTAATTTTGTGTATTGGTTTCAGAACCTTCCTTCCTATCGGACAAAATTAATTGTAGCATCATCGGTACAAATTTTCTAAAGGGATAGCTCTAAGATAATTGTTGTGTGGATCACTTCTCCATCTGAGGTGATTCATAACGGAACAATGGGTCATAGAGCTAGGTAATGGTATACACTTAGCGGTAAATAATCGTATCCTCACCATCTGAGTCACTATTATTATTTATAAGACCGAAACTATATTGGCTATTTAATTTTGTTTGGCATGGTATAGTGTCTAAGTAGTAAAATTAAAAGGTTGTATCTATCTACACGAATGATAAAGAGTAAAGATTTCACATCGACGCATGCTCTTCACGGTGTGTAGGGTTGCCAATATTTTTCTTTTAACATGTGGTTGAGGGCAACCAAAATTAAAATGAAATTCAAGTTTTTATTACCCTTCATAATTATTGTCATGTGATTCTCAGATTCAAAATTTGTTTTTTTTTAATCCACTTGTCATTATTATCAAAGAAAATAAATTTACTGGATCGAATTATATTGACTGAAAAAGGAATTTAGATATTGTGTTAACTACTGAAGGGCACAAATTTGTGTTGTCTGAGGTGTGCCTTCCTAGATCTGATAAGAATGCCACAGAATAGGAAACAAAATTTTATAAAAATTGGTGAGTATCACCCATGTTGAAGGGACCCCGATTAGTGATCATATTTTAAAGATGATAGCTCTTTTTAATGAACTAGAGATCCTTTGAGCTGAAATTGATAGAAAAATCCAGATCGATTTTGTTCTCAACTCACTGCAATCTGAGAGTTTTAAGTAAATTCACCTGAACTACTATATGAACAAAATATATTTATCTTTGGCAAAATTCCTAAAGGAACTCCAAGCAGCTGAGGGTCTTTTGATTGTGAAGAAACCACCATCAGTGTTATTGGCAAAAGAAGGTTTCTACTTCTAAGCTGAAAAGCAAGAAGAAATAGAATAAGTCTCAGAAAAAGGTTGTGGAGGCAGTTTATGCCCCTCAAGGTAGAGTGAAAAAGCTTGCGGGCAAATGTTTTCACTATAAGCAGCAAGAACACAAGAAGAAGGAATGTCTATTCTATCTCAATAAAGTGAATAATCAAGATAAATCTTTTCACTAGTCGTTGAATCATGTTTAATGGTGTTATCTACCAGTACCTGGTGTGTAGATATGGGAACCACTAATCATATTTGCAATTTTGTTGCATGGGTTCCAGGAAACCAGAAGACTCGGTGATGGAGAGATTTATCTACACATATGTAATGCTACGAGAGTGGCAGCAGTTGGAATAGGAAATGTTATTTTAAATTTTAGTAGTAATAGAAGTTTAATTTTGAGAGATTGTCTTTATATTCTCATACTTAGAAGAAACTTAATTTTAGTTTTTAAGTTGATTAAAGATGGATATTTGGTTTATTTTAGTAACTTTGTAGTTATTAAGTTAAATAAACATTTTATCTATTGTAGTTCATTGGTGGATAATCTCTACTTTATTAATCCTATATTTCTTACGGTGCAACTTCATGAATTCAATAACACTAATAATTTACCATGTAAGAGAAAAGAGCCTTCTAAATTGAACCAAACGTATCTTTGGTACTTACGTCTTGGTCATATTAATCTGAATAGGATTTCTAGATTGGTTGGAGATGGACCTTTAGGTTCATTAGAAGTTAAGGAACTTCCAGTCTGTGAATCCTGTTTGGAAGGTAAGATGACCAAAAGGCCTTTTTCAGTAAAAGGATAAAGAGCTAAAGAGCCGTTGGAATTGGTTCACTATGATTTGTGTGGGTATATGAATGTCCAAGCTAAAGGTGATTTTGAGTACTTTGTCATTTTTATTGACGATTACTCAAGGTATGGATACATTTATTTGATCCACTGTAAATCCGAATGTTTTGAGAAATTCAGGGAGTATAGGGCAGAATCAGAAAAACGTTTGGGTAAATGTCTCAAGACACTACGATCTGATCGTGGTGGTGAATACCTATTGGGAGAGTTTAAGGACTACTTGTCAGCTGAATGGATTACATCCCAGTTGTCAGCTCCAGGTATGTCACAACAAAATGGTGTAGCAGAGAGGAGGAATAGGACTCTTATGCATATGGTAAGATCAATGATGAATTATTCAGATTTACCAATTTCGTTTTGGAGATATGCACTAGAAACAGCAGCGTATATTCTTAACTTGGTACCATCTAAGTCAATACCATCTACACCCACAGAACTATGGACTGGGTGCAAATCTAGTCTGCAGCATGTTCGGGTTTGGGGTAGTCCAACACATGTGCTGAATGGGAACGCAGATAAATTAGAATCGAAAACAGAAGTTTGTTTGTTTGTAGGGTACCCTAGAAGAATGAAAGGTGTACTATTTTATAGTCCTACGGATAAGAAAGTCATTGTTAGTACTAATGTCCGATTCTTAGAAGAGGACTATGTGATAGACCACAAGCCCAAAAGTAAAATTGTTCTAGAGAAATTGAGAGGAGAGAGACTGGCACAATCTTCTTCAACACCAATAGTATAGGAGGTTACATAGCAAGAAAGAGTTGTTGACACATTGGTATCTCATTGTAGTGGAAGGGTTGTTGTCTCACCTAATCGGTATACATTATTGGGAGAATCTTATGATATGATCCCTAAAGAACAACATGCTAAACCCTGCAATTACAATGAAGAACTAGAAGGTAAAGATGTGAAATTTTGGCAAAAGGCTATGAAATCAAATATGGAGTCTATATACTCTAATCAGGTTTGGGATATTATAGAACCATCTGAAAGGATTAAACCCATTGGGAATGTATCTATATGGTGCAACCAGATGGATTCATAGCAAAAGGTCAAGAGTACATATTGTGCAAGCTTAAGAAGTCTATTTATGGGCTTAAGCATGCATCTAGATTTTGGAACATCCATTTTGATCAAGCAATCAAGGTTTTTTTGGTTTTGATCAATGTTCGGATGAGTCATGTGTGTACAATATGCGCAACAGAAAAGTGGTGCTGTTCCTGGTACTATATGTAGATGATATTCTGCTAATCGAAAATAATGTGGGAATGTTGTCTTCGGTAAATGTGTGACTATTTAACCAGTTTGATATGAAAGACTTGAGAGAAACTGATCACATCCTTGGGATTAAGCTTATGTGAGATTACAAGTATAGGATGTTAGGCTTATCACAAGTTACTTATATCAATGAGATCCTTGCTCGTTTTAGCATGTAGGATTCCAAGAAAGGGTTCCTTTCTTTTTAGACATGGAATCAACCTATTCAAGGATCAGTGTCGTAAGACACTTGAGGAGATGGAGAAGATGAAGGCAGTTCCTTATGCCTTGGCAGTAGGAAGCCTTATGTATGCTATAATATGTACTAGACCTGATATTTGCTTTGCCATTGGCATAGTTAATAGATTTCAGTCTAATCTAGGGCAAGAGTATTGGACTGCAGTGAAACATATACTCAAATATCTAAAAAGAACTAGAGATCATATGTTGGTGTTCCAGTCAGATAGTTTAGTACCTCATTGGTACACAGACTCAGACTTTATATCATATAGGGATTTCAAAAAGTTTACCTCAAGATATGTGTTTACCTAAGGAGGTAGAGCCATAAGTTGGAGGAGTATCAAGCAATCGTGCATTGATTGTTTCCACTATAGAGGCCCAGTATGTGGTAGCTTCTTAAGAAACCGAAGAGGCTGTTTGGCTTAAAAATTTCTTGATGGATCTATAAGTGATTCTTTTAGTGCAATTAGCTATTACATCTATTGTGACAATAGTGGTGGAATTGCTAACTCTAAGGAGCCATTGACTCATAAAAAGGAAAACACGTCGAGCGTAAGTATCACCTGATTCAAGAGATCGTTCAGCGAGGTGATGTAGCTGTGTCCAAGATCGCATCGGTAAACAACCTAGCAGATCCTTTTACGTATAGCTTACAGGCTAAGACTTTTGATAGCTGCATAGAAGGAATGAGAGTGAGATGCGTGGCAGTATGGCTTTGAGTCTTAGTGGGAGTTCGTTAAAAAGTTATGTAAAAGTTATAATTTTATATGATGGATTAATATTGTTATGTATTAATCAGTTTTATCACTTTTTGATGAGAATCTTTTGTGGACAATGTTTGCATAATATTATTGTATGTTGTGCATGTGTGTCTTTTATTTTACAAAGTAGATGATCCTGTGTGTAGAGTTCGGCTTACACACTGAAAATCGGATCATCAGTTCTTGTGAAATATACGATATGGTTCACAATCTTAGATAGAACTGGACACACCATCGGTAGGACTGTAGTACAATGTTTAGTAAGTCTGTCTTGATTATAGGGAACGGTTTAGTTCTAACTTATTGTGCTAGTACACTTTGTGTGTATTGAACAGGACCGCATTGAGATAATTGTCTTTGTACTAACTTTATAAGACAATTGGAATCTCTTGCCTATTATGAATGCTTATACTCTTAATCCAAAGATAATTATTAAAGGTATGTATTTAATGTTGTTGACTTTGATTCATTAAAGAGTGAAATCTTTATACGGTCAATAGTCTCGGTGAGTTGGATAGCAACATTATGTATATGACAACTATTAATTATTGATGGAATTCATGTCCCAGTAGGGATTGATGATACCCCTTGAATAAGCTTATATGTTTCGATTATGTCAAACCCTGCAGGTGGATATTTGTATCCGACATATCGAATAAGTTAAGCGGATAGTCTCAAATTAAGATGTTGATTAAGTGAGAGATTATTAGTAATTTATTTTAATCAACGGGTATCTGTAATCTTAACGTGGGGAGATTAATAAGTATTTAATATCATGGAGCTCGTAATATAATTGAGATAAGGATGTGAGTGCAATTATAATTCTGTAGTAGCGTGAATTATAATTAGTGAAGTAAGAAATAGAATTCTGGTGGGATTAGGTTTTCTTATTTACACTGGGAGCCCATACTTATTACTCCTTAGGTCCCTATCATAACCCTATATATATACGTTATGCTCTCTAGGTCAGGTTGAATGTTTTTCTATTTATTCACAAAATAGAGGCAGATTTAAAAAGAGCAAATAAGATTACGAAAGAGTCCACATTTGGTTCGTATTCTAGACGTATAGAAGATCGTAAAGTACGATCGAGTAGTGTTCGTGGTTTATAGCAAGGCGTGCTATAACATGTTCAACCAGCGTTCGTGTCGCAGGGAGTTGAGGTAGAGCCCTAATTCCACTTTATAGGGTTTTACAATTTTTGTTGTCTAATCTGTACGCATCATTATTGGGTCTTGGGGAATCGTTTCCCAACAGTTTGACAGGTAGTCGAGAAAGTATGTCGGTGATGATATCCTGGGGAAGGGTTCCGCCATATTGGACATGGCCACAGTCTTCGGATAGAGTCCGAATCAACGGAGGGGAGGTGTTTGGGCGGTTGTGGACAGTGGTGGTGAGGGGTGGAGCTTGGTGGTGGAGATGTGTTTATAGGCATCCTGTGTGGTGTATTGGAGTCTGGAGATGGTTACCGTAAATAAGATTAAAACAAAAAGACTTAAGTAGGTCAACTCAGCTCAGGTGATTAGGTCTATGCAGTGAAAAATTATTTGGTGTTTCTTGGGAGTAATGCGGTCAATGGGGGAGATTCCTAGATCCTTAACCATTACTGCACTACGGAGTATTTTTTAAGTTAATTTAAAAAATCGTGATTAAGATGATTAGAGATGATTAAACTACCAAATGAAGAAATTCTCGAACTGTGAGGTGAGCCGGCTGCCGTTTCATGTCTTTATCACACCATTTTTACACTCTGCCCAATTGTCAACCGAATAAAATAAGAGAGATGTTACGCATGGACAAAGCTTTAGAACAAACTTCGAACGTGCGATTGGATTTGGAGCTATTCAATGGAAGAGGTTCCGCATATGGAGAACGGTTTCAGACGCAACCGTGTCTAGAGTTGTGTTCTGAAATTGTGGATCCATAATTTTTGATAATGTAAACAAGCAAATGGTGAGCTCAACTAGCTAGGTAGTTTAATGGTACTCTAGTTGTTACACTGTTTATTTTACTATTTCCTAATCATGAAAGTTAAACGTGTTATATTGTATTACATTAATAGTTGTATTATCGGGCTGTGTGTCCACAATTAACAAGCAAATGGTGAGCTCAACTAGGTAGTTTAATAGTACTCTAATTGTTAACACGTACTGTTTGTTCACTATTTCCTAATCATGAAAGTTAAACGTGTTATATTGACATATTGTATTACATTAATAGTTGAATGGGCCTATAATTTTTTATAATATAAACAAGCAAATGGTGAGCGCAACTTGTAATTTTTGATAATTTTTGTTGACACTGTTTTCTTTACTATTTCCTAATCATGAAAGTTAAACGTGTTATATTGCATTACATTAATAGTTGGGCAAAGTCCACTATAACCCTTTGTGGTTTGGATCATGTGCGGATACACCCTCTATGGTTTAAAAGTGTGCAATAACATCTCTATGGTTAGTGAAGTGTGCACATAATATCCAATTCTGCCCATAGTAGTGTCAAGCGTAACGGACATGCATCAAAAGTCCGATATGCGCGCCCTCATCTTCTCCCTTGATTCGATACACCTCCGTTAAAATAGACAGAATTAGATATTATGTGCACACTTAATTCACAAACCACAGGGATGTTATTGCACATTTTTTAATCATTAAGGATTTATCCACATATGACCTAAACCATATGGGGTCAAAGTGGACTTCTAGCTTGATTAAACTCGTTTAAAAAAAATAAGCCAAGTTCAATCACATTTTTTTTTTTTGTTTATGAATTCAAGCCAAATTTGAGCATATGAGTATTTGGCCCGATAAGCTTATGAACAAAGAGGTCATTCCATAAATCTATATTATAAAATAGAGCAATTTTTTTTAAATGTCTAGGCATATATATTAGAACAACATTTATATTAATTGGATTTATCTTCATTTTTTTTTTTTGCCAAAAGTTGACAGGTAGTATTCATCAAAAGTTCTCCTTGGGGGAAGGTTGGGAGTCCACATAGCGGACACTCCAACAAAAAGAGTGTATAAGCACATAGATGCATCGCCCTACAGAATAAGAAGAAATTCCCCGAAGGAGGACAAAACACCCCGAAAGAGGATAAACCCCTCGAAGGAGGACCAATAGTAGATATGCGATTAAAAAATGAACAAAAAAGGAAAACTTAATTATTACTTTCCTTACAAAATATCTTTGTCCTTTTTTCGTAATATTTATTAGCTATCTCTATCTTTATCTTTATCAAGTTAGATTACTCTTCATTAAAATAGTAGACATTTAATTAGAAATGAAATAAAAAAGGAAAACCTAATTATTCTTTCTCAAGTTTTCTTACAAAACCTGACAAATTGATGTTAGGGGCACATTAATTTGTCACACTCCAACCACACCATTTCTCACATACATTTGTGTCTACACATTTATTGTGGGATTCTCACACATGTATATGAGAAGAGTGTGGTTTAGGTGTGACAAATTGATGTGTCCTTAGCATTATTGTTCTTTTTTTTTCATAACATTTGTTTTTCCTCTCTCCAACTTGATAAAGATAGAGACAGGGAGGGAAAACAAATATTATGGAGAGAGAGAGAGAGAGAGAGGAAAGTAATAATTAGATCTTTTTTGTTTCTTTTCTAATCACATGGTTACTATTTTAACGAAAAATAATTCGATGGCTATAAATGTTGCTCTCAGTTGTATGCGTATAAATAGAGCAGTTTTCTTTAAAAATGTCTAGGCATAAAAATGAAAGCAACATTTATCACCATCAAATTATTTTTCGTTAAAATATTAAATAGAGCAATTTTCTTTGAAAAAGTCTAGGCATATAAATGAAAGCCACATTATTGCCATCGAATTATTTTTCGTTAAAATAATAGCCATGCGATTTGAAAAGAAATAAAAAAAAGAAAACCTAATTATTGCTTTCCTTGCCAAATCCTTTTCTCTTCTTTTTAGTACCACTTCTTTCCTCTTTATCTTTATCTTTATTAAGTTTAATAACTTTTAGTTAAAATAGTAGCCATGTGATTAGAAAAGAAACAAAAAAGAAAAACCTAATTATTGATTTGCTTACCAAATTTCTCTCTCCTTTTTTTATAACATTTTTCTTCCTCTCTCTATTTCTCTCAAACTTGATAAAGATAGAAAAAGAGCGAGAGAGCAAATTTTAAGTGTGAGAGAGAGAGTAAGGAAAGCAATAATTAGATTTTTTTTTGTTTCTTTTTCTAATCACATGGCAATTATTTTAACAAAAAAATTCGATGGCGATAAATGTTACTCTCATTTATATGTAGGGACATTTTAAAGAAAATCACTCTGTTTTATAATACAGATTTGAGATAATGTTGTAATAAGTGCGGATATTAAAAAAATGATATTACTATTAGGAGTGCCTTTAGGCACGAGTAATCTGCTAGTATTACAAATATAGGGGTAGATTAATAAATTTTCCAAAATATGAGATATGCATCGACATTTCATATGAATATTTTCACCAGTTTTACAGTACAATTGCATTCAAATAGGAAATATCATCTGTGAGATATGAAAATTTAAGGGTTTGAGAGTTTTTAATTTAATGAATGTAGCTAGTAATAGAATTTTATGTTTATGAATTTTTTTTTATCTAGATTAATGATGCTAATTTTTCTTTATGAATTTAAATTGGCCTCTTTCATTTGGAACTCAATGAGTCTAGCTTGAAAGCTCGAAACTTTACAAGTTTAAGCTCATGCTTAAAAGCTTGAGATTGGCTTGCATATTCCACAAGTCAACCCAAATTTATCACGAACACAAAATTTTAAGCTCGAGTCGAGCATGAACAATTAATCTCTAAAAAGTTTCAAGCTCAAATCAAACTTGAACACATGTAACAAGGAGTCAATCTAAGCTTGAGCAATACTGTGCTTGGCTTGTTTGGCTCGATTAGCATCCTTAGACTTACCTCAATAAATACATTAAAACTAAAAAAAAAGTACAAAATAGAAACACTCCATACCTAATCGGCTGATGTGGGCTGCTCCGGCAGTGGTGCATTTCGCTGGTTTGTAGCGGCTGTTCCTCGGTGTTTCTCCCTAGTCCATGTGTTATGGGGATAGTAATGACCAGCAATGACAACGTCCTCTCTCGGCTTGGCGGATTTCACCGGCTCGAGGGTTAACTGCTAAGGCCCTTATCGTTTTTGTGCACTTATTGTAATCCAGGGTTTTGATTTTTGGAGTTTTCAATGCTTGTACTCGGGGTGATGTCCCCGTGCTTGTGTGGTTTTATCTGTAAATTGATTCTCTGGATCCTTATTCGATAATGGCAATGAAGTTGATTTAAAAAAAAAAAATTAACAGATTACAAGAGCAATAATGACTTACCTCGATCGGTCTAGTAAAATGATTGGGCAAAAACATACCTACACCTTAGATTTCACCAAGATTACTTAGGATTCCCAAAAATCTCTTCTCTTCTGTTCCAATATTCTCGAAACTGTCTTCAAAGTCTTTATGATGTAGGATTTTTATGGGTGAAAATTGAAAATTTTATTAATTGAATATTCACAATGTTACGTAACCCTCAAATTTTATGTTTTGCTATATTTTAATCCTTAGCTTTTAGAAATTAATGTTGGTATCCTTGTATTTCAAAGGTTACCGCTATTTGATTATTTTTTCCAAAATACTAGAGGGGGGCGAGCCTATATACTTTCATTGGAATTTTATTTTTTTAATATAATAGTAATTTTTATTTTTTCTTTTACAGGGGCGATCGTCCCTACTGGCTTCTCCCTGACTCCATCCCAACGTCGGTGATGGGCGATCATGGTAATGCATTCTCCAAATGCGTGATCATGGTAACGCATATATGAAGTGCATTTTGCACCAGACCTAACACATTTCAAAGGTGCGTCATATGCTTACCTGGAATAATTGCCATGCAAGAGGGTTATAACATGTATAAGGAGTGCACGAAAGGCAATTTGTAAAATAGGTTTGGGAAGTGGAATGTTTCTCGAAATTGTTCAAAAAACGTGGTCATATCGATCAAAAACTCGATATTTTCAGTTGTGAGGATGATTTTTTGATCGAGATTTTTCGGGTTTTGGGTCTTGGTTCGATTGAGGTGGGTTTTGGCAAAGCAGGGGTAGGAGACTATTAGCGAATTCCAAAAGTGTAGTTTAAGTACTCATTGTAACCCTGTTTGAGATCCGTTGGAAAAGTCCTACAAATTAAACTTCCCAAATTATGTCTGTACAATTGCCAATACTGCAACTGTTTTTTTTTTTTTTTCCCCTTTTGTGCGGCTTTTGTAGTTTTTTTTTTTTTTTCAGTTGAATTCTTCTATTTTTCAGACCGTTTAGTGTCTTTGGTCTGCTATTATGAATGCCATGTGTTTAGTGCCTTTGGTCTTCTATTATGAATCCCATGTGTTTCTGTTTCCTGGAAAAGGAAGTGTACACAATCACAGGAGACACAACTAAAGTAAAGACGAGGCAGTAATGTTTAGTAAATCACAACAATACTTTCCTGGTTCAACAGTGAGCCAAAGCAGAGAACTATAAACACTTTACATGCAGGATAAATTTTTTTTTTTTTGATAACGGAGATGTCTGAACCATCTTACACGTACATAAACTATATAGAAGAAAAATAGGACAAAACTATGGTACATATGGTATACCGTATGTCTAAATTATGACAATTTGTGATTTTCATTATGATGATTTTTGATTTTTTAATGCATATTTTTGATACTAGTTACGACTTATACTTTAAAATTTACCTATTGAATAGGTCATTAGCAGGTTACCCATAATTAAAAAATATTATTATTATGTAACAATAATTATTCGTACCAGAAACTATAATACTTGTATCCCAACCAAATATATGTGTACCATATCACAATTAAATAATATTACCCATAAATGTTATGACAACACCATAAATTGGCATTATCTTAACATAATGAGTCGTACCAAAAATTCTTTGACACGTATGATATTCGGTAACAAAATCAAAATATATCGTATCAGAATCAACAATTGTTATACTCAAACAAAATACATGTGTAAAATACCACAAATTTAGTAAAATAAAAAATTTGTTATGACAACACCTAAAATTGTCATTTTCTTACTATAATGTGTCGTATCAAAAGAAAATATATTTAAATACTACAAATTATATAACAAACCATAATTGTTATGACAATACTATAATTTGGCATTTTCATGCCCACAACTATCATAGCAAAGGAAATTAATTAAAATATTTTGTAACAAGACCGAAATACTACAAATTCAGTAATATAACCAAATTTGTTTTGGCAACACCATAAATTGACGTTCTCATACCTACAACGTGTCATTAAAAAAAATTCAATCGAAATGTTCAGTTAACGATAGTTATAATTAGCAAAATACCAAACCACAAATTAAGTAATATAACCAAATTTGTTATGACAACACCATAAATTGACATTTTCATACCCACAATGTGTCGTATCAAAAAATTCAATCGAAATGTTCAATTAATGATAGTTATAATTAGCAAAATACCATACCAAAAATTCAGTAATATAACCAAATTTGTTATGATAATACCATAAATTGACGTTTTTATACCCACAACGTGTCATATGAAAAAAATTCAATTAGAATGTTCAGTAAACGATAGTTATAATTAACAAAATACCAAACCATAAATTTAGTATAACCAAATTTGTTATGACAATACCATAAATTAACGTTTCCATATTCACAACGTGTTGTATAAAAAAATTCAATTAGAATATTCAGTTAATTAACGACAGTTATAATCGACAAAATACCATACCATAACTAAACATCGTTAGCGAGTACATTTTTAGAATGATTGATCATAACTGTTAGAATATCAAGTCATACGATATTCAGCATGGTCACCAAAATTAGATATCGACAACTGCGTAATCAAAAAAATTTAATGCCATGTTTTCAACAACTCATCAAAACAGCTATGGGAGGTGGGAGATTTAGTCAAAACTAGAGTCGCGATGTAGATGAAGGCGAAATTCGACATCAAAGTCTACACCGTAGAGGATTTTAAGGTTTTCTTAGATGGTATTAGAAAAGTGAGATTGTAACTTAGTCTTGGAGTATTATCCAACTTTCAATTGGATACGTTTTTATTTTTTGTGTGTCCTAGCTTCTTGAGCTAAGATGCTTTCTCCTCGAAATACCTTTTTCGAGTTTTATAAAATGTTTCGTTTGCTGAGAATTTTTTTTTTATGTATCCAAATACAAGAATGAAGTTGATCGCTTAACATTAGATCTTTAATTAAACAAAAAAAAAATCATTTTACTGTTGAATTCTGGTGTTGATGAAAGGGCTTTCTAAACCCTATCGAGCCAAAAAATTACGTGAATTATTTAATCAACAAATATAACGAAATCAATGGTTTTGATCGTCGTCATTGTATCGCGGTTGCAAGTCAACCGTACGTTCAATTATAACAGAGAAATTGGTTTTATATCAAGTATATTGAATGCACAATTCTAAATGTTCTTTAGATACGACACATTGTGGTAAGAAAATGCCAATTTTTTGTGTTGTCATAACAATTATGGCTATTTTATATAATTTGCAGTATTTTACAAATGAGGGAGAGGGAGAGGGAGAGAGAGTCAAGAGAGAATAACCTATAACCTGCTAAGCCATTTTTTCATTTTAATAATTGATTTAATAAATGGGTAGTCTGAATTATTCACTTTTAAATTCAAGGGTTTAAAATCCTTGTACATATGGTACACCCCTAATAAGGGGTGTGTACCACAGGACTACCCGAAACCATTTATTTGATGCAACCTCAGAAAGTCAGATATCGAACACCTCTTTGTTTAGCTCCGAATGAATAGAGAATACCGCCAATACAAATGGTTGAAAGTGTTAACAATCCGAGCAATTCTGCTAATGATAAAGCTGTGACTTGATGGTCACACTAATGATAAAGCTGTGACTTGATGGTCACAAGTTTGAGTTGCGGAAATAGCCTCTCCGGTTGCGGGTGTCCCGAGACTCCCAACCTTTCCCTAGACCAGGAGTAGCGGGAGCCTAGTGCTCTCAGCAGTCCCTCTTCTTTATATAGTAAATAAAGATGTAAACATCAGTAAGTTTTAGAATCTGATCTGTGGACAATCAAGGGATGGGAAAACCGGTAAAGCGCAGAAGAATTAAAGCAAAGATAGTGAGTGAAGTGGATCTTTACCAAAAAGAAAGAAAGATGGAGAGTGGATAGAAGAAGAGAAACAAAGGGCAGAATTTTTATGGAGATAGTGAAACTATTGAGAGAATCGCAAGAGCAAGAGCAAGAGCGAGGATGATTCATACTGGGATTCACATGTTTTAGTATTTTGACACTGCAGTGGCACCTATGAGACCAACAAGGCAGAATAAGGAAAGATTATCAGGCACCTTTCAGACATATCTGATGAGAAGTAGATCTTGTGAGTGTTACTGTCACCTCGGAAACCTCTGACAATCATTGCCTGTAAAAGAGGTGAAAGTATTAGACTGAAAGGTCAAATTTGAACAAGTGAATACTTGTCAAATAATAGTGACTAGTCTTCATCATAAACTCCCTCTGTTGCAATCTGCTAGCCCCTTTTCAACTGTCATGCCTGTTACTCGGGTCAACAATTTACTTTCATAGAAAAAAAGTTCAAAGATCTTTTCCACCAACCAAAGATCTCACTTGGTTCTTATAGCTAATCCAAAAACAACTGAAAAAAATAATAACTTGGAAAATTTAGACAAGTTTTTGAGATCGACAGAGAAATTGGGATGGAGGGAATACAAAGGCTATAATCTAAGTACAACATACATCTCTAACCAATCACCTAAAAACTCTGCAAAGCTGAGCTTTTCAGTTCGTTCTGCATAAAACAATACAAGGGCTGCAGTTTTGCTTGTGTTCGTCACAGGCGCTTGCTTTGGGTAGGATCATTTCCACCAAGCTTTTCCTATGCTAAGACAACTGCTTTGAAGTAACCAGCCAAGAGCAATGACAGATTCAGATGGAGAAAGTAAAGGGGAAAGGGCGGTCTTGCTTGGCGCGAAGGCTGCTAGTTCTTGGGCAGAGTACAGTCCCAACGGTCCCCGGACTTCCAGAGTTTTTTTCTTTTTGGCTGCTGTTCACCATTCTTGCGGCAGCGCCCTTACTGGAGAAATATTCACATATGACATAACTAATACAATCAAGTCTATAAAAGGGTCAATAAGGGATTTATGAATGTGCAGCCCCAGAAAAGAGTGAAATGTAGAAGGTCGCATAATTATTAAATCAACAAAAGAAGGCACAGTCATTTGAATTTGACAAAAATACCTGAAGAAGATTCTCATTCATTGCCTGTCAATCCCTTCCCTCCTCCATGATGTAGAGAGACAAAGCTCTCGATATAGGTGCCCCCAAATTTAAACTCAGGAGGGATGCCACAAACCACCATGTCCCTCAGTATTTCTTTTTCCGAATTGAACACAACCAGTTTCTGCAGTGTCTGTTCATAGGTTTTCAACAAAAAATTGTTTTCCGAAAACACAGAACACAAAAACTCTAGAGACATCCCGGGACCAATCGTAATATTGGTCCATGAGTCTCTTACCCCATACTCCTTCATCATCCAAACATCAATTTTACTACTCATACTACATACCAAACAGAGACAACCCCCAATAAGCGACAATCGATAAAATATTAAGTGGCATTTGTGAAACGAAGCAGGTAGTGGCACTACCCTGAAAGTCTCATCCGACAAATCAAAAGCAGCAATCGCATGGGACTTCCAACAAATGCAATGGAGACACCCATTGACCGAAACCCGAGGGTGAACGTCCCGAGGGGAACAATGGTTGTCTTGAATTCTCCTCCAAGCATCTGTTTTCAGTGAATAGACAATAACCACCCCAGTATCACTCCCAGTAGGAGATTTAGTCCCAATTAATCCAAATTCAGAAACAGTAATACCTCTACAGAGCATTACAACCTTGTAATCGTTCCTAGACGAATCGTAACCCACACCATATAGAAACAAGTGAAACATACGTCTCGCCGGATTGAGCACAATAGGCAATGGGGGCAGTTTTTTGCATTCTCTAGTGGATGGATTCAACAAGAATAAGTTCGAAGAATTTACATCAGAAACCAGAAGCAAACCATTGGAAGAGCTGAAAACCTCGACCCACTCGTCGGAGTGTTGTTCGGCAGAAGAAAAATCGAGCTTTATCGCGGTAGGATTTGCGTCGGAGAAATCGACGGAGTAGAGAGCGCGAGAGGTGGAGACTAGAATGATTTTGAGGTTGGGGTTAGGGTTTTGGGTGTTGGTTCGATTGAGGTGGGTTTGAGCGAAATGTGGGGAAGAGATTAGGGATTTCCATGAGAGTGAAGCACACTTGAATCGGCAAAGAGATTTGATGGGTAGTCGAGAGAGTATGTCGGTGAGGATCTCGAAGGGCAGGGTCCCGTAGTTGGACATGGCCGCGGCCGCCTTCGGATGGGGGTTGTTATGGTGGTTGCCGAGGACGACGGTGAGAGGTGGAGATTTAAAAAAATCACAATTTGTGAGAACGCAATTGCCAACGAGTATACAAGTAAAGGCTGTGAAAAAGAGCCGAGCTTAGCTTTGTCCGGTTTGGCTTGTTTACTTAACGAGCAAAAACACTTAAGTTCGAGCTTGAATCGAGCCTTAATAAATTGAGTTTAGTCATTTATAAAAATGAGTCTTCTTTAAGCAGCGGAGTTTTTGTTGACCAAATAGAGCAATTTTCTTGTTTACTGAACAAATCAAAAACTCAAGCTCAAACTCGACTCGCTTACTAGACGAGCCAAGTGTTAACTAACCAAGCTCGCGAGCTACTCGGCTCATTTGCAGCCCCAACTGACATATAATAATACCCTATGACTGAACCGAAAGGTAAAATATTAAATACAATGTATACCCTTCCTATGAATTTTTGTGGCTCATATTTAATGATTGTTTGCGGCTCGTTTTATTTTTGAGTGTTCAATACACCTTTTACAGATTTCATGGCACATTTTACTAATTTTTGTGGCCCAAAATATGATTTTTTTGGGACTTGACTTTATTAATTTTTGGGGGTTACTTTTATGAATTTGACAAGAGGCCAAAAATGAAGAACCTGCGACGAGCCCATGCAATGCCAGTGTAGAAGGCAAGCTCCTGTGAGGACTTCGTGGATTGACATCAACCCTGGAGGAAATTCGTTGGTTGTGCTCAGCATATGGGTAAAAATTACAAGCCCTTGTTTTTTCGGTTAAATTGTTCATGGATTTAGGTTTAATCAAGATATTTCATTTTTGTCGGAAATAGCAGTCTAGGGATGCTTGTTCGTTTTCAATGTGAGCGGACCAAAACGTGCTCTTGCAAGAAATATAGGTCATTCCTGGGTTGCTTAGAAGAACCACATGCACTGTTGGGTGTTGTATTTTTCCGTTTGGGCTTATTCGGCCGGTGGGACATGTCGCCTGGGGGTGGCTCTGTACCTGGAAAATGCAATGGTGTTGATGGGTTGTAAGCAGGGCATGCAAAGAGAATGCAAGTTAGGTTATGGTACGCAATGTCAGGTTATGTTCAGTTGGTGGATTTTGGAAATGAAATGCATGGCCATGACATGTAACATCTCATTTTGTCAAATGGAAATGAAAAAACCTTTAAAAAAACCTGTAGTTCCCAACCCAATGATACTAGTGTTGGTTTATCTCCAATAACACTTGTACACAGCCAAGCTGAATTTCCCAGGTGAATTTCGGCCATCTCACCAGTTCAGTTTTTGGTTTATGGCCTAATTAGCATGCACCATTGAATCACAGTTTTCCCACATCCAAAAGTAAGAACATGCTTGTATACCTTCAGTAGTTTCTGTATTTCAGCAACAAGCAACAAGTACACCTTCAGCAGTTCCTACATCTCTGCAAACCAGACTCATAAGATGGCTAAAGCTTTACTAGAACACGCTGCTGCTCTTACATAACCATTACTAACACATAGTTGCCAAGCACGTTACATTGTTTGCAAAGCACAATCTTAACAGTACAAAATCTATAATTCCAACTGTAACCGTACCATATCCATTTCCATCCATAGTTAACCACATCCATATTCCACCAAAAATCTGAACAGAAAAGACATGTCGGCAGATCATGTTATTTCTGGCCTTCATGTGAGGTTGAAGTTTTGGAAGCTTGTCGCAGTACAGGTGGTTGATAAACTTTCTTCCATCGGAAATTGCACCACAATGTCTACTTGGCCCTTCATTAACAGTATCTCCGTCAATTTGAGTACCATCCGTCAACAATTGGACCTCTTTGATACGTCAACTAAAAGTGAAGGGTTTAAAATTACAATTCAAATAAGAGGGAGGAAAATGATATCTTGTCAAACGAGGGGGACTATTTCTACAATTTTCCTAATTTTTTCTATCTTCATTCGTGTGAACTTACAACAATGCTCTTTCATGGATAAAATTTGAACAAGGATAATGTCATAAAATGCCAATCATTCTCCATGGGCAAAGTTCTTATCGAAGAGCAAAGATGAGAGTAGAGCAGCGAAAAAGGCGACTGAGGCTGTTAATCGAGCTTCTGTCTATGGTTTCATTTTGAATTTTTTTTTCCCAGTAAAAGTAATAAAGACCAAACCAACCACCCAACGAGAGTTCAGGGGACAAACCCCTTGCTAAAGCTAGGGGCGGAAGGAAAAAAGGGGTCGAAAATATTACTTCTTGAGAGAAGGGTGGATTTCCTCATGAACAAAGAAACCAAAAAGGCAGATTAATTGAGGACTCTTGTTAACTCCAATTTATTTAAGTTGTGATGCTAATGAAAGCTCAGGTGGACTACTTTGTACATGGAGCCCGGAGATTTTTACCAAAGTGGACACGTACTACAACAGAAGTTTCATCGTGGTGAAAGGTATTCTCAGACCCAATTCTTGTGCATTATTATAAATGGTGGGATTTGGTGAAGTTTGGGGCAAGTTTCACTCATTCCGTTTTTGTTCCTGAAGTCGTCTCCATCCCGAATTTGTAATCACTCCCAGGCCCCCAATGACATAGTAGGCAGAAGGCTTGCGTGGGGAGTGTTATCTAGCCTCAAAGGACATTACCCCAACCATGGTGTCTGGGCGGGGACCATATTTTGGTAATCAAACCGATAGCATTTTAGAGGGGACCTTAATGAGATTAGAAACATGTGTGGATGTAATCCAGTTGCGTCATTTACCCAAACCAAAGAAACGTGGTCTTTTCATTTGGTGGCAAACCATACAAGAATGAGGTCAACTGTCTTGTATGAGCAGACAAAAGAAGAAAAAGAAAACTGGGAGACAGGAATGACTTTTGTCAAACTTTGGCAGCAAATTTGGCTGCCAAGTGCTGAGTGGACATACTTAATTGCTTATATCAAAATCTTATAGCAAGTATGAGATATGTACCCAAGGGTATCCAAGGAGAATTGAACAAGTATTCAAGTTCCCTCAGTGTCCTACTGATATGGATATGAACCCCATCTAAAGAAATCATGCTTCATGGGTGAGACTCCAAACATTTTAAGTGGGCATTAGCCACTTGTAAATAATCATGCCTTCAATACACGTTCAATGTTCATCGCTCACCAATGCCTATATACTCAAACTCGCAAATCGACTTAAGTATCAAGGAGGGATATATGCACTTTCAACCTCAGAGAAACCTCGGAATATAGAAGCTCTTTTAACATGAATCTATGATAAGTCATCAACAAAAGAAGGCATAGTTATTTATATTCAAAAAGTTACCTGAAGAAACTTGTCGTTGATTGCCTCCCAAGCCCTCCTCTATGATTAGGAGAGACGAGGCTCTCGACATAGGAACCCTCAAATGTAAATGCACCCAGAATTCCAGCAACCACCAAGTCCCTCAGTGTTTGTTTTCCCGGTTCGTACATAACCAGTTTCTCTCCGTATCTTCCTCCACTGGTATCAAACAAACACTTGTCTTCTGCTAACCAACACAAAAAACCCAGACTACGTGTCCCAGTAGGTAAATTAATCATAAAATTGGTCCAAGACTCTCTTGCGCCATACTCCTCCATAGTCCAAACCTCAGTTTGGCTCCAAGCCTTCCTATTAACCAAACCAAGACAACCCCTAACAACCTCCAAACGATAATGAAAAAGATAGTTTACACGAAGTGAAGCAGGCAGCGGCATTTCCTTGAAAATCTCATCCGACAAATTGAAAGCAACAATCACATCGGAGGAACCAGTGGGTCCATCCTTCAAAAAAAGGCGATGGAGACACCCATTGTAGAAAACCCCACATGATGAGGTTAGCATAGCCGTGTAATGGGGAACTTGAATTCTCCTCCAAGCATTAGTTTTCAGTGAATAGACATCAATCACCGTATTATAAGATCCAGGATTGCCAGAGATCACTGCAACCTTGTAATCATCCGTGGAGGAATCGTAGCACACCTCATAGAGAAACAGGAAAAAAGGAAGCATGGGAATTTTCTTACATTCTTGAGTGCAAGGATTTAACAAGAACAAATCGGATTCGTTAGCGTAGGAAAGTAGAAGCAAACCATCGCAAGAGGTCAGAACCTGGACCCTGTTGTCGGCGGCGCGTTGTTGTTCCTCCATGGAATGATCGAGCTTTCTGGCGGTCGGGTTTGTGTCGGCGACATCCACGGAGTAGAGATTGTAAGAGCTGGAAATGATCATGGCTTTCTGGTCGACATGTTTGGGGTTCAGGTTCAATTGAGGTGGGTTTTGGCGAAATGGGGGTCGGAGATTAGGGAATTCCAGGAGGGAGAAACGCACTTGAATCGGCAAAGGGATTTGACGGGAAGTCGAGAGAGCACGTCGGTAAGGATCTCCTGAGGAATGGTTCCGACGCTAGACATGGCCGCCGCGTTCGGATCAAGTTGAAACAGATTGAAGAGAGAGGGAAGCATAGAGAGATGGATGGGAGTCGTTTGGGCGGGCGGGGGTGGCGGTGGAGGAGATGGTGACTGAGCTGTGGTGGTGAGAGCTAAGGTTCCGGTGAGTCTCCTGAACCTGGTTTTTGGGAAATTGAAAAATTATTTATATAAACACATAATTTTTAAATTTAAAATTAACTTTGAGCTTGAAATTATTATCTTTTTAAAAAAACAGTTAAGTAAGAAAGTGGAACGGCAATGACGGTGTTACGTCCGTAAGTTTGCGTTTGGAAGTTGTTGAAGAAAATAGAGGAGAAATTAAGGATAACTGATCACGCCATTGCCTATTTTATGATTCACATATTTAGTTTGTCTTTAAATTTTTTTGAGAAAATTTTAAGAATAGTCCCTTTAGTTTCACAAATTAAAAAAAACTCGTTTTCGTCCATCTAATTTGAAATGCAACGATACAAACTCTTCACTGTAGTTGAAGTACCAAAGAGATCTTGTTGTTGACAGAAGGTACTCAAAACTCGGAAATCTTGTTAATGGAAGGGCAATTAAAGTAGAATTTTTTTGTGCATTTGTGAAGAGGGAAAAATGGAAAGTCTATCATCTTTCCCCGCCAAAACAAGTTGGGGAAGAGGTCGCAATTGACGAACCTACAATGGAGTTCATGCAATGCCAGTGCGGAAGGCGAGCTCCTGTGACGACTTTCCAAATTGTTGACAAGACATCACAATATTAAACCTGCTACATGTTTTCAACTATTGCGGGACCAATTCAACGGGGCTTTACTCCAACTTTAAATGGGTCAGCTTCCTGCCGGTGGAAGGGTGCATTGGCCCCCTATTAATTAGATATTGAGCGCGAATGCTGACCTAGATACCCTGGAATATTGATGCAGCCTCTGAAAGCCGGATACCAAACACATCTTTGTTGAGCTCAGAATGAATAGCGAATACCACAGATACAAATGGTTTGGAAGTGTTAAAAATCAAAGCAATTCTGCTAATGATAAAGATTTGACTTGATGCCTTGATGGCCAACGGTTTGAGTTGCGAAAATAGCTCTCCGTTTGTAGGAGTCCCAAGACTCCCAACCTTTCCCTAAACCATGTAGTAGCAGGAGCCTCGTGCTCTATGTAGTCCCTCTTCTTTATAAAGATGTAAACATCAGTAAGTTTTAGTACTTGATCTCTGGTCAATCGAGGGAGGGGAAAACCGGGAAAGCGCATAAGAACTGAAGCGACAACTGAGAGAAGGGCAGTTTATGGAGATAGTGAAA
This sequence comes from Rhododendron ovatum, assembly GCA_019656835.1. Lineage (NCBI taxonomy): Eukaryota > Viridiplantae > Streptophyta > Magnoliopsida > Ericales > Ericaceae > Rhododendron > Rhododendron ovatum. The sequence continues at coordinate 605,214 of CM033798.1, forward strand.
CTATTGGGACAATCACGAGAGCAAGAGCGAGGATGATTCATATTGGGATTCACATGGATTAGTATTTTGACACTGCAGTGGCACCAATAAGTCCAACAAGGCACAATAAGGAAAGAATATCGGGCATCCCTATAGACGAATCTGATGAGAAGTAGATCTTGTGAGCGTTGCTGTCACCTCGAAAACCTCTGACAATCATTGCCTGTAAAAGAGGTGAAAGTATTAGATTGGCAGGTCAAATGTGAAAAAGTGAATACCTCAGTTACAATTTGTCAGCCCCCCCTTTCGACAGTCAAGCCTGTTACTCGGGGTCAATGATTCACTTTCATAGGGAAAATATTCAAGATTTTTTCCAGTAACTGAAGGTCTCACTTGGTTCTTGTAGCTAGAGTTTCCAAAAACAACTAAAAAAGGATAACTTGGAAAATATAGACAAGATTTTGAGATGGATTGACAAATTGGGAGGGAGGGAATACGAAGAAAACTATGAGCTGATTTGATTCTCATGGGATTAATTTGTCAAACTCATAACAAGGCTCTTTCCTGTGGAGAATGATAATTCATACAAACACAACCCCAGGGTACCATCAAGGATACACTGAGAGTCATCCAACCACAGTTTGAATGCGTAGGCCGTAAGTTCTTTGGCCTCTCTTTTTGGTAAGCCCAAAGACAAATCTAAGGTTTAAGATTTTTTTGTAAGAAAAAAAAAACCTTGCATAGGCCTGGCTTTTCATTTTCAAAAGGGAAACCGAAGAACTTGCAAGTTAAACGCAAACACTGAAAGAACTCGGAGGGTACCTAGCCAAGAAGAGGGAAGAAAAGACAACTTGGTAAACAATTAAACATATTCAAACCTGAGATATCTGCTCTGCATGGCTAAAAATATTCTTGAAGATCCGACGAATGTACATAAAGAAAACTGCAAAAATACCACCAGAAATGTCTCAATTAAATGATAAGTTGTGTTAGGCACACACTAAACAAGATAAAAGGGAATCCTGTGTGAACGTGCAGTACTAGGACAACTTGAATTTTAGCAGGTGAACAACAACAGCACATTCTGTGGCTTAGGACAAGAACTAGAATTTCCCAAATTTTTGGTTGAGCACGTCATGAATCTAGGGGATGCAATCATGCAACATAAGTCTAACCACAAATTTCCATTACGAGTAAAAACATAAAATGCATTTTAACCATAACACTTCCGTGCGCATACACATGAGAAGAAGAAGCACATTCTTGAGGATGGCGCATCGGTGAGCAGTGTTACACCTTTCTTTTGAAGGTACCATTTACATGTATGGTTAGTAATGTAATTTAGGAAAGTTCCCATGCGTTACACATGATGTGTCAGGGTACAAAAGCAAATATGGAACCGTATAACTGATACAGTTATTGAGCGATAGAGTAATTGATATTGCTATTCAAGAGAAAGGGCTGTCTTGTTTGGAGCCTGTCTACTTGAAAATTCGAAATGTGTACTCACCATCGATTGTCTCCATAAAAGTCAACTGCTGCCAATTTATTCTGCGAGATACAATCCCCAGTGCAACATTTCGGACCTGACAGCATTTCATGAGGTGAACAATTAAGAAAAGTGAATAAAATATCTTCAACAACATGATCATAGACTACGAAACAAAACGTGTGGAAAATTTCATATCTGAAACAGACAAAACAACTAGTCCAGTAGTCCTATTTCACCTCATCAAACACCAAATTGATGAACCTCAATGAAAGTAGGAGCGTGAGGATAGCTTCTGCCACCGGAACACCTATCTTTGTCAAGGGGAGCATAAACCATTGGAGAGCATATGCAAGTTGCTCGGGGGTTGTGGTGGTCAGGCATAAGCTAGCACTCTGAAAGACCTGTCACAAAATCAGATATCTAGGTCTTAGTAATTTTGACAACTTGAGCAACTCTACAAAAAGCTGCTAAAGATGAATTCCAAAAAAAAGCTGAATAATGATTATTTCCTTCCAACATTTAAGTTCCTGGGAAGTGCTTGAACATCCAAAATGAATGGAGTCCTCTCAATTTTATTATTCATACAGTTAAACGTGGAAAAAATGCTCTAGTTCCTTTTTACAAAAACCTTCATGCAAGTCTTTTTCGTATCTAATGTAACTCTACATGAATGTACTCCACTAGATACAGACGAGTCTAATAAATGGATCATTGAGACTCCAAGCGATAACAATATTCACTTTTCAAGGCTATTTAAGCTCTTTGTAAGATCCAATTACCTCTGGCATTGTTGTTCCCCTGTCCAAGGTATTGCAAACCCGACCTCAAAAGTACCTTGCCAAACTTGACCATTAAACATTTTCAAACATCGCGTGGAGAGACTGAAATTTGAATATCTTATGTTCACAGTCTATACAAAGTTACATCACGGTGGAAATTTTAAACCAATTTTTTTTTTTTTTTTTTTGAATTCCGGGTTTAACCAACTAAATCTGATTGTATGGCTAATACGTGATGTAAATTTTAGTTTAACGACTCTAACCCACAAGGTCCCATTTTTCTAACTTCATAACTTAAATAAATTGTTATTCACAAACTTGTGAAGCTGTCAATATCCCTAAATCAGCAACTTTGATGCAATTATTGGATGGGAAGCCACAATTATTGGAGGTGAGAAGGGACGGAAATTTTATATACTCAAACATTTTTGCTAGAAATTTTTTGTAATCGTCATTTTCAATTTAATGGCCCAATTCTGGCAGAAAAAAAAAAGCAACTGCCTTCAGACATGAGCATGTTACATATGAAGTTGGTTCATTTCCCATGTGTCAAAACATGTGCTTAAGCAAAAAAATGGAAACCTAGAAGGTAACTCAATAAAGTACAACTCACAGTGAATGTTAAACAAGCAGAGGTGCTCGCTACAGACAAGCCCTTTCTTGTAAGCTGTAATGGTCCTAACTTCATGATCACATATGAATAGCCTTCTAAAGATGCAGGAATATTCGGCAATCCAATCAGTGCAGGTGGTGGGCTTCTTAGCTGGACGAGGGGTGGTGCGCCATCTGTGCCCAGCCCCAACATTATGAACAAAATCCCAGAAAGCAGTGACACTCTTCCCAATTGATCCTACAAGATTATGGGAGAGTTAAGAAGGGAGTTCCCCTGCATTAGCACATTGACAGTGTTCAAACGAGGAAAATTAAGACACATTAACCAAGATAATGTAAACGAAACAACGTACACTTAGGCCCTGGTGGGATCGCTGCCCAGAGAGGTAAAGAATCGAAACAAGACAAAATAACCTCAAAAACTTTCATGTTCAAAGATTCCTAATACATGAATATCATTATAGACTAAGGAAAATTAATTAGATCCCGAGGCCTAAAAGGTAATCCCTTTATAGCTGACTCGCTTGATAAGACAAAAGGATAACTTACCATCCACACCTCTTTGGGGAGAACCCAGACAGATAATATAGCCAAGTATATGACTAATCCAAAACGCATCAAAATGTTTGACCTTGCTGGTAAAAGAACTAGAGCAAGGAGCCATGCCTGCATAATCAAGACAGTTAGCTACATTAAACAAAAACAAAAATCAGAGAAAAGAAAATAGCAATCAAAGAATAAAAGAACTGAACTCAAATTCTGTTCATTAACGGACTTCCAAACAAGAGAGCTCTTACACAATCAGACCTTCAACAAATATGTGCCAAACAGAAACACTTACAGCAACCAAATCTTCAAGTGACTCAAGTTCCCAATCCCATTTTAAAGCTAATTCAGGCAGCATGATATTTCAAATCTCCAGTGGATTCAAAAAATTGCTCCATCATAGAGAATATCAGCCTACTGCTTGTTTTAGATAGTGGAACACCCTGCTGCCTATTCAGTGAGTTACGACAACTGTCTTACATTCAAAATTGCACGAAGCAAACTATCTCATTTCTCAACCTGAGCTGATTTGATTAGTTTTACATAATCAGGTAGAACTTAAGATCAAAAGCTAGCTCTTGAAGTGGGGGTGCCCTCATGCTTATATTTCATATTACTTCGGTACCCAAATGATGTGGGACTTCACTTCACACCCTCCGTCATACGCAGCTTGCTCTCTCGGCAGCGCTTGCTGTGTGCAGAGCAGAGACAAGCATGACACACCCTATCCATCTTTGGTACCTAGCTTGATTAACACGTTACTTTGGTACCTAGATCTTATAAACTTTATATTACTTCGGTACCCAGGCGATATAGGATTTCGCTTCACAATAAGAAGTCCATCATTGTACATTATGTCCAACCAATTTAAACTCAAAAAACTGCTTTCTTCTTGTTTTGGCCAAGGAAAAAAAAAAAACTTTTGCAAACACAACCGTTTATCCATACACCTGACCACAAATTGAAGCTTGGTCATAATTATTTATACCAAATGAAGAGAAAGAAAACGAAGTAGTGACAGATATCGGGGTTACAAGAACAGTCAAAAACTGTTTGGATGGTACACGAAACGTGCAACACGTTATGAGAACTCTTTCTGGATATACAAACTTTAATGAGACCTGAAACTAAACATCCCATGAAGTAAACCCAAATTGCAAGCAACCCGACGCATGAAAAGAGAGAACTTTCAAAAACCCATGTACCAAACATCAAAATTGTGCACAACCCATCAAATTAAATCCAACTACTTATCCAATTTCAAAAACCCAGAAGAATATAATCACCAGTTTAATCCTGGGGTCCACGGTATGCAAGAACGTGGTTGGGGACGAGATGAACTGGCAAATGGGACTAGACGTTGCTCCAGCTATCAACCTCAGGACCTTATCAGCTGAAAAAACATTTTTTGGTAACCATTTCTCCCAATTCCTGCTGCCACTGCCAGTATCTGCTGCACATCTGATTTGGGTTTTTAGCAGAGTTCGATGGAGTGAGAATTGGAGCCTATGTTTGTAGGTGTCTGGGGTGAATTGGTGATTGAGGAATGGAGGGCATTGGATTTTGGAGGTGTGGTGGAAAGGGGGAGAAGGGAGTGAGAGGATTTGGCAGGTGAGGGGGAATCCAGTACAATACATTTGTTGCAGTCGAGACTCGAGAGAGTTTTTTGGTTGCAAGGGAAGGTGGGAGAAGGTATTGTTTTGGATTCGTTGCAACCCCGGGTGAGAAATTATTAATTAATTGAATGCTCGTGGAAATGATTTTGAAATCAGCAGTGGTACAGTCACCGACCTTGGTGACCGGCCACCGATCGCGTGTGGAGTTCACTTCGGGTCCCGCACGAATGACCCAAGCTGCTCAATAATTTAAAAAAAAAAATCGAGTGGGCTACGTGAGAAATAAGCTCAATCCGATGTTCCAAACTTTCATTTTTGAACGGCTCGGATTATCTGATTTTGGAACAGCTCGGATCGAGTACACACACATCGTATTGAGCTTATTTCATACGTAGACCACTCGGTTTTTTTTTTTTTAAATTATTGAGCGGCTCGAATCATTCGTGCGGGATCCGAAGTGAACCCCACACAGGGTCGGTGGCCGGTCACCGACCCTCCCGATCGATAACTGTAGTGTTTCTGTTTTGAAATACCGCCACGTTATATCCCGAAGACCTAAAGAACCACAAAATCACGGAAAGTAAAGAGTAGACCTGAAGTACCGCGTAGGGGTGACCTGGTAAAGAAGAAGCCTAAAGGAAGAACTTGGCAGGTGCCCTAATACTCGGGGGAGAACCTTTTCTTTTTTTTAGAGAATAATTGCTCGTGATTTGCAGGGTCCTAGTACGTTTTATCTAAATTGAATTAAAAAATTGATTTTGACACTCCACGTTTAATCATTGTCATTTTACTTTTTGTCAAAAGTCTTATGTGAAATTATTAAATTACATTTTATTTGGTTAGTGTTCGTTGACTTTTTCACGCATAAAAATATATTGTTGTAATTTCAAATAAAAAATAAATAAAAAAAAGAGTGCCAAAATCAATTTCTATTATTCACAATAAAAAAACAGAAATGATTTTAATACTTCAGTTTTTTTATAATCACATGTTAAATTTTATTTTAAGCGTGATTTAAAAATAATGCTATGTGAATTTTGAACAACAAAAAGACAAATTTTGTCGAATCAAATTTTTTTTTGTGTTTGTTGAAAGACTCTTATATCTATACAGAAATTTTAGATACTACAACGAGTTTGGGCCTCGCTCATTAATTCCAAGCTCAAAAATTTATTCTGCATTATGTAGTTTGTAAATTTTGATGAGACCATCTTTGCAGTAATTCAAATTACTCATACAAAGCTAGATAACCTACTGAACAAAATGTTCATTTTGGGAATACACCTTCGAAAGAAATTCCCTATAATCATGTGATTATCAATTTGAATTGACGATTAGACCATCTTTGTAGACAAGAATTCACAAAAATCATACTGAGAATGATCTTTATATTCCCAAAAATAAATTTCTGAGTTTTCTCTGGGCCGGGCTGGGCTGGCAACACTTCAGCTTGAAGGATAAGTGACCAATCAACTTCTTGGCCCACCAGAGTTTTTCTTTTATTTCGTTTGGGATCAAATTTGAGTGCTTCTATAATGTTATACATATATCAGGCTAGTATATGAAGCTTTGGGTAACTATTGAGGGAAAATGACGGTTAATGACGTATTTTGATAATTAATATCCGTTAAGGATATTTTCAGCATTAACAAATACTTTCAGCATGTCTTTGACGGATATTAATTATCAAAACACGTTATGGACTGTCATTTTCCCATTATTGAGTGCTTTAGCAAAATTCTCTTTAACCCTAGCATTCATTCCGACTATATATATATATATATATATATATATATATATATATATATATATGAGTCTCCTTCTCCTAAGGATCACCTTATTTTAATAAAATAAGGACCTCCATTTTTCGATCAAATTTTGATGATCCGAGCCGCTCAATGTATTCAGAACGTAATTTTAAAGGTACCCGCGAGAAATCAACAAAAAAAAAAACCGGGAAGGGTTTCATCCGAGCAGTTTTTTTTATATTTTTATCAAACGGTTCAAATAAAAACTGCTCAAATCAAGCCCTTCCCGATCATTTTTTTTGCCGATTTCTCCCGGGTACCCTTAAAATCACGTTCTGAACATATTGAGCGGATCGGATCATCGAAATTCAATTGAAAAATGAGAGAAATGGGGAGGTCCTTATTTTAGTTAAAATAAGGACCTCCTTTTGAAAATAACTGTATATATATACACACACATATACACGTACGTACGTAACATTATATTGCTAGCCCTAGTGTTGCAACGTATCCAAGCCCCACCATCTTCCTTAAAAACAGAGAAGACAAAACCCTAGCCCCATAAACAAATCTTCATCAAGGGAGAATGGAAAGGAAGAAAAAAAATAGTACATCAAAAGGAGAATCAAGTTTCCGATATATTATTATTCCAGAAGAAATCGTCGTCGAAATACTCTCAAGATTACCCCTCCATTATCTTCTCCGATTCAACTGTGTTTCCAAGCAATGGCGTTCTTTGATCTCTAACATATCCGCCGCCAAAACTGGATAACCGACGGTTCTCCTTGGATCCAAATCGAGAGTACATTCCTTTTCACCTCAATCCATTGACCGACACCAACAAGAAGTTCAAGTGAAAAGCGTTGATGTTCCTTGGGACGTCAAGAACAAATACTTTGACAGCTTTCGAATCTTAGGATCATGTAACGGGCTGTTGCTTATGAATTTAGACGAGGACTTGTTCTTGTGGAATCCGCTGACTACATTCTTCAAGAAAGTCCTAGCATATTTCAGATTGGGTGATGAGGACTACAGTGCTTGTTCCGGGCTTTGCTATGACTCCACCAATGACGAGTACAAGGCCGTTCTTGCTCTTACCCACGGGAGTCCAAGTTTTGCCGGTGAATTGGTTGTGGTTGGTAGTTTCAGAAACAAAAGTTGGACAGTGGTTGATATCCCCTACACGACATGTTCAGTGACTTTAGGGCCCATAGTCGACGGAAATCTTCACTGGTTTGCTTCTAAGAACGATTCAGGTACTCATTTCCTTTCACCCCACCAAATTATTTGCTTCAATGCCCATACAGATAAATTCGAGGAGGTACAATTGCCAGAGCCTAGAGGAGAGGACGGAGATATCATTTGTGGATTGGGAGTTTTGGATGGATACCTTTGTATGTCTCGATCTGGCTGCCCCGGCAATAGTGAAAGCAATGTTGAGGTATTGATAATGAAAGAATACGGTGTGAAAAATTCTTGGGCTATCCGATTCGTCATTTCACATGGTTTTACCTTTAATCACTATGATATGTTAGTGCCGTTAGGTTATACTAAGAATGGTGAAGTTATAACTGAGGTTTACGTGGATTACGGTTGGCATATAAGGGCGTTCAATATGACTGACAATTCCCATAGGAGAATTTCAATAGCAGAGGACAGTTGGCATATAAGGGCGCTCACTATGACTAACAATTCCCGTAGGACAATTTCAATAGCAGGGGAGGACATCTATTTTCCTACTGTTGTGCATGAGGAAAGTTCGATTACACCTCCCGACTAAGACTGGGAAGAGGAAGAGCGGAAAGGAGAAGCGACATATGTGGAACAAAGTAATCATAAGTACCCGCTGAAAATGAAAAAGGGCAAGGATGGTTACTGGACCTAGAAACACATAGAATCTTGAAGAGGATCAACATGCATGGAGGGCCAAACTCGAAAGAATTCCAATCTCATTCTCTTATCTTTTTCTACTTTAATAATCTTTACCATAACCTTGGATTGTTTTAGACAGCTAAAGTGGAATTTTCATTTCCTTTTTTGTTTATTCTAAGTATATTATTTGGTGGTTAACAGCTAGGAATGGATTGAGCATTATTTTCAAGTTTCTGCTTGTGTATGTATGCTGTTGATTTGAAAGGCACAACAGAGAGTAAGCATGTGATCCGTATATCTTGAGAGAATGGATTTTGAATGCATGGCATACACTTACTGATCCATACATGAAGAATTAATTAGAGGTTTTGCTTACATATTTTTTTGATGGGCAAAGAAAGGATTTTCATACCATTAAAAATGATACAAAAGAGAAACCATGTAGTGATACTACGTAAGAGGGACTTGAAGAGTCTTTTGACTCTATGTTTAGATAACAATTGCCAAAGTCGAATGTTCTTGTGTTGAATTCAGAAAATAAGCTTTTGGATTTCTTTTGTCTCTATGTTTAGAGGTCTTGTGGATGCCGATTGACTTTGGAAATGTCAAAGTTATCACGAAAAGCTGCCAAATTTGAGTCAAGATTAGAGTTGCGGAAAATACAATACTCTTGAAAGCTAATTTTGTTGAAAATGTTTCGAGGAATGTAAAATTTTCACATCCAACTTTCGTTGATTGTGTTTTGATTTTGTCTCTAATGCACATGAAGATAAGAAAGTGCTAGCATATTTCCAATTGCGTGATGAGGTCTACCCAGTTTGTTCCGGTCTTTGCTATGACTCCACCAGTGACGAGTACAAGGCCGTTCTTGCGCTTGCCCATCAAATTCCGGAGTATGGTGGTGAATTCGTTGTTGTTGGTAGTCTTAGAAGCAAAAGTTGGACACAGATTGGCTTCCCCTACATGGTTCGTACAGTGAATTCAGGGCCCATAGTCAATGGAAGTCTTCACTGGTTTGCCTCAAAGAACAATTCAGGCGGTTATTTCCTTTCACCGCATCAAATTATTTATTTTAATACACATATGACTATATTCGAGGAGGTACCAATGCCAGATCCTAGAGGAGAGGACGGGGATATCATTCACCGATTGGGTGTTTTGGATGGATACCTTTTTATGTCTCGCTCGGTCTGTCCAAGCGATAGTGAAAGCAATGTTGAGGTATTGATAATGAAAGAATATGGTGTGAAATATTCTTGGACTATTTTGTTCGTCGTTCCTGATGGTTTGACCTTTAGTAGTTATGATACATTGGTGCCATTAGGTTATACAAAAAATGGTGAAGTTCTCACTAAGGTTAACCTATTGGTGGTCCAAGGTTGGCATATTAGGGCATTCAATCTGACTGACAATTCCCATGGGAGAATTTCAATACGAGACTCTTTGTATGTGAATGATTCTTTTTGTGCTATTATTGCGAATGAGGAAAGTTTGACGACACCTGCCGACTATGATTGGGACGAGGAATAGCAGAAAGAAGAAGCGACGTATGTGGAAGTATTTATGGCTCGCGGAAAATGTAAAAGGACATGAATGGTTACTGGACCGCGGAGTACATCGAATCTTGAAGAGGAACAGTCTGCAATCTGTATAGAGAGCCAAACTCGAAAGAAGTTCACATCAGATTCGGAATAAAGTGAGTAGATATTTCTGGTTCGGGGAGAAACTCGTGAATGTTAATCGCATTTTCTCTATCTTTCTTCTCCAATCAACAGCATGCATGATCTAGATTGTCTTAGATACCTAAAGCAGTCTTTCCTTTTTCCGTTATTTGAAGTCATTCTTATACTGTTGTTAATAAAATCAAAGGAATGGAGCAATTCAAGTCTCTGTGACTCTGTGTATGTGCTTTTGATTTTAATGGCACAAGACTGATTAAGCATGTGTTCCGCATTCCATGATAGACTGGATTTTTAATCGCATACCGCAATGATATATCCTCTCCTGCCTTGCACAATATTGCCCACATTAGTCGGCCAAACTCTATGGACTTCCATATAGCTAGCCTATATGATATACGTCACACATCCTTGCATTGATGCTACTATGCTAGACAAGCTCGCTTAATTGTGAAGTTCAGAAACACATATATGCCCCAACTGTTTTAGGAAGCTTTGTAAAGGTAGGGTCATGATCTATTATGAATAACACTAAACTTTGAGTCGCAAAGTGATGTGGAAATGGTGACCACCCATCCGGGCATCTACTGGAACTCTATCGAAATTCGGCCTCGTAGCTTGCACCATAATAAGGCTGGGGTGTGACACATACACTAATCTTCGACATTTATCTCAACGCTAGAGGTCTGAATTCCCATTCGGTCCTGAGACGGACTAGGGATTTGTGGATAGCAACATTCAGACTTCTCAATGCATGGACCTCCTTAGTAAAGTGGCCTCAATAGCTTTGGTTTTCGTCTGGAACGGCCGAAAGGAGTTCGTTTTGAACAAAATTGCGGTGAATCCATCAGGTACTATTGTTCGAGCAGGAATTGCTATGCCTGAATTTGATTCTGCATATATTAACTCTGAAGTCCATATGGATGCTCATCCAGCGGATTTCCCAGTTTGTTCGAAATTTGAAAAGCTCCGGACACAGGGGAGTTAAAAATTGCGATGCAGCTGTTAATAGAAATGTACATGATGCTAAAGTTGCGGTGGTAATGAGAAACCACAGGGGTATGAATGGTCAGTAGTGAAATTATCTCTTCTAGCCTGGGTGGCCAGGGACTTGGGGAGCTTCATTCTATCAGGCTCGGGTGCGAAATGGCAAAATCTCTCGGTATCTCAAGTGTGTCTATCGAATCGAATAACAAGCAAGTGATCGCCTAAAGTGTCTCAAAGCTGGTTCTGCCTTGGGAATGAGAGATGCTGCCAAGCAAATCATGCGAGCCATCGATTGCCGAGATGAGGCCGCTTTGCACTGCTCTACAAGGAGATGCTTGACTCCCATTCCCTCAGATATCCGGAATCTCATCCAAATTTATGGTTTCTCTCTCAAATGGATTCGAAGAGGCGCAAACAAAGTGGTTCACAAAGTAGCAGCTCTCAGGAGAAATCCTCCTCGGTCTGTTGTGTTGGCTTTATGTTTAGATGTTGGTGTCTCTTTGTAAGTCCTTGTGGCAATATCTGAGGATAAAAAAATTTCATCTCCTCTAAAAATACATTAGTATTTGTTAGAGATTTTTAAAATAAAAGAGTCATCGTTTTGGTTTTGTAAAATTTTCTTGTTTCCTTAGAATGCTTGTTTTGTAAAATTTCCTTGTTTCCTTAGAATGCTTGTTTTTCTGTTTGTGAGCTTTGTTCCACATTGGTTAATTGAGAGATGTTGGAGTGGTATATATTAGGAAACATTCCTAATATGAATAAACAATGATCTAGTGTGGTACAGCCCTATGGTGCGAAATCGGCGAAGCCGGTGCGTAGCCAATACACACTCGCATGCGCACGCGGCATGGGCTGTGGTGCCTTAGCGGCGCACTTAGCACATCAGCGCTAGGTGCCATTTTTTATTGCGAGTTAGCAGTAAGGTGGCGTGGCAGGTGAGTCACATGGGACGGTTCCGATCGGGTGTAACTCGAGCCTACGGGTGCACTGGTTCGTAGAGTTGCAACCACAGCCGTCAACCGCGAATGGGCACGATCCAACGGATTGGATCAATTCTGATTGGGTGTGAATGAAACAGTACACTAGCAATATTCCATATACTCGTATATTGCTAGCCTAGAGTTAGCAACGTATTACGTACCCAAGCCCAACGTTCCTCCTCCTTAAAAACAGGGGGAAAAAAAACCCTAGCTCCATAAACAATTTTGAAGCAAGAATGGGAAATATTATCAAGAGCAGTGCATCGATAGCATCAAAAGCAGAATCACATGTTACTATTCCAGAAGAAATCATTGTCCAAATACTATCGAGGTTACCCCTCGGTTCTCTTCCCCGATTCACCTGCATTTCCAAGCAATGGCATTCTTTGATCTCTAACATAATCGTCGCAAAAACCGGATCACCGAAGGTTCTCCTTTTATCTGACTCGAGAGCATATTCCTTTTCTCCTCACTCCATTCACCAAAACCAGCAACACGAAGTTGATGTGAACAGCATTCATGTTCCTTGGAAATTGAGTGATTCCGGCGATCACGAGTTTAAAATATTGGGATCGTGTAATGGGCTGGTGCTTATGCACATCGATGATGACTTGTTCTTGTGGAATCCACTGACTAGATTCTTCAAGAAAGTTCTAGCATCTGACCGAGTGTGTGACCGTGGGAGAACCACGTACCGTGTTTGTTCTGGGCTTTGCTATGACTCCACCGGTGACGAGTACAAGGCCGTTCTAGTGAATTCTTCTCTAACCCCTGGTTATGGTGATGAATCTGTTGCAGTTGGTAGTTTCAGAAGTAAAAGTTGGACGACGATTGCCTTCCCCTACCATGTTCCCTTGTGGGATTCGTGGAATATAATAGTCAACGGAAATCTTCATTGGTTTGCCTCTGAGAACGATTCAGGTGGTTATTTTCTTTCACCCCGTCAAATTATTTACTTCGATGCCCATATGGATAAATTCGAGGAGGTACCAATGCCAGAGCCTAGAGGAGAGAACGGAGATATCATTTGTGGATTAGGAGTTTTGGATGGAAACCTTTGTATGTCTCGCTTGGACCGTCCAGGAAATAGTGAAAACAATGTTGAGGTACTGGTAATGAAAGAATATGCGGTGGCGAAGTCCTGGACTATACTGTTTGTAGTTTCAGATGGTTTAAACTTTGATCTCCATGAGTTGGCGCCCTTAGGTTATACAAAGAATGGTGAATATCTGACTAGGGTTTCGACATGGAAGTACGTCAGGTATGATAGGCATATAAGAGCATTCAATCCGATTGACAATTCCCATCGGAAAATTACAATTCCAGATGATGCTAGATTTTACATAATTGTGCAAGAGGAAAGTTCGATTACACCAGCTGACTATGGTTGGGAAGAGGAAGATCTGAACTGGGAAGCGACATACGTTGTAAATATTTATACTGGTCACTCGTGGAAAATGAAAAAGGGCAGCGATGGACGTTACTGGAGACATGCATAAATTCTTGAAGAGGAACAACATGGATGCATGGAGGGCCAATTACCTGAAAGAATGCGAATCAGATTCGGAATATAGAGGACAAATTTTTTTTTTTTTCTCATTTTCTATCTTCTCTAATTTTCAACGAATTTTTGATTGTTTTATATAGCTAAATGGGTTTTCGTTTCGTTTCCTTTTTCTTGAATATATCGATCTGATGTTATTCATCATTGTCAAAGATGAATTAAATTTCTTTTTTGCAGATAAAAAAAATGATATTATTTACATAATTCTTTGAGAATGTAAGCTAAAATAAGGTTGTTTTTTGTTCTTCATATGATATATGCACTTGGAATTTATTAACAGAACGAATCAATTCAGATAACCTGTAGTAGCTACCGGGCAATCTTGTTCGACACGTTATTTCTTCAAGAAAAGCTCCCATCTAGGATCACCACAAGTATTTGAGAAGAGATAGTTTGTGATTCTCGTAGTACGTATCTCGTCCTCGTAAATTTGGAATTAGAGTTTTTTCTCAGCCAATCTCTTTGGTGCCTCTTCTGCGGATGCATGCCTCCTCTCCTTCCTTCGTCTTATCTCATCTCGGGTGAGATCTTTGATTTGGTCTCTGGTGTACGTACTCCCACGCGATAAGGGCACAAAATAGCTTTGTGTTTTTGTTATTTTCAGCTTTCTTGGATGCGGATCTGTTTAGAATGCATATGCGAAAATGGAATCGTGTGTCGTTTTTGTGGTTCCCATATTATTCTGATGATTGTCCAGAAGGACTTGATCATGGATGCAGTACCTGTTTTGGTCTCATTCTGGCATGCACGTTCTTCTTCAAGCCGATATCGGGCTGTTACTTTCATCTTGTACTGATTTTGTTGTTTGTAACGAGGGGGTAGTTTTATTGATTTTGTTAGTATGTGCTATGTTATCTCCCTTTGGCGAATGTTGTGTGGACTATGGAATTGGTTCTCAGGAAAAATGAAGTGAGGTGAAGTAAAAGAAAAATATTTTTTTTTGTGTGTTCTTTGAACAAGAAATTTTGTAAGAAAACAAGTATTCCTTCATTTCGGCAAGATCTATTTTGTAAGAAAATGTTTTCTAGTGAAAAAATTTAAGTTGTGCGTCATACAACTTTCTGGTAATATTGAATACCCAGAAAGATACTAGCAATTTTCTTATCCTTTCTCATCATTTCCGTATAACTGAACGGGGCCAAATGGGTTGTAATTGTCCGGGTGTGTGTGAGTGCCAACTTTCTAATTGGGATGCATATGGCCCATTGTGATGCCGTTTTTGCCTCTTGGTCTTGATTACTCTTTGTCATTTGTTTCCAATGTTAGCATAGTTTTTTTGATTATTAAAAACAATGCTGTTAATTCTCTTGGAGCATACAAATTCCTCCTGCAGCTTAACTGCCTAATTGGCATTATCGCGAGAGATAGCAGTGGATTATAATTATAATTATAATTAGCTAGTTTATGGCGCATTGGTAGAATTTCGGCTTCTTCAGCCATCTCGTTGAAGCATGGGCTCTTCGGATTGCTTGCCTCACTGCTCTGGAAATGAACTGCTCGAAAGTAATTTTTGAATCCGACTGCCTGAAGCTAATTAACTGTTTTAAAGATCCAAAATCCCCTGGCCCTTGGGTAATCAGTGCTGTGGTGGATGATATTCAGAAGTACTGGGCAAAATCTAGGAACTGGGCTTTCACGTGGTGTTGCAGAGAGAGCAAAGTTGAGCATTGGTTAACATCTAAATGTTGAGAAAGTCTATAATACACACTCCTTAAAAGTGTGTACCATATGCACATATTTTATGGTTCATTCATACCATTTTAGTATGTGTATCGTAACTTTTGTTCTAAAACTCATAACTTTTTAACAATACAATTTGTAATATTTTCATTAGGATTCATAACATTTTTAGAATTCATAACTTTTATACTAAAATCGTAATTTTTTAGCAATACGATTTGTAACATTTTCTCTATGATTCATAACATTTTAAGGGTGTGTATTGTAGTCTTTCCCCTAAATGTTTTTGTAGAAATTTTGTTTGTTAGCCAGGATGTATTGCATCTGGGCTTGAAATTTTGATCAGCAATTATGTATTCCGCTAATTTTTGTTCTATATAAATATGATCTCATAAAAGAAAAAGAAACATGTTGTTCCTTTATTGTTGGGATGGCTTATTTAGTGCCCTTAGGCATTTCCACATGAACCAAACTTCTACTTTACCAAAAGCCAAAAAAAAAAAAAAAAAAATACTAAAGATGAAAAAAATCAAACAGTTGTTTTTTTTTTCTTTCTAAAAGTTGTCTTATATGAACTTTTTTTAACATCGTTCACATTTTTATAATTTTTTGATTCCTCTCGTTGAGAAGAATGATTAATCCAAAAAAATAAGACAAAAAGATAGACAAAAAGTTGCAAAAAATTAAAAAAATACAGGAAAAGTTTTAGACAAAAAAAGTTTACAAGAACTTTGTTTCGTTATTAATATTTCTACGTTGTGGTAATATTTCTACAATCACTGATTGTTGAGTTTGATTTAGCTGTTGTAAACTTTCACATAACTAACGCGTGTCCTATGCCATTGTTAAAATTTAATGAAATTTTTTAGATTTATGTCATATTTTTTAGATTAATTATCCATCTCAACAAGAGGACTCTAAAAAGTAAAAAAAAAAATTATTTGTGTCTACCCAAATAATGTGTCTACTCATGATCCCCTGCCATTCTGTTTACACTTTGAAGCAATTCTAATATATAGAGGAACAATTTTTTTTTATGACTCAGGTGTTCGGATCAGCTTATACGTACCTTAACTGATCCTGTGGGCCTAATCTCACTGCCCACTTACGAGAAGCCCAATTAAATCCTAAACAATTACTTCATATAGATTGACCCCAAAATAGTTGATAAACTCCTTGGGAATATTGGGGAGCAATTTCAATCTGATTTCATATACCTGAACTTGTAAGGAAATCTTAAAAATTCCACAATAATGTATTAATTATGTGGGGTTTTATATTTTAATTTATAGGGGAGTATTTTTTTTTTTCCCAAAAAAAGGTAGACACGGTAATTACACTTAAAGCTAACCCTAACATGCCGACTATCTTTATATATAACGATAACGATACATATAGCAGTAGCCTCCTCCCTCATCTTCTTAAAAAAGAGAACAATGGAAAGGAAGAGAAATAGGGTTCCGGATCCGAGAAGTAGGTCAGCTGAAAGAAAAAGGAGGGGGAAGAAGGAAAAGAACTACACATCAGAAGCAGAATCATGTTTTCCAAACATTATTCTTCCGGAAGACATCGTTGTCGAAATCCTCTCGAGATTATCCCTCGGTTCTCTTACCCGATTCACCTGCGTTTCCAAGCAATGGCGTTCTTTGATCTCTAATATATGCGCCACGAAAACCGGATCACCGACAGTTCTCCTTATATCCAAGTCGAGGGCATATTCCTTTTCACCTCACTCCGTTGACAGGAACAACCGAAAAGAAGTTCATGCGAAAAGTGTTTATGTTCCTTGGAACAAGATTGAAAAATACATTAACCAGTTTAGAATATTGGGATCATGTAACGGTTTGCTGCTTATGCATATAGACGAGGACGTGTTCTTGTGGAATCCATCGACTACATTCTTCAAGAAAATGCTAGCATATGAAGAATTGCGTGATCAGGGCTACGGTGTTTGTTCCGGGCTTTGCTATGACTCCACCAGTGACGAGTACAAGGCCGTTCTTGCGCTTGCCCATGAAACTCCAGATTACGGTGGTGAATTCGTTGTGGTCGGTAGTTTTAGAAGCAAAAGTTGGACAGTGATTGACTTCCCCTACATGCTACCTTCAGAGAATATGGGGCCCATCGTCAATGGAAATCTTCATTGGTTTGCTTCTCATAAGAGCGATTTAGTTAGTCGATTCTTTTCACCCCATCAAATTATTTTCTTTAATGCACAAATGGATAAGTTCGAGGAGGTACCAATGCCAAAGCCTATAGGAGAGGATGGAGATATCCTTTGTGGGTTGGGAGTTTTAGATGGATACCTTTGTATGTCTCGCTCGGACTGTCCAGGTGATTGGAAAAGCAATGTTGAAGTATTAATAATGAAAGAATACGGTGTTAAAAGTTCTTGGACTATTTTGTTCGCAGTTTCAGATGACCGTTTCGCCTTTGAACTTCATCGTCCATTGGTGCCATTAGGTTATACAAAGAATGGTAGAGCTCTTATTAAAGTTAACTACCGGGGTGGTTATATAAGGGCATTCGATCTGACTGACAAATCCCACAGGAGAATTTCAATACCAGAGCATCACTATTTACATGTTATTGCGCACGAGGAAAGTTTGATTACACCTACGGACTATAATTGGGAAGAGGAAGATCTGAAAGGGATAGCAACATACGTGCAAGATAGTTCTCACTCACGGAAAATGATCATGAAAAAGGGCGGCAGAGGTGGTTGCTGGAGGAGCTTGGATTACTGGATGAGCTTGAATTACGAGATCATGAGCTCAGAATGCGAATCAGATTCGGAATAAAGAGAGTGAGTGATTTGTGGTTAGGGGCGAAGCTGGTTATGTTAATAGCTCGTTCTCTTTTATCTCTTTCTTCTTTAATCTTCACCATAACTTGGATTCGTTAGACAAGAAGTAGTTTTTTCGTTACCTTTTTTTTTTTTGGCTCTTTTCATTGGCATTTTTTTGTTCTTATAAATCTTTGAAAAGGATTACAAATTACGATTCGACGGATCAATGGGCACAACGGCATACCAACCCAAGAACCAAACCGAACACCTGCTGAAACAACCCAAATAAACTACAACCAAAACAACCTAAAGCCGAAAGAAAAAAATCGAAGCTCAAAGAACAAACCGAAGGGTTGTTATCTAGCTCCCTGACCGGAAACACCAAAAAAATAAACGAAAAACCGAATACAAAAAAGGATGGCTCTAAGTTACGAATTTTGTGGCTGACTGTTTACGATTGCTTTAATACACAATTGGGTGTTGTTATGCTATCTCCCTTTGGGTCCCAGTCTCTCAGATAGCATGTGATTTTTCGGGTGCGTGAGTACGTGTCAACATAGTTGGGATGCATTTGATCCACAGTGACACCGTTTTTGCCTGTGTCCCGCTTAATCGTTGTAATTTGTTTCTGCAAAAAAGAAATGCCATTCCCTTATTGTAGGAGGGCTTAGATATAGTGCCCTTAGGCATTCCATGTGCCCCAAGCCTCTACTCCAGCACACATGGATGTTGAATTCATATATTTAAATAATTTTCCCATCGTTAATTGCAACTCTAGAATAGTACGAAGTATTAAAAAAAAAGAGATTCCATGATATCCTTCTCTATGTATTCGGATTGGTCACATTTCTCTTTATCGAGAAATCGAAGTAGCCATAATGGAAGCCTGGACGTTGTAGACAATTATAGACTTTGAGGTAACCCGAAGGATTTGGCCAAGCCGCCAAGTTGTCATGCTCGAAAACTTAGGGGTTTGCTCTCTTTTAAAGTTTTAAGTTCATTTGAAACTTCTGATGGGCTTTCAACTTTTTTTTGGAGTTATTCCATAAAAAGTTTTGCTCTGATTTTATTTGGATTTCCCACAAGTAGTTGGTGATGGGATTAGTTCTCCAAAACTAATCGAGGTGCGGGTAAACTAGCACGGAGTTATAAAACAAAAAAGTACAGATTTCGAGGTATTTGCATATTCAAGATATCACTCCAGATCCCCTCAGGGATCCCGGACTGAAGGCCTGGTGCGGGACTCAATCGTACACCGTTGGATCTCAGCCAACGGCTGAGATTTTCAAATAGAACTCGCGGGTAAAATGGGGATTGGGTCGGGTAAAAACTATAGGATCCGGGTTCTAACAAAACCCTATCTCACCCGGACTCCTTGCATTTTTACTGCTTTTGTACGAGACCACCAAGAGAGAGAGTGAAGAAGAAGAAGAAAACGAACCAGACACAGATGATGAACAAGAACAAGATCGATCTGGAGAAGAAGATCGAAGCAAATCCAAACCAGGTATATTTCTCTCTCAAATCTCTGGCTTGTATCTCTCTCAATCGGACTGCAAATTAGTTTTTTTTCCCTTGTTTTTAACCAGATCGACGAAGAACGAAGAAGAAGAAGAAGAAGCAGATTGAACCAGAGAAGAAGAACGAAGAACGGAGACAAACCAGGTATCTCTCTTTCCCTCTTCGAACCTATTTTTTGCATTTTTAGGGCTTCGAACGAGATTATTTTATGTGTTTTTCTGCAAGATTTATTTAGGGCTTCGAAATATTCAGGTCTTCATTTGTGAAACACGAATTGACTAACAATCTCATTTGGCCTAGGGCTTGATTTCGATAATACAAAATCCATTTTTTATATAAAAAAAATAGCTAATTTCTATATGTCTTGCTGTTACTCTTAAAATCAAATCACGTTCTGATCACTTTGATCAGCTCGGATCGTCACAATTCACTTGGGAAAGGGAAATCCCGCATGGTAAGGCCGTGCGAAATCCCTCATTGGATCCTAAGTCCTTGATTAATTTTAGAACACGTATATTGGGTTTGTTTGGGTTCTTTTTGGTCAGGTCCAAGTAGTTTCTAGGAACGTGTTCTATTGGGGCCTGGCCCTTTTGGGTGTTTTTGGGCTTAGTCCCATTTCTTTTCCTTCTTCATTCAACTCTTGGTCTGATTCTCTTCCCCCTCTCTCACTTGATGTACTACTTATCAAGTGTTCATAATAAAATTTTTTTTGCCGATTAAAAGAAAGTTTAACCTTTTTTTAATAGTGAAATGGGATATTTTAATCAAGAAGATCACAAAAAAAAAAAACTGAGTTTACAAGCATTGAGTTTTCGACCCCAAAATTTTCTTAAATTTAAGGGCCCCAGAATTCTATGGTACACAAAGGTAAGATTATTAACTCCATCCAACAAATTAAGGCCAACCCATTCTAAAGTTTTGGTTCTGAGAAACAGAAATATTTTGACCCGAAGTTCGCCCCCATAAAACAACAACTAAAGCTTCTTGGTCCATATTTTGTTCTTCAACTAGAAAGCACGAAGAAACAGTAAAAAAGAGCACACCTATTTTTTTACCTAGTAAAAATACTAACTCGTTCTAGAAACGGAAAATAAGTATTTACTTTTTAAAAAGATAATTTCAAGTTAAAAAATATTTTGTCTACGCAAATAATGTATCTACTCATGATCCCTTGCCACTCTGTTTATACTTTGAAGCAATTCTAATATATAGGGGAACAATTTTTTTTTTTTTATGACTCAAGTGTTAGGGTCAGATTACGCGCATCTTAATTGATCCTGTGGGCCTAATCTCATTGCCCACTTGCGAGAAGCCTAGTTAAATCCTAAACAATTGCTTCATATAGGCTAGCCCCAAAAGAGTTGATAAACCCCTTAGGAATATGGGGGAGCAATTTCAATCTGATTTCATATACCTGAACTTGTAAGGAAATCTAAAATATTCCACAATAATGTATTAATTATGTGGGGGTTTTATATTTTAATTTATAGGGGAGTTTTTTTTTTCCTATGTAGACAAGGTAATTAAAGCTAACCCTAACATGCCGACTATCTTTATATCTTACGATACATATATATAGTAGTAGCCTCCTCCTTCGTCTTCTTAAAAAAGAGAACAATGGGAAGGAAGAGAAATAGGGATCCGGATCCGAGCAGTAGGTCAGCAGAAAGAAAAAGGAGGAGGAGGAAGGAAAAAAACTACACATCAGAAGCAGAATCATGTTTTCCAAACATTATTCTTCCGGAAGACATGGTCGTCGAAATCCTCTCGAGATTATCCCTCCGTTCTCTTACCCGATTCACCTGCGTTTCCAAGCAATGGCGTTCTTTGATCTCTAATATATGCGCCACGAAAACCGGATCACAGACGGTTCTCCTTATATCCAAGTCGAGAGCATATTCCTTTTCACCACACTCCGTTGACAGGAACCACCGAAAAGAAGTTCATGCGAAAAGGGTTTATGTTCCTTGGAAAAAGATTGAATTATACAGTGCGAAGTTTAGAATATTGGGATCATGTAACGGGCTGCTGCTTATGCATATAAACGAGGACGTGTTCTTGTGGAATCCACTGACGACATTCTTCAAGAAAATGCTAGCGTATGAAGAACTGAGTGATGTCGACTACGGAGTTTGTTCCGGGCTTTGCTATGACTCCACAAGTAACGAGTACAAGGCTGTTCTTGCGCTTGCCCATGAAACTCCGGATTACGGTGGTGAATTCGTTGTGGTTGGTAATTTCAGAAGGAAAAGTTGGACAGAAATTGACTTCCCCTACATGCTACCTTCAGAGCATATGGGGCCCATCGTCAATGGAAATCTTCACTGGTTTGCTTCTAAGAAGCATTCATTTAGTCGATTCCTTTCACCCCACCAAATTATTTTCTTTAATGCACAAATGGATAAATTCGACGAGGTACCAATGCCAGGGCCTAGAGAAGAGGACGGAGATATCCTTTGTGGATTGGGAGTTTTAGATGGATACCTTTGTATGTCTCGCTCGGACTGTCCAGGTGAATGGAAAAGCAATGTTGAGGTATTAATAATGAAAGAATACGGTGTTAAAAGTTCTTGGACTATTTTGTTCGTAGTTTCAGATGACCGTTTTGCCTTTAAACTTCATCATCCGTTGGTGCCGTTAGGTTATACAAAGAATGGTAAAGTTCTAATTAAAGTTAAATGCCGGGGTTGGCATATAAGGGCATTCGATCTGACGGACAAATCCCATCGGAGAATTTCAATACCAGAGCATGACTATTTGCATGTTATTGTGCACGAGGAAAGTTTGATTACACCTACGGACCATAGTTTTAAATATCGGCCGATACGGTTCGTATCGGTCGACGGTGAACTGTATCGGCCGATTCGTATTGGTATTTGAGACTTCCGGTTCAGATATAGGCCGGTATAACGGGGAGACTGAAATTTACAGGTGAACCGGCCGATTCCCGATATGTATCGGTATGTAACCGATTTGTGGACCAGTTCGCCCGGTTCGTATTGGTTCGGCAAAAAACAAAAAAAATATAATGTTGCATAATGTGGCTAGCGATTATGTAATGTAAGACCTCTATGGTGCGTTTATTTTAATGCCTTCATCTTATTTTTGCTATTTATGTCAATTATATCGAAACTCATAATGTTGCATTTTTCTTATATTTGTAAAATCTTATTGACTTGCGGGTTTTGATAAATTATTGGATATTTCACATGAAAAGAATGGGCTATTACATGTCTTAAATTAATTAAAATGTGATAATTTAAGCCAATGTTGGGGGCAAAAGTATATTTTTCAAGTTTTATACATGTTGCTGATGATTTTTAAAAATTCACGACCGCGACACCCGATTCCCGCGACGTATCACCGATACGTCCCGATACCAATATACCGTGACAGATACTGAGACGGCGACCGATACCGCGATTTAAAACTACGCTACGGACTATAATTGGGAAGAGAAAGATCTGAAAGGGGTAGCAACATACGTGCAAGATAGTTCTCACTCACGGAAAATGATCATGAAAAAGGACAGGAGAGGTGGTTACTGGATGAGCTTGGAGGATTACTGGATGAGCTTGAATTACGAGATCATGAGCTCAGAATTCGAATCAGATTCGGAATAAAGGGAGTGAGTAATTTGTTGTTAGGGGCGAAGCTGGTGATGTTAATAGCTCGTTCTCTTTTATCTCTTTCTTCTTTAATCTTCACCATAACTTGGATTCGTTAGACAGCAAGTAGTTTTTTTATTACCTTTTTTTTTTTTTATTTTATTTTGCTCTTTTCATCGGCATTTTTTTGTGTGTGTGTGTATTTTCATCGGCATTTTTTTGTTCTTATAAATCTTTGAAAAGGATTACAAATTACGATTCAACGGATCAATGGGCACACCGACATGCGCAACCCAAGAACCAAACCGAACCCTGCTGAAACAACCCAAATAACAACCTAAAGCCGAAAGAAACAAACCGAAGCTCAAAGAACGAACCGAAGGGTTGTTATCTCCCTGACCAGAAACACCAAAAAATAGACGAAAAACCGGAAAAAAAAAATGGCGCTAAGTTACGAATTTTGTGGCTGACTGTTTATGAATGCTTTAATACACAACTGGGGTAGTGTTATGTTATCTCCCTTTGGGTCTCAGGTAGCATGTGATTTTTCGGGTGCACGAGTGCTAATATAATTGGGATGCATCTG
Organism: Rhododendron ovatum; assembly: GCA_019656835.1. NCBI lineage: Eukaryota > Viridiplantae > Streptophyta > Magnoliopsida > Ericales > Ericaceae > Rhododendron > Rhododendron ovatum. The sequence continues at coordinate 629,251 of CM033798.1, forward strand.
ACCCATTGCGATGCTGTTTTTGCCTGTGTCCAGGTTAATCGTTGTAATTTGTTTCTACAAAAAAGAAATGTCGTTCCCTTACTGTGGGAAGGCTTATTTAGTGCCCTTAGGCATTCCACGTGCCCCAAGTCCCTACTTTGGTACACATTGATGTCGAATTCATATATTTAATCTAAATAATTTTCCAATCTTTGCAACTGTAGAATAGTAAGAAGTATAAAAAAGAAAATAGATTCCATAATATCATTTTCTATGTTTTCGGACTACTAGCTATATATTGGTCACATTTCTCTTTATCGAGAAATTAAAGTAGCCATAATGGAGGCTGGGACATTGTGGACAATTACAGACTTCGACATTTAACTGCCGAATGTTATTAATATTTTCGATAATTATGTTCCGAAATCTAGCTAGGTTACAGAAAACTTATTTTTTTTGAAATATAAATTCTGTAATTAGTTACCGTAATACCTAAGTCATTTCGGTAATTACCTTCCGTATAACGTTAACTTTTTTGACATTCAGGTTCCGAATTCAACGTAAGTCAAAATAATTTTGTGAAATAAAATTTCAGTAAGAAAATATCGAAATATATACTAAAATTTGGTTTTTAAAATTTAGTTTAATGTTAATCATTTCGACATTTACAGACCAAACGTCTTTCATCGTCAACATAAATTTTTGATTTTTCGATTTTGAATTGATTACATGGGTTTTATTTTCAATCTCACATGCTCACAAACGAAAATGATTTCATAGCCATCTTAAACCTATTATTGGGGAAAAAAATTGAAAAAGTTGTGGTGGTGGTTCACTGGTGGCGATTATGGAGGTGGTGGTTCGGCAATGGTGCAACAGAGGTGCGCAGTGAAGATATAGTGGAGGGAGGGAGCGAGAGAACAACAAGAGAGAAGAGGCCAATGGTGGTGATTATGGAGGTCAGCAGCAGTTGCGATGGAGGTCTGTGGTGGTGGTGGCGGCAATGGAAACCAGGAGAGAGGGGAGGGAGGGTTTTGGTAAAGTATAAATTTAGTTTTAGAGGGAGGGGTATACTAGGAAGTTTAGGTGAATTTTGTGGGTTATGTAGAGTAGATTTTATTTTAAAATAAAGGAGGTTTTGTGAAGAAAGTGGGCTATATGGACTTCGACATTTAGCTAGGTCAATATTTTCGACAGAAATCTAGCTAGGTTACAAAAAAATTATTTTTTTTGAAATATAAATTCTATAATTAGTTACCGTAATACCTAAGTAATTTCGGTAATTACATACCGTATAACGTTAACTTTTTTGACATTCAGGTTCCGAATTCAATGTAAGTCAAAATAATTTTGTGAAATAAAATTTTAGTAAGCAAAATATCAAAATATATACTAAAATTTGGTTTTTAAAATTTAGTTTGATGTTAATCATTTTGACATTTACAGACCAAACGTCTTCATCGTCAGCACAAATTTTTAATTTTTCGATTTTGAACTGATTACATGGGTTTTATTTTCAATCTCACATGCTCACAAACGAAAATGATTTCATAGCCATCTTAAACCTATTATTGGCGAAAAAATTGAAAATGTTGTGGTGGTGGTTCACTGGTGGCGATTATGGAGGTGGTGGTTTGGCAATGGTGCAACAGAGGTGTGCGGTGAAGATACAGAGGAGGGAGGAAGCGAGAGAACGACAAGAGAGAAGAGGTCAATGGTGGTGATTATGGAGGTCAGTAGTAGTTGTGATGAAGGTCTGTGGTGGTGGCGGCAATGGAAACCGGGAGAGAGGGGAGGGAGGGTTTTGGTAAAGTGTAAATTTAGTTTTAGAGGGAGGGGTATACTAGGAAGTTTAGGCGAATTTTGTGGGTTTTGTAGATTAGATTTTATTTTAAAATAAAGGAGGTTTTGTGAAGAAAGTGGGCTATATGGAGAAAATAAAGGGCTACAAGTAGCTGCCCCCTTCCAAAGTCCAAAGAGGAGTACGTTATTTTTCTGCTTGTAAAAAATACATAAGAAGCCCTATCTTTGAGGTTATTTGTGCTAGATGATGTAGTTATTATCCAATAAAAATGCTTACTTGTCATATAAGCATTATTTTGCAACATATATATATAGAGTCTAGTTCCTATCCACATCCTTCCAGTCCGCACCTCTCCTTTCCCGATCGAATTTCGATGATCCGAGCCGCTCAATGTGTTCAGAACGTGATTTTATGGGTACCCATCAGAAATCGGAAAAAAAAAGATCGGGAAGCGCTTGATTTGAGCAATTTTTTTTTTGAACCGTTCAATAAAAAACTGTTAGGATCAAGCCCTTTCCGGTCATTTTTTTTACTAATTTCTCGAGAGCATCCTTAAAATCACGTTCTAATTACTTTGAGCGGCTCGGATCATCAAAATTCGATCGGAAAAGGGGAGAAATGGGGAGGTGCGGACCGGAACTCCGGTCAGGTCTTCTTGATGAAGGACCTTAAAATGAGGACCTTATATACGGACTTCCCCATTTCTCCCATTTTCCGATCGGATTTCGATGATCCGAGCCGTTCAATGTGATCAGAACGTGAATTTAAGGGTACCCGCGAGAAATCGTTAAAAAAAATGACCGAAAAGGGCTTGATTTGAGCAGTTTTTTTAAAACTATTTAATAAAAAATTGTTTGAAACTATTCGGATGAAGCCCTTTCCGGTCATTTTTTTTTTTGACGATTTCTCACAAGGACCCTTAAAATCATGTTCTGATCACATTGAGCGGCTTAGATCATCGATATCCAATCGGGATCTATGAGGTCCTTATAAGGAGGTCCTTATAATTATAAGAAGGGAGGGTTAAAAAAAATCTAGATAAAAAAATAAGGATAAAACTATAATATATCATGATATGGATAGTAGTGGAGGAGTATGGGAAGGTTCGGTTCGGTTCTCACGAACCAATTTTAGTTTTTTAGTTAATAATATTCAATAGACAAACTCCCAAATACAAAATCTAAATTTATAAAAAGAGATTTTAGCACTCCCCCTAACAAAAGTATGAGAAAATTAAGTAGTCTCACACAACTACAACTCGTAGAGTGAGACACACATCACAGGTGCAAATTCATCCCCTGCCATTCTGTTTATGCCTGGAAGCGATTTTAATTCGTAGGGGACCAATTTCAATCTAGTTTCATAAAATAGCAAATCTTAATTAGAAATTTCATAATAGGTTAGAGTATGTGGAATTTTTTTAGATTTTAATTTTTTTTTTTTCCCCGTTAAAACTAGACACGTTAATTAAAGTTAACCCTAGCATGCCGACTATATATCTTTACGAATAAATACATTATTGTAGCCTCCGCCTTCATCTTCTCAAAACCGTAAGAGAAAAGCCCCAGAAACAGAATCATGTTTGTGGGGAGGAAGAGAAAAAAGTCAGCAAAAAGAAAAAGGAGAAGAAGGAGGAGGAGGGAAAAGAACAACAGATCAGAATTAGCAGAGTCATGTTTTCCGAACGTTATTCTTCCGGAAGCCATGGTTGTCGAAATACTCTCGAGATTATCCTTCCGTCCTCTCGTCGGATTCACCTTGGTTTCCAAGCAATGGCGTTCTTTGATCTCTGACATATGCGCCACGAAACCCGGATCGCCAACAGTTCTCCTTGGATACGAGTCGCGAGCACATTCCCATTCATGGATAGGATATTCCTTTTCACCTCACTCCATCAACCGACACAACCATGCTTATGTGAAAAGGGTTTATGTTCCATGGGCCGTGAGAGAGTACACATACATAAGAAGGTTTAAAATCTTAGGATCATGTAACGGGCTGTTGCTTATGTGTATAGAGGACGACGTGTTCTTGTGGAATCCACTGACCAAATTCTTCAAGAAAGTGCTCGCATATTTCCGATTGGGTGATGAGGGCTACGGTGTTTGTTCCGGTCTTTGCTATGACTCCACCAGTGACGAGTACAAGGCCGTTCTTGCGCTTTCCCATCAAACTCCCAGTTACGGGGGTGAATTGGTTGTCGTTGGTAGTTTCAGAAGCAAAAGTTGGACAACGATTGCATTCCCCTACATGGTATCTTCAGTGATTTCGGGGCCCATAGTCAATGGAAATCTTCACTGGTTTGCTTCTAAGAACGACTCAGGTAGTCATTTCCTTCAACCCCACCAAATTATTTATTTCGATGCACATATTGATAAATTTGTGGAGGTACCAATGCCAGAGCCTAGGGGAGAGGACGGCGATATTATCTGTGGACTAGGAGTTTTGGATGGATGCCTTTGTATGTCGCGCTCAGACCGTCCAGGCAATAGTGAAAGCAATGTGGAGGTATTGATAATGAAAGAATACGGAGTGAAAAATTCTTGGACTATTATGTTCGTCGTTTCAGATGGTTTTACCTGCAATCATCTTCTGTCGCTGGTGCCATTAGGTTATACAATGAACGGTAGTGTTCTAACGAAGGTTTTCCTACAAAAGGACCTTGATTGGCATATAAGGGCATTCAATTTTGCTGCCAGTTCCGATAGGAGAATTTCAATACCAAAGGTAAAGGATCACTATTTAGATGTTATTGAATATGAGGAAAGTTTGATTACGCCTACCGACTATGGTTGGGAAGAGGAAGAGTTAAAAGGGGAAGCGACATATGTGGAAGATTCGCGGAAAATGATGAAGGGCAGGGATGGTTACTGGACGACGGAAATGATAGTAAACAATCGCTTGGTAAGGTACTAGTTGAAGCTGTGGTGATGTTAATCTCATTCTCTTATCTCTTTCTTCTTTAATCTTCACCATAATTTGGATTGTTTTAGACAGCTAAAGTGTTTTTCCAGTTCATTTATGGTTTATCCTAAGTTATGATCATTTGGTGGTTAATTACTTGGATTGAATTGAGCAATTCAAGTTTCTATATGCTTATGCTGTTGATTTTCAAGTTTCTTTGGAGAGTCTTTTCTTATTTCATCAGAGTTCTTAAACCAGGAGTCGAACGGTGAGAATCGCAGCACAAGTCTCTCCAATTTTGGCTTCAATTAAAAAGCCAAATCCTACGTGAATTCGACTTGAAGCAAGTGAAATTCGGCAGCAATATTCAAAACAAAAGTCCTCATTCAGATGCATGTCATCTTTTGGACGCTATGTTTTAGGGGTTTTGAGGATGTTGAACTTAGAATGTCAAATATTTGCCACACAAGCCATCAAATAAATCTGATATCTCCAACTTTTAAAATCAAAACTAGAGTTGCGGCAAATGCAATATTTGGGCAAGGTAATTTTGTTAAGAATAATCCAGGACATCGGTCCCTCTCCCAGATGACATCTTAGACAATATACTGTCAAGACTACCCATGAATTTTCTCTCACGATTAAGGTGCGTTTCCAAGCAATGGCTTTCGATGTTCTCTGACTTCTATTCCAAAAAATTTGGAAAGCAGATGGTTGTAGTTATCTCCAAGTTGGGAGAAGCCTTCTATGCGCTTCGCTCCATCAACCCAGAATCAATTGAGGTGAGAGAAGTGCAAATGAACTCGTGAGGCCGTCTAGTACGAGTCTGTGGTTCGTGTAATGGCTTGTTGCTTATTGGCATTGACGATGATTTATTCTTGTGGAATCCACTGACTAGATTCTGCAAGAAAGTCTTGTCATATGAGCGTTTGAGGGATCATCATGATCATAGAGTCTTGTGGTACGAGCGTTTGAGGGATCATCTTGGTCGTATAGTCTTCCCACATGAACATTTCACAGATCGTCGTGATCATATTGTTTCTGGACTTTGCTACGACTTAGCCACCAGTGAGTATATGGTTGTACTGGCATTTGGTTTCCTTCGCCTAACCAGATATTTTACTTCAATCCACGGATGGGTAAATTCGAGACGGTTCCGATTCCACAGCCTAAACATGTGGATGGAGATGTGGTGATTGGTTTGGGAGTTTTGAATGGATGTCTTTGTATGTCTCGGATAGATAATCCGGGGAACTCCAATTGTAACATTGTTGAGGTATTAGCAATGAAGAAATACGGTGTTGAAAAAACTTGGACTACTACGTATGTCATATCAAATATGGAATGTGGTCCTTATGGTTTGTTGGTCCCATTGTGTTTTGCAAAGAATGGTGAACCTCTATTGGTGGTTCGAAGACAAAAAAGTGTACAATTCTAATCGTTTTTCTTGGCACATGAAGGCGTATAATCCTATTGACAATTTGCCTAAGGATATTAGTTTTTCTTGAGACATGAAGGTGTATAATCCTATTGACGGTTTGCATAAGTATATTAGTTTTTCTTGGCACATGAAGGCGTTTAATCCTATTGACGATTTGCATAACGATAGTCCAATCCCTATGGGTGATTACGATGTTGGAGCGGTTGTTTATGATGAAAGTTTGGTTAGACCAACTGACTACGATTGGGAAGAGGAAGATGCGAGAGGGGAAGCAACATATGTGGAGTATTTCCCTCAGTCTCCGCGGAAATTCAAACGGTGTAGAGTTGGTCACTGGGAATCCAAATGTGGTATATGAAAAACCGGACTTCCAAACGTAGGAATGAGGAATCGACTATTTGAAAGCTAGATAACAGAAGAGAAGCTGGTTAATTTCATTATCTTCTTTTTTTGCTATCTTTTTTGGTAAAATGTTTAGGCAATGGAACCTTTTAATTACCATGTTACATACATTGTTTCTGTCAGTTTGTATTTGATGTACAGTATATGGTCTTTTTTCTCTTGCGTATTCTGAGTAACGCTTGGAACACAATTTTAAACAAAATTTCGGACACAAACGTGTTCTGAGTCATTTGATCATTGATACATATGGGTCCACATACATATAACGGCTCCGGATCCATTTGTGTTTGGAGTTATGTTCTTTGATGTACAGTATATGCTCTGTTTTTTTGCTTCTATATTAGGTGATTGCTTCCATCTTTGTTTCTGTTTTCTTTGAGCTCTAACTTTCTTGAGGCTTTGATTTGGAAAATTTCCCCCCTTGTGTCTTGCCTATTCTGACTAGTTTAACTTGATCTTTTCGTCGCTTATCCTTTTGATGAATAGATAACCAAGTCTTTGATAAGGGAACGGGAGAATTCGCACCATTACTGGCTGGCTGGCTGGGGCGTGACTGCGGTGGGAACGGGCTTCGCAAAAAGCCAGCCCAAGCTGGCATCAGGCATAGAATGAAGGGGACGACCCTGATGTTGTGTTGGCAAAGCCAGCCAACTTCTTGGGTTGCAGGAGAAGGAAACTTGATGTGGGGTCTTGAGTCAGGGCACAATCTATGTAACTAAGAGAGTCATTCCATTTTGGGCAAGACACAATGGGCGGGAATGAGCTGTTTGGTGTCCAAGCCTATTGGTGAGATGACGACTACTTCACTTTTTAGATTATTATTAGCCGCTTACCCCGGAATGGAATGGTTCCGTTTGCAGAATTATGAACTCCTTTGTGGCATCTTGATCTGGTTTGCATCATTGGACTAATGTTCACAAAAACGTCCATGAATTATAGACAACTTCACCATAGGCTCCGGAAGTCACTCCGCCCTATGTTCAAAATTTATAATTTACCGTTATGTGATTGGTTAGAAGTAACTTGGCGACACAAAACTTTCATCCTTCATTTCGAAAAATGGAAAATTCTAAAATCAACCTAATAGGCTGACAATAATAAGTGTGTGAATGTGTATTAAAGGGTGCAAAAAAATTCACAGAAATACGTGTTTTTCTTGTCTTTTAGTGTACTTATCGTCAGCCCAATGGGTAGCAAGACCGTTCAAAAATTAGGATGTCATAAATCTCTTGTGATTTCTGAGATCTAGTTGTTTATACTCCCTCCGTCCCCTTTTTAATGTCCAGTATTCTATTTTGGGTTGTCCCTTAATAAGTGTCCATTTTGTAAATTAAGTTAGTGGGTAAAAGTATATGCATTTTCTATTTTGCCCCTAAAAGTAAATTCCATTTTGAAAAGTTAATGAGTAAAAGTGTAATGATGATGTCTCCATAGAGGGTAAGTAGGGAAAGTGGAGGTAAAAGTTGATGTGAAATGTGTAATGATGATATTTTCTTAGTAAGTTGGAGTTACGAAATGGGACACTTAAAAAGAGACAGAGAGAGTAACATTTTTGTAATTATACATTGTGGCGCTCAATTAAACCCGCATTAAATAAATCATCACTTTGTTTTTTTTTTTTATCATCAAAAGGGTGGGAGGGGGCGACCAGCGTAGCAACTCCTCTTTGGGTATGACCATAGGGACTCCAGACCTGCCGTTGAATGTCCGGTTTGAGCCATAGCTACAGTCTGGGAGGACGGACCGTCACCACGGCACCACATGGTGCACAACGTCAAGAAATCCCCCTCTTTGGTCCAACTACGGGTTCGAATCAAAGCCTTTAATGGCACTACTAGATACCAGCACACATATGCCTCCCGGGGCTCGAACCTACACAGTTGTTAAAGAGAGGTGGTGACTCTCACCAACTGGGCTACCACCTAGGTGGTAAATCATTAGTTGTTTGATTTTTGTAATCTTTACTATTAGCAAATTTTTTCATGTAAAAAAGATTTGTTGGCTCTTTTCTTTTCTTTTCTTTTTTTTTTTTTTTAATTTCAACTATTGCCAAAGAGCACACAGTGAACTATTCTTCCCGGTAGTTGTTAATTATTAGTAGAACCATATTTCTAGTTATGAATTTGCAGCAAAACAAACAGAGCCCAAAGGAAAAATAAGAAAGGCAAATAAATGTCCTAAATAATTCCCTACATAAGTGAAAAAAAATCTGATAAAAAAAAATAGTGATGCAAGTGCTATAACGCTCATTAGAGGTGTTCAAAAAAACCGTTCGAACCGCAAAACCGGTCCGATCCGGACTAAACCGTCCTATTTGGTCCGGTTATATGGTTTTATATATGGTCAAGTTATGGTTCTAAAAAATAAGAACCGTTAATTTTAGTTATATTACTGGTTCTCAATTAATGAACCGTGGTTAGAACTGAACTGGACCTTTTAAAACTATGATAAATATAGAAATACATATGTGTGTGTAATTAAATATGTATTTGAATTTGGTAGGTTAATTTTTCTTGCTAAATTTAATTTATTTAGAGATCAAATCTCATTTGTTAGGAAAGTTTTTATTTTCTTCCTTCATTTTCTATTCCAGCAAATTATCTTCCTATTTTTTTAATTTTATGAGTTTATATTTTGTGAATAAGTGTTTGGATGGTTAATGGATAGAACCGGAACCGAACCAAAACATGACTGGTCTTGCTGTTTGATTATGGTTAGATTCCATACATATATTGATTAGGTTCTGGTCCCTAATTTTCCAAAATCGTTTGTAATAGTCCGGTTACTAATTTTCTGGAGAACTGGACCAATCTGGACTGTGTGCACCCCTACTGTCGCTCATATCAACACAGAAACCCTAGCAGCATCCCTCTGCCTCCCTTGGTTTTTCTTTGTTTCGGCTGCTTTTGTTTTTCCTTTCAATCTTTTGTTGCTTTGTCCGGTTTTTTCGGTTCTTCTTCTCCGTCTCTTATCTGAATCAACCAACAAAAACAAGCCAAGCACGATAGACAGATTCAAGGGAGAATGGGAAGGAATCAACGGAAGGGAGGTAGAAGAGATAGGAAGATAAACAACACCAAAGCTAAACCAAAACCCAGTTCTCCAAAAGTTTTGGAGGAAGAGAAATTGGTTCCTCACTTCCCAGATGAAATCGTTGTCAATATACTCTCGCGATTACCCCTCAATTCTCTTGCACGGTTCATTTGCGTTTCCAAGCAATGGCGTTTGATGATTTCAGATATCTCCCCCAAAAAAATTGGAAGGCAGATGGTTGTGGCTATCTCCAAGTTGGGAGAAGCCTCGTATGCTCTTCGCTCCATCGACCCAGAATCAGGTGATGTGAGAACGGTTCGTAACCATGGAAGAAGATGAACCCGTCTGGCCGTCTTGTACGAATATGTGGTTCGTGCAATGGCTTGTTGCTTATAGGCGTTGATGACGATTTGTTCTTGTGGAATCCACTGATTAAATACTGCAAGAAAGTCTTGTCGTATGAGCGTTTCAGGAATCGTCATGATCATATTGTTTCTGGACTTTGCAACGACCCAGCCACCAATGAGTATAAGGTTGTATTGGCGTTTGGTCCATCTGCTAGGGGATCCGTTGCGGTGGTTGGTAGTTTCCGATGTAAAAGTTGGACAAGTATACCTTTCCCTTATGTTGTCTCAAAGGTGAATTCAGGGCCTGTAGTGAATGGATATCTACATTGGTTTGCCACTTGGAAAAATTACGGTAACATTCCTTCGCCCACCCAGATCTTTTACTTCAATCCACGGATGGGTAAATTCGAGAAGGTTCCAACTCCACAGCCTAAACATGTGAGCGGAGATGTGGTGATTGGTTTGGGAGCTTTGGATGGATGTCTTTGTATGTCTCGGATGGATAATCCGGGGAACAACAATGATAACGTCGTTGAGGTATTAGCAATGAAGGAATATGGTATGGTTGAAACTTGGACTATTATGTACGTCGTATCAAATATAAGATGTTGTCATTATCGCCCGGGACCTAAATGTTGTCCTTATGATTTGTTGGTCCCATTGTGCTGTACGAAGAATGGTGAAGCTCTAACGTTGATTCGAAGGAAAAAACAGACCTATTATTCTCATCCTTTTACTTGGCACATGAAGGCGTATAATCCTATTGATGATTCGCATAAGGATATTCGGATTCCTTCCAGTGATAACAATGTTGAAGCGGTTGCTTATGAGGAAAGTGTGGTTAGAACAACTTACGATTGGGAAGAGGAAGACGTGACAGGAAAAGCAACATATGTGGAATATTTCCCTCACAAAGCTCCGCAGAAATTCAAACGGGGTAGGGACGGTCACTGGGAACCGACAGTTGAATACGAACAACCGGACTTACAAACAGAGGAATTGAGGACTAATTACAAGCAGAGGAACGAGGAATGAGGAGGAGAAGAAACTTGTCCAGAAAGGCTGGTCCATTTTTTGTTTAATTGTGGCAATCTAGTTTTCGTTAAAATGCTTAGGCAATCGAACCTTTTAATTACCATATTACGTGCATTAATTTTTTTCTATCGCAGTGTCTTTGATATACAATATACGGTTTTGTTCAGAGCCGTTTGATGCTTATGAATCCACTTATATCTAAACAAGTCTTCCAGTACTTTTTTGTTGAAAAAGCGTAGATTCTATTCGGCACATTTTTGAATGTCGATGAAGGAACACGTATACTTGAAACAAGTTTTTAAGGTAGACGATAGTAAAAGAGCCAAATTATCAAACACCTACAGCATGTGGTATTGAAGCTGTGATATAGACTCAGGTGAAAATAATTTTGGGTTGACATGTGGTGTTGCTCGTGCTCTGTTTTTGTGCTTCTATTAGTAGCTTTCTTGCGGCTCTGATTTGGAAATTTTTACCCTTTTTTCTTGCCTATTCTGGCTAGTTTATCTTGTGGCTCTTTGTTTTAATGAATAAACAACAAAGTCTTCGACCAGGGAACAGGAGAATTCGCACTATAGCACTGGCAGGCCAGGCCAGCCGTGAGCCACGGTGGGAATGGGCTTCCTAAAAAGCCAGCCCGGGCCGGCGTCGGCATAGAATGAAGGGGTACGCCCCTAATGTTGCCTTGGCAAAGCCAACTTCTTGGGTTGCAGGCCGAGAAAAGCTGAAGCAAAGGCTCGGGCCGAGGCAGAGCGTAACTAAGAGAGTCATTCCATTTTAGCCTATTTGTCAGACGACTAATAATTCACTTATGAGATTAGTATTAGCCGCTTACTCCAGAATGGAATCGTTCCGTAACTTCCGTTTTGCGTCTAAATTCTTTTCTCTAACACGGGTTGTAACGAGGATCTTGGGAATTAAACAAATATTGAGTATTAGAAATAATATGTTACGTTCCTGTTACTCCTATGCTTGAAACTTGAAAGGTACGATCGTCAAGTTTGTTGCATACGCAACAAAGCTCACTGATCAGATGAATACTCGTGTAATTCAGATGCACATTTATCTTGAAGTTTATACTTAAAATCATATCAGTCTCTAAATTTTAAGCCAAATATTTTTTCGTTCATGCTAACACCGAATCACTACAATCATTACAAACTTTATGAGCCGAATAAGTATGAACAATTTGAATCACTTATATGAGTCCGGAAAAGCACAGCAGGCCTACTACACCCAATCTCGTGGTTATTCTATGAGCCAATGTATCTTCAGACTGAATAGAAATTTAAATCGTTCTGAGCTCGCCCACATACTCAAATTAGTCTCAGAAAATGGTAATGCGGGAAGCAATTGCATTCTTCTGTGACGAAAATTTTTATTTCGAAAATGTATTTTTATGTGGGCTAATATCGATGAGATAGAAACCTTTTTCAGTGAAATTGACAGAAAGGATGTTTCTTAAAATATCTTGATTTTCTTGCTACATTTCAAGACAGGATATCATGGAGGCGGACAAGTGCTTCAACAAAATGCAAGATGAAGTAAGGCCTAGCAGTGAGACATTAAACTCAAGTGTTTTCAGCTTCTAGGGAGAATGGTAATCGTTTTCAAGGCAAAAAAATTGCATGGTTTTGCACTTTTGCTATTGAAAATGGACTTTATCGTTGTTAAAGTATTCAACTAAGAACCAATTAGCAATGAGTACTAGAGAGGCCATCCATGTTCGATCATATACTAGTTTTTGGAGGAGATAGTTAACCAATATAGGACAAACTCTAACACTCTGCCACACGTGTGACCCCCGACTCGCACGTGGAGAGGTAAATAAATGATGCATAGCACTTGGATCACAACAAACAAGGGAAACAAATTTTCCTACACCCTAGCTCTGATACGTACCATGCAAAATTCTGGAAGTTCTAATCATTTTATTCATCTTTGATCACTATATATGCAGAGTACAAGAGTATCAAATCCCATAAGTCATGGGAATATGCAAGATTACAGCTAGCATGATTACAGGATTTACTATAATGGACTGAATGAATAGTACAGGGACATATTGAACATGAGGTGCTAAAATCACGGGCTGGGATATCTTCAGTCAAGGTTATGACTGAATGTGTGCTTTCCTAATACTCCCCCTCAAGTTGGAGCTAGCATGAGGATTGATCATGCCCAACTTGGATTTCAGGAAACTAAACTGATTGCGTCCAAGAGCTTTGGTAAATATGTCAGGACATTGCTCTTTGCTGGGAACATTCACTGTGGATATTAAACCTTGTAGAATTTTCTCCCTCACAAGATGGCAATGTGTTTAGTGTGCTCATGAAAAACCAAATTTGCAGCGATGTGCAGTGCAGCCAGATCATCACAATGAAGAGCAACCGGTTGATGATGAGCTTGTTAGGAGATATTTTAGCCCAGTAATTTCACAAGTCGCGGAGGCCATGGACCGATATTCAGCTTCGCCGGAAGAACGAGAAATGGTGACTTGTTTTTTTGTCTTCCAAGAGATGAGACGATGACCAAGAAAGGTAATGAAACCAGTTGTAGACCTGCGGGTGATCGGACAACTGGCCCAATCAGAGCTGCTATAACAAGTCAATTGTAGCGAGCGGCTGGAAGATAGAAGTATTCCTTCCCCCGGTGTTGTCTTGAGGTAGCGTAACAGAAGCAATGCAGCATACATGTGGGGTTGTTGAGGCTCATGCATAAATTGACTGAGATTATTGATGGCGTAAACAATATCCGGCCAAGTAATATATGGTCAGGTAAAGAAGCTGACCAACAAGACGAAGATAACGACTAGGATTGTCAAGTAAAACTCCACTGTGATCGAGTTTGAGTTGTTGTTCCATAGGAAACTCACAACCCCGTGATCCCAAGAAACCCGCATCAGCAAGAATATCATGCAAATATTTGCGTTGATTGAGAAAATTTCCAGATTTTGAACGAGCAATTTCGATGCCAAGAAAATATTTCAATTGGCCAAGATCTTCGATACGGAAACACTGCTGTAGGAAAGCTTTGAGACATGATATGGCCTGATCATCATTTCCTGCTATGAGAATATCATATACATAAACCAAGACAAAGGTGTAGTGATCACCTTTTTTTGTCATAAAAAAAGGGTGACCACTGAGAATATCCGGCCTCAAGGAGTGCAGAGGAAATTTTTACAAAACCATTGACGTGAAGCTTGCTGTAAACCATACAAAGATTTATTCAGGCGACGAACTCGAGTCTCCCCCTTAAGATGAAATCCTTGTTGTAAGCTCATAAAAACTTCTTCATGGAGGTCACCAAGTAAAAATCCATTGTGCACATCGAGTTGGTGCAAAGACCAATGCTGATAGCAACTATAGCGAGTAAGCAATGGAGGGTGGTTAACTTAGCCATAGGAGCGAATGTATCATGATAATCAAGGCCTTCTTGTTGGGTGTAACCTTTGGCAACAAGACGTGCCTTATAACGCTCTATGGTTCCATTGGGGTGACGTTTTATTTTGAATACCCATTTACACCCAGTTGGTGTTTTACCTGGAAGAATATTAGTCAAGACCCAAGTATCGTTATCCTCCAAGGCTTTAATTTCAGCTGCCATCGCATCTCTCCAATGAGCATGTTTCATAGCCATGGTAAAAGAAGTACGTTCCTCTTCTAAATAAAGGGCTGCTATGAAGGACATATATATGTGCAGTAGAGAATTTAGAGTAGTTCAGAAAGTTTGACAAAGGAATGGGAGAACCTGGTGATACCTATGCACTGGACTTGCTTGGAGGGGGTGGCAACATGGCTGTAGAGCATTCATAATCATAGTGTCCTCCAAACTTCATTGTTGGATTTTTATGCAATGTGAGGAGACATGGATAGAGCAGCTCAAATGCTTAGACAAATTCCCTCTGAGAATAACATTACTTGGAGTGCATCCAACTCCACCGGATATATCTTATGCAGTACATAGGATGCAGCTGGGCCGCATTAAGTTGCACCTAAGGCACTAGTTCAAAAGAGAGAAAATGTGGATGCGCCCGGGCGCAATTTAAATGCGCCTGGGGCGCACTCGGATTGCGCCTGGGGCGCCTGTGATGCAGCAAATGCTTTTAATTTATTTTTTACGAAGTTTTTCTAGTCCGAATTGGTAGGAGACTAATAAGGATTGTAAAGCATAAGAGATGCACAAGAAGCCTATATGAAGTGATTCCATGAGTTGATTTCGTTGACATATGTTTTGGTTTTCAGGTATAAATGATTCAAAAGTTTAGAAATGGTTGAAATTTGCAAGTAATCCGTGGTTCTTGGATCTGGGGGCACTGTTCTCGTGCTTTTCATGGAGCGCTATCTTTTTAGGGAACGGAGGTAGGCTACGTCCAACGGAATCCCAATTTAACAACCAAATTTTTTTACCCAAAATCCAAATTTGTGGCCATGACGCATGACTTTGCGGCCATGTCGTTAAAGTTTGCGTCATTATACAAAAGTTTGTAGCCATGATCTAAAGTTTCCGGCCATCTTGTCAAAGTTTATGAAAGTTTGCGTCCAGGATACAAAAGTTTGCAGCCATCCTGTCAAAGTTTGCGGCTGAAATTTCCTTATTAAAAAAACCTCATGGAAGGCAAAATGAAAGCCGTTAACCTTCTAATAGTTGCTCCAAAAAGCACCGAATGCAGTCCTTTCAAATTTGTTTATGTGAAGGGGGCAGAACCTCGTGGAAGGAAAATTGAAAGCTGTTAACCTTCTAATCCCATTATCAGTGCAACTAGGCTATGACAGAATTATTTGGTTCTGATTGGGGTTTTGTTTGGAAGAATGATACATTGTTTGGCAAATAAACTGGGTTTTGAATCAGATATGTATTTCTGCAATACAATGATGGATGTCTATGTGAAATGTAGGTGCATAGGTTATGCCTCTTGGCTGTTTTATGGAACGGCTAATAGTGATCTGGTCTCTTGAACTACGATGATTATTCCGGGTTATGTTTTTGAAGGAAATATATGTGGTGCTTTCGACTCGTTACAAGAAATGCAATTGGAGTTGGAAGCTGGACCATTGACCGTGGTGGTCATGATGTTGCAAGTGTGTTGTTCCCATGGAAGAAAGATTTAAGGGAAAAAAATTGCATTCCTCTGTGATGAAAAGCTTGACTTTGAAAATGTACAGTAATGCGGGTACTATCAATGAGGTAGAAACCTTTTTCAGTGAAGTTGATGGAAGGGATGTTGTTTCTTAGAATATCTTGATTTCTAGGTGCATTTCACGTTAGGATATTGTGGAAGTTGACAATTGCTTTGACAAAATGCAAGGTGAAGTAAGGCCTAGCAGTGGGACATTGACCATGTGTATCTCAGCTTCTGGGAAGAATGGTAATCTTTTTCGAGGAAAAAAATTGTATGATTTTGCTATTGAAAATGGACTTTATCAAAGTGTTCTCGAAACTTCATTGTTCAATTTTTATGCAAAGTGTGGGAACATGGAGAGAGAAGTTCATGCAGCAAAATGGCTCTGGGATCATGGTACAAAGTAATGCTGGCTATTACACTTACTAGTAGGTGGGACAGAGTTGAAGAAGTAAGGGGAGGAATGAACGACAACTATTTGATGAAGAAGCAGGTGTGGAGCTTCGTTGAAGCCACATGATCAATCTATTGTTTTGCTTTTGGAAATCGACGACGCCCTCAAAAGTGTTTACTTTCGAAAGTGCCTCGAGGCCTAAATTTTTTGTTCAAGAATTGTCTCATAGACAAATAAATATGGGCTAACACAAGAACCCATGACCACTGGAGTGTTTTTTTTATATTCAGAATTATGGAGTTCACGGTTAAAAATTTTTGCACTTTCGACCATGTTGGCATGGAATTTAGTAGTTCATTACATCAAAAGAGAAAAAAGTGAATGCTCCCAGGGAGCAATTCAAATGCGCCTGAGTCACATCATGAAATGAGAGGAAATAGGATGTGCCCGGGGCGCATTCAACTGCGCTTGAGGCACATTACAAAAAGAGAGTACATACAGATCTGCCCAGGCGCAATGTAAATGCGCCTGGGGCTCACTTGAATTGCTCCTGAGGCGCATGTGATGCAACAAATATTTTTTAATTTTTTACTGAGTTTTTCTAGTCCGAATTGACAGTAGACTTAAAAAACATGCAAACCTTTAGACATTATTCAGGATTGTTAAAGCATAAGAGAGGCACAAGAAGCCCGTACGAATCGATTCCATGAGTTCCATCCTTGAAGGTTTCATTGACATATATATGTTTTGATTTTCAGGTATAAATGATTCAAAAGTTTAGAAATGGTTAAATATGCAAGTAATCTGTGGTTCTTGGACCTGAGGGCACTGTGCCCGCTCTTTTCATGGAGATTATCTTTGACGTAAAAAAAGTGATCCAAATCGTCAAGTTTGTCGCACAACAACAAATCTCACTGATCAGGTGAATATAAACTTGTGTAATTCAGACAAATATCTTGAAGTTTATACTTAAAGATCATATTAGTCTCTCAATTTTAAGCCAAACGTGTTTTGTTCATGCTAACACGAATACTATGATTATTACATAACTTTATGAGCCGAACAAGTTTGAACACTTTGAATCAAGCATATGAGCCCGAGAAGCTTAGCAGGCCTGCTACACCTAATCTCGTGGCTATTCTGTAACCTAATGTATCTTCACACTAAATAGAAATTTAAATCGCTCGGTGCTCGCCCACATACTCAAATTAGTCTAAGAAACTAGTAATGCGGGAAGCAATTGGATTCTGTGATGAAAATTTTGATTTCTAAAATGTATAAGAGGAAGGACAGTAGAAGCCAAAAGATGGGAAGATGAGAAGCATTCTTAGATGTGGTTTTCTATCTCTTTTTAATCCAAAATCTTTAATTTTCAAGCAGCTATTTCTCTTTTTATGCTTCTTAGTGGTGAAATGGAAGTGTTATTCTTATTTTTAGAATAATCTCAACAACTTTGACTTATTTGGACAGCTTATTGGTTATTTATACCATCTCTGTTACATGGACTTCTTGTTTTGAATCTGTCCAGCAGACATTGATATATTCCAATCTGCACAGAAAAGGGAGTGGAAGATGGAAGATAGTCGTACGAATTTGAAGCTGATTGTTTTCCCGGTTGGCTAGAAAATTTCAAGTTTTGCTGGTTTATCGGTCATTCTAGCTTGATTCCCGCCCTGGCTTTTGTAAGCGCTTTTGTTCCACCAGCGAAATTCGTTGTTTAAGTTGTTTAAAATCAGACTTTCATTCGTCATCGACATTAACGCTGTCTATCTTCTTCTTAATCTTGCCATCATTTTATGTAAATTGGAATTCATATCATCAAGCTCAGCTCTGATTAAACAGTGTTATCTGGAGGTCACATTCAAATCCTCAGCATTTCTTTTATGTGAGTATGGTCCCCTTCGGCCTAAATTTATAGACCATGTGAGATCAATTCACCTCATGAGCACGTCCAATGGTCTCTCTCCTACCTGATTCTAACTGTTTTCTATAGGCGTTGGTTTCCTGGTATCGGTCCTACGTGAATGTTAAGGCTTCCCGCCAACCCCCAACCCACCCCACCCTTGATTTGTGTATCATGATTCGGTTCTTGATTGATTGCAATTAAAACCCAATCAATTTGATGCATGCTCAACCCTAATCAAATTATTCAGTACATGTGGTGCAACTTAGAGCCACCTTTGGACATACGCTGAGGATGCAGCCACATGGGATCCCAAATTTTATCCAATTTAGATGGCCATCCAAATTTTTGTACATGTACTGTTGTACATTATGGCTATGACCAATTACTATGAGAGCTTAATTACTACAGTATTTAGTCGCTAAAAACGCAAGAATATATTAGCGATGTTTAAGTAATACATTTTGAACTAACAAAATGATTATCAATTTTTTTTAATTTTTGTTTTTAAATACATGTAACATTTCTCTTTAAAGTTGATTTTATCCTGTGAAAAGGATTTTCTTCGAGATTTATATAGAGGATTTGGTCTAAAAAGTTCCCATCGGCCCCGGTAAACTCATAGCCGGCCCTATGTGGCTGATCATCTAAGATGACCCGTTCAATTACTACTTCCTTATGTATGGCTAACCCTAGTGATCCTCGAACAAGAAACACCAGAGAACTGTAGCCTTGAAACAGTTTCGAGAGGAGAGATCATGGAAACCGAAGCATTCTCACAATGGAAGGGTAAGATCCAACGCAGAGGAGGAAAGGCAGCAAGAAACACCAGAGATGAAGCACAAACAAGTTTTCCAAATATCCCAGAAGAAATCATTCTTCAAATACCCCAAAGGTTACCATCTCCAACAACTAAGCAAACCTTGAAAGACTACAATACACATCCCTTATTTGAGTGTATATCATATGCATCCTCAAAATATTATGAATCATAGAGAAAATGTTATGAATCTTTTTGCTAAAAAGTTACAATTTTAGTAATGTTATGAATCATAATAAAAATGTTACAACTTGCATTGCTGAAAGGTTATAAGTTCTAGAACAAAAGTTACGAAACATACTAAAATATTATGAATAAACCATAAAATAGGTGCATAGGTACACACTTTTAAGGGGTGCCTCGCCATTTTCTCCTACGCGACATTACCTTGCCAAGGTTGGCGAGTTTTTTTAGCCACGAAAGCCACTTCTCTCTCTCTCTCTCTCTCTCTCTCTCTAGAGGTGTCAAACGTGTGTGCCGTGTCGTGCCATTCAACTTCCGTGTCGTGCCATTAAACTTCCATGCCAACCATGTTTCGTATCGTGCTGTGCCGTGCTTTAAGCGTTCCGTGCTCGGCCATTTTATTTTATCGTACCGTGTCGGGCCATGCCTTTTTTATATTGTGTCGTGTTGTGCTGTGCCCGATTAATTAATCGTGCCGTGTCATGTCGTGCCTTTTTTTGTCGTGTCGTGTCGTGTCATGACTTTTTTATCGTGTCATGTCTTGCCGTGCTTTTTTGAATAGTGTCGTGCCAACCTGTTTACTTAATCGTGTGGCCTGCTGTACCGTGCCTTTTTTAAATTGTGTCGTGCCATGCCTTTTTAACACTATAAATTCTTCCTCTTTTATAGCGTTAGCGTTGTGGGAACGTTGTCCATTAGTACTCTATTATAGCGGTGCACGAACGCTTTATGGTTCTAAATCCTTAATGGCATTCTTTAAACGTTATACTCTCTGAATTAATTATAGTGGTACAATAATGCTACATACCATTGTCCTTTTTCATAGCATTTTGGCACGTTACAAATGGCATCTTTTATTGGGGTTCAGCTCACTGTGTTTGTCTTGATCAATAGCATCCAATACCAATATGCTTATTTGGCAGCACTTTTTTACACCAAAATCTAAATGATCCAATTGCTATAAATCCAACCACCATATTTTCACCTAATTACATACAAAATTAGCAGGTTAGTTCAGACGGGTTTCAAAGGCTATATATAGCCTTGAACACAACATGCCCAAGTTGGAGCTCAAACACTGTTCTCCCACATGAGGAGAACTAGAAGATGTCAACAAAACTGAAAATGTTAGGATACATGAAAAGTACTTAGGAAGCCCGGGTAATCAAATCAAGCCCAATCCTTTCTCCATAAAAACAGAAAACAGAGAACGCAAGCCCTAGATTCTGTTCTGAGCAAAGAGAATGAAACCCTAGGAAGACAAAAGAAGGCATCAAGAAACACCAGAGATGAAGCAAAACACAGTTTCCCAAACATCCCAGAAAAAATCATTCTCCAAATACTACCAAGGTTACCCCTCCATTCTCTTTCTCGATTTCAATGTGTTTCCAAGAAATGGCGTTCTTTGATTTCCGACATCTCTGCCAGAAAAAGAGGAAGAGAGATGTTTCTTGTTATTTCTGACGATTTACTCCACTCCATTGACCTAGAAAAATCCCATGGGAAAACTTGATGAATTCCAACAACGTACTCAGTATAATAAACCTCAAGCGATCTACGGTTCCTGCCACGGGTTATTGCTTGTGGGTATCGACGGTGACTTTTTCTTGTGGAATCCACTGACTAGTTACTTCAAGAAAGTATTGCATTATGACAGGTTGATCTTCAATGATTTCTGCATTGTTTCCGGACTCTGCTATGATTCTTCTACTGATGAGTACAAGGTTGTTATGGTCCTTGTTCCACCCAGTTACCCTCCAGTATTCGGATCTGTATCCGTGGTGGTTGGTAGTTTCAAGTGCAAAAAGTGGACACACGTTGGCTGTTCCTCCTACTTTATTAGTTCTTTCAACCCAGGGCCCACAGTAAATGAACTTCTGCATTGGTACGTTGCTAAAGAGAAGAAATCGGAGTATTCTCAAATCGTTTACTTCAATCCCCAGATGGGTAGTTTCAGAGAAGTACCCATGCCACAACCTAAGCAAAGTAACGGAGATGTCATTTATGGTTTGGGAGTTTTGGATGGATGCCTTTGTATGTCTCGATCGGAAAATCTGGGCGACAGTGAAAGCAACTACATTGAGGTGTTGGCTATGAAGGAGTATGGCGTGGCAAAATCATGGACTAGTATGTTCATCATATCAAATTTTTGGCCATCTGGTTATACCAAGAACGGTGAAGCTTTTGCTTTAAGAATACCACAGTGTGACGAAAGGAAGGGTATTTGGCACATAAGTTTGTACATTCCTGTTGACAATTCCGCTAGGGATATTCCAATTCCAATTCCAACACCAATGCCAACTCATTCTTACAATGTTGGTGCCATTATATACGAGGAAAGTTTGGTTAAACCTACCGATTACCTTTGGGAAGACGAAGAGCTAAGAGACGAAGCAACATATGAGGAGTATTTCCTCAACGGCTACATTCATAAAATGAAAATTAAAAGTTACATCACTAGGCGTACTGTGGAGGAAGGACGTGAATAGCGAGCTTCCGAAGAGCAGCCTGCAGTACTCTCCAAGGAGTGGGGTTCTGGCTGTCGCTGGTATGAGGAAGGGTAGTAGAAGCCGAAAGATGGGAAGATGAGAAGTATTCTTAGGTCATCCACAGTGGTATAATCAAATGTCAATTGTTTTTAAAGTTAACAATGTTGATGCAAAAGATTACTCACAATGGTATAATCAAACTTAGCAACATTCTTAGAAATAATCAAATTTTGGGTTTTGGATAACCAAAACTAACAATCTTTTTTAATAATCAAAATTTGTGGATCCTATACCACATAATTTAACTAGTTCCAAAATTTGTATACACACGTGTTTCAACTAGTATTTTGTTCTTTCCTTCTTCGCACTCTTTTTTTTTTTTTGGTTAAAAAAATAAAATTGAAAAATAAAAATTTTATGTATCCAAGCTTTTTCGCTACTCTATATCTTTTTCACTTCACTAACAAATTATTTCTCTTTCTTTTTCTCCAAAAGTGAAACTCATATCTCTCGATCATCTACAATTCAATCTATCGTCGCCAGATTAAGGTGTTTCACTCTTCTTTTCTGTTTCTACTACCCATCCCCGAAAAAAAAAAAAAGAAGGAAAAAATCATAATAGGAGACAAGGAAGTTGCCGATTTTTTTTTCAAAATTAAGAAAGGGAATCGATATATTTTAACTCATAAAAAACGTAAATGAAGGGAAGTGAATGACGGGAAACAGGGGGGGAGAGAAAATGAAATTGTAGTGGACCCCATATTTTGATTATGGACTAAAAGTGATCATAGTGAAGCTTAACATTGTTAAGCTTAACAACCTCTTAAGTGAATAATCAAAAGCTGATGTGTCAACTTTTGATTATCCTTTTTTGATTATACCACCGTGGATGGTCTTAGGTCATCCACAGTGGCATAATCAAAAGCAAATTATTTTTAAAGTTAACAATATTGGGGTAAAAGATGGCTCACAATGGTATAATCAAACTTAACAACATTCTTAGAAATAATCAAATTTTGGATTTTGGATAACCAAAACTAACAACCTTTTTCAATAATCAAAATTTGTGGATCTCACACTACATAAGTTAACTGGTTCTAAAATTTATGTACATGCATGTTTCAAATGGTATTTTTTTCGCCTACTCTATATCTCATTTTCTTTAGCCACAAACTCTTTCTTTTTCTTTCCTTCCAAAAATGAAGTTCATATCTTTCAATCATTTAAAATTCAACTCATTGTCACCGGATTAAGGTATTTTACTTTTTTCTTCGTTTTTATTTTATTCTTTTTCGTTCCTCTCCTTGTGGTTGAGTACATAAAGAACCTTGCATTCTTTTACAAATTCAAGAACACATCTGTTTTTTTTTAGTACATGATTTTTTTTCCAAATTCATAATATGAAGGAAGGAAGTCACCAATTTTCTCTAAAATTAAAGGAGAAAATCGATATATTTTTGCCAAAAAAAAAAACCGTAATGGTGGAAAACATTTGTCGCCGCATTAAGGTATTTCACTTTTTTTTTTCATTTTTATTTTATTCTTTTTTTGTTCCTCTCCCTATGGTTGAGTACATAAAGAACCTTACATTTTTTTACAAATTCAAGAACACATCTGTTTTTTTTTTTATTTTGAGTACATGATTTTTTTTTCAAATTGTCACCAATTTTTTCCCCAAAATTAAAGGAGAAAATCGATATATTTTTGCCAAAAAAAAAAGTGTAATGGAGGGAAGTGATCAATAGTGGAAAACACAAGGGGAGAGAGAGTGAAATTGTAGTGCATCCCTTATTTTAGTTATGGACTAGAAGTGATCATTGTGGACCTCAACATTGTTAAGCTTAGCAACCTCTTAAATGGATAATCAAAAACTGATGTGTCAACTTTTGATTTTTTCCATCTTTCTATCCAAAATCTTTAATTTTCAAGCAGCTATTTCTGTTTTTTTTGCTTCTTAGTAGTGAAATGGAAGTGTTATCGATCCTTATTTGTAGGCTCATCTCTACAACTTTGACTTATTTGGACAACTTAATTTTGATTTATACCGTTCTATGTTAACAAAGCAGTGCCAAAAACATATGATAACCAATGGGTCACTGAGCACTTGAAAAAATTTCAAGCATCTACGTTACATGGACTTCTTGTTTCGAATCTGTCCAGCAGACATTGATCTGTTTGCATGCCAATCTGCAGAGAAAAGGGAGTCAAATATGGAAGATAGTTGTGCGAATTTGAATCCGATTGTTTTCCTGGTCTGCTTGAAAATTTCAAGTTTTGCTGGTTTATCGATCATTGTAGCTTGATTCCCGCTACGTATCTTTCGATACTTCCCATATGGTTACACCACGACCTTTACGTGTCCCCACGCAGTTAATTTAAACACTGATATGATTGCTTTTTGATGTTCTTTCCCTTAGTTGGGTTCTGGTTAACTATCTTGATTTTAGACTTCTGCTTCGTCATACGTAGTCTTCCCAATTGTTAAGATCATTCAGTTTGTTTGTAGCATCATGCTCTGCTTATTGGACAGTCATATCTCTGAAATGAGGAAGAGGAATAGAAGCAGAGCGATCAGCGATGGGAAGATGAGAAAGCTTCTTGATGAAACCAATGGGTCACTGAGCGCATGCAGAAATTCCAACCATCTTATGTTACGTACATGTACTCGGGTGCAAGTGTCGGGTGCAAGTGTCATGTTTATCCAATTTTCATCTCAATGGCATGGATATATGCGTGGAGTACAAATTTGCTAGTGAATTTCTCCTACTTTTCTCGGATAAATTGTTGTTACAAAGTAACTTGGAAAATTTCAAGCATAATATTGTATAGTTCATGAATGCGCTAATTCATGGTAATCCAAACCACAGATCGAATACGTTTTCTTAGTAAATGTCCAACTAAACATATATAGAAGCACGAATCTCATACTCTTATCGAAGTGTCGAGTATTTATCAAACTCGAAATTCATAAATTCAAGCAGAAGGCAGAAGTGTCACAGCTTTCACACACCACCTGAGGTCAATGCACCTTAACAGACCTTTGCAATCCTCTTAAAACACATCCAAGAAATGCATAAAAGAATAACAAGGAAAAGTAATCAAGGTTTTTTTTTTTTTTTAAAAGTTTGGACCATGTAAGACATCATATAATTATGCATCTATACATATCAAGCTCAAACTCTTCCTCTGCCTCTGCCAGTCATCTGTCTTCCAACCACATCTTCAATCCCTGCATGGATCGCTCCCATGCAGAACAATTGCGTACCGCTCACAATTATCATTATGGTTTCCAAAGTACGCTGCAAATATACAATCATAACGCAAACCAATATTATCACCAATCTTTAAAGATCAATTTTATAACCAAGTTAAAAAAAAAATGTAATTTTCTTTAGTTTTTCTGGTCATAAAACGGTGGCTTACCAAGTTTGAATCTATCCAGCCTTTATTGATCTCTTTGCATGCCAATCTGCACACACAAAAAAAAAGGGATGGGGAAATTGATGATAGTTGTAGGGATTTGAATCTAATATATTGATTTTCGTGGTTGGCTTGAAATTTTCAAGTTTGGCAATCGAACTGATCGTTAGTTGAGTTGTACGTGAGCTGAGTTCAAGCTCAATGCTCGATTTTATAGGATCCATTTATGAGAAATATGGTGTTCAAATGTGATAATATGCATAGGATTCCATTTGATATCATGGACAATACTATTATCTAAGGACCTCACTTCAAATGGTATTCAAAATGGATAATTAATGATCACTACACCATAAGACTCCCTCCAAGACTCTATCTAGTTTGTTTGTCCACGTTTTGACTTCTTAATGATCCAAAGAATAAAATTTTATAAAGAGACCCTTTTACCCTTCACTCTTGATTTGAAGTAACTAGTGCGTGCAATTTGAATCGAAGGACATTTTTTGTGAAAAATCAAAATTTTAGAAGTGCGGTGCCCATAAATAAGTTAGATTCTCCCAATTGACAAACAAATTGGGAAGAGGAAAGTCAAAAAAAATTAAAAAAATGAAGGACATGAAGAACAAGTAAGCAACAGGAAGTTAAACTCATTTGTTACCCCATGGCAAGCAGTGTGAGGGTCCATGTTACAAGAGAAGAGGCCGCAGCTGCATGTAAGTTAGGTGCGGTCCATTGAATCACATTGTGGATTCCAGTGAATGAGGTAATGAATCCAACAGCTCCGGCAATGAGGGAAAAAATCAAGAAGAACCCGGTGGCCAGGTTACCGAACGGAAAGTATATCGGGAAAATCCGAGCTGGAATTGACAACACAGATGCTGCAAATACCATTCAAGTTTCTGTCACGAAATAGCTGGTATCGCATAACAAGAACAGGGGTGTATTGGTATCTTCAAAAAAAAAAACAGGGGTGTATTGTTATGTGTTCTGTTTTCATAGTTTTTTTTTCTTATTTTGAAAACAATCTACCTTTGACATATGCTGAAAAGAAAACAATATCGTTTGTCGACGAACTTTTTTCGAATAAATTTTCTAAAAAATACGCAAGTGATTCGCATTAGTAGAAAAGTATTTCTTAGATACTTTGAGACCTGGTTTTTTTTTTTGAATAAACTCGGAAAATGTACAAAACCACGTGACCTGGTAGTCACGGATTCGAGTTAGGGACAGTCTCACCGGTTGCTGAGTAAGACTACATACATTGAACCCTTTCCCGGACCTACAGTCGCAGAGCCTGTATAGTGGTAGGCATTTTGTAGAAACCATGATTATTTTCAAATTTCTGTTGTTTTTGTTGTCAGAAAACAATGCAAAAATTACCTGCTTCGTGAGCTCTTACGATCCCATGATTGATGGCCCATCCAGAGATTAAAATAATAATGAGGTACAGTATGAGATTGAGGATTAAGAGCATGAATGCTGCAGATTTGCCTGCTCCAGAAGCCATGGCTTATGAAACTTGAGAGAGAGAGAGAGAGGAATGCCAAACTTGTTCATCTGGAGAGAGAAATTTATAAGGTAGCCAGGAATATTTCTATCCTTCACCCTGAAAACATGGTTTTAAAATTAGAATGGAGAGTTGTATACCTTTAGTTCAAAGAAATGCAATAGTTCCTTGCTTTTGTTATTGGGTTTGCCCCATTGGAAAGAAAGCATATCTTTGGCCTTTCAAGCTGTATAATAAATTAATAATTAACTTTGTTTGGAGTACTTGTATGAAGTTTTTTTAATAACCGGATGACTGGGCTAACTTTATTTCCAGAGGAGTTTTGAAGGTAATGACCAGACATAATCTCCAGTGGCTCTAAGGATCGGAATGGTTTCTCCAGTGACTCCAAGATAGGAATTGTTTGGAGTATAAAGTTAATCAGGATTAGCTGATATTTGCCATTGTTAAGTTTTTCCCTCTATACATGGAGCTTTATAGGATTTCGGATTAAAGAGGGGAAATTTATTGGGTGTTCTTATAAGCATGGCCAGTGGCGGAGTCAAAAATTCTCTTCGGTGGGAACAATTAATTAAAAAACAGTCTCAAATAAAAATGGTACGTACGTAATAAACACTGGTGATGTAAAAACTGTATCGAGAATTTTAACAAAATTAATAATATATCTAGAGTAGTGATAATATCAAAACCGTTTTTGTTGGTCCCAATATTCCAATGCATAAAAGTCTTGCACATTGCAAATGCTACAAGTCTTTTGTGTAGTAAAGTTTTGACATCAACAAAAATAATTTTGGCACCAACGAAAAAGGTTTTGAAAAATTCTCTAATGTATTATTATGTATGCCTTTTCAAACTACATTGGCGAGTTTCTTTATGCAAATAGTGGATATTTTGCTTCTATGTTTTACGCAAACTGGCCTCCAAAAAAATATAACTTTCAAAGGGTAATTATAAGCTATATCTTGACATTCTAAGTATAACATTTCAAGGATTTAAACTATTTCTAAAAAGGGTACATATACAGTTTTTTGCTTGTAGCTTTTCGAGCAGCATTTGACAGATGATCATCCTTAATAGATTCCAGATTCAGAGTCAGAGAGGAGTACTCCAGAGGTTTGGAATAGGGAAATTAATTAAGTGGGCTATTGATCATTGCAAAGGCAAAAGATTCGGAGGAGTACTCCAGAGGGTTTACCACCTCTGGATGGAGAGAAATTCTGGAATTTTTGGTGGCAGAAGCAAGAGTGCTAATTCTGTGAGAGTCTTATGGTTGGTGTTGTGGTTGAATTGGGTGTCAGGTGGGTACCACGTTACCCGGCCGACGTGGTGTCCGAGCACCACATTTTGGCCGTCCAAAAGTTCATTGAACGGTCCAAATTGAAACACTCTCTCTTATCTTTCTCTCTTCAAATTCGAGCCGTCTCAAACAAATATGGAAGGCCCAGATGTGTCAAACAGGCACCACGTGGTATCTACTCGGCACTGAAAATCTTCTCGTGTCATGATTGTTATTTAGGGGTGGGAAAATAATTTCGCAGTAAATTCTACCGAAATCCCAATCAATAGATAGTCCGAAGATGTCTACACGTAGCATTTGAGAGCGCTTCAGCTTCCGTTTCATTCGCGGGAGAATATAACTTCCACTAGCATTATCAAGTCCTTGTACTTTACTAATTCTTTTCTTTGGCCTCCACACTCTCAATTTTATCAATTTAACCTTTCCACTTTTGGTCTACTTGAATGTAGTCCCTCCGTCACCTGCCTTCGGTGTATCTCAACTTGAAAAAGAATCCCAAAAAGGAAAATTAGTAAAGGACTAAATGCCATGGTTCGCTTTTTTTAAGATAGTTGGAGATTATTCAAACTAATTCAAGACCAAATTAGAACAATTGTAAAACCCTAGTTGGAAAACATATACATACACACTTCTTTCTTTCGTCTCTCAGTATTATTTCATTTCACATCTTAATTTATTCACAACTAAGTAATAAAAAAGAATGTGCGATACCATGGTTAAAAAATATGGAGATGAATTTCATTGTTTCCTCTTTAATTTCAATGTATTGTCTTTTGTACAAAAATTAAAATATTACAAAATATCTCATATGTACCACAATTAAATAAAAATGAACATTTGAGATTCAATTTGATAAAACTCGATGCTATTTTAAAATGATGAAATTGGAACCATGAAAAGTAAACTAGATACCACCATGGGTGGTTATCTAGTAGTTCAGAGCTTACTCCCAAGCCCCAAGTGATCGAGGTGGTCAAGAGGTTCAAGTTTTCAGTAGTACGATATATGCTTCCTCACGCTTTGCCCTTCCAAAAAAAACTCGATCGTGTTTTACTAGCCATTGGTGGGACAATCACCAGGCCTTCTGTGGATCTGAGTCCCTACGTTTACCCCTAAGGAAGGACTGTTACCCTGGTCGCCTCTTCCATTCCACCCTTTTGAGTACCCAAAAAAACAAAAGAAAAGGCGAAGTAAAATATTCCTAAAACTATGGAGTACCAATAGTGTAATTTATCCCCCCCATCTCTCTCTCTCTCTCTCTCTCTCTCTCTTAAACCCTGGCCGGCACCCCCATAAACCTCTGTTACTCCTCTGAGTTTCTAAATATCCATACTCATCACAATCGTACACATAGATACACCAATACACACACGCACGCGATGGCTTCATCAGCGATCAGAGCTCGTAGTTCGAAGCACTTTCTCTCTCTGATCACAGCACAGTATTCGGCTGCCACCGAGTCGCTGTACGGAAATGGAAGAGCTTGGGAATTCGCTCCCTTGCGGAGATCGATGGCCACTTTCACTCGAACGTGAGTTTCAAACTAATCAAACGGCCTCGATAATTTCTGGATATAAGCAATGATCATATATGATTTTATTTGTGATGGAAAGTTTTCAGTTTGATTAGTTGTTGTTTACTTGAATTACTCAATGTACTGCCTTTGTTGTTTATTCTGTGTTGGCACTTGTATTTACAACCGACGGTGAATACAGATTGTGAAATACCAATTGTGCAGGGCCCACCTTGGGTAATTTTCATTTTTGTTCAGAATAATCTTGTAACATGCCCATTAAAAATTCGGACAGTGCTTCATCAATTCGTTCAATGTTTTGTTCAGAATTCTTGAATGTGAATCCTGGACCAACGATGGAATATATTGATCATACACACATCGACATCCGAATGAAATGATTTTTTACGGGGCACATCGAACAATTACTATGAACAAAATGAACATGCTGGATTATTTGTGTGGAATTCGTGGTAGGCCCCACATGAGGAGCCGGTACATAACTGTACCTTCCATGGTACCAATAGTTGGACTCTTGTATTTGTATCTATAGTAACTCTCATTTGTTTGCCAAGGAAGAACATTAAAAAATAAGCATGTATGCAGAACAATGTACATAGAAAACCAAATCCAATATGAAAGTTAAGTGTTTGAACAATTTTTCATAACATAGATGTGCAAACACTGAGAAAGATACATAATATAAATCTTAATTAACATGCAACGGGGGAGTGGAATTCGACTCTGTCGGGCTTCTTCCATACCAGAAATCTCAACTTTTTATTAGGGAAAACCTTTTTTTCTTTTCTTAGTATCCTAGGGGATTCCTATATGTTTGTTATGAATGTACATTTACCAGAAAAAATTATTCTCGAGGAAAGTAGCATTGGAAATCTAGGAGAATTTTTTATCTGTTTCTATTGGCGGGTCATATTTTTGTTACTTTCTGATGACTTAGAGGTATGAAGTAACGTTGGTAATCTTTCTATAGTCATTTAAGATATAGCTCAAAAGCTGTGTGTGGACTGTTGATATCCCATTGTATTGGTGATTTCTTCCATCTAGAATTCAAATGTTAAAATGTGTCGTGCAATGAAGAAGTTACCCAATTTTTGGAACCAAAAAAGTAAGCTGTGGGATATCGAGCTGCTTGTTATTTGATTGAGTGTGGTTAGTAATAGAAAACGATTGTTCAAATACTACAGCAGAGGTGATGGAAAGAAAATTGAATGAATATTTCTACCTTGTATCGAATAGGAGATGCAACATCCCTCCATGAGCTCACTCCTTTTTGAGTTGGTTGGTGAATTTTGAAGAAATAATGGAAGTGTCTAGTCTTGACTATGTGTCGGATGTTATAGCAACTTTGTACTTAATATACTGATTTGTATATATAATTCAGTTGTCTCAATTCCTACTGGTTCTCACGGTTCTTCCTTGTATGGTTTTATTGTTTCAGAAAACCACATGTAAATGTGGGTACCATTGGGCATGTTGATCATGGAAAAACTACATTGACTGCTGCAATCACAAAGGTTCAGTACTGACATAGCCATGTGATTGGTTAAGATGGATTTCCTTTTCTGATCTCGAATTACACTACTATTACACAAGAAAACAACTTGAAAATGCTATTACCACCCTGAGCATACTAACAGTTTAAAACCCGGAAGTTGCACCTTTTGTGCTTGCATTTCCTGGTTAATGGCGTAAATAGTGGGAATAAGTTTTTATGTTTGATGACTTAAAAAAAAAAAACTTTTTATGGTTATTTTACCCACTTTGCTGTAGGTGCTCGCAGAAGAAGGCAAAGCCAAGGCTGTTGCTTTTGATGAGATTGACAAAGCACCGGAAGAGAAGAAGAGAGGAATTACTATTGCTACAGTTACGATACAGTTCTGGCTTTAGCATGTGTGCCTTGATTTTGGTCTTATTTGTCAAAAGAAAGCAGAATTTATGCTGAACTCAGACTTGAATTTTTGTTACCTATTTAGTCTTTATATACCTTGAAAAACTCTATGAGTCAAGCTCTTGAACGTGATTATGCAGGCCCATGTGGAGTATGAAACTGGTAAGCGGCACTATGCCCATGTAGACTGCCCAGGACATGCAGACTATGTCAAAGTAAGCTTTTTAAGTTTGATTTTCACTGTTATTTGATCGACATAGTATTATGCTTCTGGCCTTGTGTACTTGGAACAAGGTTTCAACTACGCATACTGGAATTTCGGACCTCCAAAACTGATATTTGCCATTACATTGGCTGATATTGTCTGACATGTGGTCATATTAGTCAAATTTTTATTTGCTACACTTCTTCCATTCATCAGTGTTGAAGCTATGTTGTCTCTTGCTTCCTTGGGCACACCATAATAATATAACCTCACAGTGATACATCTTTTGGGAGTTCTCATTTACCAGATACATTTGGTTGAATTCAGAACATGATTACTGGAGCTGCCCAAATGGACGGGGGCATCCTGGTGGTATCTGCTCCAGATGGACCCATGCCACAGACCAAGGAACATATTTTGCTTGCCCGCCAGGTTGGCAACTCCTTTCATAGCAGCTTTCAAAGAGTATCTAGCTGTTGAACATTCTTAATTTTAAAGAGCCGTGTTATTTTATGAGTTCTGATTATTGTTATGTGATTCAGGTTGGTGTACCATCTTTGGTATGCTTTCTTAATAAAGTTGATGCTGTTGATGATTCGGAGCTACTTGAACTTGTTGAGATGGAACTCCGGGGTATGACGGCCATAAAAGCAATTGTGCTTTTAGCACTAGCTGTCATCTTTATTTCAGTAGTTCTGCAGCTTGCTTATGTGATGCAACTCTTTCATATGATCTCATTTTATGTTCTCATGTCATGTTTGTTTGATTGGACTAAAACTGAAGGGATGTATATTCCACTAGGATAAGTAATCTCATCTCAATGAACTGTATCGTATGTCCCATGTTTTGTGGGATAACCAGTAATGGCCAAACCGAGGTGGTCCCGTTGGATATATAGTCCAACCCGATGCTTTAATCCGGACAAGAAAACATGGCTGTAGTTACTATTTTGCTCTAAACTCACTGCTCTTGTCATAATAATTGGTTGTTTCAGAACTGCTCAACTTCTACAAATTTCCTGGAGATGAAATTCCTATTGTTCGGGGTTCAGCTTTGTCTGCCCTACAGGGGACAAATGTTGAACTTGGAAGAAAGGCTATTTTAAAACTAATGGATGCTGTGGATGAATACATTACCGATCCTGTACGCCAGCTTGATAAACCTTTCTTAATGCCAGTTGAAGATGTTTTCTCGATTCAGGTAATGCATAAATGCATATTAATTTCAGTCTGTTCACTGAAATGAAGCTTCCTTTTGAATCATTGCCTCAGTAAAACTTCTGCAAGATGGTACCGTGTGATTTATTGGTTTTGGGATAGTTTCTTAAATTAGTATAGGAAGACAGGAACAACTACATATGGATTATGATATGAAGTGTGTCAGCAAACGATCTAGCTCTAGCTGAATGTGGAGAACCTACAATTACTTGATATTTGTGGCAAGACTGAAGCTTACCGAACTCCCACAATCCTTTGAGTTGAGGATGTTAGAAACACAGGCTTTCTTGAGAATTTTACTATTACTGTCCACACTTTGCTTCAGAATATATGTTTGACCTGATGGTCATTGACACCTCAATATTGATGTGTTTGTTTTTGTTTTTGAAGGGACGTGGCACTGTTGTCACTGGCCGTGTTGAACAGGGTACCATCAAAGTTGGTGAGGAGATTGAAATCCTGGGGTTGATGGAGGTACTTAGTTTCAGAACTCAAGTGCATAAATGTTTTACCTCTCATATCCGTGCTGTGCTAGATAATGTCTGATTATGTTGCATCTGTCTCTCCGTAGGGTGGGCCTCTGAAGACTACAGTCACTGGTGTAGAAATGTTTAAGAAAATTTTGGATCGTGGACAGGCATGACCACTGTCTAATTACACGGTTGGAGACTTCATTTTCAATGCAGACTTAATTAAGATATGTGTATGTTGTTCATCCTGTAGGCCGGGGACAACGTGGGGCTTCTTCTACGTGGTTTAAAACGTGATGAGGTACAAAGAGGGCAGGTGAGTTAAAGTGGCTAAGGTGTGCAAGGACACCTTTTTTAAATTATCACATCGAAGTTGCAATTTTCCGTTGCATAAAGTTGATCAACCAATCATCTTATCTGACTACTGAAGTAATAATATGTATGGTCTACATAATTGGCGTGATTAATATTTCTTGACATCATGAAACAAAAGGTTTGGTCACTTATACAGAAAAGCTTTCTAGTTTAAACACTATAACTATAAGGGGATTTGCCCCATTCCAGGGATTGTCAGTATTTTCATTTTTTTCTTCTCCTCTTTTCAGTTTTCATTTTCCATCCTTCCCCACATAATTTTAGTGATGATTGTTGAAAATCTCACAGGTAGTAGCAAAACCTGGCACCCTTAAAACGTATAAGCGTTTTGAGGCGGAGATCTATGTACTCACAAAAGATGAAGGTGGCCGCCATACTGCGTTTTTCTCGAACTATATGCCTCAATTCTACATGAGGACTGCAGATATTACAGGGAAGGTGGAATTGCCTGAAAATGTCAAGATGGTGATGCCTGGTGACAATGTGGCTGCAGTTTTTGAGCTCCTTTCAGCTGTGCCTCTTGAAGCAGGTTTGTATATAAATTCAATATAAATACAAAACGAAAAGATGTAAGTGCAAGACTGCTAGAGTTGCAACTACAGAACAGTACATACCTACCCAAGCCTATTACCTTGGACTATTGACTGAAACAACTCTCCATTTTCCTTCTTTTGGACTCCTTAGGTATTTGTTTTATATAACAAACCTACTTTTGGGGTAAATGAGGATTACAATTGGTTTATTTTTTTTCAGTTTTTGATGGTGCTTTTCTAGCCTTATCCATCAGGGTGTGTTCTGATCAATTGCTTTTCGACAGGACAAAGATTTGCTTTGAGAGAGGGAGGCAGAACAGTTGGTGCAGGAGTTGTCTCAAAAGTACTTGGCTAAGATACGGCTAATGTCACTTAACAGCGATATTCGTATCTACTCATTTTAGGAAAGATGTTAACAGATATCAGGAGGATAAGTACAATTTCAGGTGATTAGGGACATGTAGTGCACTTAGGAGTGGACACTTGCTTTAGCCAGTGGTAGAGAGGTGAATAAGTTGAATATTGATTTATTTGAATTACGTGCAGAGAAATGTTTATTTCCTTCTTTCTGTTTATATTGAAAACTTCTGCATTTGAGGAATGTTTCTCGCTTCATTTAGGATGAATTGAGGTCCATGAAATGAGCAGTGGAAAATATCAATGATGTCTTTGTGGTTAGGCTTATTGATATCTACTGATCCTTGTTGAAATTATGACTTTCGGCCTTCAGGTCTAGTGTGAATGAACCTGTTCCTTTATTGTTCTGTCTGACTGGTTCAGTTCAACAAGACATGACTTGTAAAATTAGTGTTATTTGTTGTCCTTTCAATCTTGCTCTATGTAGCATTTGATTATATGATTTCAGGGTGAAGGGATAGTAGTACCATGCAAAAGGATTCCAGCATATCTAAAGGTACTGTATTATTTCTGGGTTTACGTATATTTGTTTCCAGTTTTATGGACATAAGAAAAATACTTGAATTACTTGCATTGTGAATAAGATGATTAGTGATTAGGTTGGATGCAGCATTTCAATATTCATAAGGTTGAAAAATAGCCAATCTGAGTCTGAGCATCTTCCTAGCCATCTGCGAAGTGAAAAAGAAGACTCTGTCTATAACGGCCTGATAGAAGGAATTGTAAACTGACATGTTAGACCGATTTCTGTGAAGTAACCATAGGTGTGTAGAAATTGCTTGACATAAGATTCTCAACAGAATTTATGGACATAATAAATTCTCAATAGATATAGCTTTATTATGGCATCATAGACATTTCTGTTACTTATTTAGTACATATAAAAATAATAACCTATACGCTTCATGCATCCATACACCATTATTGCATTTTTCTCTGACTAGTAGAAAAAGAATATTATTCCGAAAAAAAGCTACTCTACATCACCATAAATTGCTTGTCATCCAGTAAATTCATTGCGGTTTCAACTAGCGAGTGAATTGTTGTGCTATGCCGGCTCATCCCAACGGCACCAGAGAAAACATTGAAGCTTTCAAGCTCGGAAGTTGTCTCTATGACAGACTCCATGTCCTTTCTCATTCCCAGATCCTTGAAAATTTGAACATTTCTTTCCTTGTGTCTCATCATCCAGATTGCCAACTCTATGACAAACCTCCTTATTCTTGGAGTTTTGGTTGCTGGAATAGGATATTTTCTTAGAATCTGAACCAGAGCCCTAGCCAATTCAGCCTCTTGAATGCCAGCTCTCTTGAACATGATGCTTGATTCTTCACTACTCATAAATTTGAAAACATGTGCTGCTAGTCCCACCATTACGTCTTGCAATTTGTTCTCTTCTGACATGATTGGTCTAAGCACCTGCAATAGAATTGATTTTGCATATTATTGCCTCCATTATTGTCTTTCAGATTAGAAGAAAATGAGTATGTTCTTTGGTATTGTTGTAAAACTTACAATTGGTGCTGCATTAATGACTCCCCTTAGCTGCATGAAGCAGTCTTCTCCAATGTAGATGCACAAATTCGTTAAAATTCGTGCTGCATTTATGCGTGGAAACGACACTTCCAATGCTTCAACCAGCTTTTCAATTGCCTTCAATTTTATAATTCTACGACAATTACTCTTGCTTTCAAATGCCAGCATTGCTATTGCTTCTCCTGCTGCGATTCTTACATCGTTCGGATTTTCAGGCATCCCCAGTTTAAAGAAAATATTGAAAAGCTCTTTGAGGACTCCACCAGTGCCCCCTATCATCTCTCTTGCATCTGCTTCCATTGCCAGACTGGTTAAAATCTCAATCCCTAGTTTTTGCAACTCCATCTGTTTGTCACCATACTTCAGTATATCTCTGATATTGCTGATTGTGAATACAACTTCAGAAATTTCATTCCTGAGTTGTTTACCTGTGGTACCTGTCATGCTAGCCAGCATCTTCAGCACTTGGAGTGACCGTTTCACTGTCTTGATCTGGGACGGTGTAACATTTTGATCCTTCAGTAACCTCTCCCCCGCATGAGTGAAATCTATTATTTTAGGTAGAAGTCCTCTTGTGTTCCCTATCTTTCCGCAGTTATCATGGTCCCGAGCAAGTTTCTTTAGAATGAGAAGTCCCAAATGATTGAATGTCCAGAAACTATAACTCTCGTTGTCATGGATGATTATCTTCTCAGGGATTTCATAAGCTACACCATGTGGCGTCCTGTGGTTCTGAAGCAGAGACGATATGGACTCCATTGCACCAGGTATTCCCGAACCCCGAAGGGCGTTCTGCTTTTTACCAGCTAATTGTGATAATATCTCCGCCGCGGATCGCCTTATCTCTTCTTCTTCCAGATCTTTCCAATTCAGCATTTCGACCAACCTTTCCATCACCAGTAACGTTGTTCCGATCTTCTGGAGGGTATGGTTAGAAAATCGCTCGTTTGTTGCGAATTTATGTAAAACCCTAATTCCAATAAGCTGTTCATCTGGTGAATTCGAAACCAGAAGGTCCATGGCGAACGAGACCATGTCCATCTTTAATCCATCGAAAATGGTTCCATATACACATCTCGAATAGGCATCATAGAAGAATTTTCTGATTGAAACCATACCTGAAGGCCCCAGCTCACACTCCTTGTTCACTTCGTCCAACAGTTTGCAGTAAATCACCTTCCATTCCCAATATGCCTTCTCCAGGAGAAACAATAATGCTTCTGCCAATGCCAAAGAGTAGAAGATAATCAGAGCCGCTTTGCGGTTCCTCTTGTCGGTATCTCCTTTTGCCACTTCACCAAAGTTGCGTTTTACGAGTTTCATTAGCGACAATATTGCACATGTTGTTGCCGATGCCAGCTGAAGCCAGTACAGAACCTTGCTGACATTCTTGGAGAGAAAGACCCATTGGGAAAATGGCAGAATCGGAACGTCCGATGTCTCCCACATCCGACTTGGCATCTTTTTCTGGTCCCACTTTGGCCGGCTCTTTTCCTGGTGCATGCTCTGGTTTATTTCTCTGCTACTGTGTTGGCTCTGCTTCTGAACCATCTCAATAGGACGGAAACAAATCCCCTTTACGGCTTTTATTATAAAGTGTGAGCTTGATCTTATTGCACGGAAACTATTTATTCCGACACCTGCAATCGACCACGTGGCTTGGTTTTGTTGCCATTCGAGCTCGTGGCTCCGGCTGAATATCCTGGTCCCCTCAATTACCAGAATTATAGTTATGAACCAGAAATCTGTTTTATCAAGGGTGATTGCAAAACCACCGAGTAAAACCACCGTTGCCCAGATAAAACCCAGAGTTCCTAAACTCGTAGCAGCTTTTTCCAGCACTGCTAGCCGGAGAGCAAAGAGAGTTAGCTTCTTTTCCGGCGCATGGACCGTGGGTCCCAACGGGGAATCGGGATTTGAGTTGCTACTGTTTTTCGTTTCGATACTGCTCTGTGGTTCGATACTGCTATGTGGTTCAAAAGCTCTAGGCACGTCGATCTGCAAACGAATGCTTTCCCTTCCCTCTTCTTCGTCTCGACCACCGTCCATCGGATCAAATTGAACCTGCTAAGTCTAGTATTTTACTTTTGCTGGGTGGATAGATGAGGTTGGATTTTGGGTTTAGAAATGCGGGGTTGAGGTTGAGTCTTGGATTGTAAATGCTGCTGTCTTTCAGCTGTGGAGGAGGGAATGGAGGAGTGGGGCCCCGGAATAATAAATTGGCAGAATGTGCTTGCGGAACACTCTTTGAAAATGGGGAGGAAAGAAAAACGTTAAGGAATTTCGTTTTCTGTTTTTGTTGTTTGCTCTCTCTCTCTCTTTCTCTCTCTCTCTCTCTCTCTCTAGGCTTTTCGTGTCCCCATTTCTCCTCTTGATGGATAGATTACTTCCAAGATCAAAAACCCATTTTTCCTGTAACCAAAAGGCATAAGCTTTTTTCCTGTTTTATTCGCCTTCTTATCCTCCTCCTTGTTGCATGAACGAACCCACATGTAAAATGACGAAACCGCACTTCTTGGGGTCTGTTCGCAGACCATGGATATAGGGTATAAAGGTCATGTTACATAAATCGTTGAGTTTACTCTTTCTATTCTTGTTGATAAGTGTTGAACTAGTCATTCTATCTTTATCCTACCAAGCTTTGTTAGTTAAATCATATTCAATAAAACTATGGGTAAGCCAAGCGTACACCGCTTATTATGGGACCTGTTTAGAGATCTCATTCAAATGATCGGAGCAGTTAAACTTTTTCAAATATTTTCTTAAGCATCTCTGTAAAAAATCAATTCCGTCAGATATTGATAAATTCTTGATCTACGTCCGATTTGCTAACAGGAAATTGGGCGTGGAATTGATCAAGTCTTTACCGATATCTAACGGAGCTGATTTTTTTACAAGAATACTTAAAAAAAATGTTTTAAAAAATTGAGCAGCTCCAGTCGTTTGTGTGGAACCCCCTAAGTGGGTCCCATAGAAAGCAGTGTACATCAAGGGCTCGTTCAGATTTTATGGAAGAAAATGAATATATTTGGCCCTTTGATCCTCTCTCCCTTGAATGAACAAACCCACTTGTGAAATGACCATATTGCCCTTCATGAGGTCTCTTCGGTGACTACACATGTTAGATACAAATGTGGAATTGTTAATGTACGTCATTATCTTCAATTTTCATATTTTGCTACTTGGAAGCATTTGACCTTTAAGCTAATTATAATTTATATTTAGGTTTTCGTGGGGAGAACAAGTCGAAGTCTTTGGCCTAATGGGAGATCAATTAGGTTAGGAATTAGGAAGGACAAATCATACTCAAGATATCGCTATTAATTTGATTATGCTGATTATCAAGTTTCTCAACTCTCTTGTCATTTTGTAATAATCAAACGATTCTCCTACTGGGTCCATATATCCGCAGTAACCGTAGAATGTTTTAGAATATATACTATTTATACAATTGAATCCGAATATGAGTCATTCCACTACTTTAATATTAGTATAGCAAATTTGTTCCAACTATTCTCATGTGTTTGAGATTTAAGTTTTCCACAATTAATTGCTAGTATTCTCATGTAAACTGGGTAGTATTGTCAGGTTGTGTGATAATAAGTATTAATGTTGAAAAATCACTTCACATGATTTCATTTTCGTGTAATCACTTTTTAATTTGATCCCGGTTTTAATATTTACGAATTCAACGGTCAGTTTTTTATCTAAAGTTTGATCTTGATCAAGGAATTTTGATTATTTTGGTATCTGGTACATCAAAATCACTAGCGTTTGAGGCCCACACGATGCGTGTGCAACTGCTGTCGGAGGCCAAAAGATTTGACTAATCGGAAAAAAACTGACTAAACATTGCAATGTTAATTTACCACAAAAAGGTTAGTAACGGAAATTTCGTAATGAATCAGACTATACCTAAGCATGAAGCATCGTTAACAGAAAAACCAAGAGAAGGGAAAACCAAGAAAAGAAATAGAAAAAAAAAATAAAGCAAAAAGCATGTGAAGTAAATAATGGAAGAATATTAAAAAGTGAAAGACCTCTTGGACGACCCGTGTTGTGTTCTGCTGTTTCTCTCTTGACTCGGTTTCGCATGCGTGTGGAGTTTACTCAGGGTTACAGAAAAAATATAGGAAAATATTCATAAATTTTAAGATAATCATTTATGGATCTTGTAAAAAATTTATCTAATTGATATCAGTAAGTTTTGTTTTTTCTG
Organism: Rhododendron ovatum; assembly: GCA_019656835.1. Taxonomy (NCBI): domain Eukaryota; kingdom Viridiplantae; phylum Streptophyta; class Magnoliopsida; order Ericales; family Ericaceae; genus Rhododendron; species Rhododendron ovatum. The sequence continues at coordinate 669,725 of CM033798.1, forward strand.
GGTTTGCAGGGTGAAACTGCCCATCAGCTCAATTTCGCATAATCTTTGGGCGTGGCAGTTGGAGTGGGAGTGTTTTTACAATTTAACCCAAGCAGCTACTTCATTCCGTGGTGGAAAAATCGTAAAATCTTCAATATTTTTGGACAAAAGAAAAAATCACTTTTGTGAGGGGACTTTAAAAATGGGAGACGTCAAATTGATGTTCTTTCTTTAGTCTTTATATATTAGAATAGATTCTTATGCGCACGAGAAAATTTCATTTTCTGACTCGTTCTATCTTTTTGTGCTTGTCAGCAATTCAGGTGCTTCTGACTTGCAGGGTTGGGCTACTAGGATGTCTTTCAATCATTTTATAATCACAAAAATATATATAAATATTTACATAAATTTATTTGCATTCACATTAGGACCCATACATACTACACTTCCGGTGTACGTGAGCCCCACCAAAAGATGTGAGTATATGTGTAAAGTGTGTGTAAGACCTCGTTCGTTTTTGAGATTTTGGATTTAGATTTGTAAGTAATGAATGTAGAAAGAAATAAAGTAATGATTGAAAATATGGATAATGATGGGAGAGTGATAGAGAAAAAAGAGAGAGCAATGATTGGAGAGAAATACGCCATCCGTCTCGATTTATTTGTCCAATCTTGAATTTTCAACTTATTAAGAAAACTAAATCTTATCCATTTATTTAAAAATTTACATAATCTGATCTATTGATTTTGAAATTGGACAGTTAATTTAGGACATACACAATTCAAAAAGTGGACAAAAAAATTGAGACGAAAGAAATATGATAATGATTAAAATTCAAAATTCAAAACCCTTAAAAGAAGTGTAGAAGTCAATTCTCAATTTTTATTCTTTATCCCTTTGAGTGAACGACACGAATATTTAACTTGTGACATCATTGTCGTACAATATGATTAATTGGGCGGCTCTAGAATTTTTTGATGATACATTTGTATTTTAAATTCACAAATTTGATTTGAACAGAGAGATTGTCTTATTCACTAAGGTTTCGTGAACAAGTCCTTTACGGAAAACGCGTGATTTCAGTCGTCCATTTGGACAATTAATAGTTGAGATATGTTTTTAATTTCTAACCGCTAATAAATATTTCTTACTGTTAATAGTTTGTCTTTAATCTAGAATATTCAAAACACTTTTGAACGGTTGAGATTTGACTCTGTAAATAAAGATTTTCCCTTGAACAAAACACCAAACACTTGCCAGTTTCCGAAGACCTGTAATTTTAAAACGAACTTTTTCATAGCATAAACAATTCTTGGGAATTTGATACAGGCTGTAGGAAAACCCAATGCTGACATTAAATTTTTTTTAAAGTTTTTAAAATTTTTTTTTTTGAACATAAAAAAAAATGTTGGAACTCAGATTTTACTTGCATCTTCTTCTCTTTTTTTTTTTTTTTTATTAATAAGGGCTTGCACCTTATTATAGGCTATTGTCGTCTCGACCCTGAAGTCATGCGTGAGGTAATATCTATTGCTTTGTCGTTTTGGTCATGACATAAAACTTGTTCTCAGTATGTCATAATTTCGGCTAGGAATCTTACCAATTTTCGTTTTCGGGTTCGGCAAGAATTTCACTTGTAAGATTCGATGAAAGATTGGCACCTCCGATGAATTTTGACATCAACAAAGACTGACGGTGGGACAAATACTCTCTGGTCCTCCCGCGTCACTCTTTATGTCACCATCTTTTTAGACCTACTAGTCTAGAATTTGGCATAAAACAGTCCGACTCTTCACCATATTTTCAATTCGCAAAGTCCACTTTGTAGAGAAGGATTGGAACACTGTATTTGCATTTCATGCAACATCACCATTTTGTATCTCTAGGGAACGATCTGTTATCCAAAAGGCAACCCAAGAGGGGGTCAATTGGGTTCCTAATTAAAATACCCAAATAAAAAATTATTTGGCTACATAAAAATAATAATTTAGCAACTACAGTAAATAATTAAGTAGCAATAAAAAATAAAATAGATAAGCAATAGAGATAGCATACAGATCTAGATATATTGTGATTCGGCCCGAGTTTTGTCCACTGGACTAAGAAGTCGTTGTTTTACTAATCAATTGACCAGTTTCTGGTGCCGATTAAACCATACAACTATCCCACTATAACTTTCCTTAGGAGTTAGCCGAACCACTTGAGTTTATCTTCCCAAACTCAATAATTTAACTTGCAAAACAAAACCCAATTCTGTAATTGAACTGCAAACTCACTGAGAATTTTGCTTATTCTCAATACAATCATTGAGAAAAATATGTAAAGTGAAAAGCTCTCTAAAAGAGTGAAAACAACAATTTTGCTCTCAACGCCCTCAGGCGAATACTGTGAAATAAAGTGGGTGAGAAGAGGATTTGTATTGCTCTGATGTAGCTCGATATTCTTGGTATCTTGCAACTACTGAACCTCTTCCATTTTATAGCCTGAACATTTGGACCGATAAAATTTACCAGTTGAGAAGAAAATCTTTTTGCATCAAATATGATCTTTTGTATTTGCTTTTATGAACGTTGGCCCGAAATCATCAGGAAATTATATTTGCAACGTTCAATGAGACAAGTTTCGGATAAAAAAAGTCTCTTTTTTTTTACTTTTGAATTATTTTTTTCTTTATTTCAAAATTTTGAGTTTCGATCATAACTTTTTAGACCTTGTACACATGATCTTTAGACCTTGTAAAAAAATACTGATTTATTTTCACTCAGAAACTAAAACAATATAGGAATAGTTGTTTCTATGCAATTCGTAAATGCCATGCATGAAGAAGAAATTTTAGATGAGAAAAAAGAAAAAGTAAAACAAGATTTTAAATTTATTTGGCAAAGAAAATTTAAATGGTGCACATGGCTAGCTGTTGTACGAAACCAGATTTTAATCAATTATGAAATTGATTTGAGCATTGCGAGTATTGATTTACATGCAGCCGGCCCGGACTTTTCGAAGGCTTAAAGCGAAATTAAAAATAGTGCCTGTTTTGTTGGACTGTAATAAGGAATAAAAAAGTAGGAGGAATCCTTACAATTTAAAATTTTTTGAAATTCTAAAGCGATTGCAACACTTGCTTTAGCTTAGGGCCGGCTCTTATAAATGATATAAATAAGATGCCCCTCATTCACCAAAACAAGAAAAAAAAAAAAAAAAAGACAGATTGAATCACCGGTCCAAAATACATTCACTCTACCAACCAAAACACACCCAAAATAGATTAATAAATGCACGCCCAAAATAAGAGGGACAAATGCACTGAGAATGCATGTGGACCAAACAACAATAGTACATCACAACTGCCGATAGAATCATATTCAATAGTAAATCAGAAACTTAGCAAAAACAAACCAAGCATTAGGAAACCATACCCAAAGAAGAGCAACCATGTCAGAGTCACCGAGCCTGTTCTCATTCTCCAAATCAAGCAAAACATGCTCACTCTACCAACCAGATCCCTCCACCTCTTTCTCACCCCTTGCAAATCCAGCCAGCCCAGAACAAGAAATTCCCAAAGAGTAGAGTTGAAATTAATTAAGGAACCCAACAAAATATGGAGGGTATATGAAGCACTGAGCTGCACTCCTTCTACTCTCTCTCTCTCTAATCAACAATAAACCTTAGCTCTCTCTCATTCAAACCTCTGAAACCCTATTAGACACACTACAACAAGAAAAATCTAGGGCGCTATTTACACCCATTTTTGGCCAAAATTCAGAAAATCAATTTGTCGGTCAATAGGTGGACTTGAATGTTAGTCTCAGGCCTTGAGAGGCCTTATAAATCGGTAACCTGCAGAATTGGGCCAATTTGAATGCACAAGGGCCAATTGAGTTTGTAAAGACTTGGGACAAACTAATTGTAGGGAGGTATTCCCGAGCAGATACATTTTGTCGCCGAACACGTGATGTTTGGGAGCATATGGTGAATACAACGGGACTCATCGCCGGGCAGTATGGTGAACGGGACACGTATCAGTGATGTGGGAAGTCATTGATCTATAGAGTCTGTTCGGCTAAGAGAAAAGCAAATAACAAGTGAAGTCAATGATGTGAAACTAAGCTGTTCGGCAGATAGAGACATTCTCATTACGCCTGGACCAAATTACATGTGAAGTCATTGGTCCAGGCAGCCTGTTCGGCAACGAGATTGCCAAACAGGGAAAGAGCCCTAAATTAATTATTGTAACATGGGGAACATTCTGGAAGAATCCAGAATGTTGGTGTTCTGATTAAGGAATAAGATCCCGTGAATAAAAGATCTGAGAAAGATACCCAATGAGAATGGGATGTTCGGCCAGTAAAGGAAAAGAATCCTAAAAGGACTCTTTTCCAATAAACTGATAAAGGAAACGAGAATCCTTGATATCCTGGGTTTCCTATACGAGTTAGGAATCCTATGGCAATAGGAATGCTTGGGCGGCAAGCATACACAAGTCTATAAATATGAGGTGAACCTAGAGGAAAAAGGTACACAATATACTGCATTATTATTGCTTTCCTACTGATAATTAGGGTTTTGAACTTAGTACGTGATACTAACAAAGGCATCGGAGGGCCTTTGCCACGAGAGGCAAAGGTGCACTCACCCCCTGTCTATTTTGCAGATTAGGGTTCAGACGTCGAGCTAGGGTTCCGGTGAAGAGGCACGAATAAGCCGTTGCAATCCAGTTGAACTGAAGCATTCAATTGTTTTCATCCCCCTACAATTGGCGCCGTCTGTGGGAAACGAACAGACTTTTTAAAGTAATCATGACGGAAGAAAATCCAGTCACACCGTTTAGTCCAAAGGACCAGTTAGGTGGAGGAGGAGATAAATCTCCACCAGGAGCTCCGAGAAAGCCCACTGGTAGACATGATAGAGAAAACTCCAAAGAAAAAGGAGACAAGACTGCTACTGGCTCCACGAGAAGGAGTAAGTCTCATCGAGTAGAAGAGTCAGTTTCTCGTTCAAGGAGTATTCATAATGATGATGATGTCCTTGATAAAAAAAGAAGAGAAATCGAGGAGTACGCTCGTTTAATTAAAAAACGAGAGTATGAGATACGGGAGCTACAAAGGATACGAGAGCACCCCGAGGATTCTGGACTCTCTCGAAGGAATTCCCAAAAGGACGGACGGGCTCTGGTGATTCATGAACAGACTCATTCACGCAGAAGGGGGAGTAGAAGTCCTGTTATAGGGCGTCATAAGTCTTCTCCGCGAAAAAGGGGAAGAAGAAGTAGAAGCCGAACACCAGAGAGAAAGACTTCTTCACGAAAAAGGAGAAGCGGAGACCGAAGTTCTACCCCTGAGGAAGAGGATACAAGAAAGCATCATCGAGACAGGTACGAGAGACCTGATGCTGATTGGGTCAAGGCTTCAGCCCACAATTTGAAGGAACAAGAGGATGGGACAATGACTGCACGAGAAGCAGCACGCAAGGCCCTGAATAATATTGCAGCCTCCCCCTTTACAAAGAGGCTACAAGAAGCGAGGTTGCCGAGCAGAGTGAAGCACGGAGCGTTCGTACTTTACGAGACAAATACGGATCCCGTGGCTCACATACAGCATTATCAACAGGCCATGTTTATGCATGAGGGGGATGATTCCATCTTGTGCAAGATGTTTCCCTCTAGTCTTGGCAAAGTGGCTTTGTCCTGGTTTCATAAACTGGCCCCACGATCCATACGAGGATGGAGACAGTTGGCAGAGGAATTCACTGCTCGGTTCTTGACAAGCAGAAAAGCCCCGAAGACTTTTGAAAGTCTTTCCACCATGAAGCAGGAGGAGAACGAACAGATCAGGGATTATGCAAAGAAGTACTGGGAGACTTTCAACGAGATTGAAAGTTGTAGTGAGGAGTACGCAATTGCAACATTCAAAACTGGTTTACCTGTTCGGGGAGAGCTGCGCCGTTCATTGAATAAACATCCGGTAGCCACCTTGGCTAAATTGATGGAACGGATAGAACAACATGCCAGAATGGAGGATGACATACTCCGTGAGGACGGCAGAATAATTGCCGAACAGCCAAAGGCACCTGCTAAAAAGGTGGAGAAGCCAGAGCCCAAGACTTACAGAGATAGAAAGGAGTACGGGCAGAATAAGAAGGAGTCATACAAAGAAAAGCAAGCTCCAGACCCGAAATCCTTCTTTTCTATCACTACAGTTTGGAAGGAGCCAATCTACAGGATTCTTTATTGAATAAAGAATCAACCATATTTCAAATGGCCTCCAAGTCTAGGAGGAGACAAAGATGCAAAACGTGCTACGAATCAGCACTGCAGTTATCATAAGGATTGGGGCCATATGACAGAGGATTGTGAGACATACAAAAGGCACCTTGATGATTTAGTCTCTCGGGGCTATCTTAAGGAATTTATCCAGGAGGACCCTAAAGAGAAAGGGAAAGCTATGGAGTTGGGTTACGAACAAAACCCTAAAGGCGTCATCCATATGATACATGGATTGGCCACACCTTACACGAGAAGTGAGGTTCGGCTATTTCAAAGGCAAGTTAAGTATGATCAGCATGTGATGCGGTTGGGAAACAAGAGGGGGCGAGAGACTGATGTAAGCAAAGAGAGCATGGCATTCAGTGATGAGGATTTGGGGGAGGTCCAAATACCCCACAATGATACATTGGTCGTAACCCTACGAGTTGGGGAATACGACATTGAAAGAATTCTAGTGGACTCAAGGAGCTGTACAGAGGTATTGTACTATGATGCATTCAAGAAGATGGGGCTGGCTCAATCAGACTTAGAACAGTCTACAACGCCTCTTATTGGGTTCGGTGCAGGAGCAGTCTGGCCCCTTGAAAAAGTGACATTACCTGTTCGGGCCGGATCAGTGGTGTTAAGAACGGACTTTTTGGTGGTCGATGTCCCTTCCTCCTATAACGCGATTATAGGGAGGACATGGTTGCATAAGATGAGAGCAGTCTCCTCGACTTATCATCAGATGGTGAAATTCCCAGGATCAAATGGGATTGAAGTTCTTAAAGGCAACCAAAAGGTGGCGCAATAATGCTTGATTTCCATCATCAAAACAGCCCCAAAAGTCCACCATGTTCATACACTGGAAGTACCAGATCAACCAACCATCGAAGATGTTGGAAGAAGCCCGGCTGAAAAAGTGGTTGAGGGCTTGGAAAGAATTCAGATCAACGAGATTGATCCTGAAAGATATTTTTTAGTTGGGGAATCACTGCCAGCAGATGAAAAGGCCGAATCAATAAAGTTTCTGAAAGAACATATTGATGTTTTTGCATGGGTGCCTGAGGAAATGTCCGGGGTGGATGCAGATGTGATCTGCCACCATCTAAACATTGACCCTCAACACAAGCCGATCATTCAGAAGAAACGAAGGGCAGCCGTGCAGCATGTAGATGCAGTGATTGAGGAGGTTGATCGTTTGTTGGAAGCTAAAGCAATACGAGAAGTCTATTACCCCGAATGGTTATCCAACACTGTTGTAGTAAAGAAGAAGAATGGAAAGTGGCGAGTCTGTGTGGACTTCACAGACCTAAACAAAGCATGCCCTAAGGATAGTTTTCCTTTGCCCAGGATTGACCAATTGGTTGATGCAACCTCTGGCTACGAACGAATGAGTTTTCTCGATGCATATCGAGGATATCATCAGATTGCTATGTTTGAACCTGATCAAGAGAAGACTTCCTTCATCACACCTCGAGGATTATACTGCTACAATGTCATGCCGTTTGGGCTGAAAAATGCTGGGGCCACATACCAAAGACTAGCAACCATCATGTTCAAAGATCTCATTGGGAAAACTTTAGAAGTTTACATTGACGATATGGTGGTAAAAAGTCGAAAAAAAGGAGGGCATATTACTGATTTAAAAGAAGTCTTTGAAATCTTGAGGAAATACAAGTTGAAGCTCAACGCCTCGAAGTGTGCGTTTGGAGTCGGTTCAGGAAAGTTCCTAGGCCATTTGGTAACCATGAGGGGGATAGAGGCAAATCCCGAGCAAATCGATGCTTTGCAGAAATTACAAAGTCCCAAAACTACCAAGGAGGTCCAAAGGCTGACTGGAATGGCGGCAGCACTAAACAGATTCATCAGCAGGTCAAGTGACAAGTGCAGACCCTTTTTTCAGTTACTGAAAAAGAGGGAGGGATTTGAATGGGGAGCAGAATGTGAGCAGGCCTTCCAAGACCTGAAGAAGTACTTGGCCGAACCCCCATTATTGTCAACTCCACAGCCAGGTGAGTCCTTAATTCTGTATTTAGCTGTTTCCGAGCACGCAGTTAGTGCAGTCTTATTGAGGGATTTGGGGATCGAGCAAATCCCCATTTATTATGTTAGCAAGACATTGTTGGATGCAGAAACGAGATATCTGCCATTAGAAAAACTTGTCTTGGCACTTAGGACAGCAACCAGGAAACTGCCACACTACTTCCAAAGCCATAAGGTTGTGGTCTATACCGAGTATCCATTAAAGTCACTGCTTCGAAAGGCAGATTTCTCGGGTAGGATCTCGACATGGTCCGTTGAGTTAAGTCAGTATGATCTCGAATATCAGCCGCGCACAGCAATTAAAGGCCAAGTGTTGGCTGATTTTGTAGCAGAGTTTTCCCCCACTGTTGCTCCCTTGCCTCCTACGAGAAAGGAACAGGCGGCTAAGACATCATCCTTTACGGATCAACCCGTCGCCGAACAGGATCCCAAAGAATGGAAGCTATTCGTTGATGGATCGGCATGCAATACCGGTTCTGGAATTGGAGTTGTCCTCTTTCCTCCTGAAGGAGTTCTAATTGAGCTATCTGTTCGGCTTAGATTCAGTGCATCGAATAATGTGGCTGAATATGAAGCACTCTTGGCAGGATTGAGAAGTGCGAAGACCCTTAAAGCAGAACGGGTCAGGGTGTATTGTGATTCCCAGCTTGTTGTGAATCAGCTGTCCGGCGAGTACGAAACTCGGAACGAAAAGATGGTGGCCTACGTGCAGGCAGCCAAAGACTTGCTTGATACCTTCGAAAGGGTGTATATTGAGCAAATAAGTTCTGCACAGAACGCTCATGCAGATTCTTTAGCCTGGTTGGCTGCAGCAGTACCAACAGAATTTAAAAGAAGGGTGGCAGTAGAATACCTGAATGAGCCTAGCATTGTGAGGAATGTGGACTTGGTCTTGGACGTGAACCAAGGACCAAGTTGGATGGACCCAATAATAGAGTTCTTACGAGACGAGATACTCCCTTCTGATAAAAAGGAGGCCCACAAGATAAGAGTCAAATCTGCTAGGTTTTGGCTGTCCCCAGAGGGTAAGTTGTACAGGAAATCCTTTACAGGTCCTTATTTGCTATGCGTACATCCTGAGATGGTACAGAAGTTCCTTCATGAGATCCACGAGGGAACATGTGGGAGCCATGCTGGAGGAAGATCCATTGCTCACCGAGCAATTACTCAAGGCTACTGGTGGCCACACATGCAAGAAGATGCAAAGGTTTATGTAAAGATTTGTGAGAAGTGTCAGAAATTCTCACCAATGATTCGAACACCTGCCGAGGATCTGGTGCCTTTGACGAGTCCCTGGCCTTTTGCCCAATGGGGAATGGATATCGTGGGTCCATTGCACAAAGCAACTGGGAATCGAAAATTCCTGCTTGTAGCAACTGATTATTTTACGAAGTGGATTGAGGCAGAACCATTGGCCAAAATCACTGAACCTATGATAGAAAGGTTCGTGTGGAAAAGCATCATCACTCGTTTTGGGGTCCCTTATTCATTGATTACAGACAATGGATCCCAATTTCAGAAGAAATTCAAGACTTTTTGTGCTCAGTATGGAATACGAAACTTTTATTCCACCCCAGCCTACCCTCAGAGTAATGGACAAGCGGAGGCTTCTAACAAAACTATCCTCGATGGGATCAAAAAGCGGCTTGACAAAGCCAAGGGGAAGTGGCCTGATGAGTTGCCATTGGTTTTATGGGCTCACCGAACAACGCCTAGGAGGTCTACGGGAGAGACCCCCTATTCGTTGGCATTTGGAACAGAGGCTGTGATACCTCTGGAAGTGGGTCTGCCGACCAACAGGACAACTTTGGTTGAAAGTGGGGGCAATGACAGGGCCCTTGAAATCGAGCTTGATCTTGCCGAGGAGAAGAGAGAAAAGGCCTTGATACATCTTGCTTCTTACCAAGAACAGCTGATGAAAAGCTACAACAAACATGTTCATCCTAGAGAATTTGGTGTTGGGGACCTTGTGCTACGAAAAGTGCTCGGCAACACCAAAGTGGCAAATGAAGGCAAGCTGGGGGCCAACTGGGAAGGCCCGTATAGAGTAACTGAGGTTGTGGGCATAGGGGCCTATAGATTGGCAGATCTGGATGGTGACCCAATTCCAAGACCTTGGAATGTTCATAATTTACGAAAGTTTTTTGTTTAGAAGTATTCAAAACTGTCTTGGATTTGCACTACGTGATTGTGTAGGAATTACGAATATAATTCCTTTGATTCTAGTTTTTATTATTGATTCATGGGGTACGAATAAACGCCCTCTTACGTTTCTTATAGATCATGAATAAAATTATTTCCTTCCAATAACTGTTGTGGTATTTAAATACGACCTACGAGTTCGGTTCCTCTTATTCGTATTGGGGAGCAGGATATACCTTTTGAGTATGTGAAACTTAAAAGATTTATAAGTACGTGAAACTTAATAGATACAAGTACGAAACACTTGTATACACTTGAACACAAGTATGAAACACTTGTGTGTTTGTCATTCACTTAAAAGATTTATAAGTACGTGAAACTTAATAAACACAAGTACGAAACACTTGTGTGCTTGTCAAAATTTTTAAAGTACGTGAAACTTACAATTGTTGCAAGTTTGAATACACTTGCATATTATTACAACATACAAGTATGAAATACTTGTATGGATGTTTAACGAACGAGATACTTATAAGTACGTGAAACTTATAAATATCTGTTCTTAAGTATGTGAAACTTAAACGAACACCTGTATGACTATATAAACCTTACGAATACAAGTATGAAAACACTTGTATGTACTAAACAAAAACAGTACGAAAAAACTGGTTTAGCAAATGTTTCTAAGTACGTGACACTTAGATTCAGTACAACGACGTCATGTTTCTAGGATTTGCTTAAAGTACGAATACTTATGCAAACAAATGACACACAGAGTTAAATTGATCAAAGTACGAAATACTTAAGATTACACTGATGCTCCAAAACGAGGGGAGCCGAGCAAACTGTATAAAGTTAAGCCACGAAACGCCAAAATACTTATCTTACCAGGAAAGTATTATCATACTAAGAATAAAGTACTGGTACCACGCAGGGTAAAGAAAGCTATGGTCATGTAAGACCAACCGGATGATTTTTCAAACAAAACTACCTGTTTACTATCTTAATCCAGGTTCTGAACCTCAGGAGGGATGTCAGCCTCAGCAACAGCAGCAGCAGTTTGTACCTCTGGGATAACAATCTCAGTGGTCACTTCCCGAACAGATGGTTGCACGTCATTTTGTGATTCAACTTGTATTTCTTCATCAACATCTGCAAAATTGTCAATTTGTTGATCAACATCATCTGCTGGAACTGCAACTCGGCGACTTGGTAGATCATTCTCAACCCATAGGGGAGAATCCTCAGCAACTCCTGCCTTTGTAAGGCACGCCTCCCAGCAAGCAACCCAGATTTGATCTTGAATATCAGGCATCTGCTCGACATAACTTGATGTTGTAGCGTCAAAACCCTTCTGATAACCATCTTCAAAGGATGCCTTTTTGGTGCTGTCCATCTCGGCCAAAACTTGATGAAGGCTCTCCTCCGCGGTCTCAAGCTTGCCCTTTGTCTCAGACAAATCAGCTTTAGCTTTATCTCTCTCCCTCTCTAATCTCGTGACTGTTCGGATCAGCCTGGTGTTGTCATTTAAAAGCCTGATCCTCTCGGCTTCAGCTTCCTGGAATTTTTGGCCCAGTACGACCATTTTTTGGATAAACTGTAGCAAATACCAAAACGTGAGTAATTTTTCTCTTAAATATTACAGAATTGGAACTTTTAAAGGAGAAGAGTTTATGTTACCTTGATTCCACTGACGAGACCAGTGGACACAAGTCGATCGGGGGGAGACGAAGACTCTTTCTGTAAGTCAACAGGGAGTAGCAATCCTTGGGCCAGAGCCAGTGCTGTTTCCGACGAACTAGCACTGTCCTCGACGTGAACGGGACGGTCTCCTCTAGTGAATAGAGGAGTCCATGTTTCAGGAAGTACTTGGGTAGTTGGTGAAACAGGGTGATGTGTTTCGGTATCTGCTTGAGAAGCAGTACCAGTTGGGTCTTCTGATCTAGGCCGTTTGTCTCTGTGAGCATCACTGGCCTCTATGGTAGTCTCCACTTCACGAGATGAAGTGGACCGGTTCGAACCTCCTCTGTTACGACGGGGTGCAGGAGGGGCGTTCCCTGTGGAAGCTACCCGACCAGATCCCCGTCCCCGAGAAGAGACAGTGAGGAGAGAGCTGAGGTTTAAAGGCTGACGTGTCATGGTGCTTGAGTTAGGAGAAGATTGAGAGTAACCTGAAGAGGATGATTGACTGGTGTCAAGATTCAATACTGGCCGTTCGGGTTGAAGAGGAATGACCTGTCTGGATCTTCGAATTCTAACTCGAGCTCTTGTGCTCCTAGGCTGGGGAGCAGTTGATGTAGAGGCAGCACTGGTGCTGGGATGAGCGAGCCTCCTGTCGATGACACCTCTGTACGCAGGATCATATCCCAGAAGCACGTCAGCGTCACGACCCCTACCAGCTGTTCGGGTACCAGGCACGCCTTTATATTTTAGGACTTTGTTAATGTCCTCTGTTCGGATGTTGCTTGGTGTACGTCTGGGACGATGATTAGCGTTTTCAGCTGCAAAATTCAAAATTGAAAAACCAAATTTAGTTCATGAAAAAGCTACGAGAGAGCAGTAAATGAAGAATTGTAAAAGGGGAAAATCAAGAGCATACGTGGATAGCCCCATATGTGGGGGCAATGGAGCCCCAGCACTTGGCCATCTTCCCCTAAAGGCTCGAATGCTCCAGTCACATAGAGGAAGTCAATCTCATGGTCACGAGCAGAATCTGGCAGATTGAGCACGAAGCGCTTCTCTGCCCTCCTAACTTTGAAGTAGTAAGTATTGTACTCAGGGTTTAGTACTATACTATACCACCACTGGATGTCCCAGATTCCTAAATTGGTCTTTAGAATCCCATTTAGGGCTATAGTCCCCATTATCAACCTAAAGACGTTAGTTGATACTTGCATGGGAGTGAGACGATACCAGTTTAGGATCTGGCGAAGTAATGGATGAAGGGGAAATCGAACTCCGCCTTCGACGATAGCGACGATGGGAATACACATTCGATCCCAGGAACCTCCGTCTCTATCTGCGCCCAGAGGGGCGAGTTCAAGCCCTACGTTTTCAGGAATATTGTATTTTTCTCTAAATGCCGCCATGGCAGCAGGGGTATCACAAAGCTTCCTAAACTTACTGGGTCTAAGGGGGTTGTCATCCGCCATGTGTATATTCAAAAAAGGGAAATGGGTACGAATTGAAACCCTAGAAACGACCCACGAATCTGAGAATGAGATCTCAAATGGAAATCTAAGTAGACGAAATGGAGTGAGAACGAGAAATCTTACAAGAATACTGTGACGATTCCCTGGAGTGCAATCGAGTTTGTAGACGGCGGCGATGGCGGAAGGTTTAAAGAGAGAAGAAACTGAGAGTTCAAGTTATATTATGGGTAAAAACCCAAAAACAGCACCCTTTCAGGGGTTTAAGAGAAAGAAACGGAAACGAAGCGTCTCTTCTTACGCCGTTACAGGAAAAGTAACGGGATAGAAGGTTTCAACTAACGGCGTATTGACGTCGTTTGGAGAGAATGTCAGATCACATTAAATGAAAAGCGTACGATAAGCACCACGTGGAGTCATTACCTCGAGATGGTATAATGACGGAGGCGCCAAAAGACATCAATGAGATATTGAAATTATGGCTGCATGGGATCAGAAGAGTCTGGTCGTAGTAAAATTCTGTTTCTAAGCGTCATATATTGCCCCCGAACAGTGGTAAATACATGAAGCTGGGGAGCAATTGTAGGGAGGTATTCCCGAGCAGATACATTTTGTCGCCGAACACGTGATGTTTGGGAGCATATGGTGAATACAACGGGACTCATCGCCGGGCAGTATGGTGAACGGGACACGTATCAGTGATGTGGGAAGTCATTGATCTATAGAGTCTGTTCGGCTAAGAGAAAAGCAAATAACAAGTGAAGTCAATGATGTGAAACTAAGCTGTTCGGCAGATAGAGACATTCTCATTACGCCTGGACCAAATTACATGTGAAGTCATTGGTCCAGGCAGCCTGTTCGGCAACGAGATTGCCAAACAGGGAAAGAGCCCTAAATTAATTATTGTAACATGGGGAACATTCTGGAAGAATCCAGAATGTTGGTGTTCTGATTAAGGAATAAGATCCCGTGAATAAAAGATCTGAGAAAGATACCCAATGAGAATGGGATGTTCGGCCAGTAAAGGAAAAGAATCCTAAAAGGACTCTTTTCCAATAAACTGATAAAGGAAACGAGAATCCTTGATATCCTGGGTTTCCTATACGAGTTAGGAATCCTATGGCAATAGGAATGCTTGGGCGGCAAGCATACACAAGTCTATAAATATGAGGTGAACCTAGAGGAAAAAGGTACACAATATACTGCATTATTATTGCTTTCCTACTGATAATTAGGGTTTTGAACTTAGTACGTGATACTAACAAAGGCATCGGAGGACCTTTGCCACGAGAGGCAAAGGTGCACTCACCCCCTGTCTATTTTGCAGATTAGGGTTCAGACGTCGAGCTAGGGTTCCGGTGAAGAGGCACGAATAAGCCGTTGCAATCCAGTTGAACTGAAGCATTCAATTGTTTTCATCCCCCTACACTAATGCTCAAAATATCACTTTCACAAATTCGGGCCCAAGACTGGCCAAGGTCTTGGTCGACCCACTATGTCTGAGCGTTTTATCCAGGCCTAGGCTAGTTCTTAAAAACAATAAGGTCTTTTAGTAGCTCCAAAAAAGTTAAAGTCTGGGTTTTTCTCCAAGCTTGGGCTCACAAGGCTTATAAAGGATCGATGGAGGTCTACGATTCACCTCAAGCTCAGGCCCAAGTGATGGCTGGGCCTGCTTCTTAAAACGTCACATATTTCCTTCAATTGGCAGGAAAAGGCCTTAAGCTGCTCACAAGCAGCTCGAAGGCCTAGAATGTTCTTGCATGACAGGTCTAGGTAAGCTGCTTGCAAGCAGCTCAAGGCCTGAATCTCTACTATCCTTCAGCATGAAGTAAGGCTTGGGACACATGGCAGCCATGCATGGAGACATCCCAAGCAGCTCACAAGTAGCTTAGGCTTGCACAAGCAGCTCAAAGGCCTATGTGGGCAGCGTGCCCTAAAAAATGTAAGGTCGGATCGATGAGCGTGCTTTTTTGGCAGACGAGCGCTCAATACAGAGTCACCACTTGGGTTTGAAGGTTCGACACCCAAGGAACCGAACTTGAAACGCTTGCTGTGCTGTTTGATTTGAAAAAGGGTGAAGGCACCAGTCCATCATAACCATATCTGGATTCGGGAGCCAAGTTACAAGAGGGGAAGGGTTTTATGGCACCCCTCTCGCCCAATTCAGAGATCAGTCTCTACTTAGACATTTGCGAAAACATTTGCAATGCTATTTGATTAATCAATTCTTTAGCCATTTAGAGAGCGGAGAACAGTTTAATGGAGATTAAAGCTGTAATTTGTTTGCAGGATGTGATAGATAGCATGGATGAGCAGTTAGTATAGGATGAGAACAAACTGTTGTGGGATTTTAAACAAACTGGGAGGCCCCTGTTTTGGAATGGCGTGCGTATGAAGAAACCAGCATGCACTGAACAAGTCACTGTATGCTGTTCACTCCTGTGCACGCAACTCCAAGACACGCGCGCGCCAATGAGCTCAAACCCACAGCTCTTATTCTCAAACCTTCTGGGCTTTGGAAGGACCAGTGCACACCAAGGACAAACCAAGCAGTTTATATAACAGTTTTAAGCAGTTATAATATACAGTTTAAAGGCTAAAAGACACTACAAATTAATAAAACACCCTATAAACAGTGTGGGGACGAAAGAATGACTTAAGGCCGAGCTACCCGTGCAAGGCCAGCCACTGGTCAGGGGCAGACCATCGCGCGATGGAGTCAGTCTGTTGCGCGATGGTCAACGGTCAAGCTTTAACTGTTGACCACCGCGTGGCAATTCGACTGGCACGCGATGGTTGCGCCCTGGCTCGAGGGACTGATTGATACGCACCCAAGATTGCTGGATCGTGGTGCGTAAACCCGTTAGTTATAAGCCTTTTCAGCTCTTAATTATCGTTTTTAGTCAATATTACTCGTAAGGTAGTTTATTGAGTGTTTCAGGCAAAACGCCCTTAAAAGGCGTGTTTTGAGTGCAAAGTCAACTCCCAAGATAAGGCAAGCATAATTGCCCGGTGGAACATGCGCCAAAGCGACCAAAGAACGAAGGCAAGGAGCATCGGGCAAGCCGATTGGCGTCAGGTGTCAAGGCCAGGAGGCTAGCCTGAGGAACCAGAGATAAGCTACCCGTATCGATACGGATTTCACGCGTATCGATACGCGTTTGTTATCTCTCAACCAGAGTGTCCCGTATCGATACGGATTTTGGTTGTATCGATACGGGTTTGTTACGGGAGATTGGCCTTTTCAGCTTAACGATGTGGTATCGATACTTTCCTTATTCTGTATCGATACGGAGAGCCTTCGGCCAGATATTTTGCTACTTTTTGGGGTTTCCATTTATGGAATACTTGCCTTTTATAGTATGTTTTTAGATATTTGAGGAGAGAGAAACCCCTTTGTGTATAAATAGGGGTTCCTTCTTCCTCTTTTGGGAGTTAGTTCTTTATTAACTTTAGATGTTCCTCCATTAATGTCCTTTCAAGCTTTTCATAGTGTAATCTCTTAGAACTCAAGTAAGTAATTCTCGTTTGTTAATTTCTCGTTTATTAAAGTTGTAGCTACTCTCTAGATCCTTTATAATATCAAGTTTGTTTTCGTTGTTATTCATTAAAAGTCATGTCTCGTTTTTATGCTTACCTTTATGCCTTAGCTATGTATGAGTAGTCGATAGGCCAAGTCTCGGGGTAATCTTTCCCGAGGACTTAGGTGGTCATTTGGTTCTCAAACCTTCGGGCTTAAAATCATGATTTTCGGAATTTCATTAACTTAGCCATTTTGGTCTAAGCGAGGCGTGTTAACTCCTTGGTATGAAGTTTAGTCAAGCGGTCTTGGCAAGCGACATATCGAGGGCTCGTGGCCCCCTACGTGTTGGATACATTAGCAAAAATAAGTTGATTTAATTCCGGTTAATCACATCTTTCGATAAACGTAGTCGTTTAAAGCTAAATCTTCCGGGCGTGAGCACGCGGTCGTGACTATCGCCTGAGTTATAATTGAGAACCGGTAACGGCTTAAGTCAAGGGTTAGACGATCCCTAGACTTGCCTCCTTTAGTTTATCAAGCTCATTTCTAGTCTTCGTTTTATTATTTCCACCGTTTAAAGCAAAACCAAGTTGGCCGTCTTAAACGCTACAATCCACCACATAAAACCTACAATCCGAGTAAGCTATATTTGAATTCTCTGTGGGTACGATCCCGGACTTCCGGATATTATGCTACCAACGACCTAGCCCTACGCTTGGGGTATTTCAACCTTATTGGAAGGCAAGGTTGGAGGCGAAGCATTTTTGGCGCCGTTGCCGGGGAATCTTTTTATCTAGCTTATTTGGAGGATCGACAAACCACTGTAAGTACTCCGTTTAATTTTCCTTTTTATGTGTATTGAACTCAACTTAGCGGATACCTCTACCTGAGCCACCAATTCGACTTGAGGTTTAACGAAGCTGGTCGAGCATCAATAGCCTTTTTACCTTCTATTTATTATTGCTTATATAGCCGTGGTGGTGGCATAACCCCACGAGACTGTTTGTGAATGAGGCGGCGGCATAGCCCCTCTAGTCTGCTTTATTGGACTGTGCAGGTTGTATGCTCAATATTTATCGTAGCCCTTTATCGAATCGGCTACATCGATCTGCATCTCGTGAGCTATCCCCTCCATTACGCCCAATGGCAGATCAACCAGCAGCTCGTACTTTGCGTGATTATTTGACGCCGGAAAGAGGTCCACATGTCTCTCCCATAGCCATTCCCACTTGCACTGCCGCCAATGCGTTTGCTTTCAAGCCAGAATATCATCGGGTCATACCAGAGTTTCGGGGGCGTGAATTGGAGGACCCCTATGCTCACATTCGGGAATTCAAGACTATCGTTAGCACCTTTGTGACCGGACCGGGACAGTTAGATCAAGCCCGCCTGAAGTTGTTTCCCTTCTCGCTCAAGGACAAGGCGAAACAGTGGTTCCATTCCTTGAAGCCCCGCTCTTTGCTCACATGGGGTGAAGTGCAAGACGTGTTTACCACCAAGTTCTTTCCGGTTAGCCGAACTAAGCTTCTCATGGATCAAATTCAGAATTTCAAACAGAAAGATGGGGAAGTCTTCTACAAGTATTGGGAGCGGTACAAGGATTTACTCGCTGCAGTCCCCCACCATAACTTTCCCATGTATCTTGTGATCAACTATTTCTATTTGGGTTGTGATCGGGAGTCCAAGCAGCTTTTGGATACGATGGGGAGTGGTGATTTCATGGGAAAGGATCCCGATACCGCTTGGGAATTCCTAGATGCTTTGGCCGAAAGAGCTCAAACTTGGCAATACATTGATCCGGGTGACCAAGCTATGAGAAATCAAGGGCCGGGAGGTTCCGGTAAATTTTCAGTGAATGAGCCAAACGGTCTTGAGACACGCTTGGATGAGTTATCGTTAAAGTTGGACAAAATGAAGCTAGAGTCGGTCCAAGCGAAAGAGGTCAAAGAAGTGAAAGAAGTGAAGGAGATTCGTCAAGTGGAGGAAGTGTGCGTTATTTGTGAGACTACGGGTCATTCGACCGACAACTGTCATACCATCCCCACCCTCCGACAGCACTATAATCAACTCCCTGAAGAGGTGTGCGCATTGAATCAACGTTGGGATCCATATTCCAACACCTACAATCCGGGGTTGAGGTCTAATCCGACTTTCCGTTGGGGTAACCAAAATGAGGCCGGCTCGTCAACTTCTCAAGCTCCTCCTCCTCAGAATCAAACATGGCGCCAATCTCAGTTTCAAGGTCAACCACGGTTTCCTCCGGCACAATCTCAAGGCCCGCCAGGATTCATACCGCCGGGCCAATTTCAAGGGCAAAATCAGTTTCAGCACCAACCAGCACCACCTTCACGACGTTCTTTGGAGGATACTCTGAATGCATTCTGTCAAATGCAAACGACCACCAATGAGCAAAATACTCAAGCATTGAACGACATCAGGAATCAAGTGGGAAAACTAACAACGGCTATTGGTGTATTACAACAAGACAAAGGCAAACTACCCACCCAGCCTCAACCAAACCCTCAAGGCCAACACTTTGCACAAGGCTCTTCGGTGATTTTCCCCGAGCAAGCAAAGGCCATAATATCGTTGAGAAGTGGGAAGGCGGTTGACAATGCTCAAGTAGAGCCGCCGGTTGCACAAATCTTACTACCTTTTTCGGCACCATTGAAGTCAACCGTGCTAGATGAAGAATCTCCCAAATCAGCTCCTACAGAACAAGACCCCAGGCCAGTGTCTATTGAAGAAGAGAAGGGAAAAGCCAAGGACGATGAGGTGCCCAAAGCTTTCACCGTTCCCGCTCCATTCCCTCACCGACTAAAGTCACCGCCCAAGCAGAATTTGAACGGTGATATCTATGAAGTTCTTCAGAAGGTGACGGTTAACCTTCCTTTGCTCGATGCTATTAAACAGATTCCATCATACGCCAAATTCTTGAAGGAGTTGTGCACTCACAAACGGCAACTCCAAGTGCAGAAGAAAGTGTTTTTAACCGAACAAGTAAGCTCCCTCTTCCAGTCAACCCTTCCGCCCAAGTATAATGATCCGGGCTGTCCTACGATATCTATCACCATCGGGGGTAAAGTTTGTGAAAAAGCTCTTCTTGATTTGGGGGCAAGTGTAAACCTCCTACCGTTTTCGGTCTATGAACAACTAGGGTTGGGGGAAATGAAACCAACTCGGGTGACTTTACAATTGGCGGACAGGAGTATTCGCATTCCCAAAGGGATGGTCGAGGATGTGCTCGTTCAAGTTGATCAGTTCGTGTACCCAGTTGACTTTGTGGTTCTTGACACGTGCCCGGTACCGGCAGCTCAGTCCTCTGTTCCGATCATTCTTGACCGGCCGTTTTTGGCAACCTCCGATGCCGTCATTCATTGTAGGGATGGCCGGCTTAACATGAGCTTTGGCAATATGAAGATGCAAGTCAACATGTTCCATCTTGGCAGTCAAATGGGGGACGATGAGGATGTCTGTGGAGTTAGTATGGTCAACTCACTTGTCCAAAACCATGTCAATAAGTTTATTTGTCAGGATGAGCTGGAACTCGCTCTGACTTCCGCCGAGGCCGATTTTCTTGATGCCCCTGAGGTTGCGTATTTGTCATCTTTGCTGGATGTGGAGGAGGTTTGTGCTATTACTCCGTGGTTCCCTAAATTTGAGGAGTCGCCTCCTATCGTGAAGCGCGCCGTTCCGTCTAGTGTGGAACCCCCGACTCTTGAACTTAAGCCCCTACCGGATTCACTTAAGTATGCCTATCTTGGTGAAGGTCAAACATACCCGGTGGTAATTTCCTCCTCCCTAACCGAACTTCAGGAATTCCAATTGCTCTCTAAGTTGCGGAAGCATTCAAAGGCTATTGGGCGGTCCATCGCCGATATCAAAGGATTAGATGGATCTCTTTGCTCTCATCACATCTACATGGAGGATGATGTTAAGCCCTCTCGCCAGCCTCAACGCCGATTAAACCCGATCATGAAGGATGTGGTGCGAGCGGAAGTTCTTAAATTGTTGGATGTTGGCATTATTTACCCGATCGTGGATTCTAAGTGGGTGAGCCCAATACAGGTGGTACCTAAGAAGTCTGGGGTGACGGTGGTTAAAAATGACAAGGATGAGCTTATTCCAATGCGGGTTCAGACCGGTTGGCGGGTGTGCATTGACTATCGAAAGCTGAACGCTAGTACAAGAAAGGACCATTTTCCCCTTCCCTTCATCGATCAAATTTTGGAGAGAGTGGCCGGGCACAAGTTTTACTGCTTCTTGGACGGGTACTCCGGTTATAATCAGATTGAGGTGGCTTTGGAAGATCAGGAGAAGACTACTTTCACGTGCCCATTCGGGACCTTTGCGTATCGTCGTATGCCGTTCGGGCTTTGCAACGCCCCCGGTACCTTCTCAAGGTGTATTATGGGCCTTTTTAGCGATATGGTGGAGAAAATTATGGAGGTATTCATGGACGACTTCTCCGTTTTTGGTGATTCTTTTGAGGCTTGTCTTGCTAATTTGGGGCTTGTACTAGCCCGGTGCGAGGAGAATAACCTTGTGCTGAATTGGGAGAAATGCCACTTCATGGTGACCGAAGGCATCGTACTCGGCCACATTGTCTCCTCGAAGGGGATAGCAGTGGATCGGGCAAAAATTGATTTGATCGGGAATCTTCCGACTCCAAAGTGTTTGAAGGATATCCGATCTTTCCTGGGGCATGCCGGTTTCTATAGGCGTTTTATCAAAGATTTTAGTGCCATCGCTCGGCCATTGTGTCATTTGCTGGCCAAGGATGTGCCGTTTGAGCGGACGCCGGCTTGCAAGGCCGCTTTTGCCCAGTTAAAGTCACGTCTCACTTCTCCACCTATTGTGCGTTCTCCGGATTGGGACTTGCCATTCGAGCTCATGTGTGACGCCAGTGATTACGCCGTTGGAGCTGTTTTGGGTCAACGGAAAGGGAAAGAGCCGTACGTTATTTACTATGCAAGTAAAACACTCAATGAGGCTCAAATGAATTATTCGACTACGGAGAAGGAGTTGCTTGCTATAGTCTTTGCGTTGGACAAGTTCCGGTCTTATCTAGTGGGGGCTCCAATTACTGTGTACACCGATCATTCCGCTCTCAAGTACCTTTTTACGAAGCAAGATGCCAAGGCAAGATTGATTCGGTGGATTCTACTTCTACAAGAGTTTAATCTCACCATTAAGGACAAGAAGGGTGTAGAGAATGTGGTGGCCGATCATCTATCTCGGCTCGAATTCGATGATATTACCGCTCACATTCCAATCGGTGACTCTTTTCCCGATGAGCAGCTATTCTCCATCACTACAGTTCCATGGTACGCGGATATAGTGAACTACTTAGCCACCGGTCTTATGCCTGCCCACTGGAATTTACAAGCGCAGCGTCGGTTTTTGGCCGAGGTGAAACGGTTCTCTTTTGACGACCCGTATCTGTTTAAGTATTGTGCCGACCAACTCGTCCGCCGTTGTGTGCCTGATTCTGAGCAACCAAGTGTTATCCAATTTTGCCACACGGAAGCTTGTGGCGGCCATTTCTCGTTCAGAAAGACCGCCGCTAAGATTCTACAGTGCGGTTTCTATTGGCCAAAATTGTACAAGGATACGTTTGCTTTCTGCCGGGCATGTGCGCGCTGTCAACTTCTGGGGTGCGTGACGCGACGTAATGAGATGCCGCTTACACCTATTTTGATTATTGAAGTGTTTGACTGTTGGGGTATCGACTTCATGGGGCCATTTCCTACGTCTTTTGGATACCTCTACATTTTGTTGGCGGTTGATTATGTCTCCAAATGGGTGGAGGCTATCCCCACTCGAACTAATGATGCCCAAGTTGTCGTTGAATTTCTCCGTGAGTACATTTTGGCGCGATTTGGCATGCCCAGAGCTATCATCAGTGACCAAGGGTCCCACTTTTGCAACCGATCCATTGCGGCTCTCATGCGGAAGTATTCCATCATTCACAAAGTCTCCACGGCTTACCACCCGCAAACAAATGGCCAAGCGGAGCTTGCGAATCGGGAGATCAAGAACATCTTGGAAAAGACGGTTAATCCTACCCGTAAAGATTGGTCAACTCGATTGATCGATGCTTTGTGGGCTTACCGTACTGCGTACAAGACTATCTTGGGCATGTCACCATATCGGTTGGTTTACGGAAAAGCGTGCCACTTACCAGTCGAGCTTGAGCATAAAGCCTATTGGGCTATAAAGAAGCTGAATTTCAATCTGGCCAAAGCCGGCGACCAGCGCAAGCTCCAATTGACGGAACTCGAGGAGTTAAGGTACAATGCTTACGACCATTCTAGCGCTTATAAATCTCAACTCAAAGCCAAGCATGATAATAGAATTGTGATTAAAAACTTTGTGCCTGGTCAAAAAGTATTGTTATACAATTCTCGCTTGCATTTGCATCCCGAAAAGTTGCGCTCACGTTGGGCTGGCCCTTATATTGTCAAACATGTGTCCCCTCACGGGGCGATAGAAGTAGAAAGCGTGCGTAACGGCTCCTCTTTTAAAGTTAATGGTCAGCGGCTTAAGCCTTTCCTTGGAAACTTCGAAACCGGTGAGCCCGATGAGGTTTTGGCCGATCCCGTTTATACGGATGGCTTTTCGGTATAGTCTGTGTTCCATTTATTTGCACGGGGAGCGAAAGCGTAACCGCTGAACTTAATTGTTTGTCGGACCCGGCCCCCGGGTAGGGGGTACCCTCCATTGACTTGGGTATATGTAGCTCCGCACGCCGCTACTTAAAAAAGGATCGTGTGCCCAGCTCCGGTTAGTAAGGGCAATTTTAATATCAGTGACATAGGGCTTTCATTAGCTTTTCTGATAGGAGTAATTCACAGTGAACCACTCACGTCTTCCAGATTAGCCCCAACGGGGGCGGTATAGATCTTAGGTTCGGCCTTGATATTCCCGTGCTCCACTACCGCACTTGGCTCTATCTTGTGCCTGCCTGATTACGATCTTAGGGGACGCTGGACTTCATTGTTTGGCGGAGTCCAGCTGTGACTTGGACGCTCCGAGCTCTGATATTAAATTCTGTGTTTTTGTACATTTGTAAATATTGTTTTTGTGCTTTGTTCTTATTTCTTATGTTTCGGGACTTTCTCACCGTAAGATTTCACCAACGCATCATGGTATCGGACTTTAACTAGTCCTTCTTTGTCGTAGTTTGCCGTTAACGATCCTAGCTCACCAGATATGTCCCTATCGGGGGCAGCTTCGGTCTGTGGGTGAGACTTGATATTCCCGTGCTTTGGCACTAGGCTCTGTCTTGTCTCACTTTGTTTTGATCATAGGGAACGCTGGGCTTAATTGCTTGGCGAGGTCAAGTGGTGAATTTTACTTCGGGCGTGATGTAACAAAATTGACGGTCTAGTATAGCCACCCGTGTCTTGTCTACTCGGTGAGACTTGGGAAGAAAAGTATGACTCGTGAGATTGCGTGAAAATCGGGTGGTGTTCTTTGTTGTTTCTCTTTTTATTTATGTTTGTTGGTACCCGGATAACACGTGCCGGGTGGTTCTAATGTCATTTGGCTCTTAGTAGGTAGTTCGAGCTTAAGTCTTTTGCAGGGTGAGCGTGCTACCACACCAGCCTTGGTGGTTTGGATCTAACGTCGGAGTGAATGAGGCATTCAGGAGCCCTAAGCATGGGTGCGATTACGTGTCGCGGTTGTTAGTCCAATAAAGCTTTGGCCATGATCCTGTGTGACTAGCTGTGGTTCCGTTGGAAGAGCCGAAGGAGTCGACCTTGAAAGCCGTTCGGATGACAAAAGGAGTCGGTGACGCCAAAACCTCCAACTTGGTCGAGGTATAAGGGGGTTGACATTCCCCCGTAGGTACGATCTTTTGTTCCTTTTTCCCTACTGTTGTTCTCCATGCTATGAGGGCATAGCATATTTCAAGTTGGGGGGAGGGACATAAATCGGATATTTATGTTTTATTTATGTTTTATGCTTTTTGTTTAAATTTTTCGTTTTCTTTAAAATTTTTCGTTTTTGTAGAACAATCCTTCCGTTATTACAAAGTTAGTGGAATAGAGCAACTTAGCACTTGGTCATTAGCTCATTAATTGGCAAGAGTTGTGTAAATATTTTTGGAAACTTGTTCTGTCCAACTCGTATGCTGCTAAAAGGGCGTAAAATTAGGTGTTGAGTGTGTTGTGAGCAGGTTTGACCCATATCCCGTTGTTGTTCTCATTATATTCTTAGTTAGGTATTAATCTCATGTCATGCCTAAATATGTTCGTTATTTACTTTAAATCGCTTTGGAATCTATGGCATATGTAAGAAATGATACAAGGCCATCTTTGTTTGATTCGAACCACAAGAGAGTCCCATTGACCTTTAAAATAAAGCCAAGTCCGCGTCTCACTCTTATCCCTAGGAAACCGGATGCTCGGGTGGATGGTTGGAAGTTGGTTTTGAACTTTGCTGGGTTTGGCCTCAGGCTTTCAGGCTTCGGGTGTTTTTTTATAGAGTGGCGTCGGGCGTCGGCATTGGCGTCGGGTGGAAAGCTGAACTTCTGGATTTAAGCTATCCGTATCGATACGGCCCTTAAGGCGTATCGATACGCGTTTGCTTCGTGGGCCATCAGAGAGCTCCGTATCGATACGGATTTGGTGCCGTATCGATACGCGTGAGTTAATTTTGAAATCTGCAGTTATCAAGGCCGGCCTCTTCACCTTCCCACCATTTATTCTCTCTCACTACACCTCCATAACCGCCCAAATACTTCGAAAATCAACCCCAAACCACCCAAATCAACCCCAAAACTCCATAATCTCTCATCAAACCTTCAAGCTTTCAAGGATTTTCCAAGGATTTCAAGGTTTTACAGTCAAATCCTACTAGTACGAGGTAAATCCATTCTCATTCTCTCTTTGCATAATATCTTCCATTGTTCTCCCTCTAGATTAGCTTTAACCTTTGATTAGCCACTATATCTTGCCATGCATTGCCATTTTGAACCATCCTACGCTGTTTTCTAACCCCCAACGTTTGAGATCGTCCATGACCCCCTTTTCCGGAATTTGTTTGAAATTTTGATTGGATTTGGGACTGGAATTGCATGGCGAAGTTATCATTTGTGCATTGAATTATGGAGGTAGAATCTGTGTAGTACAACTCAGAAGTTTTGTGGATTTTGTCTGGCCGCTTGTTTTTGTTGAAACTTGTGCGTTTCTGGCTGCAATCTGGGTTGATTACTGTAGTATTTTGTTTCAAGATTTGGGATTTTGTTCTGCTTGGTAGGTTTGGCCTGCAATGGTGAGAACAAAGACCGTGGCTTCTAAGGGCAAGGCTCCGGCTTCTTCTTCGCAACAAGCGGAGGAGATAGTGCAGGAAATGGAGGAGGAGGAGGAAATGATTGCGAACCCGCAAAAGCGAGGCCGGGCTAAGAGGAGGACGGCGGCTGAGATTCGCGCCGCGACTCAAAAGAAATGGGAAGATGGGATTCGTAACCGGGGGTTTAAGAATGAGCACCATGTGGACGTCGACAACCTTGGCATCGAGAATCCGTTTGTCCGTCGCATCCGCGACCAAGGTTTGTCTTACTACCTTACCCCTAACCCTAGCTACAATAAAGAGTTGGTTATAGAATTCTACAAGAACATGAAAATTCCTCCTGAGGAAGATGAGAAGAAGGATGACGCTAAGGTAACATCGAAAATTGGGAAGATTCCGATTGAGGTGACTTCTGGGTTTATCGCTCGGGTTTTGAATTATCGTCAACCACCCGCGGATGATGTGAACTACCCCGATGAGGAGTATGTGGCAGATGAGACCGTTGTTCAGGAGCTGTATAAAAATCCTAGGGAGGCGAGTCTCCCTCATGTGCCGGGGAAGTTTAAGGAGGTGTATCGGCTTGTTAATCAGCTAGTGCATCACAATTTTAATCCAAGGGGGACGGAGAACAAGCCGGATAGTTACGAAGGGGGGATGATTCACGCATTTATGAATCCGAATGTGGTGTGCGACTGGGCTAAGGTTATTTTTCAGGAAATGATTGACTTCAAAGCCAAGGCCCCAACCAATTCTAGGTTGCCTTTTCCATGTTTGGTGACCGCTATGTGTTTGGCTCAAAAGGTTCCTGCTTCCAAGTTTCCGGAGCGTGAAAAGCTCAATCCGGGGGATATCAATAGTTCCATACTCACCCGGAGTATCTCTCAATCCCGACCGACTGCTGCTGCTGCCCCACGTGGGGCGTATTTGACTACTTTGCCACCAAAGGGTGCAAAGTCGGCTGCTTGGAACAAACTACTGTTTTGCCAAGGGGTGGCCACTATGGGATGCCTGAAGAAGCTTAAGAAGGAGACCCGAGCCAATGCAAGGAGGCAGCGGAAGATTGATCATAAGTTAGACTGGGTTCTGAGCCAAGGAGTCGGGCAAGCCAGTGAGCAGTATGTACCACCGCCCGATGAGCCTGATGAGGATAGTGATGATTTTGCTGGGGATGAGCCAGTGTTTTTGGACGACGAGTAGAGTCGGTGGAGTAGTTGGAAAATCCCTCAACTTGGTCGGGGTGCTTGGTGGTTGACAGCCCACCTCTTATCTTTATTTCATTGTCTTTAGTTTAGTTTGGTTTTAGATTAACTCGGACTAAATAGTTTAGTAAGTTTTTGTTGAGGCCGGCATGTGGCCTATGACTTGGTAGTTGGAGTTGGGGGCGGCCAAGGGTAGTTGAACCAAGGCGGCGTGGTCAGCGTGGTCTCTTGGCGTCCAATCCTGTCAATTGTTGGGGTTAGGGTTTGTTATGGTTTTGGTTTGTCTTGTCCTTGTATTTCTCCCCTACTGGAGTCTTCCTCACCCACTGTTTGGGGGTGTCGTTTTTTATTTTTGGTGTTGGTGTGCATGAGCTGGGTTAATTATGTGAGATGTAGTAGTTGGTGTGTAGTGTTTTTTTTTTTTGCTAAGCAAAAAGGATTTATTAATCTTTATAAAGGATTACAAAGATTAAAAGGATCAAGGGCATACCGACATAAAGCCACCCAAGACCTTAAGGAAGGCAAGACGCCGACCGAAAAACGAAAGCCAACCTAAAAACCCCAAGACCTGACAAGCAGAAACGAAAGTCAACACACCAAACCATCAACACCAACCCAAACAAATCTGGAAAAGCAGCCCAAACAACCAAAAAAGAAAAACCAACTCACAACGATCCAACCAAGGGGGCAAAACGAAGGCCAAACCTCAGAATTAAAACTCCAAGGGGAGGGAAGCTCCTTTCTTGATATCATCAAGATCCTCCAAATAATCCTCCTCCTCCAGGTCATCGAGAGCATTGATCCTTGCAGCTAATTCATTTTCTTGCATTTTAACAAATTTCCTTAACAAGAAATTCAGCCCCCCTCTAGGTTCAATGCCTAACCTATGACCAACGTCTAGAGTTTTCCGAACTTCCTTGAACAAAAGCGAAGAAGAAAGACCCTTCTTTTTCCTAAGGATTTGGTCATCGATTTTAACACCAATCTCCGCGATATGTTTTTTCTTTATAATCTTCCTCTTTGATCTTCTCACTCCGATACTCTTCTTATGTGCGTGTATGGGTTTCCAGGTGTCGGTCTTTGGATTGCCTACCCGCCTGTTTGGCTGTTTTCTCCCTCAGGAAGAATATGCCCAATATTGTAAGCTCTTTGTTATCAATGAAATTCCTAAACTTTTGGAAAAAAAAAAAATAACGTTTGTTATGTCTCTTACCATTCTTATTTGTGACATATTAAGTAGTTCTCCATAGTTGTAGCCTTCCAAAGCCAATTACACGAAGTCTAACATTCTTTACGAAGTTTAACATTCTTTCGGAAGCTTAGAAGTCTCAAGCAATGGCAAAAATGAAGTCTCAATGAGCAGAACTTGTAACAAGAAACACCTGCCAAATTTCATTACATGCGCCCAGGGCGCAAATGAAATGCGCCTAAGGCACAACACATCAAAAGAGAAAATCAGGATGCGCCCAGGCTGCAACTTAAATGTGCCTAAGGTGCACTACATCTAAAGAGAAAATTTTCGATATGCTAGGGCCGCAATCTATTTGCGCCTAAGGCGCATGTGATGCAGCAACTTTTTCTAATTCATTTGTTACTGAGGTTCTTAATCCTAATTTGTTGGGATTTGTAAAATGCAAACCCTTAAACATGATAGGATTGTTCATGGACAATAGAGGAAGCCCGCATGAAGGGATTCAAGAGTTCCATCCGAGAAGATTTCATTGAAAAATTTAGATCTCATTGAGGATTTCATATATGTTGTTCATTTCAACTTGAAACCTAAATTTCGGCACTATAGACCCACCTCAATCTACATCTTCTTTCCTTTCTCCATAAAATGCTGAGTATGTCACTGTGAACTTTTCACAAACTAAACTTCTTCTTTTTTTCATGTTTGGATTTCAGTATCTTTTAGTACTTTGAAAACCCTCTTTATCCATATATAATAGGCCGGTCTTTATCTCATTTAAAATGAGGGAGATGTGAGTACTTTACAGATATGATTTAATTTTCAACTCATTGAGGGTAAATTGGTCATATAATTTTGAGGTTTAAATAATTTTAGATCCAAACAACTGGGGTATAAAGTAGACTTCACAAGATTTCCAATGGTTTAAACCTTGCAAAAATCGGGATTCGGTAATGTTAGGTACAAACCCGCAAAGTTTGCCTAATTGTGGAGCTTTATTGCACCCCAGGCACAATTCCATGCGCCCCAAGCGCATCCTTCAAATTTCAAAATCGACCAAACTTTGCGGTCCTGTCACGGACATTCCTGAACTCTGATTTTTATGTGGTTTGACCCATTGAAAACCTTTTCAAGCCTAATTTCTAATCAAATTAGTTTGGACCAAAAATTATTTATACATCAAAATATATGACGATTTTACCCTCAATATGTCGAAAAATAAATTATTATGAGAAAATTCTTGAATTACAATAATTTTAAGTAGGATTAAAACCTACTTCACATCAATAAAGAGTGTATTCAAAGTACTAAAAGATGGTGGTATAGACAGTGGAGAGGTTGTGTTACGGTGACAGTGTTGGTGATGAAGGGGTGGTAGTGCTCCGTTGATCCTCATAGTGGTCTACTTACTGCCCACTTTTCACGAAATAAACTTTATTATCTTCATGTTTGGATTCCACTATCTTTTCACACTTTAAAAATCCTCTTTATCCATATATAATTGGTCTTTATCCCATTTAAAATATGGGAGATGCGAGCATTTGTCCAAAATAATTTATTTTTCAACTCATCGAGGGTAAATTGGTCATATATTGTTGATGTTCAGTAATTTTAGATTCAAAATACTTGGGGTAGAAAGTAGACTCCACAAGCTTTCTAATGGTTTAAATTTTGCAAAAATTGAAGTTTGGGAGTGCTCGGAACAAACCCGCAAAATTTGACAAATTGTAGACCTTTATTGCGCCCAGGCGTAAATCCATGCGCCACAGACGCATCTTTTAAATTTCAAAAGCTACCAAACTTTGCAGTCTTGTCACGGACACTCCCGAACCCCGATTTTAACGTGGTTCTTTGAACCGTTGAAAAGATTTTCAAGCCTAATTTCTAACCAAATTAGTTTGGCCCAAAAATTATCACCGGCTATATTTGTAAGTTTCTATGAAAGACCAAACGAAATTTTTTTTTTCGCTTGGCAAACAAAACTTTTATAATCTCAAGGGTACAACAAGGGCAAATAATGGAAGAAAAAACAACAATACCAAGACCATCCAACCGAAAGTTGGACGGAACAACAACTCACCAAACGATATTCTTGGACAAAAAAATTAGGACTTAGGAAACATTAACGATAAAAAAGACCACCAGGGAACCACACAAAGTGAGCCCAAGGAAAAGTCAATTTCCATGAATAGACAAGTCTCAAGAATGGCAAACATAAACTCACAATAAGCAACTGTTGCAACAAGAAGGACCTATCTAATTTCAGGAGATGCCCCCGGGGGAAACTAAAACCAAGTGAGAAAATAACGTTACGCCCGGGGCACAATTCCAATTTCCAGTGTACCTGAGGCGCATTACCTTGAAAGAGAAAATTTCAATGCGCCTGGGGAGCACTCTGTTTGCACATGAGGCGCATGTGATGCAGCAACTATTTCAAATTCATTTTTTTCTGAGTTTCTTAGTCCAAATTGGTTGGAGATTATAAAATGCAAACTCTTAGGCATTATAAGGATTTTTCAAGGGAGACACAAGCAGCCAGTAAAAGCTATCTTACACCTCCTTATCCTGATAAACTCCTCCTCAGTTAGCAGAAGCCGAGAAGTAGTGTTTATCCTACTGGAAAAAGTAATGGACATAAGAGCATGTTAATAAGTGTCGGAATGCACACATTAAGACATCCAAAATGCATTTGTTATGTTTCTTTCCCTTCTAAATTCTGATATATTAAGTTATTTTCCATAGTTGCATAGGTTTCCAAAGCCAATTGCAAAAAGTTTAAACGTGCTTTTGGAAGCTTAGAAGTCTCAAGCAATGGCTATAATGAAGTCTCAATAAGCAGAACTTGCAAGAAAAATGACCTTGGTAACTTCACTAAATGCACAGGCGCAACTTCATTGTGCTTGAGTTGCACCGACTACATCAAAAGAGAAAATAGGATGCGCCCGGAGCGCAATTCACTGCATTGTAAACAGAGAAAATAGAATGCGCCTGGGCGCAACTTAAACACACCCGGGTTGCACTACATCAAAACAGACACCTTTGATGCGCCGGGGGCGCACTCAAACTGCGCCTAAGGTGCATGTGATGCGGCAACTCACTACTAGAAAAAGTATGTTTAGTGACGAAAAAGTGGCGACAAAATTTAATTTCGTCGCTAAATGAGTATATTTGGCGACAAAAAAATAAATTCGTCACTGTTTTGATATCTTCCTTGACGAAATTATTTTGTCACCAATTATAACTATTTAGCGACGAAAAAGATATTTTTGTCATCAAAGGCTCCAATTTGGCGACGAAATAAAATTTTCGTCGCCAAAAGAGTAAGAAAGGAGACGAAATTATCTTTTGTCGCCAAAGATAACTATTCGGTGACGGAAAAAATATTTTGTCACCAAATGAACCAATTTGGCGACGAAAAATATTTTCGTCTTCTTTTTATGTTTTTAGTGACGAAAAATTTATCCTTTGGTGACGAAATTTATGAATTACGCTTTGTCACCAAGTATATTTCGGGCATAACTCTTTGCTCAGAACTCCGATTGAGATAATCTAAATTGGGTTTGAACAATAACATAAAGAGTTACGACTTTCATGTTTATTAAAATTGCTAATTTTAATGTTTAATAGTTCAAAATAGCGTTCAAAATATATTTTGATATTCAATGTATGTGTTATATATTAGATATTTCAAACATATGCTGAAAAGTTTGTGTAGTGTAGTTGGTTAAAGCTTGTGTGCAAAACTTAAGAGACTCGGGTTCGAATCCCCGCAGGAGCAAGAAAATGAGATTTTTTTCATATATAAGAATGTCTTTCGCGACGAAAAATTTCGTCACCGATGGGTCACCTTTGACAAGCCAAAGTAAATAATTTGTGACGAAATTTTTTGTCATCAAAAAAGCACAATAGGTGACGAAGAAAATTTCGTCACCAAGTCATTTTTTCGTGACGAAATTTTTCGTCACCAAAAGGCACTATAGGTGACGAAAAATTGATTTCGTCACCAGGTAGGAATCCTCGACAACCTTTAGTCGACAAATTTTTTTTCGTCACCTATATTATTTGTGACGAAAAACATACAATTTGTGACGATTTTCATTCGTCACCCAATACAATTTTTCTTGTAGTGACTATTTCTAATCCCTTATTTAGTGAGTTCTCTATCCCCAATTGGCCAGAGTCTATAAAATGCAAACATTTAGACATTCCAAGGATTGTTCAAGCAAAATATATAGAGGCACAAGAAGTCTCAGTACAACAGGATTCCAAGAATTCCGTCCACGATGATTTCATTGAACAATTCAGATATCTGATCATATTTCATTGAGGATTTCATCAAAGTATTTCTTGCCAATGTCTCAGATGTCCGATCATATTTCATTGAGGATTTCATCAAAGTATTTCTTGTCAATGTCTGTGTTATGACAAGCAATCGAAAAGAATGACACAAAGATTTATGCCGTTCAGCCTAAGCACAAAGCTGCTTAAATGCACGTACTAAGCACAAAGCTACTTAATTTCATGAGATGCGCCCGGCGTGAAACTAAAATCAAATGAGAAAATAACGATGCGCCAGGGGCACAATTCCAGTGCGCCTGAGGCGCATTACCTCAAAAGAGAAAATTTCAATGCGCCCGGGGCGAGATCTACATGCGCCTGAGGCGCATGTGATGCAGCAACTGTTTCCCGGGCACTCTATTTCCGCCTGAGGCGCATGTGATGAACCAACTGTTTCTAATTCAATTTTTTTTTTACTGAGTTTCTTAGTCCTAATTGGTTGGCAATTATAAATGCAAACCCTTGAGCATTATAAGGATTGTTCAAGGACAATAGAGGCTCAAGCAGCTAGTATGTTGGGATTCAACTAGAGTACCATCTATGAATATTTCATCGAAAAATTCGGATCTCCGAGCAAACTATCTCATTGAGGATTTCATTGTAGATTGTAAAATTAGCCATGATCAAATTATACAAGGAAATTATGCTCGCAATCCAATCCAATGTCAAGCCCATCCAAGAAAACAACCAGTGACTCTAGTCTCCCCTGCACATCATATTAACGGACCAGCCAAACGGACTTTTTTTGTATATCTAACAAGAATCACCTACAAGGTTTCATTATATGCACCCGGGGAGCAAATGAAATGCGCCTATAAGGCACAATACATCAAAAGAGAAAATCAGGATGCGCCTAGGGTACAATTCAAGTGCGCCTGAGGCGGACTACATTAGAAGAAAAAATTCCGATGCGCCCAGGGCGCAATCTATTTGTGCCTAAGGTGCATGTGATGTAGCAACTTTTTCTAATTCATTTTTTACTGAGTTTCTTAGTCCCAATTGGTATGAAGGGATTCAAGAGTTCCTGATCCAAGAAGATTTCCTTGAAAAATTTGGATCTCATTGAGTATTTCATATAAGTAAAACCAATTTGAGTAGTTTCCACTTCCTTATTCTTGATAAACTCCTACTCCATTAGCAGAAGCAGAGCTAGCAATGGCCTGTGTCCTACAAGAAGAACTAATGGACCTAAGAGCATGATAATCGATAAGCGTTGAAATGCACGCATTTAGAACATCCAAAATCCGTTTTCCATAGTTGTAGGTTTCCAAAACCCGATGCACGAAGTTTAAAATTATTTTTGGAAGCTGAGAAGTTGCTAGCAATGGCAAAAATGAAGTGTCAATGAGCAAAACTTGCAAGAAAAATGAGCTACGTAATTTCCCTAAATGCGCCCAGGAAGCAACTACCATGAACCTAAGGTGCGCGCAATACTTGCAAGAAAAATGAGCTACGTAATTCCCTAAATGCGCCCAGCAAGCAATTACCATGTGCCTGAGGTGCGCAATAAATCAAAAGAGAAAATAGTTTGCGCTCAGGAAGCAATTTATAAAAATCAGAATGCGCCCGGACAGCAACTTAAACGTACCTGAGTCACTGTACATAAAGAGAAAAATTAGAATGCACCCGGGGCGTATTTGTGGCTGAGGCGCATGTGATGCAACAACTATTTCTAATTCCTTTTTTTATTAAGTTTTTTGTCCCAATCAGTTGGAGATTGTAAAATGCAAACCCTTAAACATTATAAGGACTGTTCAAGGATAACAGAGGCACAAGAAGCCAGTGCGAAGGAATTCAAAAGTTCCATCCGCGTAGAATTCCTTGAAAAATTTCGATCTCCAAGCAAAATTATCTCATTGAGGATTTCATATATATTGTCAAATTAGCCATCATCAATCTAATTGGGCTCCCAATAGGCGAGTGGTGGAATTGAACCCCTAGAATTAGTCGATGGAGATTCATGTAAGCCAAGCCGAATACGTGAGTTATCAAAAAATTAGCCACCACCAAATTATTTCTAGTCAATTAGTAGAAGCAGAGAAGTGGAGTTCAGCCTAGAGGACAAACTAATGGACCTACCACGTTGTGGTACAACCTTACGGGCGAGGGTAAGGTGGCCCTTACCATTGGTATTTGTGATATATTAAGTTGTTTCCATAGTTGTAGGTTTCCAAAACCGATTGAAGGAAGTTTAACATTGTTTTCAAAGTAAGAAGTCTCTCGGAATGGCGAACATGAACTCATAATAAGCGGAACTTCCAAGTTCTCGGTTCCACCTACACTTCCGCGGAGTGTCGGTGCACTATGTACTCTCCAAAACACTTGAGTAAGGAAGAAATATATAAGAACTAGGTATTTGAGTACTGAATGAAACTTAGAACGTGTTTTAGCCTAGTGGCTCCAACAATTTTTTTGGTAGCCTTCTTTATACCCCTTTACTATAAACAAAACTTAAATGTCTTTGTAGTTGGATTTCACCATCATTTAGCACCTTAAAAACTCTATTTAATGATATATAATGGGTCTCAATACGATTTAAAATGAGTGGCATGTGAGCATTTTACCGAAATTATTTTTTTTTGAACCACTTAGGATAAAATAATTACGTCTTTTAATGTACAAAATTTCTTGTATCCAAAATACTCGGGTTAAAAAGTAAATTGAACAAGCTTTCTAATGGTTCAAATCACGCGGAAATAGGAGTTCGGGAGCGTCCGGGGAAAGTCCGCAAACTTTGAACAGTTTGGAGCGTCATTGCGCCTCAGGCCCAAGGTTATGCGACCCAGGCGCACTTCAATGCGCCCGGGCGCATTCTCAAAGCTGCACAACAAGTCAAACTTTGCGGGTTTGCACTGGACACTCCCGAACTCCGTTTTGCACGTGGTTTGAACCGTTAGAAAGCTTGTTCAATGCACTTTCCAACCCAAGTAGTTTGGATAAAAAATTATTTATACATCAAAAGATGTCTCCATTTTACTCTCAGTGGGTTAAAAAAACTGTTCTTTTATACACTCATATATCTCCCATTTTTAATCGATCATCACCAATTATACAACGATTAATAAGGTTTTCAAAGTATCAAAAGGTAACTAAAACAAGCAATGAAAATGATAAATTTAGCTTATGAAAAAGTTGGTCAAAAGGAGGACGATTCAAAGATCATCGGAGTCAAAAAGGCAAAAATACGTTTCCGAGCCCATCTACACATTCTAAGTTCCATCCAACACACACATCCCTAATTATAAGGTATTTGCAATTCCATAGAGTTTCACAAAGTTCATAGGGCTTTCCACATATTATCAAATTGTCAGAAACCGTTTCGTCATAAGGATTTGCCCAAGGCGAGACTTGTTAATTTACGAAGCTAAATTTGATCGTCTACGCCACCAACACTTTCACTTGACCATTTCCAGTATAACGCTACCACCACGATTGGAATTTAACAACCGCCATTTCATCCCTTCAGTGCACTCGCAAGCACCTCGACCGATATAAGTTCATCACAATATTTTTACTTCATCCCCACCCAATCATTTAACACACAATCACCACAATAGTCTCTCAAGTACTACACCACTGTCACTTCACTGCCAATTCCACCCTTATTTCACCACCACCCAACACACTAAATAAGTTTAAAATGATTGCAAAATAAAAATCTACCGCGTTCACTACGCGAACATGATAACCACTAACAAAAAACACGTGTAGACTCTTTGACAATTTTAAAAAGTTGAGCACTTTTCTTAATTTGTTTGGATTTAGAGTATTTTCAGTCTTAAAGCTCATCATCAACACTTCAAAACTTTCACCACCGCAAAATACAATTCACAGTATACTCAATTGAATAAGACTGAGAGTCTTGAATTCATGTTTTTTCGGTTCACCATATCACAATTCGTTCGACCACCGCCACCACCACTGCCACCACCAACATAAAATTCATCGAGAAATTTTACTTTAACGAAAGTTCGAGAAATATGAAGTTTTGTATTATTAAGGATTTTCCAAATAACCTCACATCCAACTTAACCACGATGGCCACCACCGAAGCTCCAAAAAAAGTGAACGAAAATTTTCTCCATCTAAAAAAGAAAGCTAGCCCGAAAGTTATTGAGAATTTTCTAAATTCTTAAATTTTTCGCGCTACAATCTCTAAATGATTGATGATTCTTTTAGATAGATGTGGTTGTTTTGATGTAGTGATGAATCTTGACCATGTAAATTATATTCATGAGCAGAGAATATTCTTGATGCGTTGTAATGTTGTTGAGTTATACTAAAATATATTGAATATCCTCAAATCATTTTCAGTGTTCTCGTTTTAGAAACATTGTCAAGTTTTGTTGTGTTCTCGGTTTCACCTACAGTTCGGTGGAGTGTCGGTGCACTATGTACTCTCCAGAACACTTGAGTAAGAAAGAAATAGAAAAGAACTCGGTATTTGTGTACCGAATGAAACTTAGAACGTGTTTTAGCCTAGTGGCTCCAACAATTTTTTTGGTAGCCTTCTTTATATCCCTTTATTATAAACAAAACTTAAATGTCTTTGTAATTGGATTTCACCAACTTTTAGTACCTTAAAAACTCTATTTAATGATATATAATGGGTTTCGATACGATTTAAAATGAGTGACATGTAAGCATTTTACTGAATTTGTTTTTTGAACCA
This sequence comes from Rhododendron ovatum, assembly GCA_019656835.1. Lineage (NCBI taxonomy): Eukaryota > Viridiplantae > Streptophyta > Magnoliopsida > Ericales > Ericaceae > Rhododendron > Rhododendron ovatum. The sequence goes on from CM033798.1 coordinate 707,503, forward strand.
CTTAGGAAAAAATAATCACGTCTTTTAATGTACAAAATTTCATGTATCCAAAATACTTCGGTTAAAAAGTAAATTTAACAAGCTTTCTAACGGTTCAAATCACGCGGAAATCGGAGTTCGGGAGCGTCCAAGGCAAGTCCGCAAACTTTGAACTGTTTGGAGCTTCATTGCGCCTCACGCCCATGGTTATGCGCCCCAGGCGCACTTCAATGTGCCCTGGCGCATTCTCAAAACTGCACAACAAGTCAAACTTTGTGGGTTTGCAATGCACACTCCCGAACTCCGTTTTGCACGTGGTTTGAACCGTTAGAAAGCTTGTTCGATGCACTTTCCAACCCAAGTAGTTTGGATCAAAAAATATTTATACATCAAAAGATGTCACCATTTTACTCTCAGTGGGTTAAAAAAACTGTTCTTTTTGGCAAGACGCTCGTATATCTCCCATTTTTAATCGATAATGACCAATTATACAACGATTAATAAGGTTTTCAAAGTATTAAAAGGTAACTAAAACAAGCAATTAAAATGATAAGTTTAGCTTATGAAAAAGTTGGTCAAAAGGAGGACGATTCAAAGATCATCGGAGTCAAAAAGGCAAAATTACGTTTCCGAGCCCATCTACACATTCTAAGTTCCATCCAACACGCACATCCCTAATCATAAGGTATTTGCAATTCCATAGAGTTTCACAAAGTTCATAGGGCTTTCCACACATTATCAAATTGTCAGAAACCGTTTCGTCATAAGGATTTGCCCAAGGCGAGACTTGTTAATTTACGAAGCGAAATTTGATCGTCTACGCCACCAACACTTTCACTTGACCATTTCGAGTATAACGCTACCACCACTATTGGAATTTAACAACCGCCATTTTATCCCTTCAGTGCACTCACAAGCACCTTGACCGATATAAGTTCATCACATTATTTTTACTTCATCCCCACCCAATCATTTAACACACAATAACCACAACAGTCTCTCAAGTACTACACCACCGTCACTTCGTTGCCAATTCCACCCTTATTTTACCACCACCCAACACACTAAATAAGTTTAAAATGATTGCAATATAAAAATCTGCCGCGTTCACTACGTGGACATGATAACCACTAACAAAGAACACATGTAGACTCTTTCAAAATCTTAAAAAGTTGAGAACTTTTCCTAATTTGTTTGGATTTTGAGTATTTTCAGTCTTAAAGGTCATCGTCAACACTTCAAAACTTTCACCACCGCAAAAAACAATTCATAGTATACTCAATTGAATAAGACTGAGAGTCTTCAATTCAAGTTTTTTCGGTTCACCATATCACAATTCGTACGACCACCGCCACCACCACTGCCACCACCAACATAAAATTCATCGAGAAATTCTTACTTTAACGAAAGTTCGAGAAATATGAAGTTTTGAATTTTTAACCTCACTTCCAACTTAACCACGATGGCCACCACTGAAGCTCCAAAAAAAGTGAACGAAAATTTTCTCCATCTAAAAAAGAAAGCTAGCCCGAAAGTTATCGGGAATTTTCTAATTTCTTAAATTTTTCGCGCAACAATCTCTAAATGATTGATGATTCTTTTAGACAGATGTGATGGTTTTGATGTAGTGATGAATCTTAACCATGTAAATTATATTCATGAGCAGAGAATATTCTCGATGCGTTGTAATGTTGTTGAGTTATACTAAAATATATTGAATATATCCTCAAATCATTTTCAGTGTTCTCGTTTTAGAAACATTGTCAAGTTTTGTTGTGTTCTCGGTTTCACCTACAGTTTGGTGGAGTGTCGGTGCAGTATGTACTCTCCAGAACACTTGAGTAAGGAAGAAATAGAAAAGAACTAGGTATTTGAGTACCGAATGAAACTTAGAACGTGTTTTATCCTAGTGGCTCCAACAATTTTTTTGGTAGCCTTCTTTATACCCTTTTATTATAAGCAAAACTTAAATGTCTTTGTAGTTGGATTTCACCATCTTTTAGGACCTTAAAAACTCTATTTAATTATATATAATGGGTCTCGATACGATTTAAAATGAGTGACATGTGAGAATTTTACCAAAATTTTTTTTTTTTGAACCACTTAGGATAAAATAATCACGTCTTTTAATTTACAAAATTTCTTGTATCCAAAATACTTGGGCTAAAAAGTAAATTGAACAAGTTTTCTAACGGTTCAAATCACACGGAAATCGGAGTTCGGGAGTGTCCGAGGCAAGTCCACAAACTTTGAACAGTTTGGAGCGTCATTGCGCCTCAGGCCCGTGGTTATGCGCCCCAGGCGCACTTCAATGCGCCCGGGCGCATTCTCAAAGCTGCACAACAAGTCAAACTTTGCTGGTTTGCACTGGACACTCCCGAACTCCGTTTTGCGTGTGGTTTGAACCGTTAGAAAGCTTGTTCAATGCACTTTCCAACCCAAGTAGTTTGGATCAAAAAATATTTATACATCAAAAGATGTCACCATTTTACTCTCAGTGGGTTAAAAAAACTGTTCTTTTTGGCAAGACGCTCGTATATCTCCTATTTTTAATCGATCATGACCAATTATACCACAATTAATAAGGTTTTCAAAGTATTAAAAGGTAACTAAAACAAGCAATGAAAATGATAAGTTTAGCTTATGAAAAAGTTGGTCAAAAGGAGGACGATTCAAAGATCATCGGAGTCAAAAAGGCAAAAATACGTTTCCGAGCCCATCTACACATTCTAAGTTCCATCCAACACGCACATCCCTAATCATAAGGTATTTGCAATTCCATAGAGTTTCACAAAGTTCATAGGGCTTTCCACACATTATCAAATTGTCAGAAACCGTTTCGTCATAAGGATTTGCCCAAGGCGAGACTTGTTAATTTACGAAGCGAAATTTGATCGTCTACGCCACCAACACTTTCACTTGACCATTTCGAGTATAACGCTACCACCACTATTGGAATTTAACAACCGCCATTTTATCCCTTCAGTGCACTCACAAGCACCTTAACCGATATAAGTTCATCACATTATTTTTACTTCATCCCCACCCAATCATTTAACACACAATAACCACAACAGTCTCTCAAGTACTACACCACCGTCACTTCATTGCCAATTCCACCCTTATTTTACCACCACCCAACACACTAAATAAGTTTAAAATGATTGCAATATAAAAATCTGCCGCGTTCACTACGCGGACATGATAACCACTAACAAAGAACACATGTAGACTCTTTCAAAATCTTAAAAAGTTGAGAACTTTTCCTAATTTGTTTGGATTTTGAGTATTTTCAGTCTTAAAGGTCATCGTCAACACTTCAAAACTTTCACCACCGCAAAAAACAATTCATAGTATACTCAATTGAATAAGACTGAGAGTCTTCAATTCAAGTTTTTTCGGTTCACCATATCACAATTCGTACGACCACCGCCACCACCACTGCCACCACCAACATAAAATTCATCGAGAAATTCTTACTTTAACGAAAGTTCGAGAAATATGAAGTTTTGAATTTTTAACCTCACTTCCAACTTAACCACGATGGCCACCACCGAAGCTCCAAAAAAAGTGAACGAAAATTTTCTCCATCTAAAAAAGAAAGCTAGCCCGAAAATTATCGGGAATTTTCTAAATTCTTAAAATTTTCGCTCTACAATCTCTAAATGATTGATGATTCTTTTAGACAGATGTGGTGGTTTTGATGTAGTGATGAATCTTAACCATGTAAATTATATTCATGAGCAGAGAATATTCTCGATGCGTTGTAATGTTGTTGAGTTATACTAAAATATATTGAATATCCTCAAATCATTTTCAGTGTTCTCGTTTTAGAAACATTGTCAAGTTTTGTTGTGTTCTCGGTTTCACCTACAGTTCGGTGGAGTGTCGGTGCAGTATGTACTCTCCAGAACACTTGAGTAAGGAAGAAATAGAAAAGAACTAGGTATTTGAGTACCGAATGAAACTTAGAACGTGTTTTATCCTAGTGGCTCCAACAATTTTTTTGGTAGCCTTCTTTATACCCCTTTATTATAAGCAAAACTTAAATGTCTTTGTAGTTGGATTTCACCATATTTTAGTACCTTAAAAACTCTATTTAATGATATATAATGGGTCTCGATACGATTTAAAATGAGTGACATGTGAGCATTTTACCGAAATTTTTTTTTTTGAACCACTTAGGATAAAATAATCACGTCTTTTAATGTACAAAATTTCTTGTATCCAAAATACTTGGGCTAAAAAGTAAATTGAACAAGTTTTCTAATGGTTCAAATCACACGGAAATCGGAGAGCGTCCGAGGCAAGTCCGCAAACTTTGAACAGTTTGGAGCGTCATTGCGCCTCAGGCCCGTGGTTATGCGCTCCAGGCGCACTTCAATGCGCCCGGGCGCATTCTTAAAGCTGCACAACAAGTCAAACTTTGCTGGTTTGCACTGGACACTCCCGAACTCCGTTTTGCGTGTGGTTTGAACCGTTAGAAAGCTTGTTCAATGCACTTTCCAACCCAAGTAGTTTGGATCAAAAAATATTTATACATCAAAAGATGTCACCATTTCACTCTCAGTGGGTTAAAAAAACTGTTCTTTTTGGGTTAAAAAAACTGTCCAACCCAAGGCGAGACTTGTTAATTTACAAAGCGAAATTTGATTTTCTACGCTACCAACACTTTCACTTGACCATTTCGAGAATAATGCTACCACCACTATTGGAATTTAACAACCGCCATTTCATCCATTCAATGCACTCGCAAGCACCTCGACCGATATAAGTTCATCACATTATTTTTACTTCTTCCCCACCCAATCATTTAACACACAATCACCACAAAAGTCTGTGAAGTACTATACCACCGTCACTTCACTGGCAATTCCACCCTTATTTTACCACGACCCAACACACTAAATAAGTTTAAAATGATTGCAATATAAAAATCTACCGCGTTCACTACGCGGACATGATAACCACTAACAAAGAACACATGTAGACTCTTTGACAATTTTAAAAAGTTGAGAACTTTTCCTAATTTGTTTGGATTTAGAGTATTTTCAGTCTTAAAGCTCATCGTCAACACTTCAAAACTTTCACCACCGCAAAAAACAATTCAGAGTATACTCAATTCAATAAGACTGAGAGTCTTCAATTCAAGTTTTTTCGATTCACCATATCACAATTCGTACGACCACCGCCACCACCAACAAAAAATTCAGCGAGAAATTCTTACTTTAACTGACGTTCGAGAAATATGAAGTTTTGTATTTTTAAGGATTTTCCAAATAACCTCACATCCAACTTAACCACGATGACCACCACCGAAGCTCCAAAAAAAGTGAATGAAAATTTTCTCCATCTAAAAAAGAAAGCTAGCCCGAAAGTTATCGAGAATTTTCTAAATTCTTAAATTTTTCGGGCTACAATCTCTAAATGATTGATGATTCTTTTAGATAGTTGAGAAGATTCTCGATGCGTTGTAATGTTGTTGAGTTATACTAAAATATATTGAATATCCTCAAATCATTTTCAGTGTTCTCGTTTTAGAAACATTGTCAAGTTTTGTTGTGTTCTCGGTTTCACCTACAGTTCGGTGGAGTGTCGGTGCAGTATGTACTCTCCAGAACACTTGAGTAAGGAAGAAATAGATAAGAACTAGGTATTTGAGTACCGAATGAAACTTAGAACGTGTTTTAGCCTAGTGGCTCCAACAATTTTTTTGGTGGCCTTCTTTATACCCCTTTATTATAAACAAAACTTGAATGTCTTTGTAGTTGGATTTCACCATCTTTTAGTACCTTAAAAACTCTATTTAATGATATATAATGGGTCTCGACACGATTTAAAATGAGTGACATGTGAGCATTTTACCGAAATTTTTTTTTTTGAACCACTTAGGATAAAATAATCACGTCTTTTAATGTACAAAATTTCTTGTATCCAAAATACTTGGGCTAAAAAGTAAATTGAACAAGTTTTCTAATGGTTCAAATCACACGGAAATCGGAGAGCGTCCGAGGCAAGTCCGCAAACTTTGAACAGTTTGGAGCGTCATTGCGCCTCAGGCCCGTGGTTATGCGCTCCAGGCGCACTTCAATGCGCCCGGGCGCATTCTTAAAGCTGCACAACAAGTCAAACTTTGCTGGTTTGCACTGGACACTCCCGAACTCCGTTTTGCGTGTGGTTTGAACCGTTAGAAAGCTTGTTCAATGCACTTTCCAACCCAAGTAGTTTGGATCAAAAAATATTTATACATCAAAAGATGTCACCATTTCACTCTCAGTGGGTTAAAAAAACTGTTCTTTTTGGGTTAAAAAAACTGTCCAACCCAAGGCGAGACTTGTTAATTTACAAAGCGAAATTTGATTTTCTACGCTACCAACACTTTCACTTGACCATTTCGAGAATAATGCTACCACCACTATTGGAATTTAACAACCGCCATTTCATCCATTCAATGCACTCGCAAGCACCTCGACCGATATAAGTTCATCACATTATTTTTACTTCTTCCCCACCCAATCATTTAACACACAATCACCACAAAAGTCTGTGAAGTACTATACCACCGTCACTTCACTGGCAATTCCACCCTTATTTTACCACGACCCAACACACTAAATAAGTTTAAAATGATTGCAATATAAAAATCTATCGCGTTCACTACGCGGACATGATAACCACTAACAAAGAACACATGTAGACTCTTTGACAATTTTAAAAAGTTGAGAACTTTTCCTAATTTGTTTGGATTTAGAGTATTTTCAGTCTTAAAGCTCATCGTCAACACTTCAAAACTTTCACCACCGCAAAAAACAATTCAGAGTATACTCAATTCAATAAGACTGAGAGTCTTCAATTCAAGTTTTTTCGATTCACCATATCACAATTCGTACGACCACCGCCACCACCAACAAAAAATTCAGCGAGAAATTCTTACTTTAACTGACGTTCGAGAAATATGAAGTTTTGTATTTTTAAGGATTTTCCAAATAACCTCACATCCAACTTAACCACGATGACCACCACCGAAGCTCCAAAAAAAGTGAATGAAAATTTTCTCCATCTAAAAAAGAAAGCTAGCCCGAAAGTTATCGAGAATTTTCTAAATTCTTAAATTTTTCGGGCTACAATCTCTAAATGATTGATGATTCTTTTAGATAGTTGAGAAGATTCTCGATGCGTTGTAATGTGGTTGAGTTATACTAAAATATATTGAATATCCTCAAATCATTTTCAGTGTTCTCGTTTTAGAAACATTGTCAAGTTTTGTTGTGTTCTCGGTTTCACCTACAGTTCGGTGGAGTGTCGGTGCACTATATACTCTCCAGAACACTTGAGTAAGGAAGAAATAGATAAGAACTAGGTATTTGAGTACCGAATGAAACTTAGAACGTGTTTTAGCCTAGTGGCTCCAACAATTTTTTTGGTGGCCTTCTTTATACCCCTTTATTATAAACAAAACTTGAATGTCTTTGTAGTTGGATTTCACCATCTTTTAGTACCTTAAAAACTCTATTTAATGATATATAATGGGTCTCGACACGATTTAAAATGAGTGACATGTGAGCATTTTACCGAAATTTTTTTTTTTTAGAACCACTTAGGATAAAATAATCACGTCTTTTAATGTACAAAATTTCATGTATCCAAAATACTTGGGTTAAAAATTAAATTGAACAAGCTTTCTAACGGTTCAAATCACGCGGAAATCGGAGTTCGGGAGCGTCCGGGGCAAGTCCGCAAACTTTGAACTGTTTGGAGCTTCATTGCGCCTCAGGCCCGTGGTTATGCGCCCCAGGCGCACTTCAATGCGCCCAGGCGCACTTCAATGCGCCCGGGCGCATTCTCAAAGCTGCACAACAAGTCATACTTTGCGGGTTTGCACTGGACACTCCCAAACTCCGTTTTGCACGTGGTTTGAACCGTTAGAAAGCTTGTTCAATGCACTTTCCAACCCAAGTAGTTTGGATCAAAAAATATCTATACATCAAGAGATGTCCCCGTTTTACTCTCAGTGGGTTAAAAAAACTGTTCTTTTTGGTAAGACGCTCGCATATCTCCCATTTTTAATCGATCATGACCAATTACACAATGATTAATAAGGTTTTCAAAGTATTAAAAGGTAACAAAAACAAGCAATGAAAATGATAGCTTATGAAAAAGTTGGTCAAAAGGGGGACGATTCACAGATCATCGGAGTCAAAAAGGCAAACATACGTTTCCGAGCCCATCTGCACATTCTAAGTTCCATTCAACACGCACATCCTTAATTATAAGGTATTTGTCAATTCCATAAGAGTTTCACAAAGTTCATAGGACTTTACACACATCATGAAATTGTCATAAACCGTTTCATAATAAGGATTTGCCCAAGGCGAGATTTTTTAATTTACGAAGCGAAATTTGATCGTCTATGCCACCAACACTTTCACTTTACCATTTCGAGTACAACGCTACCACCACTATCAGAATTTAACAACCGCCTTTTCATCCTTCAGTGCACTCGCAAGCACCTCGACCGGTATAAGTTCATCACATTATTTTTACTTCATCCCCACCCAATCAATTGAAACACAATCACCACAACATTCTCTCAAGTACTACACCACCGTCACTTCACCTTTAATTCCACACTTATTTCACCACCACCCAACACACTAAATAAGTTTTAAATGATTGCAATATTAAAATCTACCGCCTTCACTACGGGGACATAATAACCACTAACAATGAACACATGTAGACTCTTTGACAATTTTAAAAAGTTGAGAACTTTTACTAATTTGTTTGGATTTACAGTATTTTTTGTCTTAAAGCTCATCGTCAACACTTCAAAACTTTCACCACCCCAAAAAACAATTCACTGTATACTCAATTGAAATGGATTGGGAGTATTCAATTCAATTTTCTTCGCTTCACCATATCACGATTTGTATGACCACCACCACCACCACTGCAACCACCAACATAAAATTCATCAAGAAATTCTTACAAGTTCAAGAAAAATGAAGTTTTGTATTTTTAAGAATTTTCCAAATCACCTCACATCCAACTTAACCACAATGGCCACCACCGAAGCTCCAAAAAAAGTGAACGAAAATTTTCTCCATCTAAAAAAGAAAGCAAGCTATAAAACCTGCCATAAAACATTAGAAAATGAAAAAACAAATGCCCTCTTCCACTCCTAACCAGATCCAACAACCACCACCACCCAACCCCCACCTGCCACCACAAACCTCTAAACCACCCGAAGCTGGTAAGCACACCGGAGGAAACAGGAAACCTCCTGCCAGAGGCGAGGTGGACCAGAACCACATGGCTGGGATGCCATCGCCACGCCCAAACTAGATGGTGGAAGGCGGCGGCCTAAAACCAGATCTAGGAAAGCAGACCGCCTGGTGAAATGCCGAAAGTACCAAACCTGGGCTTGCGAAAATAGGAGACGAGGGAAGCAAGGAGCTTGATCCTAGAGAAAAGAAGAAGAGAGGAAAGGCCCGGGGGAGGAGAGGAGGAGGACGGCGGCATCCCCCAGGCAAAAAACCCTAAGCGGCTGAACTCTGACTTTTCCTTTTCTTCTCGGAAAGCAGACAGCCCGATGAAATGCTGAAAGCACCAAACTTGGGCTTGCGAAAATAGGAAACGAGGAAGCAAGGAGCTTGATCCTGGAGAAAAGAAGAAGAGAGAAAAGGCCCGGGGGAGGAGAGGAGGAAGACGGCGGCGTCCCCCAGGCAAAAAACCCTAAGCGGCTGAACTCTGACTTTTCCTTTTCTGTGAGAAAGAGAGAGAGAGAGAGAGAGAGAGAGAGAGAGAGAGAGAGAGAGAGAGAGAGAGAGAGAGAGAGGAGACTAGGATAACACAGTTATCATTACATAGTATTAAGGAGAGGGTAGATGAAACGAACTTGCCATTAGCTAATCCTTGGCTAGCAATTTGACTATGCTTGTTAACCTATGTGATACCATTAGCAGTTGCAGATGGGGCAGCCCTACGTCAGTGTGTATGGATCAATTGATATTCGTAGTTGTCTGCTTACTGTGCACTTTTTCACGATCTAAAGTTTATTTTCATGTTTGGATTTCACTATCTTTTAGCACTTAGAAAATCCTCTTTATCCATATATAATAGGTCTTTATCTCATTTAAAATTAGGGAGATGTGAGCATTTTACAGAAATAATTTAATTTTCAACTCATTGAGGGTAAATTGGTCATAAAATTTTGGGGTTTATATAATTTTAGATTCAAATACATGGGCTATAAAGTGAACTTCACAAGCTTTCTAAGAGTTCAAACCTTGCGAAAATCGGAGTTCAGGACAAACGTACCCTCAAATTAGGTTTGACCAATTGTGGTGCTTTATTGCGCCCAAACGTAATTCCATGCACCCCAAGCGCATCCTTCAAATTTCAAAATCGACCAAACTTTGCGGTCCTGTCACGACACTCCAGAACTCTGATTTTTACATGGTTTGAAACATTGAAAGTTTTTCAAGCCTAATTTCTAACCAAATTAGTTTGACCTAAAAATTATTTATACATCAAAACATTTGACGATTTTACCATCAATAGGTCAAAAAATAAATTATTTTAGGAAAATTCTTGAATCACAATAATTTTAAATCAGATGAAAACCTATTTTATATCGATAAAGAGTGTATTCAAAGTACGAAAAGATAGTGAAGTGATTGCGGTATATTTGGTTGAGGGGTTGTGTTACGGTGACAGTGTTGGTGGTGAAGGGATGGTAGTACTCCATCGATCTTCGTACTAGTCTACTTACTATGCACTTTTCACGAACCAAACTTTCTTATTTTCATGTTTGGATTCCACGACGAACTGTCTTTTCATAATTTAAAAATCCTCTTTATCCTCTTTAGCCCATTTTAAAATGAGGGAGATGCGAGCATTTTTTTGAAATACTTTATTTTTCAACTCAACGAGGGTAAATTGGTCATATCTTTTTGAAGTTTAAATAATTTTAGATTCAAAATACTTTGGTTAGAAAATAGACTCCACAAGCTAACGGTTCAAACTATGCAAACATCGATGTTCAAGAGTGTCAGGGACAAACTCACAAAGTTTGACAAATTGTGAAGCTTTATTGCACATAGACGCAATTCCATGCACCCCAGGAGCAACTCAATGCGCCCCGGGCACATCCTTCAAATTTTAAAACCAACCAAACTTTGTGGTCTTGTCACGAAGACTCCCGAACTCCAATTTTTACGTGGTTTGAACTGTTGAAAAGATTTTCAAGCCTAATTTCAAACGAAATTAGTTTGACCCAAAATTTATTTACACAAAGTTTTTCACTTCCTGAAAACTTCTACTGACATGTCACTACTCAAAAGGACCACCTGGGAAACCACACAAAGTGAGCCCAAGGAAGAGTCGGCTTTCCATGAATAGCCGATTGAAGGAAATTTAACATTCCTTTCGAAGATTAGAAGTCTCAAGGAAATGGCGAACATGAACTCACAATAAGCATAACTTGCAACAAGAAGGACCTACGTAATTCATGAGATGCGCCCGGGGCGAAACTAAAATTTAATGAGAAAATAATGATGCGCCAGGGGCACAATTCCAGTGCGCCTGCGGCTCATTAGCTCAAAAGAGAAAATTTCAATGCGCCTGGGACGCACTCTATTGTGCCTGATCGAGGCGCATGTGATGCAACAACTATTTCCCGGGCACTCTATTTGCGCCTGAGGCGCATGTGATGCACCAACCACCAACTGTTCCTAATTCAAAAAATTTTTTTTTACTGAGTTTCTTAGTCCTAATTGGTTAGCGATATTGTAAAATGCAAAACCCTTGAGCATTATAAGGATTGTTCAAGGACAATAGAGGCACAAGTAGCCAGTACATTGGGATTCAACTTGAGTACCATCCACGAAGATTTCATTGAAAAATTCGGATCTCTGAGCAAATTATCTCATTGAAGATTTCATAGTAGATTGTAAAATTAGCCATCATAAAATTATACAAGGAAATTATATTAGCAATCTAATCCAAATGGACCTATTTTGTATATCTAACAAGAATCACCTACAAAGTTTCATTAGATGCGCCCGGGGAGCAAATGAAATGCGCCTATAAGGCACAAAACATCAAAAGAGAAAATCAGAATGCGCCCAGGGCACAATTCAAGTGCGCCTGAGGCGTATAACGTAATAAGAGAACATCAGGATGTGCCCAGGCCGCAACTTAAATGTGCCCGAGGCGTAGTCATCAGAAGAAAAAATTCCGATGCGCTCAGGGCGCAATCTATTTGCGCCCAGGGTGCAAGGTGCATGTGATGCAGCAACTTTTTCTAATTCATTTTTTACCAAGTTTCTTAGTCCTAATTGGTACGAAGGGATTCAAGAGTTCCTGATCCGAGAAGATTTCATTGAAAAATTTTGATCTCATTGAGGATTTCATATATAGGCCCACCTCATTCTACGTCTTCTTTCCTTTCTCAGAAGAACGAAATTCCCATAGCAACGGTTTTGAAAACTTAGGAAAGTTACCGACATTACCGACATCAAAGAGGTAGGCAGGGAAAATATTCATGCTCGAAAAAACAATGACAGTGACGCTGCTTATTTCTCTTAGCTCTATGTCTAATGGTCCAAGTAAAACCAATTTGAGAAGTTTCTGCTCCTAATGGTCCCATTACTGGAATTAGTGATAGTTTCCACTTCCTTATCTTGATAAACTCCCACTCCATTAGTAGAAGCAGAGCAATGGAGTGTGTATCCTACAGGAAGAACTAATGGACCTAAGAGCATGCTGATCGATAAGCGTCGGAATGCACGCATCTTGAACATCCAAAATCCGATTGTTATGTCTCTAACCATTGTTTTCCATAGTTGTATGTTTCCAAGGCCAGATGCACGAAGTTTAACATTCTTTGGAAGTTGAGAAGTCTAGCAATGGCAAAAATGAAGTGTCAATGAGCAAAACTTGCAAGAAAAGAGCTAGGTAATTTCCCTAAATGCGCCCAGGGAGCAACTACCACGCGCCTGAGGTGTGCGCAATACATCAAAAGAGAAACTAGGATGCGCTCGTGAAGAAATTTATAAAAATGCGCCCTAGGCGCATGACATAAAGAGAGAATATCATAATGCGCCCGAGCAGCAACTTACACGTACCTAAGACTGAGGTGCAGTACATAAAGAGAAAAATCAAGATGCGCCCAGGGCGCATTATATTTGCACCTGAGGCGCATGTGATACTACAACTACTTCAAATTCCTTTTTTACTAAGTTTTTTTTAGTCCCAATTGGTTGGAGATTGCAAAATGTAAACCCTTAAACATTATAAGGACTGTTCAAGGATAATAGAGGCACAAGAAGCCAGTGCGAAGGGATTCAAAAGTTCCATCCGCATATAATTCCTTGAAAATTTCCGATCTCTGAGCAAAATTATCTCATTGAGGCTAGGATTTCATATATATTTTCAAATTAGCCATCATCAATCTAATTGGGCTCCCAATAGGTGGGCAGTGGGATTAAATCCCCAGAATTAGTCAATGAAAGTTCGTGTAAGCTAGCTTGAATGTGTGAGTTATAAAAAAAATTAGCCACCACCAAATTATTTCTAGTCAATTAGTAGAAGCAGAGAAGTGGAGTTCATCCTAGAGGACAAACTAATGGACCTACCACGTTGTGGTACAACCTTACGGGTGAGGGTAAGGTGGCCCTTACCATTAGTATTTGTGATATATTAAGTTGTTTCCATAGTTGTAGGTTTCCAAAACTGATTGCAGGAAGTTTAACATTTTTTTCAAAGTTAGAAGTCTCTAGGAATGGCGAACATGAAGTCATAATAAGCAGAACTTCCAAAAAGAATGACCTTCGTAATTTCATTAGTTGCCTCCGAGGCACAACTATATGTGCCTGGGAAGCAATACATCAAGAGAGAATATTCGGGATGTGCCCGGGGCACAGTCCAAGTACGCCTGAGGCGTATTACATAAAGAGAAAATTAGGATGCGCCCGGGGCACAACTTAAGGCACACTACATGAAAATGGTAAAACTTCGATGCACCTGGAGCGCACTCTAGCTATTTGCGCTTGAGGACGCAACAACTATTTCTAATTTCTTTTTTACTGAGTTTTTTTTAGTCCTAATTGGTTGCAGATTGTACAATTCAAACCCTTGAGCAAATCATATTATCTCATTGAGGATTTCAAATATATTGTAAGCCATCATCAAATTATTTCTTGTTAATGTCGGCGCACAATAGCAGTAGTTGATGATGCTTTTGTTATGACTGGAAGAGGATAATTCATTCAGTACATATCAGTAGAAGTTTTCAGGAGGTGAAAAACTATACTCTGTAAAATGTGCAATTTGGCATGCAGGCCACTGGGTTCTATTGACCCCACAGCTGCACATGGAGGGGTGGTAGTGCTCCGTTGATATTGGTAGTGGTCTAGTTACTGTCCACTTTTCACGAATTAAACTTCTTTGTTTTCATGTTTGGATTTCACTGTCTTATTACTTTGGAAATCCTCTTTATCCAATATATAATAGGTCTTTATCTCATTTAAAATGAGGGAGATGTGAGCACTTTATAGGGTAAATTGGTCATATAATTTTGAGGTTTAAATAATTTTAGATCCAAACTACTGGGTTATAAAATAGACTTCACAAGCTTTCCAACGGTTCAACCCTTGCGAAAATCGGGGATCGGGAGTTTTCGGGACAAATGCACAAAGTTTGACCAATTGTGGAGCTTTATTGTGCCCCAGGCACAATTCAATGTGCCTCGGGCGCATCCTTCAAATTTCAAAATCGACCAAACTTTGCAATCCTTTCACGAACACTCCTGAACTCTGATTTTTAAGTGGTTTAAACCATTCAAAATCTTTTCAAGCCTAATTTTTAACCAAATTTGTTTGGACCAAAAATTATTTATACATGAAAATAAATGATGATTTTACCCTCAATAGGTCAAAAAATAAATTATTTTGAGAATATCTTTGAATCACAATAATTTTAAATCAGATCAAAACCTATTTCACATCGATAAAGAGTATATTCAAAGTACTAAAAGATGGTGAAGTGATGGTGGTATAGGTGGTGGAGAGGTTGTGTTACGGTGATTGTGTTGTTGGTGAAAGGGTGGTAGTGCTCCGTTAATCTTCGTAGTGGTCTACTTACTACCCACTTTTCACGAACTAAACTTTATTATTTTCATGTTTGGATTCAACTATCTTTTCGTACTTTAAAAATCCTCTTTATTTATATATAATAGGTCTTTATCCCATTTAAAATAAGGGAGATGCGAGCGTTTTCCTGAAATAATTTATTTTTCAATTCATCGAGGGTAAATTGGTCATATCTTTTTGGTGTTCAAGTAATCTTAGATTCAAAATACTTGAGTTAGAAAGTAGACTCCACAAGCTTTCTAATGGTTCAAAATTTTCAAAAATCGAAGTTCAGGAGTATCCTAAATAAACCCACAAAGTTTGACAAATTGTGGAGCTTTATTGCGCCCAGGCACAATTCCATGCGCCCCAGGCGCACGTCAATGCGCCCTGGGCGCATCCTTTAAATTTCCAAAGCGACCAAATATTGCATTCTTGTCATGGACATAACCGAACTCCGGTTTTTACTTGGTTTGAACCGTTGAAATGTTTTCAAAAAAAAAAACCGTTGAAAAGCTTTTCAAGCCTAATTTCTAATCAAATAAGTTTGGCCCAAAAATTATTTACACAAAGTTTTTCACCTCCTAAAAGTTAACTTCTACTGAAATGTCACCACTAAAAATGACCTTTGAAACATCACCGGCTATATTGTAAGTTTCTATGAAAGACCAAACGTTTTTTTTTTTTCTCGGAAAACAAAGTTTTTATAATTTCAAGGGTAGTACAATGAGGGCAAATAAAGGAAGAAAAAAAACAATACCAAGACTATGCATCCAACCGATAGTTGGACGGAACAAAATCTCACCAAACGATACTATTGGACAAAAAAATTAGGACTTAGGAAACATTAATTTTAATTTTTTGTCATATGAAGAATTCAGTGCACTTGTAAACAAGATTGCCAAAATAGACCAGATGTATACATAGGTCCAACTACTCAAACGTAAGACCACACCCCGCCACCTCCAAATGTCGCTGGACCAACAGCCCATTGGCTAAGGACGGAAGTAGAATTTCGTAAACGTGAGAGCCGAACTATGAACAACAAGATTTTGAACATCAATAAGATAACATGATCAGAGATCCTAATCGTTCAATGAAATCATCGTGGATGGAAAAGAATCATCACCACACTTCTGAAAACAGCAGCAGAAAACACCAACGTGAGCACTATACTGGGGTTAGATTTACCCCATCCAGTCCAGAACATCTGACCATTGCTGAGGAAAAGACTGATCACCTCACTTCTGCATATCGACCCCAAACTGCAAAGGAGAATTGGCACTCAAAGAACAGGTGACTACGAGTCTCTTTCCCTTTGTAGCAGAGAACACAGGAGTCCTCAGAGATCACCCATTGCAGCCAATCTGTTCTTAGTGCACAACCTGCCATGAACGATACAAAAGGCCACCTGGGTGACCACACAAAGTGAGCCCAAGGAACAGTCGTTAGCTTGACCTTGGGGTATTACCTTGTTAGCTTGCATGTTGTGCAAGCTTGCATGCACCTCAGACTAATTCCACGGCCCCACAAGCTATCACAAAATGAAGTCTCAATGAGTAGAACTTGTAACAAGAATCACAGACAAAATTTCATTACATGCGCCCGGGGCGCAAATAAAATGCGCCTAAGGCACAATACATGAAATCAGAAAACCAGGATGCTCCCGGGGCACAATTCAAATGCACATGAGGTGCATAATGTAAAAAGACTCAACATCTTTTAACAGGATGGATCAACTACTTATTTAGTGTAGTTACGATAGAACCAAACTCAACGGATGAAAGAACAACAATTCTCTGTTCATGGTTTCATGGGAACAGAGGAAGATTATCTCCCCCTGTGGTCGACATTCCATTCCCCTTAGTCATAGGTGCTCATCTATTTTTATTTGAATAGAGCGGGCCTCCCGAGGTACATATGACCGGCCCTTTGGGTGGGTGTCTTGGTGATTCAAACAAAGAAAAGACGAATTCCAATCACATCCCCTATCACTTAAAGCCAATCCTTACCAAAGGAGGAAATAGAATCAAAGAATGAAAATCAGGATGCTCCTGGGGCACAACTTAAATGTGCCTGAGGTGCACTTCATCAAAAGAAAAAAATTCGATGTGCAATCTATTTGCGTCTAAGGTGCACGTGATGCAGCAACTTTTTCTTATTCATTTTTGAATAAGTTTCTTTGTCCTAATTTGTTGGGATTTGTAAAATGCAAACCCTTAAACATTATAGGATTGTTCATGGACAATAGAGTAAGCCTGTACAAAGGGATTCAAGAGTTCCATCCGAGAAGATTTGTATAGCAGGGGAATGCCCTTGGAAGTTCTGTAAGTCTTGTTTGAAAAAGAAGACTCTGTCTATAACGGCCAATAAGATGATTAGTGATCAGGTTGGACGTAGCATTTCAATATTCATAAGGTTGAAAAATAGCAATCTGAGCATCTTCCTAGCCATCTACAAAGTGAAAAAGAAGACTCTATCCATAACGGCCGGATAGAAGGATTTGTAAACTGACATGCTAGACCGATTTCTATGAAGGTGTGTAGAAATTGCTTCACTTAAGATTCTCAACAGAATTTATGGACATAACAAATTCTCAATAGATATAGCAATATTATGGGATCATAGACATTTCTGTTACTTATTTAGTACATATAAAAATAATAACCTGTACGCTTCATGCATCCATACACCATTATTGCATTTTTTGACTAGTAGAAAAACAATATTATTCCGTACTCTACATCACCATAAATTGCTTGTCATCCAGTAAATTCATTGTGGTTTCAACTAGCGAGTGAATCGTTGTGCTATGCCGGCTCATCCCAACGGCACCAGAGAAAACATTGAAGCTTTCAAGCTCGGACGTTGTCTCTATGACAGACTCCATGTCTTTTATCATTCCCAGATCCTTGAAAATTTGAATATTTCTTTCCTTGTGTCTCATCATCCAGATTGCCAACTCTATGACAAACCTCCTTATTCTCGGAGTTTTGATTGCTGGAATAGGATATTTTCTTAGAATCTGAACCAGAGCCCTAGCCAATTCAGCCTCTTCAATGCCAGCTCTCTTGAACGTGATGCTCGATTCTTCACTACTCATAAATTTGAAAACATGTGCTGCTAGTCCCACCATTACTTCTTGCAATTTGTTCTCTTCTGACATGATTGGTCGAAGCACCTGCAATAGAATGGATTTTGCATATTATTGCCTCGATTATTGTCTTTCAGATTAGAAGAAAAGTTCTTTGGTGTTATTGGAAAACTTACAATTGGTGCTGCATTTATGACTCCCCTTAGCTGCATGAAGCAATCTTCTCCAATGTAGATGCACAAATTCGTTAAAATTCTTGCAGCATTTATGCGTAGAAATGGTAGTTCCAATGCTTCAACCAGCTTTTCAATTGCCTTCAATTTTAAAATTCTACGACAATTACTCTTGCTTTCGAATGCCAGCATTGCTAGTGCTTCTCCTGCTGCGATTCTTACATCATTCGGATTTGCAGGCATCCCCAGTTTGAAGAAAATATTGAAAAGCTCTTTGAGGACTCCGCCAGTGCCCCCTATCCTCTCTCTTGCATCTGCTTCCATTGCTAGACTGGTTAAAATCTCAATCCCTAGTTTTTGCAACTCCGTCTGTTTGTCACCATACTTCAGTATATCTCTGATATTGCTGATTGTGAATACAACTTCAGAAATTTCATTCCTGAGTTGTTTACCCGTGGTACCTGTCATGCTAGCCAGCATCTTCAGCACTTGGAGTGACCGCTTCACGGTCTTGATCTGGGACGGCGCAACATTTTGATCCTTCAATAACCTCTCCCCCGCGTGAGTGAAGTCTATTATTTTAGGTAGAAGTCCTCTTGTGTTCCCTATCTTTCCGCAGTTATCATGGTCCCGAGCAAGTTTCTTTAGAATGAGAAGTCCCAAATGATTGAATGTCCAGAAACTATAACTCTCATTGTCGTGTATGATTATCTTCTCAGGGATTTCGTCTGCTACACCATGTGGCATCCTGTGGTTCTGAAGCAGAGACGATATGGACTCCATTGCACCGGGTATTCCCGAAACCCGAAGGGCGTTCTGCTTTTTACCAGCTAGTTGTGATAATATCTCCGCCGCGGATCGCCTTATCTCTTCTTCTTCTAGATCTTTCCAATTCAGCATTTCGACTAACCTTTCCATAACCAGTAACGTTGTTCCGATCTTTTGGAGGGTATGGTTAGAAAACCGCTCTTTTGTTGCGAATTTGTGTAAAACCCTAATTCCAATGAGCTGTTCATCGGGTGAATTCGAAACCAGAAGGTCCATGGCAAACGAGACCATGTCCATCTTTAATCCATCGAAAATGGTTCCGTATACACATCTCGAATAGGCATCATAGAAGAATTTTCTGATTGAAACCATACCTGAAGGCCCCAGCTCACACTCCTTGTTCACTTCGTCCAACAGCTTGCAGTAAATCACCTTCCATTCCCAATATGCCTTCTCCAGGAGAAACAATAATGCTTCTGCCAATGCCAAGGAGTAGAAGATAATCAGCGCCTCTTGGCGGTTCCTCTTATCAGTATCTCCTTTTGCCACTTCACCAAAGTTACGTTTTATGAGTTTCATTAGTGACAATACTGTACATGCTGTTGCCGATACCAGCTGAAGCCAGTACAGAACCTTGCTGACATTCTTTGAGAGAAAGAACCATTGGGAAAATGGCAGAATTGGAATGTCCGAAGTCTCCCACATCCGAGTTAGCATCTTTTTCTGGTCCCACTTTGGCTGGCTCTTTTCCTGGTGCATGCTCTTATTTATTTCTCTGCTACTATGTTGGCTCTGCTTCTGAACCATCTCAACAGGCCGGAGACAAATCCCCTTAACGGTTTTTACTATGAAGTGTGAGCTTGATCTTATTGCCCGGAAACTATTTACTCCGACATCTGCAATCGACCACGTGGCTTGGTTTTGTTGCCATTCGAGCTCGTGGCTCCGGCTGAATATCCGGGTACCCTCGATTAACAAAATTATGGTTATGAACCAGAAATCTGTTTTATCAAGGGTGATTGCAAAACCACCGAGTAAAACCACCGTTGCCCAGATAAAACCCAGAGTTCCCAACCCCGTAGCAGCTTTTTCCAGCACTGCTAGCCGGAGAGCAAAGAGAGTTAGCTTCTTTTCCGGTGCATGAACCGTGGGTCCCGACGGGGAATCGGAATTTGAGTTGCTACTGTTTTTCGTGTCGATACTGCTCTGTGGTTCGAAAACTCTAGGCACGACGATCTGCAAACGAAGGCTTTCTCTTCCCTCTCCTGCGTCTCGACCATTGTCCATCGGATCAAATTGAACTTGCTATGTCGAATATTATAACTTTTGTTGGGTGGATAGATGAGGTTGGATTTTGGGTTTTTAGAAGTGGTGGGTTGAAGTTTTGAGTCTTGGTTTGTAATTGTTGCTGTCTTTGAGCTGTGGAGGAGGGAATGGAGGAGTGGGGTTTTTATATAGGAGTAATAAATTGGCAAAATGTGCTTTCGGAACACTCTTTGAAAATGGGGAGGAAAGAAAAACGTTCAGTTGGTTTTTCCAAAATCAAAAGCCCATTTTTCCCGTAACCAAAAAGCATAAGCTTTTTCCTACTTTAGTCAGCCTTTTGATCCTCTTTGTTGTTGCCCGAACGAACCCAATGTAGAATGACGAAACCGCCCTTCTTGAGGTCTGTTTGCAGACCATGGATATAGGGTATAAAGGTAAATCGTTGAGTTTACTCGTTCTATTTTTTTGTTGGTAAGTGTTGAACTACTCATTCTATCTTTATCTTACCATGCTTTGTTAATTAGATGGGACTATGGGAGCATTGACCTTTAAACTAAATCATATTCATATTTTATGGAAGAAAATACATATATTTGGATCAAACTCACTTGTGAAATGGCCATATTGCATTACATAAGGTCTCTTTGGTTACTACACATGTTTTTTTGGCATCAAAGAAGAACATCATATATTTACGAATAGTCAGAATAGAAAAGAGTACAAAAAGGGTTTCAACTAACATAATACAAATCAAAGCACATGAGCGTGCGGCAAACCCAAGCTACAACAGAAACAAATAAACAACTAAGCTACACGCATCACCTCCCAATTGTCAGTTCGTAGCCATCTCAACAAACACTTGACACGAGCTTAAACGATAAAACAAACAACCAAAATCGACCAAACCGCTGGTTGGATCACACCCATTTTTAACGATGGCCGATGTAGATCAGTTAGCCATTGTGAGAAAACCAAGCCCACTAGCAAAAAACCTCACCAGCATCAAGCACCGGCTACAAGAGGCCGGAACTTCAACCTGCAGCACAAAACCAAACAAACCCACCAAACGTGCATGCACAGACAGGACTCGAGAAAGCCGATTGGATCAGATGGGGAAGGGGACAACGGAGTGGGAAGCCAAATCCAATCGGAGAGGGGAGAAGGGAAATGGAAGAATAAAGAGAGTCCCAATCGAACGGGGAGGGGGAAGCCAGAAAAGAAGGGTCGATTGGGACAGAAAGGGACAGCCGATCGGACAGGAGAAGGGGAAGCCAGAAGGGGGAGCCGATCGGTTGTGACCATGACGGGGGAAGAACATGCATGGCTGGTTACTACACGTGTTATTAGATAAAAATGAGGAATTGTTGTTATACGTCATTATCTTTTCATATTTTGCTACTTGGAAGCATTGACCTTTAAGCTAATTATAATTTATATTTAGGTCCTCGTGGGGAGAACAAGTCGAAGTTTGTTGCTCAACTCTCATGTCATTTTGTAATAATCAAATGATTCTCCAAGTATGTTGCTTGTTTCTCATGTCATTTTGTAATAATCAAACGATTCTCCTACTGGGTCCATCTACGTTAACTGAAAAATCTTACGGAATACCATTCACACAATTTCTTCAACAAATGTTCCACTACTTTAATATTAGTCTAGCAAATTTGTTCCAAGGATTCTCATGTAAAATATGTAATTGAGATTAAAGTGTTCCACAATTAAGCTAGTGTTTTCAAGCGAAATTCTGATTATTTTGGTATCTGGTGCATACCACTAGCGTAATGAATCAGACTATACTTGACTAAACATTGCAATGTTAATTTACCACAAAAAAAATAAAATAAAATAAAATAAAGCAAAAAGCATGTGAAGTTGAGAACTGAGAAGTATTAAAAAGTGAAAAGACGTCTTGGACGACGACTGTTGTTTCTCTCTTCGGTTTCGCAGTCCACGTACTATAGTCCATAGCCCCACTGCTTCTCTCTTAACTCGGTTTCGCAGTCCACATACCATAGCCCCACACCATTTAAGAAGCAGAAAGTCTAGGCTTACCGGACATTTTTATCGCATACGTGTGGAGTCCACTTCGGGTCTCAAAAAATACAGAATAATACTCACAAATTTTAAAATAGCCATTTACAGGGTCTTGTAAAAAATCAACTTTAATGGATACTGGTAAGTTTTTTTTCTATATTCGTAGGGTGAAATTGTTCAACTGCTTTGGGTGTGGCAGTTGGACTTGGAGTGCTTTTACAATTTTACCCAAGCAGTTACTTTATTCCATAGTGAAAAAATTGTTAAAATCTTCAACATTTTTGAACAAAAATGGAAATCACTTTTGCGAGGGGCTACAAAAATGAAAGACACCAAACCGGTGCTCTCCCATTATATATTAGAATAGATAGTTATGCGCACGAGAAAAATTCTTTTCTGACTCGTTCTATCTTAATTTTTTATGCTTATCAGCAATTCTGGTGCTCCTGACTTGCACGGTTGGGCTACCAGGACATCTTCTTGTGTTAATTAAGTTAAAGCATTGTACCAAAAGAAGTGTTCAGTTGAAGCCTGTGATGGGTCCAGTACGTGTTGCTTAATTCTTTATCCCTTTGAGTGCACGAATACTCTTCTTGTGACATCGTTATCGTACAATATGCATGGGCGGCTCCGGAATTTTTCGAGGATACACAGGAATTTTAATTTCACAGATTTCATTTGAACAAAACACCGAACACTTGGAAGGGTATATATTGCCAGTTTCCAAAGAACTTGTAATTTGAAAACAAACTTTTTCATAACAGAAAAATTCTTGTGAATTGATACAGGGCTTACTAGGAAAATCCAATGCTGATATTTAAATTTCTTGCGTGAAATAATGTCTATTGCTTTGTTGTTTTGGTCATGCATAAAACTTGTTCTTAGTATGTCATAATTTCGGCTAGAAATCTTACCAATTTTCATTTTGGGGTTAGGTAAGAATTTCACTTGTAAGATTCGGAGAAAGATTTACTCCTCCGATGAATTAATTTGACATCAACAAAGACAAACGGTGGGGCAAATGCTCTCTGGTCCTCCCGCGTCACTCTTTATGTCACCATCTTTTTAGACCTAGTCTGGAATTTGGCAAGAAACAGCAACTGACTCTTCACCCTATTTTCAATTGGCAAAGTCCACTTTCTAAAGAAGAATTGGCGATTTCCATCAGTTTTTAGTGCTGTCTTTGTGGAGCTCCGTCATCCCGAGGCGTCTGGTGTCTGGGTACTATAGCTCCACATAAGACGAACCTTGTTGATAACGGTGTGGAATGAGCGATGACTCTTGCTTAGACGTTAGACATCAGCTTCATTTCTTTGCTTTTTTCTGTATATCGTTAGCTTTAGGGCTTGACTGTGTCTCTGTATCACTGTATTTGGGTAGAAATCTGTAAATGCCATATGGCCTGATCTCTATTCCGGTGATACTCTGTAGATGTTTATGACTTTTTAAAATGGATATGCTTCTTCGGTTGAAAAAAGAAGAAGAAGAAGAAGAATTGGAGTCCACCACAGTATTTTTGCATTTCATGCCACATCACCATTGGCATTTTGTATCCAAAAGGTACCCCGAGATCGAGGGGGTCAATTGGGTTCCTAACTAAATTAACCACATAAAAAATTGTTTGGCCAGCCTACTTTATTAATCAACGAACCAATTTCTGGTGCTAATTAAATCTTACAACCGTGTCACTATAATTTTACTGAGGAATTAGTCGAACCGCTTAAGTTTATCTTCCCAAACTCAATAATTTAACTTGCAAAACAAAACCCAATTCTGTAATTGAACCACAAACTCATTGAGAATTTCGCAAATTCTCAATACAATCACTAAGAAAAATATGCAATGTGAAAAGATCTCTAAAAGAGTGAAAACAATTCTCGTCCACATTGTAAAGTAAAGCCAGAACCTCGAACCCAACCTAGGACTTAGAGTAGTTCGATTCGTCAACCGAGAGCATTCCCTCATAACCGCAAGTCAAGGCGCTGAACATACTCCGAACAGAAAGTGTTCACACAGACATTTTGGCTCCGTTTGTTTGGACGTAAAATATTTTATCTATTTTCCGGTATTTGGTTGTTAAAAAATAAGGAAAACATTTTACATGTAAAACATTTTCCATCAATTGGATGAAAATGACTTACCCTGAAATCTTCCGTAAGTTATTTTCCGAAATGAATCCGTTGAATTTTACTGCAATTCTCACTGCTCAGTTTTTTCGATCGTCAATCCTGAACCACGTTCAATTCTAATAATCTCATATCTCTTCACCGGTTAAGCTCGCCATTTCTCTCTCTACACTATTTTGTTTTTCTAAAAATATTTTTAAGTGTCAACTAGACACCGAAAAATAAAAGTTTGAAGTTTGTTTTTTGAAAAAATATTTTACATGGAAAATATTTTACACAGTAAAACATTTTACATCGAAACAAATGGAGCCTTCATGCACAAATTTTTTTGTGAGGCCCACCATGGGTCCCACACAAATTATTCGAGCCGTTCATTAAATGTAAAACACTTTTTCCAGGGTCTCTATTAAAAATCAGCTTAATTCAATACTTATAGATGCTCAAATCAATCATTTAACTTTTCATTATTTTGAAATCTCAATGAAAAGTTAGATGATTGAATTGAGAATTTATAGTTGATTTCTTCACAAGAACCCTTGAAAAAGTATTTTACATTTAATGAATGGCTCGAATTATTTATTTGTGGGTCCCACAAAAAAATCTGTGCATAATTTTTGCACTTTTGTCTGTGTGGATAGCAGCATTCTACTACTAAACCTTATCATTTTGCTCTCAAAGCTCTCAAGCGAATATTGTGAAATAAAGTGGGTGAGAAGAGGGTTTGTATTGCTCTGTATATTGCCCTGGTGTCACTTGGTATCTTGGCCGGTGTCTTGCAACTGCTGAACCTCTTCTATTTTATAGCCTGAACATTTGGACCGCTCAAAATTTACCAATTCAGAAGAAAATCTTTTTGCATCAAATATGATCTTCTGTATTTGCGTTTATGAACGTTGGCCCGAAATCATCAGGAAATTATATTTGCAACGGTCAATGAGGCTAGTTTTGGGTTAAAAAAAGTCACTTATATTTTTTTTGATTTTTTGACTTATTTTTGTCTTTATTTCAAATTATGAGTTTCGATCTTAATTTTTTAAACCTTGTACACATGATCTTTAGACCTTGTAAAAAAATACTGATTTATTTTCACTCAGAAACTAAAACAATATGGGAGTAGTTGTTTCTATGCAATTTGTAAATGCCATGCATGAAGAAGAAATTTTAGATGAGAAAAAAGAAAAAGTAAAACAAGATTTTAAATTTATTTGGCAAAGAAAATTTAAATGGTGCACATGGCTAGCTGTACAAAACCAGATTTTAATCAATTATGAAATCGATTTGAGCATTGCGTGTATTGATTTACATGTGGTCGGCCCGGACTTTTCGAAGGCTTAAAGCAGAATTAAAAATAGGGTATCTTTTGTTAGTCTCAGGCCTTATAAATCGGTAACCTGCAGAATTGGGCCAATTTGAATGCAAAAGGGCCAATTGAGTTTGTAAAGACATGGGACAAACTAATGCCCAAAATATCACTTTCACAAATTCGGGCCCAAGACTGGCCAAGGTCTTGGGTCGACCCACTATGTCTGAGCGTTTTATCCCAGGTCTAAGCCAGTTCTTAGAAACAATAAGGCCTTTTAGTAGGTCTAAATAAGTTAAAGTCTAAGTTTTTCTCCAGGCTTGGGCTCACAAGGATTACAAAGAATTGATGGAGGTCTACGATTCACCTAAAGCTCAGGCCCAAGTGATGGCTGGGTCTGCTTCTTAAAACGTCACATATGGCCTTCAATTTGCAGGAAAAGGCCATAAGCTGCTCACAAGCAGCTTGAAGGCCTAGAATGTTCTTGCATGGCAGGTCTAGGTAAGCTGCTTGCAAGCAGCTCAAGGCTTGAGTCTCTATTGTCACGTCCTCGATTTTAAACATAATTATAAATGATTTACATAATAAAAATACTCACAAATATCCGTACGGTACCCAAAAGATCACTGTGTTCTCATTCCCTTAGTTAAGCTTCCAAGTTCACATAATGTTTCCAAAATATTACAATATAGGCTCAACGGCCCCAAATCAACATAAGTATCAAATGTCGAAAGAGGATTACGTGGTTACAATATTCCAAAGTCAAAAGAATTACAATTTAAGTTACAAATACATCTTTCAAAATAAATTTACAAAGATGAATAAGTAACTCCTTCGGTTAGCTTTCAAAAATAATGACCACACTCCAAGCACGCCAAGCAATGCAAGCTATGGTTCCGGGTTAGCACCTGAAAATAATATAAGGCTTGAGCTACACTAGCTCAGTAGAAAAGTCTACGCAAACTCTATATGCAAATGAGCGAGATGAATGAATGAATAATAAAAGATCGCAAGACCACGGAGGAAGCACAATTTTTATGAACAAGTGTCCCAAAATCTCCAATTTTTCTTTTATTCAACCCATAAATCATATCCGTTCAATTCGTGTCTCAACATGTCGTGTCGTTTATGTGTCTGAGCCGAAGCTCCTGCCGGGCTAATTTTGGGACCTCGATATCCCCTGCCAAGCACCCACCTTGAAGGTTAGGCCTTGAAAAAATTATTTTGAGCATTAGCTCCTGCCAGGCTAATTATGGGACCCTGATATCCCCTGCCAGGCACCCACCCGTCGATGGGCCCTGAATGTTCGCGCGTCATTTGCAAGTTCAAGTGTATCGTTCGTACAAATATCGTGCTTGAAGCTCATGTGTATCCTTCAATAAATCCATCAATTTAAATTACCTCCAACATTTAAATTTACCACATGGCAAATAAAGTCATACTTGACTGGATGATTTCTCATTTTATACAATAAAATATATGAACTCCCATAGAATAGTCAAAGGCTTAGGAAGCAAAGGATTTCCAACGACACAAAAGGTTTTGGAAATTGTCAGGTGGCCTACCGGTAGGAATTGGGCACCTACCGGTACAAACTGGAAACAGGAGAAACAAATTTTTGGTCCACAAGAATTCTACCGGTAGGAAAAGAAATAGTACCGGTAGGAGTCCGAGAAAAATTAGTAATTCTACCGGTAGGAAATAGTTTCTACCGGTACAAAATCAAAACAGTGAGTACACATTATCACATCAACAAAGCTCTACCAGTAGAGGAGAATATCCTACCGGTAGGAATCTGGAACTTGGCGATTTTTCATCAGTTAACAGATTTTGATCCAGACCAAATAACAACCAATACAAGCTCAAACAAAGCATGGAAATACTCAAATAAGACATAGGAGAACTCAACTAACATATAAAGAGAGGTAGAATTCCCTACCTCGAGTATCCAAACTGAAATCAAGAAAATTATGCAAATCCTAGCTTCCGGAGTCCAAATCGAACAAAATACACCGAACCAAGCTTTGTCCAACGGGATACGAACCCTAATATGCAAATTAAAGATGGTTTGGGAGTTGATTGGTATGGGTTCTTGAGTGGTTGGGTGAGAGAGTGAGAGAGAGCCGGAAGAGATGGAAAGAAAATAAGAAAAAGTAAAAAAAAAAGAAGTCCCCCAGGAGATATACACGTCAAACACATGCACAAATTGCACAAAAACCCATGATTTTCCACATTCTCTCACATTGACCCCCAATTCTAATTTTTATGCCATTTTCACCTCTTTTCCTTTTCTCTTATTATCATTAAAAATAAATAAGAAAATTTACGGGTCTCTACATCTATTATCCTTCAGCATGAAGAAAGGCTTAGGAAACATAGCAGCCATGCATGGAGACATCCCAAACTGCTCCACAAGTAGCTTAGGCCTGCATAAGCAGCTCAAAGGCCTAGAAGATTCTCTTTAACATCATTCAAGCAGCTAAACTTGGCTTGGTGACTAAAGTAAAAGCAAGTGGGCCCTCAAATGGGACTCAAAAGCCAATATAATGGCTGAAAGGCCTGGAAAAACTTCGGCCTTTAATCTTGGTGGGCCCAAGATCTTCTATCCAGGCATTCAAGCAGCTTACAAACAGCTCAAAGGGCTTGGAGGTTCTGCATAGCCAAAATTTTTGTTGCCCTTTTACAAGTTTTTATGCAGGAAAAGAGAGTTTTTCAAGGCCTTTCAGGCCTCAACTAATTTCTTGGAGTGAGGAGCAAGGCTTGTGATAGGTGCCAAAAAGCACCCATTTAATCTGCCTAATCTACGCTTTGTCGATCCGTTTACATTGTTACTTGATATATTTTAGTGTTCTACTGTGTTTGTAGGCCTTGGAGACCAATGAATGCGAAAATGTGCAAATTGAAAGGTCTTATGGAATTGTTATGCTACGAAACAATACAATTTATGCGGTGGGCCCGAGCAGTATTGTATTGTAAAAGGGTTAATCAAGAATTATTCCTAGGCCTATGGGTTGCACGTGGTTTATGATTTTCCGAGAGGGGATTGGACCCATTGACATTGGTCTTGGCTGGTATTGAAAAAAAGGGTAAAGGATTAACAAGTGAATTGTGGGGAAAGTTGGGCCAGCCTTCCGTAACTTGAGAAATGTTAAATGGAATATAAAGAAATCCGACTAGGATTCACTATGAAAACAAACGATTTTTTTTTTGGCTCGACAAATGAAACTTTTTTAAACTCGAAGAGGGTACAATGAGAGGAAATAGGAAGAAACCAAAACAATAACAAGACCATCCAACCGAAAGTTGAACGGAACAATACCTCACCAAATGATATTCATGGCCAAAAAAATTAAGACTCAAGATACATTAATGTTTTTTTTTTGGTATCCTTTCCTTCTTTTTGCAGAATTAGGGCATATAATTAAATGTGCGGCACGGCAAGCATTGATAGCCAGACATAATAGTTGTATATATAGTAGTAGCTTTCGTACATGGCCGTTGATAAGCCTTGCCCCCATTCTTCTTCAGGAGTCATGGCAAGCACAAGAGGGGAAAACCCTATCCCCATAAACCAACAGTTTCGAAGGAGAATGAAAAGGAAGAAAAATAAGCGACGAAGAAGAGCGAAGAAGAAAGCTGAAACAAAATCCCAACCCTGCGGGTTTCCAAATATTCCCGAAGAAATCATTGTCGATATACTCTCGAGATTATCCCTCGGTTCTCTTCCTAGATTCACGTGCGTTTCCAAACAATGGTGTTCTTTGGTTGCTGATATCATTCCCACAGTAACTGGAAGGAAGATGGTTCTCGTTCAATCTGTTTCAAGATCTGGTACCCCGACGTTCCACTCAATCGACGAAGAATCTCATGAGAAACAAGTGTGGAGACTACGAGAAAAGACAATATCTCGTCGTCCTCCCAGATTTTTCGGATCGTGTAATGGCTTGGTGCTTCTAAATATTACCGATGACTTGTTCCTTTGGAATCCCGTCGCCAGTTATTTTAAGAAAGTTTTATCTTACGAACGCTTGGCGTTTAAGCAGTATCGTGTTGTTTCCGGACTTTGCTATGACTCCTTGTCTGGTGAGTACAAGGCTTTAGTGGCGCTTCATCGTGAGACACCCGGTTATTATGGTGACTTTGTAATGGTTGGTAGTTTCAAAAGCAAAGATTGGAGAATGGTTGGATTCTCTTATCCGGTTGGCACAGTGGAATCAGGACCTGTAGTAAATGAAAACCTCCATTGGTATGCCTCTAAGAAAAACTCTGTTCGCTTCCTTCCGTGCCATCAGATTATTTACTTCAATCCACATTTGAATAACTTTAAAAAGGTTCCGATGCCGGAGCCTAAGCACGAGGAGGGAGATATGATTTTCGGGTTGGGAGTTTTGGATGGATGTCTTTCTATGGTTCGTCATGACAATCCAATCAATTATGAATGCCACAATGTCGAGGTATTGGCAATGAAGGAATACGGCATGAAAAAGTCGTGGACTTTGCTGTTTATCATATCAAATTTGACATTAACGGATGGTGATACGTTGGAGCCATTATGCTATACAAAGGACGATGAAGCTCTTATGAAAGTTTCCACGGATGTGAACGGTGATACCATGAGGGCATATAATGTTAATGGCTTACATAGAGAAATTTCAGTTCAAAATAATCGTTACTGTATCAATGCAATTAAATATGAGGAAAGTTTGATTGCACCTACTGGCTACGATTGGGAAGACGAAGAGCTGAGAGGGGAAGCAACATATACGGAGTTCTTGTATGGAGACTTGTACAAGTACCAAAAAGCAGGGGATGGTTACTGGGAGTCCTTCAATATCGAAAAGAGAGATTTCGAGCAGCAAAACTCAGAAGATGATGATCAGTTAGAAATACAAGAAGAGTAATCTACGAAAATGCTCATATAGAGAGTAGTACAATAGATAAGGAAAAGCCGGTGAATGCTTATCTGACTTGTTATATCAACTCTGTTTTTTGGGTAATGCGGGGTGTTCCGGACCAGTTTGCACTCACATCAGACTAATTCCAACATCGCACATCGGTCAGCATGGTCTCTTGGTCTCTTGGCGTCCAATCTTGTCGATTGTTGGGGTAAGATTTCGTTGGGGTTTGTTATGGTTTTGGTTTGTCTTATCCTTGTATTTCTCCCCTACTGGAGTCTTCCTCACCCACCGTTTGGGGGTGTCAGTTTTTTATTTTTGGTGTTGGTGTGTGTGAGTTGGGTTATGTGAGATGTAGTAGTTGGTGTGTAGTATTTTTTTTTGCTAAGCAAAAAGGATTTATTAATCTTTATAAAGGATTTCAAAGATTAATAGGATCAAGGCACACCGACATAAAGTCACCCAAGACTTAAAGGAAGGCAAGACGCCAACTGAAAAATGAAAGCCAACCTGAAAGCCCCAAGACCTGACAAGCGGAAATGAAAATCAAAGCACCAAACCATCAACACCAATCCAAACAAATCTAGAAAAACAGCCCAAGTAACCAATAAAGAAAACCCAACTCACAACGATCCAACCAAGGGGGCAAAACGAAGGCCAAACCTGAGAATTAAAACTCCAAGGAGAGGGAAGCTCCTTTCTTGATATCATCAAGATCCTCCAAATAATCCTCCTCCTCCAGGTCATCGAGAGCATTGATCCTTGCAGCTAATTCGTTTTCTTGAATTTTAACAAATTTCCTTAACAAGAAATTCAGCCCCCCTCTAGGTTCAATGCCTAACCTATGACCAACGTCCAGAGTTTTCCGAACTTCCTTGAACAAAAGCGAAGAAGAAAGACCCTTCTTTTTCCTAAGG
Organism: Rhododendron ovatum; assembly: GCA_019656835.1. Lineage (NCBI taxonomy): Eukaryota > Viridiplantae > Streptophyta > Magnoliopsida > Ericales > Ericaceae > Rhododendron > Rhododendron ovatum. The sequence goes on from CM033798.1 coordinate 739,189, forward strand.
ATATGGTCATCGATTTTAACACTAATCTCCGTGATATGTTTTTTCTTTATAATCTTCCTCTTTGATCTTCTCACTCAGATACTCTTCTTATGTGCGTGTATGGGTTTGGAGGTATCGGTCTTTGGATTGGCTACCCGCTTGTTCAGCTATTTTCTCCCTCAAGAAGAATATGCCCAATATTGTAAGCTCTTTGTTATCAATAGAAATCCTAAACTTTTGGAAAAAAAAAAAATAGCGTTTGTTATGTCTCTTGCCATTCTTGTTTGTGACATATTAAGTAGTTCTCCATAGTTGTAGGTTTCCAGAGCCAATTACACGAAGTTTAACAATCTTTCGGAAGCTTAGAAGTCTCAATCAATTGCAAAAATGAAGTCTCAATGAGCAGAACTTGTAACAAGAAACACCTGCAAAATTTCATTACATGCGCCCAGGGCGATAATGAAATGCGCCTAAGGCACAACACATCAAAAGAGAAAACCAGGATGCCCCCCGGGGTGCAACTTAAATGTGCCTGAGGTGCACTACATCTAAAGAGAAAATTTTCGACATGCTAGGGCCGCAATCTATTTGCGCCTAAGGTGCATGTGATGCAGCAACTTTGTCTAATTCATTTGTTACTGAGGTTCTTAGTCCTAATTCGTTGGGATTTGTAAAATGCAAACAGGATTGTTCATGGACAACAGAGGAAGCCCGCACGAAGGGATTCAAGAGTTCCATCCGAGAAGATTTCATTGAAAAATTTAGATCACATTGAGGATTTCATATATGTTGTTCATTTCAACTTGAAGCCTAAATTTCGGCACTATAGACCCACCTCAATCTACATCTTCTTTCCTTTCTCGGAAGAAAGAAATTCCCACTGGAACGGTTTTGAAACCTCAGGAAATTTTCCGATCGAAATAATTGGGTTAGCAGGGAAAACATTCATGCTCGAAAAAACAATGACAGTGACATTGTTAGCTTATTTTTCGTAGCACTATGTCTAATGGTCCAAGTAAAACCAATTTGAATAGTTTCTGCACCTAATGGTCCCATTACTGAATTAATGATAGTTTCCACTTCCTTTATCTTGATAAACTCCTACTCCATTAGCAGAAGCAGAGCAATGGCGTGTGTCCTACAGGAAGAACTAATGGACCTAAGAGCATGCTGATAAGCATCGGAATGCACACATTTAGAACATCCAAAATCCGTTTGTTATGTCTCTAACCATTGTTATTTATGATACGTTAAAGTCATTTTCCATAATTGTAGGTTAATTTCCAAAGCCAGATGCACGAAGTTTAACATTCTTTTGGAAGCTGAGAAGTCTCTAGCACCGGCAAAAATGAAGTGTCAATGAACAAAACTTGCAAGAAAAATGAGCTGGGTAATTTCCCTAAATGCGCCCAGGGGCAACTACCATGCGCTTGAGATGTGCGCAATACATCAAAAGAGAAAATAGGATGCGCTCGGAAACCAATTTATAAAAATGCGCCCTAGGCGCATGACATAAAGAGAGAATATCAGATTGCGCCCAGACAGCAACTTAAACGTACCTAAGGCTGAGGCGCATTACATAAAGAGAAAAATCAAGATGTGCCTTGGGCGCACTATATTGCGCCTGAGGCGCATGTGGTGCAACAACTATTTCTAATTCCTTTTTTACTTAGTTTTTCAGTCCCAATTGATTGGAGATTGTAAAATGCAAAACCTTAAACATTATAAGGACTGTTCAAGGATAATAGAGGCACAAAAAGCCAGTGCGAAGGGATTCAAAAGTTCCATCAGCGTAGAATTCCTAGAAAATTTCCAATCTCCGAGCAAAATTATCTCATTGAGGATTTCATATATATTTTCAAATTAGCCATCATGATCAATCTAATTGGGCTCCTAATAGGTGGGCGGTGGGATTGAACCCCTAGAATTAGTCGATGGAGGTTCGTGTATGCTAGCCCGAATACGTGAGTTATCAAAAAATTAGCCACCACCAAGTTATTTCTAGTCAATTAGTAGAAGCAGACAAGATGAGTTCACCAAAAGGACAAACTAAAGGACCTACCACGTTGTGGTACATATTACTTGCATGGTCGATAAAAAAAAGTTCAAAAAGGAGAAAACTTGGCTTAATTTGCACTTTTGAAGGAAAAAATTAATATGTGAAAAAAAAAATCATCAGTGCACGGGGTTCTCGAGTCATCTAAAACAAAATGAATAGCTTGGATCATCAAGTGATCGTGATAGATTCCATTTTGCCTCACACGAGTGCCACATGAGAGGATCGTGCGGAATTTCTTTAATATAGTTAAGACCAAAGTGATTAGAACTTAGGGTAGATTGAATTTTCTTTCAGGCCTTAAGAAGTGTTAGTGGATCAGTAAAAAGGATTATGTTAAAAAAGAAAAAGAAAATATATATACAAAAATAGACTACACATAGGTCCTATGAGTTGACCTGGCCTGATACCTCACCCCTGCTCCCTTAGGCCACTCCAAATGTCGGTGAACCAAAGGCCCCATTTTAGTCAAAATTTTGGTGTGTTGTTTATATCCTTTCCAGATTTTGTTTGAACAGAAAAACTTATTTATGGAGTGTTCCGTAAATAAGTTTTTACACTCCATAAATAAGTTTTTATGGAGCCAATCATGGCCATCCATAGGACGGTCCGGATTAAAAGTAAATTATTACCGTTCAAAAATATTTATTACCAGTCAAAATTTAAAAACGTATCTCAATATATCATTGATTGTCAAAACAGATAGTTGAGGTCGTGAGGCTCCGTAAATAGCCTATTTGCAGCGGCTCTGTGAATAAGTTTCTCTCTTTGTGGAATTAGGGGATTATAGTTGATTGTGCGGCCAGCATTGATATCGAAACATAGTAATTCTAGTAGTAGCTTTTGTACATGGCCGTCGCTAAGCCTGGTCCACATTCTTCTTCACGAGTCATGACAAGCATAAGAGCGGAAAACCCTATCCCCATAAACTAACAGTCTCGAAAGAGAATGAAAAGGAAGAAAAATAAACAAAGAAGAAGAAGAGCGAAGAAGAAAGCAGAAACAAAATCCCAACCCTGCGAGTTTCCAAATATTCCAGAAGAAATCATTGTCGAAATCCTCTCGAGATTAACCATCAATTCTCTTTCTAGATTCACCTGCATTTCCAAACAATGGCATTCTTTGGCTTCTGACATCATCCCCAAAATAACCGGAAGGAAGATGGTTCTCGCTCAATCCTTACCGAGATTAGGTATCCCTACATTCCACTCCATCGACGAAGGATCTCAAGTGGAACAAGTACGGAGACCTTGGAAAAAGAGTATATCTCCTCCCCTCCCATATTACGAATGCTTGGCGTATAAGCAGTATCGTGTTGTTTCTGGACTTTGCTATATATGACTCCTTATCTGATGAGTACAAGGCTTTAGTGGGGCTTTGTCATGACAGTCCACATTATGTTGGTGAATTTGTAAAGGTTGGCAGTTTCAAAAGCAAAGATTGGAGAATGGTTGGATTCCCTTATGCAGTTGGCCCAGTGCGCCTAAGGCGCATTGCCTTAAAAGAGAAAATTTCAATGCGCCTGGGGCGCAATCTGTTTGCACATGAGGCGCATGTGATGCAACAACTATTCCAAATTCATTTTTTACTGAGTTTCTTAGTCCTAATTGGTTGGAGATTGTAAAATGTAAACTCTTAGGCATTATAAGGATTTTTCAAGGGAGACACAAGCAGCCAGTACAAGCTATCTTACACCTCCTTATCCTGGTAAACTCCTCCTCAGTTATAAGGATTTTTCAAGGAAGACACAAGCAGCCAGTACAAGCTATCTTACACCTCCTTATCCTGATAAACTCCTCCTCAGTTAGCAGAAGCGCTGAGAAGTAGAGTTTATCCTACTGGAAAAAGTAATGGACATAAGAGCATGTTGATAAGTGTCGGAATGCACACATTAAGACATCCAAAATGCATTTGTTATGTTTCTTTCCCTTCGAAATTCTGAAATATTAAGTCATTTTCCATAGTTGCATAGGTTTCCAAAGCCGATTGCACGAAGTTTAAACGTTCTTTTGGAAGCTTAGAAGTCTCCAGCAATGGCTAAAATGAAGTCTCAATAAGCAGAACTTGCAAGAAAAATGACCTTGGTAATTTCACTAAACGCCCAAGCGCAACTTCATTGTGCCTGAGTTGCACCGAGTACATCAAAAGAGAAAATAGGATGCGCCCGGAGCACAATTCACTGCATTGTAATAGTGAGAAAATAGAATGCGCCTGGGCGCAACTTAAACACACCCGGGTTGCACTACATCAAAACAGACACCTTTGATGCGCCGGGGGCGCACTCAAACTGCGCCTGAGGTGCATGTGATGCGGCAACTATTTCTAATCCCTTATTTAGTGAGTTCTCTATTCCCAATTGGCTGGAGTCTATAAAATGCAAACATTTAGACATTCCAAGGATTGTTCAAGCAAAATATATAGAGGCACAAGAAGTCTCAGTACAACGGGATTCCAAGAATTCCGTCCACGATGATTTCATTGAACAATTCAGATCTCTGATCGCATTTCATTGAGGATTTCATCAAAGTATCTCTTGTCAATGTCTCAGATCTCCGATCATATTTCATTGAGGATTCAATCAAAGTATTTCTTGTCAATGTCTGTGTTATGACAAGCAATCGAAAAGAACAACACAAAGATTTACGCGGTTCAGCCTAAGCACAAAACTGCTTAAATGCACGTACTAAGCACAAAGCTTCGTAATTTCATGAGATGCACCCGGGGCGAAACTAAAATCAAATGAGAAAATAACGATGCGCCAGGGGCATAATTCCAATGCGCCTGAGGCGCATTACCTCAAAAGAGAATTTCATTGCGCCTGGGGCGAACTCTATATGCGCCTGAGGCGCATGGGATGCAGCAACTGTTTCCCGGGCGCTCTATTTGCGCCTAAGGCGCATATGATGAACCAACTGTTTCTAATTCTTTTTTTTTTTTTACTGATTTTCTTAGTCCTAATTTGTTGGCGATTATAAATGCAAACCCTTGAGCATTATAAGGATTGTTCAAGGACAATAGAGGCACAAGCAGCTAGTACGTTGGGATTCAACTAGAGTACCATCCGCGAAGATTTCATTGAAAAATTCGGATCTCCGAGCAAATTATCTCATTGAGGATTTCATAGTAGATTGTAAAATTAGCCATCATCAAATTATACAAGGAAATTATACTCGCAATCTAATCCAATGTCAAGCCCATCCAAGAAAACAACCAGTGACTCTAGTCTCCCCTGCACATCATATTAACGGACCAGCCAAACGGACTTTTTTTGTATATCTAACAAGAATCACCTACAAGGTTTCATTAGGTGCATCCGGGGAGCAAATGAAATGCGCCTATAAGGCACAATACATCAAAAGAGAAAATCAGGATGCGCCCAGTGTACAATTCAAGTGCGCCTGGGGTGTATAACATAAAAAGAGAACATCAGGATGCACCCCCAGGCGCAACTTAAATGTGCCTGAGGCGGACTACATCAGAAGAAAAAACTCCGATGCGCCCAAGGCGGAATCTATTTGTGCCTAAGGTGCATGTGATGCAGCAACTTTTTCTAATTCATTTTTTACTGAGTTTCTTAGTCCCAATTGGTACGAAGGGATTCAAGAGTTCCTGATCCGAGAAGATTTCCTTGAAAAATTTGGATCTCATTGAGGATTTCATATATATTGTTCATTTCAACTTCAAACCTAAATTTCAGCACTATATACCCACCTCTTTCTACGTCTTCTTTCCTTTCTCAGAAGAACGAAATTCCCACTGGAACAGTTTGAAAACTTAGGAAATTTACTGACATCAAAGAGGTAGATAGGGAAAACATTCATGCTCGAAAAAACAATGACGTACTAATTAATGGTCCAAGTAAAACCAATTTGAGTAGTTTCCACTTATTCTTGATAAACACCTACTCCATTAGCAGAAGCAGAGCAATGGCCTGTGTCCTACAAGAAGAACTAATGGACCTAAGAGCATGCCGATCGATAAGCGTCGGGATAAGCATCAGAATGCACGCATTTAGAACATCCAAAATCCGTTTTCCATATTTGTAGGTTTCCAAAGCCAGATGCACGAAGTTTAAAATTTTTTTTGGAAGCCGAGAAGTCGCTAGCAATGGCAAAAATGAAGTGTCAATGAGCAAAACTTGCAAGAAAAATGGGCGACGTAATTTACCTAAATGCGCCCAGGGAGCAACTACCATGCGCCTGAGGTGCGCGCAATATATCAAAAGAGAAAATAGGATGCGCTCAGGAAGCAACTTATAAAAATCAGAATGCGCCCGGACAGCAACTTAAACGTACCTGAGTCACTGTACATAAAGAGAAAAATCAGAATGCACCCAGGGCGTATTTGCGGCTGAGGCGCAGGTCATGCAACAGCTATTTCTAATTCCTTTTTTTATTAAGTTTTTTAGTCCCAATCGGTTGGAGATTGTAAAATGCAAACCCTTAAACATTATAACGACTGTTCAAGGATAATAGAGACACAAGAAGCCAGTGCGAAGGAATTCAAAAGTTCCATCCGCGTAGAATTCATTGAAAAATTTCGATCTCCGAGCAAAATTATCCCATTGAGGATTTCATATATATTGTCAAATTAGCCATCATCAATCTAATTGGGCTCCCAATAGGCGGGCGGTGGAATTGAACCCTCAGAATTAGTAGATAGAGGTTCATGTAAGCTAGGCCGAATACGTGAGTTATCAAAAAATTAGCAACCACCAAATTATTTCTAGTCAATTAGTAGAAGCAGAGAAGTGGAGCTCAATCAAGAGGACAAACAAATGGACCTACCATGTTCTGGTACAACCACACGGGTGAAAATAAAGTGGCCCTTGCCATTGGTATTTGTGATAGAGTGGTGCTATTTGCACCGACAGAATCATACCGACGCTGTACCGACGGCCGCGCGAGGCTCCGGCCATCGGACGGCCGATCCGAGCAGTCCAAAAATTCTTTTAAAAAAAACCGAGGGGCCTAGCGCGGGAATCAACGGCATCCAATGTGTGTAGGGTGCTTGATCTAAACACCCTATTTTTCGTGTGTATATGTACTAGATCAAGCACCCTACACACATCGGATGCCGTTGATTCCCGCGCCGGGCCCCTCGGTATGTTTTAAAAAAAATTTTGGACGGCTCGGATCGGCCGTCCGGTGGCCAGTGACTGCCGCACGCGGCCGTCGGTACGGTTTCCCTACATTTGCCGTCGGTACCTATAGGATTAGCGTTTGTGATATATTAAGTTGTTTCCATAGATGTGGGTTCCAAGTCCGCAAACTTTGAACTGTTTGGAGCTTCATTGCGCCTCAGGCGCAAGGTTATGTGCCCCAGGCGCACTTCAATGTGCCCGGGCGCATTCTCAAAGCTCCACAAACAAGTCAAACTTTGCGGGCTTGCACTGGACACTTCCGAACTCCGTTTTGCAAAAGGTTTGAACCGTTAGAAAGCTTGTTTAACTTAGTTTCCAACCCAAGTAGTTTGGATCAAAAAATATTTATACATCAAAAGATGTCACCATTTTACTCTCAGTGGGTTAAAAAAACTATTCTTTTTGCTAAGACGCTCGCATATCTCCCATTTTTAATCGATCATGACCAAGTTTACAACGATTAAAAAGGTTTTCAAAGTATTAAAAGGTAACTAAAACAAACAATAAAAATGATAAGTTTAGCTTATGAAAAAGTTGGTCAAAAGGAGGACGATTCAAAGATCGTCGGAGTCAAAAAGGTAAAAATACGTTTCCGCACCCATCTACACATTCTAAGTTCCATTCAACACACACATCCCTAATTATAAGGTATTCGTCAATTCCATAAGAGTTTCACAAAGTTCATAGGGCTTTCCACACATCATCAAATTATCAGAAACAGTTTCATCATAAAGATTTGCCCAAGGCGAGACTTGTTAATTTATGAAGCGAAATTTGATCGTCTATGCCACCAACACTTTCACTTGACCATTTTGCGTACAACGCTACCACCACTATCAGAATTTAACAACCGCCCTTTCATCCCTTATGTGCACTCACAAGCACCTCGACTGATATAAGTTCATCATATTATTTTTACTTCATCCCCACCCAATCAATTGACACACAAGCACCACAACATTCTCTCAAGTACTACACCACCGTCACTTCATCGCCAATTCCACCCTTATTTACAACCACCCAACACACTAAATAAGTTTTAAATGATTGCAATATTAAAATCTACCGCCTTCAATACGAGGACACAATAACCACTAACAAAGAACACATGTGGACTCTTTGACAATTTTAAAAGGTTGAGAACTTTTCCTAATTTATTTTGGATTTAGAGTATTTTCAGTCTTAGAGCTCATCGTCAACACTTCAAAACCTTCTCCACCCCAAAATATAATTCACAGTATACTCAATCAATAAGACTGGGAGTATTCAATTCAAGTTTTTTCACTTCACCATATCACGATTCGTACCACCACCACCACCACCGCTGTCACCACCAACATAAAAATCATCGAGAAATTCTTACTTTAACGAAAGTTCGAGAAATATGAAGTTTTGTATTTTTAAGAATTTTCGAATCACCTCACAACCACGATGGCCACCACCGAAGCTCCAAAAAAAATGAATGAGAATTTTCTCCTTCTAAAAAAGAAAGCCAAGCCCGAAAGTTACTGAAAATTTCCTCAATTCTAAAATTTTCCGCGCTACAATCTCTAAATGATTGATGATTCTTTTAGATAGATGTGGTGGTTTTGATGAATCTTAACCATGTGAATATATTTCTTTTTATATTCATGAGCAGAGAATATTCTCAATGCATTGCAATGTGGTTTGAGTTAGATTAAAATATTTGAATATCCTAAAATCATTTTCAGTGTTCTCATTTTAGAAACATTGTCAAGTTTTGTTGTGTTCTTGGTTTCATTAACACTTCGGTGGATTGTAGGTGCACTATGTACTCTCTAGAATACTTGAATAATGAAGAAATACATAAAACTAGGTATTTGAGTACCGAATGAAACGTAGAACGTGTTTTACCCTCGTGGCTCCAACAATTTATTTGGTAGCCTTCTATACCCCTTTCTTATAAACAAAACTTAAAGGTGTTAGTAGTTGGATTTCACCATCTTTTAGTACCTTAAAAACTCTATTTAATGATATATAATGGGTCTCGATACGATTTAAAATGAGTGACATGTGAGTATTTTACCGAAATAATTTTTTTTTGAACCACTTAGGATAAAATAATCACGTCTTTTAATGTACAAAATTTCTTGTATCCAAAATACTTGGGTTAGAAAGTAAATCGAACAAGCTTTCTAACGGTTCAAATCACGCAGAAATTGGAGTTCGGGAGCATCCGGGGCAAGTCCGCAAACTTTGAACTGTTTGGAGCTTCATCGCGCCTCAGGCGCAAGGTTATGCGCCCCAGGCGCACTTCAATGCGCCCGGGCGCATTCTCAAAGCTGCACAATCAAGTCAAACTTTGCAGGCTTGTACCGAACACTCCCGAACTCCGTTTTGCACGTGGTTTGAACCGTTAGAAAGCTTGTTCAACTAGCTTTCCAACCCAAGTAGGTTGGATCAAAAAATATTTATACATCAAAAGATGTCACCAATATTTTACTCTCAATGGGTTAAAAACTAATCTTTTTGGTAAGACACTCGCATATCTCCTATTTTTAATCGATCATGTCCAATTATACAACGATTAATAAGGTTTTCAAAGTATTAAAAGGTAACTAAAACAAGAAATGAAAATGATAAGTTTAGCTTATGAAAGAGTTGGTCAAAAGGAGGACGATTCAAAGATCGTCGGAGTCAAAAAGGCAAAATTAAAATACGTTTCCGCGCCCATCTACACATTCTAAGTTCCATTCTACACGCACATCCCTAATTATATGGTATTCGTCAATTCCATAAGAGTGTCACAAAGTTCATAGGGCTTTCCACACATCATCAAATTATCAGAAGTACTTTCAACGTAACGATTTGCCCAAGGTGAGACTCGTTAATTTATGAAGCGAAATTTGATCGTCTACGCCACCAACACTTTGACTTGACCATTTTGCGTACAACGCTACCACCACTATCGGAATTTAACAACCGCCCTTTCATCCCTTCTGTGCACTCACAAGCACCTCGACCGATATAAGTTCATCACATTATTTTTACTTCATCCCCACCCAATCAATTGACACACAAGCACCACAACATTCTCTCAAGTACTACACCACCGTCACTTCATCGCCAATTCCACCCTTATTTACCACCACCCAACACACTAAATAAGTTTTAAATGATTGCAATATTAAAATCTACAGCCTTCAATACGGGGACACAATAACCACTAACAAAGAACACATGTGGACTCTTTGACAATTTTAAAAGGTTGATAACTTTTCCTAATTTATTTTGGATTTAGAGTATTTTCAGTCTTAAAGCTCATCGTCAACACTTCAAAACCTTCTCCACCCCAAAAAATAATTCACAGTATACTCAATTCAATAAGATTGGGAGTATTCAATTCAAGTTTTTTCACTTCACCATATCACGATTCGCACCACCACCACCACCACCGCTGTCACCACCAACATAAAAATCATCGAGAAATTCTTACTTTAACGAAAGTTCGAGAAAGATGAAGTTTTGTATTTTTCAGAATTTTCAAATCACATCACAACCACGATGGCCACCACCGAAGCTCCAAAAAAAATGAATGAGAATTTTCTCCTTCCAAAAAAGAAAGCCAAGCCCGAAAGTTGATGAAAATTTCCTCAATTCTAAAATTTTCCGCGCTACAATCTCTAAATGATTGATGATTCTTTTAGATAGATATGGTGGTTTTGATGAATCTTAACCATGTGAATATATTTCTTTTTATATTCATGAGCAGAGAATATTCTCGATGCATTGCAATGTGGTTGAGTTAGATTAAAATATTTGAATATCCTAAAATCATTTTCAGTGTTCTAATTTTAGAAACATTGTCAAGTTTTGTTGTGTTCTTGGTTTCACCATTACTTCGGTGGATTGTAGGTGCACTATGTACTCTCTAGAATACTTGAATAATGAAGAAATACATAAAACTAGGTATTTGAGTACCGAATGAAACGTAGAACGTGTTTTACCCTCGTGGCTCCAACAATTTATTTGGTAGCCTTCTATACCCCTTTCTTATAAACAAAACTTAAAGGTGTTAGTAGTTGGATTTCACCATCTTTTAGTACCTTAAAAACTCTATTTAATGATATATAATGGGTCTCGATACGATTTAAAATGAGTGACATGTGAGCATTTTACCGAAATAATTTTTTTTTGAACCACTTAGGATAAAATAATCACGTCTTTTAATGTACAAAATTTCTTGTATCCAAAATACTTGGGTTAAAAAGTAAATCGAACAAGCTTTCTAACGGTTCAAATCACGCAGAAATTGGAGTTCGGGAGCATCCGGGGCAAGTCCGCAAACTTTGAACTGTTTGGAGCTTCATCGCGCCTCAGGCGCATGGTTATGCGCCCCAGGCGCACTTCAATGCGCCCGGGCGCATTCTCAAAGCTGCACAAACAAGTCAAACTTTGCAGGCTTGTACCGAACACTCCCGAACTCCGTTTTGCACGTGGTTTGAACCGTTAGAAAGCTTGTTCAACTAGCTTTCCAACCCAAGTAGGTTGGATCAAAAAATATTTATACATCAAAAGATGTCACCAATATTGTACTCTCAATGGGTTAAAAACTAATCTTTTTGGTAAGACACTCGCATATCTCCTATTTTTAATCGATCATGTCCAATTATACAACGATTAATAAGGTTTTCAAAGTATGAAACGATAACTAAAACAAGAAATGAAAATGATAAGTTTAGCTTATGAAAGAGTTGGTCGAAAGGAGGACGATTCAAAGATCGTCGGAGTCAAAAAGGCAAAATTAAAATACGTTTCCGCGCCCATCTACACATTCTAAGTTCCATTCTACACGCACATCCCTAATTATATGGTATTCGCCAATTCCATAAGAGTGTCACAAAGTTCATAGGGCTTTCCACACATCATCAAATTATCAGAAGTACTTTCAACGTAACGATTTGCCCAAGGTGAGACTCGTTAATTTATGAAGCGAAATTTGATCGTCTACGCCACCAACACTTTGACTTGACCATTTTGCGTACAACGCTACCACCACTATCGGAAATTAACAACCGCCCTTTCATCCCTTCTGTGCACTCACAAGCACCTCAACCGATATAAGTTCATCACATTATTTTTACTTCATCCCCACCCAATCAATTGACACACAAGCACCACAACATTCTCTCAAGTACTACACCACCGTCACTTCATCACCAATTCCACCCTTATTTACCACCACCCAACACACTAAATAAGTTTTAAATGATTGCAATATTAAAATCTACCGCCTTCAATACGAGGACACAATAACCACCAACAAAGAACACATGTGGACTCTTTGACAATTTTAAAAGGTTGAGAACTTTTCCTAATTTATTTTGGATTTAGAGTATTTTTAGTCTTAAAGCTCATCGTCAATACTTCAAAACCTTTACCACCCCAAAAAATAATTCATAGTATACTCAATTCAATAAGACTTGGAGTATTCAATTCAAGTTTTTTCACTTCACCATATCACGATTCGTACCACCACCACCACCACTGCTGTCACCACCAACATAAAAATCATCGAGAAAATCTTACTTTAACGAAAGTTCGAGAAATATGAAGTTTTGTATTTTTAAGAATTTTCGAATCACCTCACAACCACGATGGACACCACCGAAGCTCCAAAAAAAATGAATGAGAATTTTCTCCTTCTAAAAAAGAAAGCCAAGCCCGAAAGTTACTGAAAATTTCCTCAATTCTAAAATTTTCCGCGCTACAATCTCTAAATGATTGATGATTCTTTTAGATAGATGTGGTGGTTTTGATGAATCTTAACCATGTGAATATATTTCTTTTTATATTCATGAGCAGAGAATATTCTCGATGCATTGCAATGTGGTTGAGTTAGATTAAAATATTTGAATATCCTAAAATCATTTTCAGTGTTCTCTTTTAGAAACATTGTCAAGTTTTGTTGTGTTCTTGGTTTCACCAACACTTCGGTGGATTGTAGGTGCACTATGTACTCTCTAGAATACTTGAGTAATGAAGAAATACATAAAACTAGGTATTTGAGTACCGAATAAAACTTAGAACGTGTTTTACCCTCGTGGCTCCAACAATTTATTTGGTAGCCTTCTATACCCCTTTCTTATAAACATAACTTAAATGTGTTAGTAGTTGGATTTCACCATCTTTTAGTACCTTAAAAACTCTATTTAATGATATATAATGGGTCTCGATACGATTTAAAATGAGTGACATGTGAGCATTTTACCGAAATAATTATTTTTTAACCACTTAGGATAAAATAATCACGTCTTTTAATGTACAAAATTTCTTGTGTCCAAAATACTTGGGTTAAAAAGTAAATCGAACAAGCTTTCTAACGGTTCAAATCACGCAGAAATTGGAGTTCGGGAGCGTCCGGGGCAAGTCTGCAAACTTTGAACTGTTTGGAGCTTCATCGCGCCTCAGGCGCAAGTTTATGCGCCCCAGGCGCACTTCAATGCGCCCGGGCGCATTCTCAAAGCTGCACAAACAAGTCAAACTTTGCAGGCTTGTACCGAACACTCCCGAACTCCGTTTTGCACGTGGTTTGAACCGTTAGAAAGCTTGTTCAACTAGCTTTCCAACCCAAGTAGGTTGGATCAAATAATATTTATACATCAAAAGATGTCACCAATATTTTACTCTCAATGGGTTAAAAACTATTCTTTTTGGTAAGACGCTCGCATATCTCCTATTTTTAATCGATCATGGCCAATTATACAACGATTAATAATGTTTTCAAAGTATTAAAAGGTAACTAAAACAAGCAATGAAAATGATAAGTTTAGCTTATGAAAGAGTTGGTCAAAAGGAGGACGATTCAAAGATCGTCGGAGTCAAAAAGGCAAAATTAAAATACGTTTTCGCGCCCATCTACACATTCTATGTAGAGACCCGAATTTTTTTTAAATTTTTGAAAAATTTATGAAATGACTAATTGGAAGAATATGGTTTATTAGGTGATTTGTTGAATGGGATACTAAAGTGAAAGAATTGAGAATTGAGAGGTGAATGTGTAGTTTAAATGATACATGTGTATATGAGCGGTGTGTGTGTGGCGCGGGAGAATATTTTCCCATCTCCTCATCTCTCTCTACCGTCCCCCTCCCTCTCTCCACCGTTTCTCTCTCTCTCTCTCCTCTCCTCACAAAAAAACTCACTCAATCGGGCAAAACCTTCAAGGATTGACCACCCTCCAACCTTCCAATCGTGTTTTGAAGCTTGAATCGAAGATTGGGAGCTCGAGAAAGCTAGGGCTTGTTCGAATTTCGAAGATCTTTGTTATCGTCTTGAGGTAGGGACTTCTTTACCTCTTTTGTGTGTATATATGTTGAAATGGTGTAGAAATCGTGCTTGGATCGTCCATTTTTTATGCTTTGAATGTCTGTCAAAACTGCAGAAAATCGCCTCGAAACAGTGGGGTATTGATACCCAAATATGGGGTATCGATGCCCCATCCTTCTCTGGATTTCCAGGTAACCAGGTATTGATACCTGATTTCGGGGTATCAATACCCTTTGTTGTTCTGGACAGCTTTGATGCTATTTGTGTTTTCTTCGATCGTTTCAACCCCAATCGATTCTAAACCCTTTTGGATACCTTCTAATCTATCTTTTGCTTATCTAATTGACGTCCTATGATTAATTGATGTTATTCATGATCCTTAGGCCTTCCATTAGTAGGACATGACAAAGGCTTAATTGATTAAAACTTGTTAATTCGCATATTATTGATCGGTCGAATGTTTATGAACGTTTGTGACATATTTATGATATGGTTGGCGTGTCGCAACATATTTCATGTTTGGTTGTGGTTTTGGGAAGGTTATAGCTTGTATATCGAGTAAGGGAATAGTTGTTTGTGTCGGGAATTGATTTAGGAAGTCTCGTAACGCAAGGGGTGGTAATACGAAGACTTAGACGGTCTAGTAACGCAAGGGGTGGTAATACGGTGACCCGAGTTGTTAGGGATCACTGTGACGCAAGGGGTGGTAACACGGTAATCCTCGTGGTGTTATACGGTAACGCAAGGGGTGGAAATACCGATGGAAGGGATTTTGGGCAATGGTGAATCGTATCGAGGTTATTGAGTCGTTTGGCATTGAGTGAACTTAGTGACATTTTAAGCTATATGCATGTGATAGAATGATCATGTCGAACGTTGGGAATCTCCTTAAATCACTTGTTTCCATTGTTTGAGCTGTACCGCTTGCCTTCATTTCACCTACACATTTCATCATGTTTACATATAGAATTGGTAAAGGTTTTCCTACTGGGCTAGTGTAGCTCAACCTAATCTTTCTTTTCAGGACAAAATGCTAGACAATAGCTCGCATGCTATGTATGCTTGGGAATGAAAGACTTTTTAAAAGTTAATCTCACGTAGTTACTTAGCATCTTTATATTAACTTTATTTTGACATAGATGTAACTGTAACTTATTATCTTAATCCTTTTGACTAAACGTTTGTAATATTCTAAACAGAATCGTACTTGCATTTATGTATTTTTGGGGTCAAAGCGCCAAAGTTGTAAATCTTTGATCGTGGGGATTTGATTTGTAGTTTAAGACAAGTGGGAATTTTTTTTGGGTAATATGTATGATAGGCGAGGCTCGTTATATAAAATGTATTACTTAATTATATTGAAAATTGAGGGCGTGACATTCTAAGTTACATTCAACACGCACATCGGTATTCGTCAATTCCATATATAAGAGTGTCACAAAGTTCATAGGGCTTTCCACGCATCATCAAATTATCAGAAACAGTTTCAACGTACGAATTTGCCCAAGGCGAGACTTGTTAATTTATGAAGCGAAATTTGATCGTCTACGCCACCAACACTTTCACTTGACCATTTTGCGTACAACGCTACCACCACTATCCGAATTTAACAACCGCCCTTTCATCCCTTCTGTGCACTAACAAGCACCTCGACCGATATAAGTTCATCACATTATTTTTACTTCATCCCCACCCAATCAATTGACACACAAGCACCATAACATTCTCTCAAGTACTACACCACCGTCACTTCATCGCCAATTCCACCCTTATTTACCACCACCCAACACACTAAATAAGTTTAAAATGATTGCAATATTAAAATCTACCGCCTTCACTACGGGGACACAATATCCACTAACAAAGAACATATGTAGACTATTTGACAATTTTAAAAAGTTGAGAACTTTTTCTAATTTATTTTGGATTTAGAGTATTTTCAGTCTTAAAGCTCATCGTCAACACTTCAAAACTTTCACCACCCCAAAAAATAATTCACAATATACTCAATTCAATAAGACTGGGAGTATTCAATTCAAGTTTTTTCGCTTCACCATATCACGATTCGTATGACCACCACCACCATTGCTGTCACCACCAACATAAAAATCATTGAGAAATTCTTACTTTAACGAAAGTTCGAGAAATATGAAGTTTTGTATTTTTAAGAATTTTTCAAATCTCCTCACAACCACGATATATGCCCACCACCGAAGCTCCCAAAAAAATGAACGAGAATTTTCCCCTTCTAAAAAAGAAACCAAGCCCGAAAGTTAATGAGAATTTTCTCAATTCTAAAATTGTTCGCGCTACAATCTAAAAATGATTGATGATTCTTTTAGATAGATGTGGTGGTTTTGATGAATCTTAACCATGTCAACATGTATATATATATCTTATATTCATGGGCAGAGAATATTCTGGACGCGTTGTAATGTGGTTGAGTTAGATTAAAATATATTGAATATCCTCAAATCATTTTCAGTGTTCTCGTTTTAGAAACATTGTCAAGTTTTGTTGTGTTCTCAGTTTCACCTACACTTTGATGGAGTGTAGGTGCACTATGTACTCTCCAGAACACTTGAGTAACGAAGAAATACATAAGAGCTACGTATTTGAGTACCGAATGAATCTTAGAACGTGTTTTAGCCTAGTGGCTACAATAATTTTTTCGGTAGCCTTCTTTATACCCCTTTATTATAAACAAAACTTAAATGTGTTTGGAGTTGGATTTCACCATCTTTTAGTACCTTAAAAACTCTATTTAATTATATATAATGGGTCTCGATACGATTTAAAATGAGTGACATGTGAGCATTTTACCGAAATAATTTTTTTTGAACCACTTAGGATAAAATAATCACGTCTTTTAATGTACGAAATTTCTTGTATCCAAAATACTTGGGTTAAAAAGTAAATCGAACAAGCTTTCTAACAGTTCAAATCACGCAGAAATTGGAGTTCGGGAGCGTCCGGGGCAAGTCCGCAAACTTTGAACTGTTTGGAGCGTCATCGCGCCTCAGGCGCAAGATAATGCGCCCCACACGCACTTCAATGCGCCCAGGCGCATTCTCAAAGTTGCACAAACAAGTCAAACTTTACGGGCTTGTACCGGACACTCCCGAACTCCGTTTTGCACATGGTTTGAACTGTTAGAAAGCTTGTTCAACTAGCTTTCCAACCGAAGTAGGTTGGATCAAAAACTATTTATACATCAAAAGATGTCACCAATATTTTACTCTCAATGGGTTAAAAACTATTCCTTTTGGTTAGACGCTCTCATATCTCCCATTTTTAATCGATCATGGCCAATTATAAAACGATTAATAAGGTTATCAAAGTATTAAAAGGTAACTAAAACAAGCAATGAAAATGATAAGTTTAGCTTATAAAAGAATTGGTCAAAAGGAGGACGATTCAAAGATTGTTGGAGTCAAAAAGGCAAAAATACGTTTCTGCGCCCATCTACACATTCTAAGTTCCATTCAACACACACATCCCTAATTATAAGGTATTCGTCAATTCCATAAGAGTTTCACAAAGTTCATAGGGCTTTCCACACATCATCAAATTATCAAAAACAATTTCAACGTAAGGATTTGCCCAAGGCGAGACTTGTTAATTTATGAAGTGAAATTTGATCGTCTACACCACCAACACTTTCACTTGACCATTTTGCGTACAACGCTACCACCACTATCCGAATTTAACAACCGCCCTTTCATCCCTTCTGTGCACTCACAAGCACCTCGACCGATATAAGTTCATCACATTATTTTTACTTCATCCCCACCCAATCAATTGACACACAAGCACCACAACATTCTCTCAAGTACTACACCACCGTCACTTCATTGCCAATTCCACCCTTATTTACCACCACCCAACACACTAAATAAGTTTTAAATGATTGCAATATTAAAATCTACTGCCTTCACTACGGGGACACAATAACCACTAACAAAGAACACATGTAGACTCTTTGACAATTTTAAAAAGTTGACAACTTTTTCTAATTTATTTTGGATTTAGAGTATTTTCAGTCTTAAAGCTCATCGTCAACACTTCAAAACTTTCACCACCCCAAAAAATAATTCACAGTATACTCAATTCAATAAGGCTGGGAGTATTCAATTCAAGTTTTTTCGCTTCACCATATCACGATTCGTACGACCACCACCACCACCGCTGTCACCACCAACATAAAAATCATCGAGAAATTCTTACTTTAACGAAAGTTCGAGAAATATGAAATTTTGTATTTTTAAGAATTTTTCAAATCACCTCACAACCACAATATATGGCCACCACCGAAGCTTCCAAAAAAATGAACGAGAATTTTCTCCTTCTAAAAAAGAAAGCCAAGCCTAAAAGTTACTGAGATTTTTCTCAATTTTAAAATTGTTCGGGCTACAATCTAAAAATGATTGATGATTCTTTTAGATAGATGTGGTGGTTTTGATGAATCTTAACCATGTCAATATATATATATATATATATATAGTTTATATTCGTGGGCAGAGAATATTCTGGACGCGTTGTAATGGGGTTGAGTTAGATTAAAATATATTGAATATCCTCAAATCATTTTTAGTGTTCTCGTTTTAGAAACATTGTCAGGTTTTGTTGTGTTCTCAGTTTCACCTACACTTCGATGGAGTGTAGGTGCACTATGTACTCTCCAGAACAATTGAGTAACAAAGAAATACATAAGAGCTACGTATTTGAGTACCGAATGAATCTTAGAACGTGTTTTAGCCTAGTGGCTACAATAATTTTTTTGGTAACCTTCTTTATCCCCCTTTATTATAAACAAAACTTAAATGTGTTTGTAGTTGGATTTCACCATCTTTTAGTACCTTAAAATCTCTATCTAATTATATATAATAGGTCTCGATACGATTTAAAATGAGTGACATGTGAGCATTTTACCGAAATAATTATTTTTGAACCACTTAGGATAAAATAATCATGTCTTTTAATGTACAAAATTTCTTGTATCCAAAATACTTGGGTTAAAAAGTAAATCAAACAAGCTTTCTAACGGTTCAAATCACGCAGAAATTGGAGTTCGGGAGCGTCCGGGGCAAGTCCGCAAACTTTGAACTGTTTGGAGCTTCATCGCGCCTCAGGCGCAAGGTTATGCGCCCCAGGCGCACTTCAACGCGCCCGGGCGCATTCTCAAAGTTGCACAAACAAGTCAAACTTTGCGGGCTTGTACCAGACACTCCCGAACTCCATTTTGCACGTGGTTTGAACCGTTAGAAAGCTTGTTCAACTAGCTTTCCAACCCAAGTACTGCAAGAAGGTTTTGACATGCCCTCCACCAAAATTGTTTAATTTTCGGTTGGACCTTCAAATTCCAGATAGCTTTAGAAACAGTAGGAGGTGGAGAGAAAGAAGAAGAAGGTTTCACCGTCCTTTCCTTCTCTCCAGACCTGTCCCAGTCCATTTTTTAATCCAATTTGACCTAGTACTAGCCCTTTGGCAAGAAGTACCAAACAAGTCTGTCCTCCTGGTTTCCAAGGCCACTGTAATGGCAAGAATTGCCTTCTTTTCCTCTTGACTAATGAAAGAATCAAGCTTTCCCTCATCACAAGACTGCAAGATTTGGTCTATGGAATCACTAGGATTGCTTATCAAAAAAAAAAACGTTTGGATTGAACGCTGCTGTTCTTAACAGATTTGATCTTGAAGGACTCCAGACCCGATACCCCTGCCCTTGATGAGACTAGACCAAGGCCACGCCCATGAAGCCCTGGCTCCTCTAGGTGCCTCCAAGAAGCCGCAGTTTGGGTAATAGTTCCTTTCATCATTAATTCGAGCCTGGTACGCATTCGGGAATTTATGAGCCTCCACCCTTGTCGAGCAAGAAGAGCATTATTGAAAGCCGTGAAGTCTGTAAACCCCATCCCTCCACATGATTTTGGCAAAGGCGTAGCTTGCCAATTAAGCCAATGGATGCCCATAGCCTCCGGATCCCCCTTCCACCAGAAATTGCTAATAATAGAGTTTAACTTATCTCAAAGCTTTTGGTGGAGGGAAAAGTAGGCCATACCATAATGGTCCAGTTACTAGATTTATGTGCAGAACCAATTGGGGCAGCATGCACCGCTAGAGACATCAAACAAGCTATTCTCATTGTATTTTCACAAGACTTTGCATGATGAATAATGGTCGAATACTGTTTTGCTTACCCTAAAGCTAACATCAATAGCAGGACTTATATAGTTCCAGGATTCTTTTTACACTATTACCAGAAGAACAAAGTAGTAGGCCAAAGAAAGGTAGTTTAATTGAAGTATTGTGGAAGATCTGTGAGCACTGAGCAGAAGACAAATAGTTCAATGTCTCATTATGTTTTAACTCGGGCCATTGAACTACAAATTACAATCTTCCGTATATGGCTTAACTAAACAACACAACACGATTTCTCTCAATCAAACCAGAAACAAAATTCAAAAAGAATGAAAAGTTCAACTCTGGACTACTTTGTTTCGAACTCAGGCCTATGAACTTAATTCATCAAGACATAGCCGAATAGCACAAAAAAATTACCAAACACTAGTATTTCTCCCTATGAAAAACAAGCAAAAACAAAAGAATGAAAATAATCAACTCTAAATTAGTGCCAAAAGAAAACATGACCACTAATAATTACTTCAGTCTTTCCTCCCTCTTACTCGAAAAATCCAACTACCTTCTCTTCTATCATCTCTTGTTTATCGAGGATAACATTTCTTACTATTGTGTTTTCATGAATTATTCAACTAATAAGATGGAAGCATACCATTGTCCTTCCCATTCTTTTGATCTCTCTTCTCTTATCCCAAACTGAATCCTTTCTTTTCTTTTCCCTCTTAGTCTCTTCACTTTTCTCACCCGTTCCGCCAAATCAAGAGTAAATGAAGATGGGCATAAACTTGAAGTACAAATGAATCAGAATTTCATGGTAGTAATGCAAAGGAAACAAGCAATGGCGGCAGGAGCAGAAATTATGGAAATAATAATTATAAAAAAAAACTAGAGAGAGAAATATTTGGGTTTTTAGGAATTCAATGCAATTTTATTTTTTCAATCAACTTCAAGAAATATTTGTGGACTAATTGTTCGCCTTGACAAATAGGATCAAAAGCCCCCAAAGGTTAACTCGTTGGCAGTTGAATCGTATATTCTTATTGTCTAGACTTTTGCTGCCTGCAACAGCAGTTTATGCCTTCAACACGAATTTGCAGCATACTATGCTTGCATTGATAATCTTCTTACGCTTCTGCAAATCTCATTTTTTTCACATTGTTCTTCTGAATGATTGGAAAATTTCTGTGAAGTTCATAATTCTACAAAGAAGATTGTCCATACTTTCAGTACGTTGAGTGGATATTATGCGACAAATGAGATTATCCATACTAAAGGCAGGACACTATTTTTTCTTCAAACTCGTGGATCATCTTAAGCCATCTCTTCTTAGCAAGACAGAAATTTCACCCCAAGTTGATTCATTCAACTACTACTTCTGTTTCAAAATATTCAAGCACCTTTATTGCGCCTCAAGCGCAAGTTTATGCGCCCCAGGCGCACTTCAATGCGCCCGGGCGCATCCCCAAAGCTGCACAACAAGTCAATGCGGGCTTGCACCTGACACTTCCAAATTTCGTTTTGTGCATGGTTTGAACTTTGAACCATTAGAAAGCTTGTTCAATAAACTTTCCAACCAAAGTAATTTGGATCAAAAATTATTTTTACATCAAAAGACGTCACCATTTTACTCTCAGTGGATCAAAAAAACTATTCATTTTGGTAAAACGCTCGCATCTTTCTCATTTTTAATCGGATCATGACCAATTATACAACAATAAATAATGCCTTCAAAGTATTAAAAGGTGATGGAAACAAACAATGAAAATGATGAAGTTTAATTTATGAAAAGTTCCAAATTAAACGAGGCCGATTCAAAGATCATCGGTGCCAAAAAAAGGTTGAAATACGTTTACGCACCCATCTACACATTCTAAGTCCCATTCAACACGCACATCGCTAATTATAAGGTATTCGTCAATTTCGTAAGAGTTTCACAAAGTTAATAGGGCTTTCCACACATCATCAAAGCGTCTGAAACCGTTTCATCATAAGGATTCACCGAAGGCGAGACTTATACATTTACGAAGCCAAATTTGATCATCTACGCCACCAACCCACCAACACTATCACTTGACCATTTCGAGTACAAAGAAACCACCACTATTGGAATTTGACAATCGCCCTTTCACCCCTTCAGTACAGTCGCAACCACCTCGACCGCTACAAGTCCAATAGCCGTCTAGTCCTCGCCGATCAAAAAAAAAAAAAAAAAGCCTTTAGTCCTCAGCATACTGCAGAAAACCAAACAGTTCAATGTAATTTGCTTGGAACTCAGGCCTATGAACTTATTTCATTGGGACATGGCTGAACAGAACAAAAAAACACGCCAAACACTAGTATTTCTCCCCATGAAAAACAAGCAAAACAAAAGAATGAGAAGAGTCAAACTCTGCATTAGTGCCGAAAGAAAACATGACCACTACTACCTTCTCTTACTCACAAAATACACTACCTTCTCTTCTCTTCTCTTTTAAGTTCTATCATCTCTCGTTTATCTTTTCCAAACAACACGATATCGAGAATAACATATCTTACTATAGTTTTTTCATGAATTATCAACTAATAAGATGGAAGCATAAAATTATCCTTCCCATTTTTTTGATCTCTCTTCTCTTATCCCAAACTGAATCCTTTATTTTCTTTTCCTTCCTAGTCTCTTCTCTTTTGTCACCCGTTCCGCCAAATCGAGAGTAAATGAAGATGGGCATAAACTTGAAGTACACATGAATCAGAATTTCAAGGTTGTGGTAGTAATGCAAAGGAAACAAGCAATGGCGGCAGGAGCAGAAATTATAATAAATAAAAAAAAGAAAAAAAGAAAAAACTAGAGAAAGACAGAGAGAAATATTTGGGTTTTCAGGAATTCAACACAATTCGATTATTTCAATCGACTTCGAGCTATTCAGTTCTCCCCATTTGAAGATGGAGCTTCAGGATCAAAATAATGAGGGAGATTTTTTATTTTCTTGATCAAATTTTAAAAAAATACAATTTCAACACACTTCGCATCTTCAACATGCGAAGTTACTCAAAACTACAAGTCTCTTACCCGCTTATAATTACTCTTGGCCGCATAGAACTACTTCTGGCCACTTCTAATTACTTCTGGCCACATAGTTTTGAAAGCGTGGTTACTACGCACGATGTTCTTGTGTTTTCATGCCTCTTGACCGCTTATAATTACACTTGGCCGGTAATAATTACTCTTGGCTACATTAAATTACTCGTGGCGGCATGAAATTACAATTTGCATCCTCAACATGCGAAGTTACTGAAAACTATGTCGTTTTGAAGTGATTTGAACAGAAAATTTCTACTTGCATCTTGAATTGATCTGAGACAATCATCTTCTACAATCCATTACAATCATTTACCATGAACAATTTCATGTCAATTGATTTCAGAATGGTACCTGATCTTGATGCATTTCTCTTCATTTTTGCTTCTTAAAATAGGTTGAGCTACATTGAATTAAATCATCAACGTCCAAAGAACTCTTGGGGTACGCATTGCACAGAAAATTTCTACCTGTATGGTTCATTTTTCAATGATAATTTGAGACAATCAATTTGTAGAGAAGTCAAACTTTGCGGGCTTGCACTGGACACTCCCGAACTCAATTTTGTGTGTGATTTGAACTGCTAGAAAGTTTGTTCAACGCACTTTCCAACCCAAATAGTTTGGAACTATAGTGGAAGATTTGTGAGCAGAAGACAAATGGGTAGATGTCTCGTCTGTTTGGAACTCAGGCCAAGTTTATGCGCCCCAGGCGCACTTGATCAATGCGCTCGGGCGCATCCTCAAAGCTGCACAACAAGTCAAACTTTGCGGGCCTGCACCAGAAACTCTCGAACTCCATTTTACGCGTGGTTTAAATCACCTTCCCTTCTGAATACAACCACCATACCCAATCAACTAAATTCACCATCTTTTGGCAACAATTTTCGATATGATGCACCAACTGTTTCTAATTCTTTTTTTTTTACTGAGTTTCTTAGTCCTAATTGGTTGGCAATTGTAAAATGCAAACCCTTGACCATTATAAGGATTGTTCAAGGACAATAGAGGCACAAGCAACCGGTACATTAATTTGGATTCAACTAGAGTACCATCCGCGAAGATTTCATTGGAAAATTCGGATCTCTGAGCAAATTATCTCATTGAGGATTTCATAGTAGATTGTAAAATTAGCCATCATCAAATTATACAAGGAAATTATACTAGCAATCTAATCCAATGTCAAGCCCAGCCAAGAAAACAACCAGTGACTCTAGTCTCCCCTGCACCACTTGAACTTCAAACGTGTGTATCTAAGGTAGCAAATCATATTAACATACGGACCAGCCAAACGGACTTATTTTGTATATCTAACAAGAATCACCTACAAGGCTTCATTAGATGCGCCTGGGGAGCAAATGAAATGCGCCTAAAAGGCACAATACATCGAAAGATAAAATCAGGGTGTGCCCAGGCCACAAGTCAAGTGCACCTGAGGCATATAATGTAATAAGAGAACATCAGGATACGCTCGGGGCCCAACTTAATTGTGCCTGAGGCGCACTACATCAGAAGAAAAAAATTCCGATGCGCCTAAGGTGCATGTGATGCAGCAACTATTTCTAATTCATTTTTTACTGAGTTTCTTAGTCCTAATTGGTACGAAGGGATTCAAGAGTTCCATCCGAAAAAATGTCATTGAAAATTTTGGATCTCATTGAGGATTTCATATCTATTGTTCATTTCAACTTCGAATTCAAACCTAAATTTCAGCACTATAGACCCACCTCATTCTACGTCTTCTTTCCTTTCTCGGAAGAACGAAATTCCCAATGGAACAGTTTTGAAAACTTAGGAAATTTACCGACATCAAAGAGGTAGGCAGGGAAAACATTCATGGTCGTAAAAACAATGACAGTGTCACTACTTATTTCTCTTAGCTCTATGTCTAATGGTCCAAGTAAAACCAATTTGAGTAGTTTCTGCTCCGAATGGTCCCATTACTGGAATTAATTTATGATAGTTTCCACTTCCTTTATCTTGATAAACTCCTACTCCATTAGCAGAAGCAGAGCAATGGCGTGTGTCCTACAGGAAGAGCTAATTGACCTAAGAGCATGCTGATCGATAAGCGTAGGAATGCACGCATTTAGAACATCCAAGATCCGTTTATCATAGTTGTAGGTTTCCAGAGCTAGATGCAGGAAGTTTAACATTCTTTTGGAAGCTGAGAAGTCTCTAGCAATGGCAAAAATGAAGTGTCAATGGGCAAAACTTGCAAGAAAAATGAGATAGGTAATTTCCCTAAATGCGCCCAGGGAGCAACTACCATGCGCCTGAGGTGCGTGCAATACATCAAAAGAGAAAATAGGATGCACTCGGGAAGCAATTTATAAAATGCACACTAGGCGCATGACATAAAAAGAGAATATCAGAATGCGCCCGGACAGAAACTTAAACGTACCTGATGCTGAGGATAATAGAGGCACAAGATGCCAGTGCGAAGGGAGTCAAAAGTTCCATCCACGTAGAATTCCTTGAAAATTTCCGATCTTCAAGCAAAATTATCTCATTGAGGATTTCATATATATTGTCAAATTAGCCATCATCAATCTAATATATTCCTAATAGGTGGGCGGTGGGATTGAACCTCCAGAATTAGTCAATGGAGGTTCGTGCCTGAGGCGCATTACCTCAAAAGAGAAAATTTCAACGCGCTCAGGGCGCACTCTATTTGCACGCCTAAGGCGCATGCATGTGATGCAGCAACTTTTTCTTGGGCACAAACTCTATTTCCGCCTGAGGCGCATGTGATGCAGCAACTGTTTCTAATTCATTATTTTTTTCCATTGAGTTTCTTAGTCCTAATTGGTTGGCGATTGTAAAATCCAAACCCTTAAGAATTGTAAGGACATTTCAACGCGCTCAGGGCGCACTCTATTTGCACGCCTATGGCGCATGCATGTGATGCAGCAACTTTTTCCCTGGCACAAACTCTATTTCCACCTGAGGGGCATGTGATGCAGCAACTGTTTCTAATTCATTATTTTTTTCCATTAAGTTTCTTAGTCCTAATTGGTTGGCGATTGTAAAATCCAAACCCTTAAGAATTATAAGGATTGTAAAAGATTTCATTGAAAAATTCGACTAGAGTTCCATCCGCAAAGATTTCTTTGAAATATTCAGATCTCCAAGGAAATTATCTCATTCAGGATTTCATATATACTGTAAAAAAAAAATTACATATAATAATTGTAATTTTTAAAATTCTTGTCATGGCGGTCGCCGCCACCAAACCCCTGGTTCCATCCTTGCCCTTAGACCACTCCAAATGTCGTTGGACCAAAGGCCCCACTAGACAAAATTTTGGTGTGTTCTTTATATCCTTTCTTGATTTTAGCTGAACAGAAAAAATTATTTACGGAGGGTTCCGTAAATAATCTTTTAAAATGAGGGAGATGCGAGCGTTTTTTCAAAATACTTTATTTTTCAACTCACAGAGGGTAAAATGGTCATATCATTTTGAAGTTCAAATAATTTTAGATTCAATATACTTTGGTTAGAAAGTAGACTCCATAAGCTTTCTAACGGTTCAAATTATGCAAACAACGAAGTTCAACAGTGTCAGGGACAAAGCCACAAAGTTTGACAAATTATGAAGCTTTATTGCACACAAACGTAATTCCATGCGCCCCAGGAGTAATTCAATGCGCCCAGGACGCATCCTTCAAATTTTAAAACCGACCAAATTTTTGCGGTCTTGTCACGAACACTCCCAAACTCTGATTTTAACATGGTTTGAACCATTGAAAAGATTTTCAACCCGATAGAACTCATAGAAGTCTCAAGGAAATGGCAGACATGAACTCACAATAAGCAAACCTTGCAACAAGAAGGACCTACATAATTTCATGAGATGCGCCCGGGGCTAAAATAAAATCAAATGAAAAAATAACGATGCGCTAGGGGCACAATTCCAATGCGCCTGAGGTGCATTACCTCAAAAGAGAAAATTTCAATGCGCCTAGGGCGCACTCTATTTGCAATTGACGCACATGTGATGCAGCAACTGATTACTGGGCACTCTGTTTGTGCCTGAGGCGCATGTGATGGACCAACTATTTCTAATTCATTTTTATTTTTTTACTGAATTTCTGAGTCCAAATTGGTTGGCGATTGTAGAATGCAAACCCATGAACATTATAAGGATTGTTCAAAGACAATAGAGGCACAAGCAGTCAGAACGTTGGGATTCAACTAGAGTACCATCAGCGAAGATTTCATTGAAAAATTCAGATCTCTGAGCAAATTATCTCATTCAGGATTTCATAGTAAATTGTAAAATTAGCCATCATAAAATTATACAAGAAAATTATACTAGCAATCTAATCCAATGTCAAGCCCATCCATGAAAACAACCAGTGACTCTAGTCTCCCCAGTATGCACCACTTGAACTTCAAACGTGAGTGACTCTAGTCTCCCCTACGTGCACCACTTGAACTACAAACGTGTGTAACTAAGGTAGCACATCATATTAACGGACCAGCCAAACGGACTTATTTTGTATGTGTAACAAGAATCACCTACAAGGTTTCATTAGATGCGCCCGGGGAGCAAATGAAATGCACCTATGAGGCACAATACATCAAAAGAGAAAATCAGGATGGAACCCAGGGCACAATTCAAGTGCACCTGAGGCGTATAACGTAATAAGAGAACATTGGGATGAGCCCGGGGCCCAAATTAAATGTGCCTGAGGCGCACGACATCAGAAGAAAATGAATTGTTACCACCATCACTTGACCACATATATCACCACACATCCACTCTGCTACCACCATTGGCACAACACCTCATCCCTACCACCTCCGCCTTCCTTTTACCATTACCACGAACACCAATACTTCATCGCCACAACAATCAAACCTCAACATGCAACTCTATCATGACTACTACGTACACCTCCACCACCACCATCATTTTAGCACATCATAAGCACCACCCCTCCACTCAAGCACCAATGTCATGACAACCACAATTTTGGTTCTTAAATGTATAAGCCTTTTCACACGCGTACTTCTTAGGCATATTCGGGTCATAAAGCAGTTTTTATGTGCAATGGTGAAGTGTGGAAAGTCTAATGATGTCTCAAGAACTCATCAAATATGAAAGAGTACTGTAGAACTGTGAATGGGAGTAGCAAATGGAACTTAGGGTGAGTGCTCAGAATATGTTAAAAGTAAATTATTACCGGTCAAAAATATTTATTACAACAGTTTCGAAAGAGAGTGAAAAAGGAAGAAAAATAAGCAAATAAGAAGAGCGAAGAAGTAAGCAGAAACAAAATCCAAACCCTGCGAGTTTCCAAGTATTCCAGAATAAATCATTGTCGAAATCCTCTTGAGATTAGCCCTCGATTCTCTTTCTAGATTCACGTGCATTTCCAAACAATGGCATTCTTTGGCTTCCTTCATCATCCCCAAAATAACCAGAAGGAAGATGGTTCTCATTCAATCCTTACCGAGTTCAGGTATCCCTACGTTCCACTCCATCGACGAAGGATCTCATGTGAAACAAGTGCGGAGTTTGGAAAAAGAGTATATCTCCTTCCCCTCCAATATTTTTCAGTTCGCGTAATGGCTTGGTGCTTCTAAATATTACCCGTGACTTATTCTTACGGCATCCCAACACTAGTTATATCAAAAAAGCTTTATCGTACGAATACTTGGCGTATAAGCAGTATCGTGTTATATCAAAAAAGTTTTATTGCACATGCACAGACGTAATTCCATGCGCCCCAGGCGCAATTCAATGCCTTCAAAGCGCATCCTTGAAATTTTAAAACTGACAAAACTTTGCTGGCTTGTCACAAACACTCCCAAACTCTAATTTTTACGTGGTTTGAACCATTGAAAAGATTTTCAAGCCGATAGAACTCATTGAAGTCTCAAGTAAATGACAAACATGAACTCACAATAAGCAAAACTTGCAACACGAAGGACCTACGTAATTTAAAGAGATGCATGAGCCCAAGGTGAAACTAAAATCAAATGAGAAAAGAACGATGCGCCAGGGGCACAATTCTAATGCGCCTGAGGTGCAGTACCTCAAAAGAGAAAATTTCAATGCTCCTAGGGTGCACTCTATTTGCGCCTGAGGCACATGTGACGTAGCAACTGATTACTGGGCACTCTGTTTGTGCCAGAGGCGTATGTGATGCACCAACTGTTTCTAATTCATTTTTTTTTTACTGAGTTTCTTAGTCCTAATTGTTTGGCGATTGTAGAATGCAAACCCTTGAGCATTATAAGGATTGTTCAAAGACAATAGAGGCCTAAGCAGTCAGAATGTTGGGATTCAACTAGAGTACCATCCGCAAAGATTTCATTGAAAAATTCGGATCTCTGAGCAAATTATCTCATTGAGGATTTCATAGTAAATTGTAAAATTAGCCATCATCAAATTATACAAGCAAATTATTCTAGCAAGCTAATCCAATGTCAAGCCCATCCATGAAAACAACTAGTAACTCTAGTCTCCTCTACATGCACCACTTGAACTTCAAACGTTTGTAACTAAGGTAGCACATCATATTAACGGACCAGCCAAACGGATTTATTTTGTATGTGTAACAGGAATCAACTACAAGGTTTCATTAGATGCACCTGGGGGGCAAATGAAATGCACCTATAACGCATAATACATCAAAAGAGAAAATGAGGATGCACCCATGGCACAATTCAAATGCGCCTGAGGCGTATAGCGCAATAAGAGAACATTGGGATGAGCCCGGGGAGCAACTTAAATGTGCTTGAGGCGCACTACATCTGAAGAAAATGAATTGTAATTACCACCATCACTTGACCACATATACCACCACACTTCCACTCTGCTACCACCATTGGCACCACACCTCATCCCAACCACCTCCGCCTTCCTTTTACCATTACCACTAACACCAACACTTCATCGCCATGACAATAAAACCTCAACATGCAACTCTACCACGACTACTACATACACCTCCACCACCACCATCATTTTAGCACATCATAATTAAGCACCACCCCTCCACTCCACCACCAATGTCATGACCACCAAAATTTCGGTTCTTAAATTTATAAGCCTTTTCACACGTGTACTTCTTAGGCATATTCGGGTGATTAAGCAGTTTTTAGTTGCATTGGTGAAGTGTGGAAAGTCTAATGATATCTCAAGAAGTCATCAAATAAGAAATAGTACCGTATAACTATGAATGGGAGTAGCAAATAGAACTTAGGATGAGTGGAAGGGGCGTGAAAATATGTTTTAACCTAAGTGGCTTTAACGATATTTGAATTGGTCTGCTCTCGACCAACTCTTCATAAATCAACATGCAATAGTTGACATGGTTTGATCCCACCATCTTTTAGTACTTTGAAAATCCTTTTTTTCGATATATAGAAGGTCTTTATCCGATTTAAAACGATGGAGATCGATGCGAGAGATTTAAAAGAACAATTCTTTTGTTGACTCATTGAGGGTAAAATAGTCATATATTTTGATGTACAAAAAAAAATTGCATCCAAACTAATTGGGTTAGAAAGTAGACTTAACAAACTTTTTAACGGTTCAAACCTTGCAAAAATCGGAGTTCGGTAGAGTCCGGCGCAAACTTGCAAAGTTTGAAAATTGGTAGTTTTTCTAGGCGCCTCAGGCGCAAGGCAGAGAGCCCCGGGCGCAAAGAAATGCGCCTCAGGCGCATTGAGAGTGCAGAATATGTTAAATTTCGCGGCCTTCCCCCGGACACTACCGAACTCCGATTTTTGCATGGTTTGAACTATTAAAAAGCTTGTTAAGTCTACTTTCTAACCCAATTAGTATGGATGCAATTTTTTTTGTACATCAAAATATATGACTATTTTATACTCACTAAGTCAAAAAGTGAATTGTTCTTGTAAAACACTCGCATCTCCGTCATTTTAAATCTGATAAAGACCTTCTATATATCAATAAAGAGGATCTTCAAAGTGAAAAATCAAGATTTGCAATAAATAAAGAGAAAAATCAAGATGCGCCTAGGGCGCACTATAATTGCGCCTGAGGCGCATGTGATACAATAACTATTTCTAATTCCTTTTTTACTAAGTTTTCTATTCCCAACTGGTTGGAGATTGTAAAATGCAAACACTTAAACATTATAAGGACTGTTCAAGGATAATAGAGGCACAAGAAGCTAGTGAGAGGGGATTCAAAAGTTCCATCAGCGTAGAATTGTTTGAAAATTTCGATCTTAGAGCAAAATTATCTCATTGAGGATTTCATATATATTGTCAAATTAGCCATCTTCAATCTAGTTGGGGTTCCAATAGGTGGGCGGTGGGATTGAACCCCCAAAATTAGTCCGTGGAGGTTCGTGTATGCTAGCCTGAATACGTGAGTTATCAAAAAATTAGCCACCACCAAATTATTTCTAGTCAATTAGTAGAAGCAGACAAGAGGAGTACGTCCTAGAGGAAAACTAAGAGCAAGTTTACCAGTCATTGTCTAAAAAAACTCTTGAACGGTGTATATTTTTCATTTTACCTGCTCATATTTTTTTAACACTACACCAATACAATCTATTTTACCTATTCTTTATTAAACTATTAATAAAGAGAGAGAGAGAGAGAGAGAGAGAGAGAGAGAGTGGGAGAGTCTGAGAGAGAGAGTGAGAGAGAGAAAGAGAGGAAACACTAAAAAAGTAGATTGCTTATGAATAGTTGTGAGCCATTTTTGGCTCAGAACTATAGATGGAGGAAAATTTCCTCCCTCTTTAGCTACTCTGCTGTTCGGGTATATTTTCCCTTTTTGTGAGGTAAAATGGCGACAAAGCTACTTTGAAGTAGCTGGTAAAGTTGCTCTAAAGGACCTACCACGTTGTGGTACATATTACTTGCATGGTTTATAAAAAAAAGTTCAAAAAGGAGAACATGGCTTAATTTAACAGGTGATCATGATAGATTCCATTCTGCCTCACACGAGTGCCACATGAGAGGATCTTGTGCAATTTCTTTAATTTAAGACCAAAGTGAAGTGTTAATGGATCAGTAAAAATGCTTATGTTAAAAAAAAAGTGTATGTATATACGTATATATACATATGTGTGTGTGTGTATATATATATAGAGACACACACACACACAAAAATAGACTACGAATAGGTCCTACGAGTTGAACCTAAGACCTCACCCCCGCTCCCTTAGGCCATTCCAAATGTCGGTGAAACAAAGGCCCCGTTTTAGAAAAAATTTTGGTATGTTGTTTATAAGTCTATATCCTCTCCAGATTTTGGCAGAACAGAAAAACTTATTTATGGAGTGTTCCACAAATAAGTTTTTATGGAGCCAATCATGGCCATCTATAGGACGGTCTGGATTAAAAGTAAATTATTACCGGTCAAAAATATTTATTAAGAACAATTTCGAAAGAGAATGAAAAAGAAAGAAAAATAAGCAAATAAGAAGAGCGAAGAAGTAAGCAGAAACAAAATCCAAACCCTGCGAGTTTCCAAGTATTCCAGAAGAAATCATTGTCGAAATCCTCTTGAGATTAGCCCTCGATTCTCTTTCTAGATTCACGTTCATTTCCAAACAATGGCATTCTTTGGCTTCCTTCATCATCCCCAAAATAACCAGAAGGAAGATGGTTCTCATTCAATCCTTACCCAGTTCAGGTATCCCTACGTTCCACTCCATCGACGAAGGATCTCATGTGAAACAAGTGCGGAGTTGGAAAAAGAGTATATCTCCTTCCCCTCCAATATTTTTCAGTTCGGGTAATGGCTTGGTGCTTCTTAATATTACCCGTGACTTATTCTTATGGAATCCCATCACTAGTTATATCAAAAAAGTTTTATCATACGAATGCTTGGTGTATAAGCAGTATCGGGTTATTTCAAAAAAGTTTTATTGCACACAGACGTAATTCCATGCGCCCCAGGAGCAATTCAATTCCCCCAGGGCGCATCCTTCAAATTTTAAAACCAACCAAACTTTGCGGACTTGTCACAAACACTCCCAAACTGCGATTTTTACGTGGTTTGAACCATTGAAAAGATTTTCAAGCCAATAGAACTCATTGAAGTCCCAAGTAAATGGCAAACATGAGCTCACAATAAGCAAAACATGCAACTTAGCAAAACAGGCAACAGGAAGGACCTACGTAATTTCAAGAGATGCATGCGCCCGGGGTGAAATTAAAATCAAATGAGAAAATAACGATGCGCCAGGGGAACAATTCTAATGCGCCTAAGGTGCATTACCTCAAAAGAGAAAATTTCAATGCGCCTAGAGTGCACTCTATCTGCGCCTGAGGCACATGTGACGCAGCAACTGATTACTAGGCACTCTGTTTGCGCCTGAGGCGCATGAGATGCACAAACTGTTTCTAATTCAATTTTTTTTTACTGAGTTTCTTAGTCCTACTTGTTTGGCGAATGTAAAATGCAAACCCTTGATCATTATAAGGATTGTTCAAAGACAATAGAGGTACAAGCAGTCAGAACGTTGGGATTCAACTAGAGTACCATCTGCGAAAATTTCATTGAAAAATTCGAATCTCTAAGGAAATTATCTCATTGAGGATTTCATAGTAAATTGTAAAATTAGCCATCATCAAATTATACAAGGAAATTATACTAGCAATCTAATCCAATGTCAAGCCCATCCTTGAAAACAACCAGTGACTCTAGTGTCCTCTGCATGCACCACTTGAACTTCAAACGTGTGTAACTAAGGTAGCACATCATATTAACGGACCAGCCAAACGGACTAATTTTGTATGTCTAACAAGAATCACCTACAAGGTTTCATTAGATGCGCCTGGGGAGCAAATGAAATGCGCCTATATGGCATAATACATCAAAAGAGAAAATCTAGATGCACCCAAGGCACAATTTAAGTGCGCCAGAGGCGTATAATGTAATAAGAGAACATTGGGATGCGCCCGGGGAGCAACTTGAATGTGCCTGAGGCGCACTACATCATAAGAAAATGAATTGTAACCACCATCACTTGACTACATATACCACCACACTTCCACTCTGCTACCACCATTGGCACCAAACCTCATCCCAACCACCTCTGACTTCCTTTTACCATTACCACTAACACCAACACTTCATCGCCTCGACAATAAAACCTCAACATGCAACTCTACCATGACTACTACATACACCACCACCATCATTTTAGAACATCATAATTAAGCACCACGCCTCCACTCCACCACCAATGTCATGACCACCAAAATTTCGGTTCTTAAATGTATAACCCTTTTCACAAGCGTACTTCTTAGGCATACTCGTTTGATTAAGCAGTTTTTAGTTGCATTGGTGAAGTGTGGAAAGTCTAATGATATCTCAAGAAGTCAACAAATATGAAATAGTACCGTATAACGGTGAATGGGAGTAGCAAATAGAACTTAGGATGAGTGAAAGGGGCGTGAAAATATGTTTTAACCTAAGTGGCTTTAACGATATTTGAATTGATCTGCTCTCGACCAACTCTTCATAAATCAACATGCAATAGTTGACATGGTTTGATCCCACCATCTTTTAGTACTTTCAAAATCCTTTTTTTCGATATATAGAAGGTCTTTATCCAATTTAAAATGATGGAGATGCGAGCGTTTTAAAAGAACTGTTCATTTGCTGACTCATTGAGGGTAAAATAGTCATATATTTTGATATACAAAAAAAAATTGCATCCAAACTAATTGGGTTAGAAAGTAGACTTAACAAGCTTTTTAATGGTTCGAACCTTGCAAAAATCGGAGTTCGGTAGAGTCCGGCACAAACTTGCAAAGTTTGAAAAATGGTAGTGTTTCTAGGCGCCTCAGGCGCAAGGCAGAGAGCCCCGGGCGCAAAGAAATGCGCCTCAGGCGCATTGAGAGTGCAGAATATGTTAAATTTCGCGGCTTTCTCCCGACACTACCGAACTCCGATTTTTGCATGGTTTGAACTATTAAAAAGCTTGTTAAGTCTACTTTCTAACCCAATTAGTTTGGATGCAATTTTTTTTGTACATCAAAATATATGACTATTTTACCCTCACTGAGTCAAAAGGTGAATTGTTCTTGTAAAACGCTCGCATCTCCGTTATTTTAAATCTGATAAAGACCTTCTATACATCAATAAAGAGGATTTTCGAAGTGAAAAATCAAGATTCACAGTAAATAAAGAGGAAAATCAAGATGCGCCTGAGGCGCATGTGATGCAACAACTATTTCTAATTCCTTTTTTACTAAGTTTTCTATTCCCAACTGGTTGGAGATTGTAAAATGCAAACCCTTAAACATTATAAGGACTGTTCTAGGATAATAGAGGCACAAGAAGCCAGTGTGAAGGGATTCAAAAGTTCCACCAGCATAGAACTTTTTGAAAATTTTCGATCTTCGAGCAAAATTATCTTATTGAGGATTTCATATATATTGTCAAATTAGCCATCATCAATCTAATTGGGTTTCCTAGGTGGGCGGTGGGATTGAACCCCCAAAATTAATCAGTGGAGGTTTGTGTATGCTAGTCAAAATACGTGAGTTATCAAAAAATTAGCCACCACCAAATTATTTCAAGTCAATTAGTAGAAGCAGACAAGAGGAGTT
Organism: Rhododendron ovatum; assembly: GCA_019656835.1. Lineage (NCBI taxonomy): Eukaryota > Viridiplantae > Streptophyta > Magnoliopsida > Ericales > Ericaceae > Rhododendron > Rhododendron ovatum. Next base: position 775,416 of record CM033798.1, read on the forward strand.
CATCCTAGAGGAAAACTAAAGGACCACCACGTTGTGGTAAGTATTACTTGCATGGTCTATAAAAAAAAGTTCAAAAAGGAGAAAACATGTCTTAATTTGCACTTTTGGAGGAAAAAAATTAATATGTGGAAAAAATAATCATCAGTGCACGGGGTTATAGAGTCATCTAAACTTACAAAATGAATAGCTTGAATTATCTGGTGATCATGATAGATTCCATTCTGCCTCACACGAGTGCCACATGAGAGGATCTTGTGTAATTTCTTTAATTTAAGACCAAAGTGAAGTGTTAGTGGCTCAGTAAAAATGCTTATTTTAAAAAAAAGTGTGTATATATATATATAGACACACACACACACAAATAGACTACACATAGGTCCTACGAGTTGAACCTAAGACCTCACCCCCGCTCCCTTAGGCCACTGCAAATGTCGGTGAAACAAAGGCCCCGTTTTAGACAAAATTTTGGTATGTTGTTTATAAGTTTATATCCTTTCGAGATTTTGGCAGAACAGAAAAACTTATTTATGCAGTGTTCCACAATCAAGTTTTTATGGAGCTTGTCACGGCCATCTATAGGACGGTCCGGATTAAAAGTAAATTATTACCGGCCAAAAATATAATTATTACCAACAGTTTTGAAAAAGAATGAAAAAGGAAGAAAAATAAGCACATAAGAAGAGCGAAGAAGAAAGCAGAAACAATATCCCAACCCTGCGAGTTTCCAAGTATTCCAGAAGAAATCATTGTCAAAATCCTCTTGAGATTAGCCCTCAATTCTCTTTCTTGATTCACGTGCAATTCCAAACAATGGCGTTCTTTGGCTTCCGTCATCATCCCCAAAATAACCAGAAGGAAGATGGTTCTCATTCAATCCTTACTGAGTTCAGGTATCCCTACGTTCCACTCCATCGACGAAGGAGCTCATGTGAAATAAGTGCGGAGTTGGAAAACAGTATATCTCCTTCCCCTCCAATCATAGTTTTAAATCGCGGTATCGGTCGCCGTCGCGGTATCGGTCGCGGTATATCGGTATCGGAACGTATAGGTGATACGTCGCGGAAATCGGGTGTCGCGGTCGTGAATTTTTAAAAATCATCAGCAACATGTATAAAACTTGAAAAATATACTTATGCGGCTTTTGCCCCCAACATTGGCTTACTTTTCTCTAGTCCCACATTGGCAAGTTACAAAACTTCTATCTACTTTAAATGAATTTGCACTTTAGTGAGTTTGTGAATGAGGATTCAAGGATACGTCTCGCATGCTTACGAAAATGGGCGGCAATTTGGAAAATTGATTAGGAAACAAGTTAACCGGGTGCGCGTTACGAGTTATTCGCGAGGGGGGTGCAAATCCGGGATTTGAGCCTCACGCATACACTGCGATAAGCCCACGTCTTGCTAAAATCCCCTTTTTTCCCCTAGAATCAGCCCTTTTTTTTTTCCTTCTTCTTCCTGTTTTTCCCCCGAACCGGTCCAAAATCGGCCGAACCGGTCCAAAAATCCGGTACAGCCCGATACGTATCGGAAATCGGCCGGTTCGCCTGCGATTTACAGTCTCCCTGGTATACAAGCCTATATCCGAATCGGCATCCTCAAATTCCGGTACGAACCGTATCGGCCGATATTTAAATCTATGCCTCCAATATTTTTCAGTTCGGGTAATGGCTTGGTGCTTCTTAATATTACCCGTGACTTATTCTTATGGAATCCCATCACAAGTTATATCAAAAAAGTTTTATCGAACGAATGCTTGGCGTATAAGCAGTATCGTGTTATATCAAAAAAGTTCTATTGCACACAGACGTAATTCCATGCGCCCCAGGCGCAATTCAATGCCCCCAGGGCGCATCCTTCAAATTGTTAAACCGACCAAATTTTGCGGGCTTGTCACAAACACTTCCAAACTCAGATTTTTACGTGGTTTGAACCATTGAAAAGATGTTCAAGCCGATAGAACTCATAGAAGTCTCAAGTAAATGAAAAATGTGAACTCACAATAAGCAAAACTTGCAACAGGAAGGACCTACGTAATTTCAAGAGATGCATGCGCCCGGGGTGAAACTAAAATCAAATGAGAAAATAACGATTCGCCAGGGGCACAATACTAATGCGCCTGATGTATATTACCTCAAAAGAGAAAATTTCACTGCGCCTGGAGTGCACTCTATTTGCGCCTGAGGCACATGTGACGCAGTAACTGATTACTCGGCACTCTGTTTGCGTCTGAGGCGCATGTTATGCACTAACTGTATCTAATTCTTTTCTTTTTTTTACTAAGTTTCTTAGTCCTACTTGTTTGGCGATTCTAGAATACAAACCATTGAGCATTATAGGGATTGTTCAAAGACAACAGAGGCACAAGCAGTCCGAACGTTGGGATTCAACAAAAGTACCATCCGCGAAGATTTCATTGAAAAATTCGGATCTCTTAGCAAAATATCTCATTGAGGATTTCATAGTAAACTGAAAAATTAGCCACCATCAAATTATACAAGGAAATTATACTAGCAATATAATCCAATGTCATGCCCATCCTCAGTGACTCTCGTCTCCCCTGCATGCACCACTTGAACTTCAAACGTGTGTAACTAAGGTAGCACATCATATTAACGGACCAGCCAAACAAACTTATTTTGTATGTCTAACAAGAATCACCTACAAGGTTTCATTAGATGCGCCCGGGGGAAAAAATGAAACGCGCCTATAAGGCACAATTCATCAAAAGAGAAAATCAGGATGCACCCAGGGCACAATTCAAGTGCGCCTGAGGTGTCTAACGTAATAAGAGAACATTGGGACGCGCCCAGTGCGCAAATTAAATGTGCCCGAGGCGCACTACATCAGAAGAAAATGAATTGTTACCACCATCACTTGACCACATACACCACTACACTTCCACTCTACTACCACCATTGACACCACACCTCATCCCTACCACCTCCGCTTTCCTTTTACCATTACCAATAACACCAACACTTCATCGCCACAACAATCTAACCTCAACATGCAACTCTACCACGACTACTACGTACACCTCCACCACCACCATCATTTTTGCACATCATAAGCACCACCCCTCCACTCCACCACCAATGTCATGACCACCAAAATTTCGGTTCTTAAATGTATAAGCCTTTTCACACGCGTACTTCTTAGGCATATTCGGGTGATTAAGTAGTTTTTAGTTGCATTGGCGAAGTGTGGAAAGTCTAATGATATCTCAAGAAGTCATCAAATATGAAATAGTACCGTATAACTATGAATGGGAGTAGCAAATAGAACTTAGGATGAGTGGAAGGGGCGTGAAAATATGTTTTAACCTAAGTGGCTTTAACGATATTTGAATTGGTCTGTTCTCGACCAACTCTTCATAAATCAACATGCAATAGTTGACATGGTTTGATCCCACCATCTTTTAGTACTTTGAAAATCCTTTTTTTCGATATATAGAAGGTCTTTATCCGATTTAAAACGATGGAGATGCGAGCGATTTAATAGGACAATTCATTTGTTGACTCATTGAGGGTAAAATAGTCATATACTTTGATGTACAAAAAAAAAATTGCATCCAAACTAATTGGGTTAAAAAGTAGACTTAACAAACTTTTTAACGGTTCAAACCTTGCAAAAATCGGAGTTCGATAGAGTCCGGCACAAACTTGCAAAGTTTGAAAAATGGTAGTGCTTCTAGGCGCCTCAGGCGCAAGGCAGAGAGCCCCGGGCGCAAAGAAATGCGCCTCAGGCGCATTGAGAGTGCAGAATATGTTAAATTTCACGGCCTTCTGCCGGACACTACCGAACTCCGATTTTTGCATGGTTTGAACTATTAAAAAGCTTGTTAAGTCTACTTTCTAACCCAATTAGTTTGGATGCAATTTTTTTTGTACATCAAAATATATGACTATTTTATCCTCACTGAGTCAAAAAGTGAATTGTTCTTGTAAAACACTTGCATCTCCATCCTTTTAAATCAGATAAAGACCTTCTATATATCAATAAAGAGGATTTTCAAAGTGAAAAATCAAGATTTGCAATAAATAAAGAGAAAAATCAAGATGCGCCTAGGGCGCACTATAATTGCGCCTGAGGCGCATGTGATACAATAACTATTTCTAATTCCTTTTTTACTAAGTTTTCTATTCCCAAGCGGTTGGAGATTGTAAAATGCAAAACCTTAAACATTATAAGTACTGTTCAAGGATAATAGAGGCACAAGAAGCTAGTGAGAAGGGATTCAAAAGTTCCATCGGCGTAGAATTTTTTGAAAATTTCCGATCTTAGAGCAAAATTATCTCGTTGAGGATTTCATATATATTGTCAAATTAGCCATCATCAATCTAGTTGGGCTCCCAATAGGTGGGCGGTGGGATTGAACCGCCAAAATTAGTCCGTGGAGGTTTGTGTATGTTAGCCCGAATACGTGAGTTATCAAAAAATTAGCCACCACCAAATTATTTCTAGTCAATTAGTAGAAGCAGACAAGAGGAGTATGTACTAGAGGAAAACTAAGAGCAAGTTTACCAGTCATTGTCTAAAAAAACTCTTGAACAGTGTATATTTTTCATTTTACCTACTCATATTTTTTTAACACTACACCAATACAATCTATATTATCTATTCTTTATTAAAATATTAATAAGGAGAGAGAGAAAGAGAGAGAGAGAGAGTCACAGAGAGAGAGTGAGAGAGAGAAAGAGAAGAAACAATAAAAAAGTAGATTGCTTATGAATAGTTGTGAGCCATTTTTTGGCTCAGAACTGGAGATGGAGGAAAATTTCCTCCCTCTTTAGCTACTCTGCTGTTCGGGTATATTTTCCCTTTTTGTGAGGTAAATGGCGACAAAGCTACTTTGAAGTGCTGGTAAAGTTGCTCTAAAGGACCTACCACGTTGTGGTACATATTACTTGCATGGTCTATAAAAAAAAGTTCAAAAAGGAGAACATGTCTTAATTTGCACTTTTGGAGGAAAAAATTAATATGTGGAAAAAATAATCATCAGTGCATGGGTTTCCGGAGTCATCTAAACTTACAAAATGAATAGCTTAAATTTACAGGTGATCATGATAGATTCCATTCTGCCTCACACGAGTGCCACATGAGAGGATCTTGTGCAATTTCTTTAATTTAAGACCAAAGTGAAGTGTTAATGGATCAGTAAAAATGCTTATGTTAAAAAAAAAGTGTATGTATATACGTATATATACATATGTGTGTGTGTGTATATATATATAGAGACACACACACACACAAAAATAGACTACGAATAGGTCCTACGAGTTGAACCTAAGACCTCACCCCCGCTCCCTTTGGCCACTCCAAATGTCGGTGAAACAAAGGCCCCGTTTTAGAAAAATTTTGGGATGTTGTTTATAAGTCTATATCCTCTCCAGATTTTGGCAGAACAGAAAAACTTATTTATGGAGTGTTCCACAAATAAGTTTTTATGGAGCCAATCACGGCCATCTATAGGACAGTCCGGATTAAAAGTAAATTATTACCAGTCAAAAATATTTATTACCAACAATTTCGAAAGACAATGAAAAAGGAAGAAGTATAAGCAAATAAGAAGGGCGAAGAAGAAAGCAGAAACAAAATCCCAACCCTCCGAGTTTCCAAGTATTCCAGAAGAAATCATTGTCGAAATCCTCTTGAGATTAGCCCTCGATTCTCTTTCTAGATTCACGTGCATTTCCAAACAATGGCATTCTTTGGCTTCCTTCATCATCCCCAAAATAACCAGAAGGAAGATGGTTCTCATTCAATCCTTACCCAGTTCAGGTATCCCTACGTTCCACCCCATCGACGAAGGATCTCATGTGAAACAAGTGCGGAGTTGGAAAAAGAGTATATCTCCTTCCCCTCCAATATTTTTCAGTTCGGGTAATGGCTTGGTGCTTCTTAATATTACCCGTGAGTCCGTGACTTATTCTTATGGAATCCCATCACTAGTTATATCAAAAAAGTTTTATCGTACGAATGCTTGGCGTATAAGCAGTATCGGGTTATATCGGAAAAGTTTTATTGCACACAGACGGAATTCCATGCGCCTCATGTGCAATTCAATGCCCTCAGGGCGCATCCTCCAAATTTTAAAACCGACTAAACTTTGCGGGCTTGTCACAAACACTCACAAACTCCGATTTTTACGTGGTTTGAACCATTGAAAAGATTTTCAAGCCAATAGAACTCATAGAAGTCCCAAGTAAATGACAAACATGAACTCACAATAAGCAAAACATGCAATAGGAAGGACCTACGTAATTTTAAGAGATGCATGCGCTCGGGGTGAAATTAAAATCAAATGAGAAAATAACAATGCGCCAGGGGAACAATTCCAATGCACCTGAGGTGCATTACCTCAAAAGAGAAAATTTCAATGCGCCTAGAGTGCCCTCTATTTGCGCCTGACGCACATGTGACGCAGCAACAGATTACTGGGCACTCTGTTTGCACGTGAGGCGCATGTGATGCACAAACTATTTCTAATTCAATTTTTTTTTTTTACTGAGTTTCTTAGTCCTACTTGTTTGGCGATTGTAGAATGCAAACCCTTGAGCATTATAAGGATTGTTCAAAGACAATAGAGGCACAAGCAATCAGAACGTTGGGATTCAACTAGAGTACCATCCGCGAAGATTTCATTGAAAAATTCGGATCTCTGAGCAAATTATCTCATTGAGGATTTATAGTAAATTGTAAAATTAGCCATCATCAAATTATGCAAGGAAATTATACTAGCAATCTATGCCAATGTCAAGCCCATCTTTGAAAACAACCGGTCACTCTAGTCTCCTCTGCATGCACCACTTGAACTTCAAACATGTGTAACTAAGGTAGCACATCATATTAACGAACCAGCCAAATGGACTTATTTTGTATGTCTAACAAGAATCACCTACAAGGTTTCATTAGATGTGCCTGGGGAGCAAATGAAATGCACCTATAAGGCATAATACATCAAAAGAGAAAATCTAGATGCACCCAAGGAACAATTCAAGTGCGCCTGAGGCGTATAACGTAATAAGAGAACATTGGGATGCGCCCGGGGAGCAACTTTAATGTGCCTGAGGCGCACTACATCATAAGAAAATGAATTGTAACCACCATCACTTGACTACATATACAACCACACTTCCACTCTGCTACCACCATTGGCACCACACCTCATCCCAACCACCTCGGACTTCCTTTTACCATTACCACTAACACCAACACTTCATCGCCACGACAATAAAACCTCAACATGTAACTCTACCACGACTACTACATACACCTCCACCACCACCATCATTTTAGCACATCATAATTAGGTACCACCCCTCCACTCCACCACCAATGTCATGACCACCAAAATTTCGGTTCTTAAATGTATAAGCCTTTTCACACGCGTACTTCTTTGGCATATTCGGGTGATTAAGCAGTTTTTATTTGCATTGGTGAAGTTTGGAAAGTCTAATGATATCTCAAGAAGTCATCAAATATGAAATAGTACCGTATAACTGTGAATGGGAGTAGCAAATAGAACTTAGGATGAGTGGAAGGGGCGAGAAAATATGTTTTAACCTAAGTGGCTTTAACGATATTTGAATTCGTCTGATCTCGACCAATTCTTCATAAATCAACATGCAATAGTTGACATGGTTTGATCCCACCATCCTTTAGTACTTCGAAAATCCTTTTTTTCGGTATATAGAAGGTCTTTATCCGATTTAAAACGATGGAGATGCGAGCGTTTTAAAAGAACAATTCATTTGTTGACTCATTGACGGTGAAATAGTCATATATTTTGATGTACAAAAAAAATTGCATCCAAACTAATTGGGTTAGAAAGTAGACTTAACAAAATTTTTAACGGTTCGAACCTTGCAAAAATCGGAGTTCGGTAGAGTCCGGCACAAACTTGCAAAGTTTTAAAAATGGTAGTGTTTCTAGGCGCCTCAGGCGCAAGGCAGAGAGCCCCGGGCGCAAAGAAATGCGCCTCAGGCGCATTGAGAGTGCAGAATATGTTAAATTTCGCGGCCTTCTCCCGGATACTACCGAACTCCGATTTTTGCATGGTTTAAACTATTAAAAAGCTTGTTAAGTCTACTTTCTAACCCAATTAGTTTGGATGCTATTTTTTTTGTACATCAAAATATATGACTATTTTACCCTCACTGAGTCAAAAAGTAAATTGTTCTTGTAAAACGCGCACATCTCCGTCATTTTAAATCAGATAAAGACCTTCTATATATCAATAAAGAGGATTTTCGAAGTGAAAAATCAAGATTCGCAGTAAATAAAGAGGAAAATCAAGATGCGCCTGGGGCGCACTATAATTGCGCCTGAGGATGCAACAACTATTTCTAATTCCTTTTTAACTAAGTTTTCTATTCCCAACTAGTTGGAGATTGTAAAATGCAAACCCTTAAACATTATAAGGACTGTTCAAGGATAATAGAGGCACAAGAAGCTAGTGAGAAGGGATTCAAAAGTTCCATCAGCGTAGAATTTTTTGAAAATTTCCGATCTTCGAGCAAAATTATTTCATTGAGGATTTCATATATATTGTCAATTAAATTAGCCATCATCAATCTAGTTGGGCTCCCAATAGGTAGGCGGTGGGATTGAACCCCCAAAATTAGTCCGTGGAGGTTCGTTTATGCTAGCCCGAATACGTGAGTTATCAAAAAATTAGCCACCACCAAATTAAAGCAGACAATAGGAGTACATCCTAGAGGAAAACTAAAGGACCTGCCACGCTGTGGTACATATTACTTGCATGGTCTATAAAAAAAAGGAGAAAAGGAGAAAACATGTCTTAATTTGCACTTTTGGAGGAAAAAATTAATATGTGGAAAAAATAATCATCAGTGCACGGGTTTCTAGAGTCATCTAAACTTACATAATGAATAGCTTGAATTAACAGGTGATCGATCATGATAGATTCCATTTTGCCTCACACGAGTGCCACATGAGAGGATCTTGTGTAATTTCTTTAATTTAACACCAAAGTGAAGTGTTAGTGGATCAGTAAAAATTCTTATGTTAAAAAAAAAGTGTATGTATATATATATATACATATATATATACGTATATATATATAGACACACACACATAAAAATAGACTACAAATAGGTCCTACGAGTTGAACCTAAGACCTCACCCCCGCTCCCTTAGGCCATTCCAAATGTCGGTGAAACAAAGGCCCCGTTTTAGAAAAAATTTTGGTATGTTGTTTATAAGTCTATATCCTCTCCAGATTTTGGCAAAACAGAAAAACTTATTTATGGAGTGTTCCACAAATAAGTTTTTAGGGAGCCAATCACGGCCATCTATAGGAAGGTCTAGATTAAAAGTAAATTATTACCGGTCAAAAATATTTATTACCAACAATTTCGAAAGAGGATGAAAATGGAAGAAATATAAGCAAATAAGAAGAGCGAAGAAGAAAGCAGAAACAAAATCCCAACCCTAATCCCAACCCTGCGAGTTTCCAAGTATTCCAGAAAAAATCATTGTCGAAATCCTCTTAAGATTAGACCTCGATTCTCTTTCTAGATTCACGTGCATTTCCAAACAATGGCGTTCCTTGGCTTCCGTCATCATCCCCAAAATAACCAAAAGGAAGATGGTTCTCATTCAATCCTTACCGAGTTCAGGTATCCCTACGTTCCACTCCATCGACGAAGGATCTCATGTGAAACAAGTGCGGAGTTGGAAAAAGAGTATATCTCCTTTCCCTCCAATATTTTTCAGTTCGGGTAATGGCTTGGTGCTTCTTAATATTACCCGTGACTTATTCTTATGGAATCCCATCACAAGTTATATCAAAAAAGTTTGATTGCACACAGACGTAATTCCATGCGCCCCAGGCGCAATTCAATGCCACCAGGGCGCATTCTTCAAATTGTTAAACCGACCAAATTTTGCGGGCTTGTCACAAATACTCCCAAACTCAGATTTTTACGTGGTTTGAACCATTAAAAAGATTTTCAAGCCGATAGAACTCATAGAAGTCTCAAGTAAATGACAAATGTGAACTCACAATAAGCAAAACTTGCAACAGGAAGGACCTACGTAATTTCAAGAGATGCATGCACCCGGGGTGAAACAAAAATCAAATGAGAAAATAACGATTCGCCAGGGGCACAATTCTAATGCGCCTGATGGATATTACCTCAAAAGAGAAAATTTCAATACGCCTGGAGTGCACTCTATTTGCGCCTGAGGCACATGTGACGCAGTAACTGATTACTGGGCACTCTATTTGCGTCTGAGGCGCATGTGATGCACTAACTGTATCTAATTCTTTTCTTTTTTTTACTGAGTTTCTTAGTCCTTCTTGTTTGGCGATTCTATAACACAAACCATTGAGCATTATAAGGATTGTTCAAAGACAATAGAGGCACAAGCAGCCAGAACGTTGGGATTCAACAAAAGTACCATCCGCGAAGATTTCATTGAAAAATTTGTATCTCTAAGCAAATTATCTCATTGAGGATTTCATAGTAAACTGAAAAATTAGCCATCATCAAATTATACAAGGAAATTATACTAGCAATATAATCCAATGTCATGCCCATCCTCAGTGACTCTAGTCTCCCCTGCATGCACCACTTGAACTTCAAACGTGTGTAACTAAGATAGCACATCATATTAACGGACCAGCCAAACGGACTTATTTTGTATGTCTAACAAGAATCACCAACAAGGTTTCAATAGATGCGCCCGGGGAAAAAATGAAACGCGCCTATAAGGCACAATTCATCAAAAGAGAAAATCAGGATGCACCCAGGGCACAATTCAAGTGCGCCTGAGGCGTATAACGTAATAAGAGAACATTGGGACGCGCCCAGGGCGCAAATTAAATGTGCTCGATGCGCACTACATCAGAAGAAAATGAATTGTTACCACCATCACTTGACCACATATACCACTACACTTCCACTCTACTACCACCATTGGCACCACACCTCATCCCTACCACCTCCGCCTATCTTTTACCATTACCACTAACACCAACACTTCATCGCCACAACAATCTAACCTCAACATGCAACTCTACCACGACTACTACGAACACCTCCACCACCACCATCATTTTTGCACATCATAATTAAGCACCACCCCTCCACTCCACCACCAATGTCATGACCACCACAATTTCGGTTCTTAAATATATAAGACTTTTCACACGCCTATTTCTTAGTCATATTCGGGTGGTTAAGCAGTTTTTATGTGCATTGGTGAAGTGTGGAAAGTCTAATGATATCTCAAGAAGTCAACAAATATGAAATAGTACGGTATAACGGTGAATGGGAGTAGCAAATAGAACTTAGGATGAGTGAAAGGGGCATGAAAATATGTTTTAACCTAAGTGGCTTTAACGATATTTGAATTGGTCTGCTCTCGACCAACTCTTCATAAATCAACATGCAATAGTGGACATGGTTTGATCCCACCATCTTTTAGTACTTTGAAAATCCTTTTTTTCGATATATAGAAGGTCTTTATCCGATTTAAAACGATGGAGATGCGAGCGTTTTAAAAGAACTATTCATTTGCTGACTCATTGAGGGTAAAATAGTCATATATTTTGATGTACAAAAAAAAATTGCATCCAAACTAATTGGGTTAGAAAGTAGACTTAACAAGCTTTTTAATGGTTTAAACCTTGCAAAAATCGGAGTTCGGTAGAGTCCGGCACAAACTTGCAAAGTTTAAAAAATTGTGGAGTTTATAGGCGCCTCAGGCGCAATGTAGTGCGCCCCGGGCGCAAATAAATGCGCCTCAGGCGCATTGAGAGTTCAGAATATGTTAAATTTCGTAGGCTTCTTCCGAACACTACCGAACTCCGATTTTTGCAAGGTTTGAACTGTTAAAAAGCTTGTTAAGTCTACTTTCTAACCCAATTAGTTTGGATGCAATTTTTTTTGTACATCAAAATATATGACTATTTTACCCTCACTGAGTCAAAAAATGAATTGTTCTTGTAAAATGCTCGCATCTCCGTCATTTTAAATCAGATAAAGACCTTCTATATATCAATAAAGAGGATTTCAAAGAGAAAAATCAAGATTTGCAAAACATAAAGAGAAAAATCAAGAAGGCGCACTATAATTGCGCCTGAGGCGCATGTGATGCAACAACTATTTCTAATTCCTTTTTTACGAAGTTTTTTAGTCCCAATTGGTTGGAGATTGTAAAATGCAAACCCTTGAACAATATAAGGACTATTTTAGGATAATAGAGGCACAAGAAGCCAGTGCGAAGGGATTCAAAAGTTAGGGTTGATTAAATTCAAAAGTTACGGTAAATTATTACCTGTCAAAAATATTTACTACCAACAGTTTCGAAAGAGAATGAAAAAGGAAGAAAAATAAGCAAATAAGAAGAGCGAAGAAGAAAGCAGAAACAAAATCCCAACCCTGCGAGTTTCCAAGTATTCCAAAAGAAATCATTGTCGAAATCCTCTTGAGACTTGCCCTCGATTCTCTTTCTAGATTCACGTGCATTTCCAAACAATGGTGTTTTTTGTCTTCCGACATCATCCCCAAAATAACCAGAAGGAAGATGGTTCTCATTCAATCCTTACCGAGTTCAGGTATCCCTACGTTCCACTCATCGAGGGTAAATTGTTCATATCATTTTGATATTCAAGTAATTTTAGATTCAAAATACTTGAGTTAGAAAGTAGACTCCACAAACTTTCTAACGGTTCAAACTTTGCAAAAATCGAAGTTCAAGAGTGTTCGGAACTAACCCGTAAAATTTGACAAATTGTGGAGCTTTATTGCGCCTAGGCGCAATTCCATGCGCCCCAGACGCACTTCAATGCGCCGGGGGCGCATATTTTAAATTTCGAAAGCTACCAAACTTTGCAGTCTTGTCACAAACACCCCTGAACCTCAATTTTAGTGTGGTTTGAACCGTTGAAAAGTTTTTAAAACCTAATTTGTAACTAAATTAGTTTGGCCCAAAAATTATTTACACTAAGTTTTTCACCTCCTGAAAACTTTTTCTAACAATTCACCACTTTATTAAAAAGACCTTTGAAGTATCACCAGCTATATCTATAAGTTTCTTTGAAAGACCAAAGGATTTTTATATTTTGGTCATATGTAAATTTCAGTGCACTTGTAAGAAAGATTACAAAAATAGACCGGATGTATACGTAGGTCCAACTACTCAAACATATGACCACATGGCCACCCCTTAGGCCCCTCCAAATTAAATGTCACTAGACCAACGACCTGTTGGCCAAGGACGGAATCAGGATATCGTAAACATGAAAGCCGAACTGTCAACAAGATCTTGAACGTCAATGAGATAATATGATAGGAGATCCAAATTGTTCAATGAAATCAACGTGGATGGAAAAGAATCATCACCACACTTCTGAAAACAGTAGCAGAAAACACCAACATGAGCACTACACTAGGGTTAGATTTACCCCATCTAGTCCTGAATCTGACCATCGTCCCTTCTGCGATGGTGACCCCAAACTGCAATGGATCGAGATTTGGTACTCAAACTACAGGTGACTATGAGTCTCTTTCCCTTTGTAGCAGAGAACACAGGAGTCCTCAGAGATCACCCGATGAAGCCAACCTGTTCTTAGTGGAGAACTTGCCATGAACGATACAAAAGACCACTAGGGAAACCACAAAAAGTGAGCCCAAGGAAGTGTCGGTTTCAATGAATAGCCGATTGCAGGAAGTTTAACATTCTTTTCGAAGCTATAGAAGTCTCAAGGAATGGTGAACATGAACTCACAATAAGCAAAACTTGCAACAAGAAGGACCTACGTAATTTCATGAGATGCACCCGGGGCGAAACTAAAATCAAATGAGAAAATAACGATGCACCCGGGGCACAATTCCAGTGCGCCTGAGGCGCATTACCTCAAAAGTGAAAATTTCAATGCGCTGGGGCGCACACTAGGCGCATGTGATGCAGCAACTATTTCAAATTCATTTTTTACTGAGTTTCTTAGTCCTAATTGGATGGAGATTGTAAAATGCAAACTCTTAGACATTATAAGGATTGTTCAAGGGAGGCACAAGCAGCCAGTACAAGATATCTTACACCTCCTTATTCTGATAAACTCCTCCTCAATTAGCAGAAGCCGAGAAGTAGAGTTTATCCTGCTGGAAAAAGTAATGGACATAAGAGCATGTTGATAAGTGTTGGAATGCACACATTAAGACATCCAAAATGCATTTGTTATGTTTCTTTCCCTTCTAATTTCCGATATATTAAGTCGTTTTCCATAGTTGTATAGGTTTCCAAAGCCGGTTGCATGAAGTTTAAACGTTCTTTTGAAAGCTTAGAAGTTTCAAGCAATGGCTAAAATGAAGTCTCAATAGGCAGAACTTGCAAGAAAAATGGCCTTGGTAATTTCACCAAATGCGCCTGGGCGCAACTTCATTGTGCTTGAGTTGCACCAAGTACATCAAAAGAGAAAATAGGATGCACCCGGAGCGCAATTCACTGCATTGTAAAAGTGAGAAAATAGAATGCGCCTGGGCGCAACTTAAACGCACCCGGGTTGCACTACATCAAAACAGACACCTTTGATGCGCCAAGGGTGCACTGAAACTGCGCCTGAGGCGCATGTGATGCGGCAACTATTTCTAATCCCTTATTTAGTGAGTTCTCCAATCCCAATTGGTTGGAGTCTATAAACTGCAAACATTTAGACATTCAAAGGATTGTTCAAGCATAATATATAGAGGCACAAGAAGTCTCAGTACAACGGGATTCCAAGAATTCCGTCCACGATGATTTCATTGAACAATTCGTATCTCCGATCATATTTCATTGAGGATTTCATCGAAATATTTCTTGTCAATGTCTGTGTTATGACAAGCAATCGAAAAGAATGACACAAAGATTTGTGTGGTTATGCCTAAGCACAAAGCTGCTTAAACACATGTACTCCATGGACAAAGAGCAAAAAAAAGTTGGTTGGCATATACAAAGCTGGAAAGCATGTGGATATACTAAATTGATGTGCACACTTGTGTGTATTACGCCTATTTGTTTGACGAATAAATGAATATAAGCCAAAATAGTTGAAGATTGAGGAACAAAATGTGTTGTATGGATGTCTTTCTATGGTTCATCATGAGAATCCAAGCAATTTTGAATGCCAGGGTATTGAGGTATTGGCAATGAAGGAATACGGCATTAAAAAATCATGGATTCTGCTGTTTATCATATCGAATTTGACATTATGGTATCGTGATAGGTTGGAGCCAATAAGTTATACAAAAGATGGTGAAGCTCTAATGAAAGTTTTCATGGATCGTGACGGTCACGGTATAAGGGCATACAATCTTGATGACAATTTGCAAATAGAAATTCCAATTCATTCTAATCACTACTATGTCAATGCAATTAGGTATGAGGAAAGTTTGGTTACACCTACTGGCTACGTACGATTGGGAAGAGGAAATGGTTCCTGGAGTCCTTCTATACCGGAGAGAGAGATTTCGAGCACTAAAACTCAGAAGATGATGATAAGTCAGATAGAGATGAAGAATATTCTTACAAATTGCTCAAAAGAGTACAACATAGAAGGAAAAGTTGGTGAATGCTGATCGGATTCTTTATCTCTTCCACTCTAGCTAATTTTGACATCACTTGTTAGTTTTATGGGTGTTTTGAAATTGAAATATTATGCTGAATATGTTACTTCTCCATCTCCAAAAAAGTATTTTTTGGAAGGCAAAAAAAATTTATGATCGATCCTTGAAATTGTTACAAAGATCAAAAGGACAAGGAACAAATCCTAAGCAAAGCTCAGAACTATCTTCTGCCCACCCGAGATCCAAATTAAACCCTAGGTTGTCTGCATCTAACAAAGCTGTAAGGCATGTGAATATACTAAAATGACGTACATATGCATATAAAAATATATTTCCCTCATGTTTGACAAAATTAAAGGGGATGAATATATGCCAAAAGGGGATGAAGATTGAGGAACAAAATGTGTCGTAGAATATGTGAAGGGGTTGCACGTGATACTATTTTAGTAGTTCACAAGCACAAACACGTCTACTAACTTTATTGTGCATGCATGTATGTATGAGTTATATGGGCCACTTCCATACGAGATCAGTGCTGGTTAAGAAACTTTTCACTAACTTATTTTCTCTATTATGTTAGTTTGAGTTTCTTAGATGGAAGGAAACTAAAAAGTTGTAAGGAGATTAAGGGTTCCAAACCTAGCATGTATATAAGCCAGTGATATCCATCAATCGAGGTACTACAAGAAGCTAAAAGGAAAAAATAAATGAAAAATACTATTGACAAAGCTATCTATTTAGCAAATTCAATGCACTACACAACCTGCTCCTTCAATGGTTAGAATGATTGCCTCCACAGTCCTGCTCCTTAATTTGCTGGAAAACCTTGCCATTTATTTCTCTCCAAAGTGTATTAAATCGATATTAGAATATAAATATGGAGCTTGCCAGATCGCTGGTCCGAGCCAGCCCTTCTTCCACCGGACCAGCCCTTTACTTTACTCTCAAGTTCCATCAAAAACCACCACTAAATCTTACACAAACAAACTCACTTCCTAAACACCTAGGGAATTTCAGGAGTCTTCACAGATCACCCTTTTTTTTTAAACGGCAAAAAAAACTTCATTAACTCATAACACGAAGTGCAGAGCTAATAGGTTCATAGATCACCCTTATTCAGCCAACATGTACGTCCTTAGTGGATAACGTGCAATGACAAGCCATCAACAATATAAAAGACCACTTGGGAACATGGGGGGGAAACAAACCATGCAAACTGAGCCAAAGGAAAAGTTGGCTTCATCATGGGGTGATAGGTTGCTTTTGCTCTTGTTTGATAAACAAAAATTTCTTTGAAACTCAAGCATGTTTAGAGGATACCATTAGCAGTTGCAGATCATTACATCGTTTTTTTGTTTTTTTATCGGCAAAAAGAATTTTATTAAAAATGAGGGAAAGAGAAAGAGAATCCAACAAAGAGTTGAAAGATACATCACAAGGGCAAAGCCCGAAACACTGAAGGGGTCCATAAGGGTCCAAATTAAATAAACACTTAAGCCCAACCCTACACCCAAGATAAACAAAGAAAGCCCAACACACCCAAACCCGGCCCAAACCTTGGACCGGCCCACCCAAACCAACCCTCAAACCCTAGCCACCTTCAACATCCACCGCTGTACAAACCACCGGAGCCCAGCTTCGCCGTTAAGCCGAGTCGGCCTCTCCCAAATCTAGAAACCGGTGGCAGGAACAGGCCTGCAGAAATGAACACCAAAGACAGACAGGGCAAAGAGGAGCACACCACCACCAACAACTAGCCCCACCAAACTAAGAGTGGTTGACCTTATCAAACTAAGAGTGGCTTTTTGGGTTAAAGGAAGATGCAATCTTACAATCTATTCGGTTGAAAGACTTCAAAAGCCATTTGGATGACATTAGAAAGCATAAAATCTGAGACCTTTTGTAATTCTCTTTTTTGTTTTTTTTTCCAACTCTTGGTTGGTCTTTTCTTATTCTCTTTTTGGATTGTTGGCTAGCATATGATTGGATTGGTTTTTCCTTTCAATGATGCTTGCCCTATCCTTCTCGATGTACCCATTATCGAGTTTCTTATATATCTTCTTTGCCTATAAAAAAATAACTAGCCCCACCACCAACAACTAGCCCCAACAGCACACGTTCCAAACAGCAACAGCAAAACCGGAATGACGAAATGTTGGCCCCTCGCCCGACTGAGATCTCGAAGTGGCCACAGGCCAGACTTCGGCACACAAAGACAACCTGAAACACCCAGCCATGAGAGCCACATCCACCTCACCACAACCGGAAATAACCATCACCAATCAAAACGCCCTCTTTACCGATCATTTTTGTATAAAACCTGCAAAAAAAAATGTTAGAAAATGAAAAAACAAACGCCCTCTTTCACTCCAAACTGGATCCAACAACCACCACCGCCCAACCGCCACCTGCCACCACAAACCTCCAAACCACCCGAAGCCGCTAAGCACACCGAAGGAAAGAAGAAACCTCCTGCCGGAGGTGAGGAGGACCAGAACCACTTGTCCGGGAGACCAATGCCACGCCCAAACCACACGGTGGAGGGCGGCGGCCCAGAACCAGATCTAGGAAAGCAGACGGCCCGGTGAAAGGCCGAAAGCACCAGACCTGGGCTTGCGAAAACAGGAGACAAGGGAAACAGGGAGCTCAATCAGGGAGAAAAGAAGAAGAGAGGAAAGGCCTCGGGGAGGAGAGGAGGAGAACGGCCGCGTCACCCTGGCAAAAAACCCTAAGTGGCTGAACTCTGACTTTTCCTTTTCTTTGAGAGAGAGAGAGAGAGAAAGAAAAGACTAGGATAACACGGTTATCATTACATCGTATTAAGGAGAGGGTAGATGAAACGAACTTGCCATTAGCAAATCCTTGGCTTCAACGTGTCCTTAAGCTAGCAACTTGACTATGCTTGGTAACCTATGTCATACCATTAGCTGTTGCAGATGGGGCAACCCTACGTCTGTGTGTATGGATCAATTGATATTCGTAATGGTCTGCTTACTGTGCACTTTTCATAAATAATAGGTTATTATCTCATTTAAAATTAGGGAGATGTGAGCATTTTACAGAAATAATTTAATTTTCAACTCACTGAGGGTAAATTGGTCATATAATTTTGGGGTTTAAATAATTTTAGATTCAAACTATTTGGATTATAAAGTGAACTTCACAAGCTTTCTAACCGTTCAAACCTTGCGAATATCAGAGTTTGGGAGTGTTCGGGACAAACCCGCAAATTAAGTTTGACCAATTGTGGTGCTTAATTGCTCCCCAGACGTAATTCCATGCGCTCGAGGCACATCCTTCAAATTTCAAAATCGACCAAACTTTACGGTCCTGACACAGACACTCCAGAACTCTGATTTTTACATGGTTTGAACCATTAAAAAATTTTTCAAGCCCAATTTCTAACCAAATTAGTTTGGCCTAAAAATTATTTTCACATCAAATGACATGAAGATTTTACCCTCAATAGGTCGAAAATTAAATTATTTTGGGAAAATTCTTGAATCACAATAATTTTAAATCGGATCAAAACCTATTTTGTATTGATAAAGAGTGCATCCGAAGTAAGAAAATATAGTGAAGTGATTGTGGTATATTTGGTCCGACAGTGTTGGTGGTGAAGGGATGGTAGTGCTCCGTTGATCTTCGTACTAGTCTACTTACTATGCATTTTTCACGAACCAAACTTTCTTATTTTCATGTTGGGATTCCACGTACTATCTTTTCATAATTTTAAAATCCTCTTTATCCTCTTTAGCCCATTTGAAATGAGGGAGATGCAAGCATTTTTCCGAATTGAAATACTTTATTTTTCAACTCATGACCTAGGGTAAATTGATCATATCTTTTTAAAGTTCAAATAACTTTAGATTCAAAATACTTTAGTTAGAAAGTAGACTCCACAAGCTTTGATTTGAAGCCTAATTTCAAATCAAATTAGTTTGTCCTAAAATTTATTTACACAAAGTTTTTCACTTCCTGAAAACTTCTACTGACATGTCACCACTCAAAAGGACCACCTGGGAAACCACACAAAGTGAGCCCAAGGAAGAGTCGGTTTTCCATGAATAGCCGACTGAAGGAAATTTACATTCCTTTCGAAGCTTAGAAGTATCAAGGTATGGCGAACATGAACTAACAATTAATCAGCAAAACTTGCAACAAGAAGGACCTACGTAATTTCATGGGATGCGCCCGGGTCGAAACTAAAATCAAATGAGAAAATAACGATCCGCTAGGGGCACAATTCCAGTGCGCCTGAGGCGCATTACCTCAAAAGAGAAAATTTCAATGCGCCCGGGCTGCATTATATTTGCGCCTGAGGCGCATGTGATGCACCAACTGTTTCCCGGGCACTCTATTAGCGCCTAAGGCGCATGTGATGCACCAACTGTTTCTAATTCTTTTTTTTTTACTGAGTTTCTTAGTTCTAATTGGTTGGCGATTATAAAATGCAAACCCTTGAGCATTATAAGGATTGTTCAATGACAATAGAGGCACAAAGCAGCCAGTACATTGGGATTCAACTAGAGTACCATCCACAAAGATTTTATTGAAAAAATCGGATCTCCAAGTAAATTATCTCATTGAGGATTTCATAGTAGATTGTAAAATTAGCCATCATCAAATTATACAAGGAAATTATGCTAGCAATCTAATCCAATGTCAAGCCCATCCAAGAAAACAACCAGTGACTCTAGCCTCCTCTGCACCACTTGAACTTCAAACGTGTGTATCTAAGGTAGCACATCATATTAACGGACCAGCCAAACGGACCTATTTTGTATATCTAACAAGAATCACCTACAAAGTTTCATTACATGCACCCGGGGAGCAAATGAAATGCGCCTATATGGCACAATACATCAAAAGATAAAATCAGGATGCGCCCAGGGTACAATTCAAGTGCGCCTAAGGCATATAACGTAATAAGAGAACATCAGGATGCGCCCAGGGCACAACTTAAATGTGCCTGAGGCGCACTACATTAGAAGAAAAAATTCCGATGCGCCCAGGGCACAATCTATTTGCGCCTAAGGTGCATGTGATGCAGCAACTTTTTCTAATTCATTTTTTACTAAGTTTCTTAGTCCTAATTGGTACAAAGGGATTCAAGAGTTACCGTTCCGAGAAGATTTCATTGAAAATTTTGGATCTCATTGAGGATTTCATATATATTGTTCATTTCAACTTCAAACCAAAATTTCGGCACAATCCCACTTCATTCTACATCTTCTTTCCTTTCTCAGAAGAACGAAATTCCCACAGGAACGGTTTTGAAAACTTAGGAAATTTACCAACATCAAAGAGGTAGGCAGGGAAAACCAGTTTGAGTAGTTTCTGCTCCTGATGGTCCCATTACTGGAATTAATGATAGTTTCTACTTCCTTATCTTGACAAACTCCTACTCCATTAGCAGAAGCAGAGCAATGGAGTGTGTATCCTACAGGAAGAACTAATGGACCTAGCTAAGAGCATGCTGATAAGCCAGATGCACGAAGTTTAACATTCTTTTGTAAGCTGAGAAGTCTCTAGCAATGGAAAAAATTAAGTGTCACTGAGCAAAGCTTGCAAGAAAAATGAGCTAGGTAATTTCCCTAAATGCGCCCAGGGAGCAACTACCATGCGCCTGAGGTGTGTGCAATACATCAAAAGAGAAAATAGGATACACTCGGGAAGCAATTTATAAAAATGCGCCCTAGGCGCATGACATTAAGAGAGAATATCAGAATGCACCCGGACAGCAACTTAAACGTACCTGAGGCTGAGGAACAGTACATAAAAGAGAAAATCAAGATGCACCCGGGGCGCACTATATTTGCGCCTGAGGCGCATGTGATGCTACAACTATTTCTAATTCCTTTTTTACTAAGTTTTTTAGTACCAATTGGTTGGAGATTGTAAAATGCAAACCCTTAAACATTATAAGGACTGTTCAAGGATAATAGAGGCACAAGAAGCCAATGCGAAGGGATTCAAAAGTTCCATCCACATAGAATTCTTTGAGAATTTCTGATCTCCGAGCAAAGAGCAAAATTATCTCATTGAGGATTTCATATATATTGTCAAATTAGCCATCATCAATCTAATTGGGATATCCCAATAGGTGGGCGGTGGGATTGAACCCCCATAATTAGTCGATGGAAGTTCATGTAAGCTTAGCCCGAATACGTGAGTTATCAAAAAATTAGCCACCACCAAATTATTTCTAGGCAATTAGTAGAAGCAGAAATGTGGAGTTCATCCTAGAGGACAAACTAATGGACCTACCACGTTGTGGTACAACTTTTCGGATGAGGGTAAGATGGCCCTTACCATTGGTATTTGTGATATATTAATTTGCTTCTATAGTTGTAGGTTTCCAAAACCGATTGCAGGAAGTTTAACATTTTTTTCAAAGTTAGAAGTCTCTAGGAATGGCGAATATGAACTCATAATAAGTAGATCTTCCAAAAAGAATAACCTACGTAATTTCATTAGTTGCCACCGAGGCACAACTATATGCGCCTGGGATGCAATACATCAAGAGAGAATATTTGGGATGTGCCTAGGGCACACGCATTACATGAAGAGAAAATCAGGATGCGCATGGGGCACAACTTAAGTGCGCCTAAGGCGCACTACATGAAAATGGTAAAACTTCGAAGCGCCTGGGGCGCACTCTATTTGCCCTTGAGGACGCAACAACTATTTCTAATTCCTTTTTTACTGAGTTTTTTTAGTCCTAACTGGTTGCAGATTGTAGAATTCAAACCCTTGAGCAAATCAAATTATCTCATTGAAGATTTCAAATATATTTTAAGCCATCATCAAATTATTTCTTGTTAATGTCAGCGCGCAATATCAGTATTTGATGATGCTTTTGTTACAAGTATATTCAGTTAAGACTAGAAGAGGATAATTCATTCAGTACATGTCAGTAGAAGTTTTCAGGAGATGAAAAATTATACTCTGTAAAATGTGCAATTTGGCATGCAGGCCATTGGGTTCAATTGACACCACAGCTGCACATGCAGTGGTGGTAGTGCTCCGTTGATATTGGTAGTGGTCTACTTACTGTCCACTTTTCACGAACTAAACTTTTTTGTTTTCATGTTTGGATTTCACTATCTTTTTACTTTGAAAATCCTCTTTATTCATATATAATAGGTCTTTATCTCATTTAAAATGAGGGAAATGTGAGCACTTTATAGATATGATTTAATTTTTAACTCACTGAGGGTAAATTGGTCATATAATTTTAAGGTTTAAATAATTTTAGATCCAAACTACTGGTTTATAAAGTAGACTTCACAAGCTTTCCAACAGTTCAAACCTAACGAAAATCGGGATTCAGGAGTGTTCGGGACAAATGCGCAAAGTTTGACCAATTATGGAGCTTTATTGCGCCCCAGGCACAATTCAATGCGCCCCGGGAGCATCCGTCAAATTTCAAACTCGACCAAACTTTGCGGTCCTTTCACGGATACTCCCGAACTCTGATTTTTATGTGGTTTGAACCATTCAAAATCTTTTCAAGCCTAATTTTGAACCAAATTAGTTTGGACCAAAAATTATTTATACATGAAAGTAAATGATGATTTTACCCTCAATAGGTCAAAAAATAAATTATTTTGAGAATATCCTTGAATCACAATAATTTTAAATCGGATTAAAACATATTTCACATCGATAAAGAGTGTATTCAAAGTACTAAAAGATGGTGAAGTGAGCCCAACCTGCCATGAACGAAACAAAAGGCTACCTGGGAGACCACACTAAGTGAGCCCAAGGAACAGTCCTTAGCTTGACCTTGGGGTATTACCGTGTTAGCTTGCATGATGTGCAAAATTGCGTGCACCTCAGACTAATTTCACGGCACCACAAGCTATCGCTAAATGATGTCTCAATGAGCAGAACTTGAAACAAGAATCAAAGGCAAAATTTCATTATATGCGCCCGGATCACAAATGAAATGCGCCTAAGGCACAATACATGAAATCAGAAAAACCAGGATGCTCCCGGGGCACAATTCAAATGCGCATGAGGTGCATAATGTAAAAAGAGAAAATCAGTATGCGCCTGGGGCACAACTTAAATGTGCTTGAGGCGCACTTCATCAAAAGAAAAAAAATCGATGTGCAATCTATTTGCGTCTAAGGTGCACGTGATGTAGCAACTTTTTCTTATTCATTTTTGAATAAGTTTCTTAGTCCTAATTGGTTGGGATTTGTAAAATGCAAACCCTTAAACATTATAGGATTGTTCATCGACAATAGAGTAAGCCCGTACAAAGGGATTCAAGAGTTCCATCCGAGAAGATATGTATAGCAGGGTTATGTGCCTGCTATAACCCTGCTATATCACAAGAAGCACAAGAAGTCAGTACAACGGGATTCCAATAACTCCATCGACGATGATTTCATTGAACAATTCGGATCTCTAATCAAATTATCTCATTGAGGATTTCATCACAATATTTATTGTCAATGTCTGTGTTATGACAACCAAAAAGTAGAGAAAAACAAATCAACAAGCAATTTAAAACGACACAAAGATTTATGTGATTCCGCCTAAGCACAAAGCTTAAACATACCCCACAGGCAAAGAGCGAAAGAGGATTACTATGAAAACAATTAGCCGGCTATATCTGTAAGTTTCTAGGAAAGACCAAACGATATTCATGGGCAAAAAGATTAGGACTTGGGACACATTAATTTTATTCTTTGGTCATATGTAGATTTACTGAGCTTGTAAAAAAGATTTCGAAAATAGACAACATGCATGTAGGTCCAACTATTCAAATGTAAGACCTCAGTCCGCTCCCTGAGGCCCCTCCAAATGTCGCTGGACCAAAGGCCCATTGGCGAATTTGTTTAATCTATCACCCTAATTTTTGCAGAATTAGGGCATCATAATTGAGTGTGAGGCACGGCAAGCATATATAGTTGTAGCGTTTATACATGGCCATTGCTAAGCCTTGCCCCCATTCTTCTTCACAAGTCATGACAAGCAGAAGAGAAGAAAACCCTATTCCCATAAACCAACAGTTTCGGAAAAGAATGAAAAGGAAGAAAAATAAGCGAAGAAGAAGAAGAGTGAAGAAGAAAGCAGAAACAAAATCCCAACCCTGCCGGTTTCCAAATATTCCAGAAGAAATCATTGTCGAAATACTCTCAAGATTATCCCTCAATTCTCTTTCGAGATTAAGGTGCGTTTCCAAACAATGGCATTGTTTGGTTTTTGACATCATTCCCAAAGTAACCGGGAGGAACATGGTTCTCGTTCAATCCATTTCAAGATCTGGTACCCCAACGTTCCACTCCATCGACGAAGAATCTCATGAGACACACGTGTGCAGACCATGGGAAAAGAGTATACCTCCCATATTTTTCGGTTCGTGTAATGGCTTGGTGCTTCTAAATATTACTGACGACTTATTCCTGTGGAATCCCGTCACTAGTTATTTTAAGAAAGTTTTATCGTACAACCGCTTGGCTGATACATCGTATAGTGTTGTTTCCGGACTTTGCTATGACTCATTGTCTGATGAGTACAAGGCTGTAGTGGGGCTTTCGCATGACAGTCCACTTTATGGTGGTGAATTTGTAAAGGTTGGTAGTTTGAAAAGCAAAAATTGGAGAACGGTTGGATTGCCTTATGCGGTTGGTACAGTGCAATCAGGACCTGTGATAAATGGAAGCCTACATTGGCATGGCTTGAAGAAAAACTCAGGTCGCTTCCTTCCCGGGCCCCAGATTTTTTACTTCAATCCACATCTGAATACCTTTAAAAAGATTCCTATGCCAGAGCCTAAGCACAAGGAGGAGGGAGATATGATTTTCGGGTTGGGAGTATTGGACGGATGTCTTTCTCTGGTTCGTCATGACAATCCAAGCAATTATAAATGCCACAGAGTCGAGATATTGACAAGGAAGGAATACGGTATGAAAAAGTCGTGGACTTTGCTGTTTATCATATCGAATTTGACATTAAGGCATTGGGATACATTGGAGCCATTATGCTATACAAAGGATGGTGAAGCTCTAATGAAAGTTTCCTCGTATCTTAAAGGTAATACCATGAGGGTGTACAATGTTAATGACAGTTTACATAGAGAAATTTCAAACTATATCGATGCAATTAAGTATGAGGAAAGTTTGATTGCACCTGCTGGCTACGATTGGGAAGAGGAAGAGCTGAGAGGGGAAGCAACATATACAGATTTCTGGTATGGAACATTAGTCAAGTACAAAAAAATAGGGAATGGGTCCTGGAAAATCTTCGAAGAGAGAGATTTTGAGCAGCAAAACTCAGAGGAGGAGGATGAGTTAGAAACAGATGAAGAGTAGTCTAAGAAAATGAGTACAATAGATAAGGAAAAGCTCGTGAATGCTTATCTTATTCTTTATATCTTCCACTCTAGCTATCGAATTTCAACATCACTTGTTATTTTTGCTCGGGTTTTGAAATTGAAATAGTAATATGCTTAGTATGTTCCTTCTGTTAATTTACCTGCATCTCCAAAAAAAAGTTGTCCCCGCATACAAAGCTGGAAAGAATGTGGATATGCTGAAATGACGTATATATATTACGCCTACTTGTTTGACGGTCAGATGAATATACACCGAAAGAGTTGGAATAAGTGAATGGTTGACACATAATGAACAGAGACATAGCTGGTTTGAACAGACATGCATGCCCAAATGTTCACCCCCCACAAAAGAGGGTGAACAATACCCCATGTTCTATTGGCTGTTACCATCTTATGGATCCCACACTAACCCACTCCATTCTCGTATCTTTAACAATGGTTACTTCAACTATTATGCACACGAAATATTTGTAAGCGTGGGGCAAAAAATAGCATGAGAATTTGCTGCAGTGATTAGAGATCAGGTTGGACATAGCATTTCAAGATTCACAAGGTTGAAATTTCTGGTACTTATATATGTTACATTTGAAAAAGAACAGCTTTTAAGCTTCACTCATCTATAACCACACAGTCATGACTTATTTCTCTGACTCATCAAATAGAAATATTATTTGGAAAAATCTATTCTGCATCACTATAATTGCTTAGTCTTTTTTTCTGTTTTTGTTTTTTCCTTGGCGTATAAATTGCTTGACTTCCATTAACTTCATTGCGGTCTCAACTAGTGAGTGAATCGTCGTGTTGTGCCGGCTCATTCCAACAACACCAGAGAAAGAGTTGAAGTTTTCAAGGTCAGATGTTGTCTCTAGGACAGACTCCATCTCCTCGATCATTCCCAGATCCTTGAAAATTTGGACATTTTTTTCCTTGTAATTCATCAACCAAATTCCCAACTCTATGACAAACCTCCTTAATCCCGGAGTATTGTTTTCCGGATTCTTGTATTTTCTCAGAATCTGAACCAGTGCCTTAGCCAATTCTTGAGTTCCAGCTCTCCCGAACAAGATGCTTGATTCTGCACTAGTCATAAATTTGAAAACATCCACTGCTAGTCCCCCCATCACTTCTTGCAATTTGCCCTCTTCTCTCGTGATGGCTCTAAGCACCTGCAATAGAACTGATCATCTCCACAACTTTCTCTCATAAATAATAGAAAAAAATTAGTGTTCTTTGTGAGTTATTGAAGAACTTACAACATGTGCTGCAATAATGACTCTCCTTAGCTGCGTGAAACAGTCTGCTCCGGAGTAGATGCACAAATTCTTTAAAATTCTTGCTGCATTTATGCGTAGAAACGGTACTTCCAATGCTTCAACCAGCTTTTCAATTACATTCAAATTTAGAAGTCTGCGACAATTACTCTTGCTTTCAAATGCCAGCATTACCAGTGCTTCTCCTGCTGCGATTCTTACATCTTCCTGATGTTTGGGAATCTCCTCTTTGAAGAAAATGCTGAACAGCTCTTTAAGAACTCCACCGGTGCCCCCAATCCTCTCTGTTGCATCCGCTTCAATTGCCAGACTGGTTAGAATCTCAATCCCGAGTGTTTGTAACTCCGTCTGTTTCTCACCGTACTTCAGTATGTCTCTGATATTGCTGATTGTGAATATGATTTCAGATATTTCATTCCTGAGCTGTTTACCTGTGCTCCCCGTCGTGCTAGCTAGCATCTTCAGCACTTGGAGTGACAGTTTCACCATCTTGATCTGGGATGGTTCAACTTTGTCATCCTTCAGTAACCTTTCCCCAATGTGAGTGAACTCTATGATTTTCTGTAAGAGTCCTCTCGTGTTCCCTATTTTTCCGCAGTCATCATGGTCCCGAGCAAGATTTTTGAGAATGAGAATTCCCAAATAATTGAATCTCTCGTTGTCATGGATGATTATCTTCTCAGGGATTCCATCCACTACACCTTGTGACATCCTATATTGGTTCTGAAGCAGGGACGATATGGACTCCATTGCACCAGGTATTCCCGAAACCCGAAGAGCGTGCTGCTTTTGACTTGCTAGATTTGATAATATCTCCGCCGCGGATTGCCTGATCTCTTCTTTTTTCGGATCTATCCAATTCAGCATTTCGACTAACCTTTCCATAACCGGTAATTTTGTTCCGATCTTTTGGAAGGTGTGGTCAGAAAACCTCTCATTCGTCGCAAATTTTTGTAATACCCGAATTCCAATGAGCTGTTCATCTGGGAAATTCGAATCCAAGAGGCCCATGGCGTGCGAAACCATGTCCATAGTTAGTCCATCGAAAAAGCTTCCGTATATGCTTCTCGAATAGACCTCATAGAAGAATCTTCTCGTTGAATCCATACCCAGAGACCCCAGCCCGCACGCCTCGTGCACTTCTTCCAACAACTTGCAGTAAGTCAACTTCCATTCCCAATATGCCTTCTCTAGGAGAAACAACAATGCTTCTGCCAATGCCAAGGAGTAGAAGATAAACAGAGCTGCTTCGCGGTTCATCATATCAGTACCTCCTCTCGGTGAAGTCTTATCAGGATCTCCTTTCGCCACTTCACCGAAGTCACGTTCGATGAGTTTCACTAAGGACAAAACTGCACATGCTATTGCGAATGCCAGCTGGAGCCCATACAGAACCTTGCTGACATTCCTGGGCAGAAAGACCCACTGGGAAAAGGTGAGAATCGGAACGTCCGAGATCTCCCACGTCCGAGGCAGCATCGTCTTCCAGTCCCACTTCCGCCGGCAAAAGGCCAAGGTTCTTCTCAACCTCTGACTCTGCTTCCGAACCACATTGATAGGCCCGGAACAAATCGAAAACGTGGCTTGGCGTTGTTGCCATTCGAGCTCGTGGCTCCGGCTGAATATCCGGGCCCCCTCGATCAACAGAATTATGCTTATGAACCAGAAGTCTGTTTTACCAAGGGTGCTTGCGAAACCACCGAGTAAAACCACAGTTGCCCAGATAAAACCTAGAGTTCCGAACCCTGTAGCAGCTTTTTCCAGCGCCGCCAGCCGGAGAACCACCAGGATTAGCAACTTTTCCGGTCCATGATTCGTGTGATCAAAACTACTTCGTGATTCGTCAGCGGTAGGCATGTCGATCACCAAATAACCTCTTCCTCTTCCTTCTTGTGTGTGACCGTGATCCATATATATCCGGTCAGATCGAACTTGCTAAATCCACTTTTTGGTTTCTTTTTTTTGTTGGGTGGGCAGAGGAGAATGGGTTTTTTCTCGTTTTGAAATGGTGGGCTGAGGTTGAGTTTTGTTTTTGAATTGTTGTTTTTCTTTGAGCTGTGGACAAGTAGCGAATGGAGGAGTGGTGTGGTTTTCACTGTGAATAGGAAAATGAACTTTCCAACCCCGTGTTGAAAAGGGGAAATTAGGCGTACATATAGTTGATCTGATCTAGTCATAATTCCTCTATTCCGATTTGTTTGTCCAATCTCAAATTTTCAATTTATTAAGGAAACCAAATCTAGTTTATTGATTTGAAAATTTATATAATCTGAGCCATTTATTTTAAAATTGGACAATCAATTTAGGATGTATAAATTAAAAAGAAAACAAACAAATTATGAATTAGACAGCCAATTTGAAACTTGTCTAATTCAAAAAGAAGACAAATAAATTGAAATAAATGAAATATTATACTCCATCCACACATGGTGTTGATCAAGTCAGTATTACTAATCAATGGTCTCCCCTGTCCAAATCACCAATATGCAAGCCTATACAGATGGTGAGGCAAACTAATTACAAGCTTGTCATTTTCAACCCTTGGTATACTTCCGGGTCTCCTCTTCCTTACTCACACATAACACGTGAGGCTCCTAATATTCAAAACGTGGTCACCGAATATGGTGATCGTAGTATTACTCCCTCCGTTTTAAAATAAGTGATCTTTTTGGGATGTCATTTTAAAATACTTACTACATTTTTCGATTTATGAAATTTTATGTAATTTTGAAAACTTTATTTAATAGAATTAATTAAAATCTATAAAAACAATATATATATTACATATTTTTTAACGCTCATATTAAAATATATAAATAATTAAAAATAACACGTTTTTTTTAAAAAGGTTACTCAATTTGAAAGACATTGAGTACTATTCAATAAAGTAGGAAAATTACTTTCACAAACTAAAAGCAACCTCTTTCGTCTCACTGTTACATAAGATGGTGGGCCACGTTGTTCCCCAATTATCATGGGCAATTTGTCACCTTACCTTTTTCTTTTCTTTTGCCCTTTAATTAACCACCACAAATGAAAAGTAAAAAAAAAAAAATTTAGAAAAGAAGGTTTTTCAAGCTTTAAATATATTGAAAATGAAAAATAATTTTTAAATTTTTTTTTGCACCGTTTAAAAGATTTCAATAAGATCTATCAAATAAGATCCATATTAGTAGAAAAATTATTTGCGTAAACACATCATTTTTTAACTGAAAAACTTTTTTTTTTAAAGTTCTTTTTACTATTCATTTGAAACACCACCTTACTCGCTGCTTATCCAAATCCCAATCATTCCTTAACGAATCACATTTTTGCAAGAAAAAAATAGACTTGAAGTTACAAATCATCTAGATAGACAATGAAGTCCGATCAGATTTATTGTTCTCGATGAGTAATGCAGAATGAGAGATTCTGATCATATTTTTGGTTTCGAATTGAACCCCACAAAAACTGAAAAATGTGGACGACACTGGACACACAGGGCCGGCCAGGGGGTAAGCCCCGCAAGCCGGCCGGCTCGGGCAACCCCCCGGCAAGGGGCAACAAAAAAAAAATTTGTATGTATACAAAAAAAAAATAGAAATTCAGCAAAAAATAAATTTAGGGGCATCATCCAAAAAATTTTGTACAAATTTTTAAAAAAAAGTAAATATGTATGGTTTCCACCTACTTTAAAAAATTATGATACTTAAGAAAATTAGAAGGGTAAAAGAGAGGTTTTTACATACCTGGGGTAAATAACAGATAAAAAAAATTAGGAGAACAAATTATTAAGAGAGAAAATTAGAAGGGCTATTAGATAAGAAGTAAAAAAGAAAAGGAACGCTAGAGCCAAAATAAAACGAGAAGGGACGGATGATGTAATTCAAGCTAAATGGACAATATAATCTTGTTTTTGTCCTCTCTTTTTTTGTTGCTTGTATGTCTTTTTTTTTATACTTAACAGTACTAGTGGGCAACGAGCCCTATTATTCGCAATAAAGATTTGCAGACAACCACATAAGGAAAAACTCGTTTTGGCCCATTCCAGGTCCCACAAAAATTTAGAAAAATATCTATAAATTTTTTAATATTATTTTATGGGGCCCTGTAAAAAATCAGCTCCAACGGACATCAGTAAGTGTTACTTTTGAATTCATATGAGCGAATTGAGCAGTTTCGCCCCAACGAATCCAAAAGTAATACTTACCAATCGATATTTCTTTGAGCCGATTTTTTACAGGGCCCCATAAAATAATATTCAAAAAATTTTGGATATTTTTCTAGATTTTTGTGAGACCCAAAATGAGCCCAAATGCATTTTTTCTTGCGTGGTTCCCTACAAATCTTCCTTGCGATTAGAATTTTCAAGTGGGCAACCAAGCGGAAGGTCGGGCTTGGGCAACCCAAATGTCGGGGCCGGCACTGTGGACACAAATAAACCAGCTTTGCTATTGACACGTATTTTCTATGCATAGATTGTAATATGGGGCATACTACATATCTCATACCAATAATTCGAGTCATTCATTACATTTAAAACATTTATTTAAGGGCTCTTGTGAAAAATCAGCTCAATTCGATACCTATATAGATCTAATTATCTAACTATTTATTCGGGTTTTAGAAGGGATTAAATTATTTCCACCTTAGGCCCCGTTCAGATATTACAGGGAAGGTGAAATTGCCTGAAAATGCAAAATGGTGATGCCTGGTGACAATGTGACTGCAGTTTTTGAGCTTGTTTCAGCTATGCCTCGTGAAACAGGATTGTTTGACTCCTTAGTACACAAGCCTACTTTTGGGGATAAATGAGTATCATGAATTGGTTTGTGTTGTTCAGTATTTGTTGGTATTTTTCTAGCCTAATCCGTCGGTGTGTGTTCTGATCAATTGCTTTTTGACAAGA
Organism: Rhododendron ovatum; assembly: GCA_019656835.1. NCBI lineage: Eukaryota > Viridiplantae > Streptophyta > Magnoliopsida > Ericales > Ericaceae > Rhododendron > Rhododendron ovatum. The sequence continues at coordinate 807,509 of CM033798.1, forward strand.
TGAAGATTTGCTTTGAGAGAGGAGGTAAAATGGTTGGCGCAGGAGCTGTCTCAAAAGTGCTTGGCTATGATATGGCTAATATCACTAAAAATTTTGTGTCTACTCATTTCGGAAAAGATGTTAACAGCTATCAGGAGGGAGAAGAACAATTTATGGTGATTAGGGACATTTAGTGCACTTAGGAGTTGATGATTGCTTAGCCCAACGTTAGGGGAAATGCTAGGTACCCGGAAATAATAACCCGGAAGTGACCCAGAATTTGTCCTGGAGTACCAAGAAGTGTAGGTGGGTCCCTCCCATCAACTCAAAGCCAAACAAACTTTAAACAAACTCTTCTCTCTCTCCGGTCTCCACCTTCCATCCCCTGCCTCCACGGCTCCACGAACCCTTCTCTCTCCCTCTCTCTCTCTCACACACACACACACATCCCTTCTCTTCCACGGTTCCACCAGCAATTTTCTAACAGCACTTCCACCAGTAATTTACAGTTTACTTTTTTAATGTAAAGTCTCAAATGAATACATAATTTGGGAGGGCTTTAGGCATTTTAGAGAGAGAAACAATGATGTTTTTTCCATTGTTCTTTCTGGGTCTAATCCAAATAAAGAGGAAACACAGAGATTCAAGAGTGGAAGAAATAGCTACAATCAATTAGGTCAACCTGTATGCACAAGGCGCGCTTGTGAACATATATAACAGATATAGATGTTTGAGAAGATAAATTGGGGATTAGGGATTGGTTACAGTGAAGAAATGGTTTTGAGATGGAGGAGATTATTTGACTCATTGGTTTCCACGTTGATTACAATTTCACACGGTTCCAAGTCCTAACCTCCAGTGCCAAACATCTGACAACTCAAAATAAAGTAGGACTACTCAAAATTAGCCCGGCTGTTGGGCAATTTAAAACCAATCAAACCCACATCTTAACCAAATCTGGCCACCAACTTTCCAATTGCAAAAAAAAACAATCCCCCGCCTCTTTCAAGGATTAGATAGAGGGGATAGAGGTAAGACAAATTAAAGCTACCCAGTAAGCCGCTGAGAGAGAGAGAGAGAGAGAAAGAGAGGAGAGTTCGTGGAGGCAGGGGGGAGACTGGAGAGAGAAAAGAGTTTGTTTGGCTTTGGGTTAATGGGAGGAACCCACCTACACTTCTTGGCACTACACGACAGATTCTGGGTCACTTTCGGGTAATTATTTCCGGGTACCTAGCATTTCTCCAACATTAGAGACATGAATAAGTTGAAGTAAATTGCTTTTTCCACCCCCTGACATCACACCCCTCCCGGTCCTACACCTTTTTTCCGCTTTTACCCTCCCTGAGCCCTTTTAATTACCTCTCTCCACCATTTTAATTGGCCCTGGCCTCTGCTAGCCCATAAACGGCAACGTTTGGGTTAAAAAAAATTCTCACCACCAATTTACAATCTTATGGAGCAGAAACGTAATTATGAGAGCTTTAGAGACAAAATTTGATTATGTCTCTTTAGAATAATATGATTAAAATAAAAAGATCTTCACATCCATTCAAACGCATTAAAAATTGAAATACTTAATTTTTTAATCATATTTTTTAATATATAAACAGTCAAAAAAAATTAAGTGCTCAAATTTTCACTCCGTTTGAATCGGTGCAAAGATCTTGTTATTCTGATTATATTGACAAGATCTTTGCACCGATTCAAACGAAGTGAAAATTTAAGCACTTAATTTTTTTAGACCGCTTATATATATTAAAAAATATGGTTAAAAAATTAAGTGCTTCAATTTTTAATGCGTTTGAACGGGTGTGAAGATTTTTTTATTCTGATCATATTATTTTAATTTATTTCATTATTTAATTACTCATATCTTTTTAAGGCCTTTCGACAAAACACCTTAAGACTTATTTTTTAGTTCTAAGACTCTCTTAGGATGTCCATTGAAAGGCCTTGGAACCAAAAATTTATTACGACCATTTAGGATGAAATGATCAGAAAAAATAACATCTTTGCACTGGTTCAAACGGATTGAAAATTGAAACACTTATTTTCGTAACTATATTTTTTAATCTATAAAGGACAAAAAAAGAAAAATAAAACAGTCGTATAAACATGATCAATTGAAATTTTTTTTTTCTTAATTACTTTACAAAGCCTAGAATTAGACTTAAACCTATTATTAAATAGAAAAAAAAGTTCAAACTAGAAAGAAAGAGAAAGAAATAAAATGAAAAAAAAATCAAACTGAAAAGAAAAGGAAAAAAAAGAAAGAAAGAAAGAAACTATAAAGAAAGAAAGAAAGAAAAGGAAGAGAGAGAGAGAGAGAGAGAGAGAGAGAGAGGCGGGGGTAATGGGGCCGGGGGGGGTGTGTGTCAGGGGAGGGGGGAATAGCAGCTCTCTAAGTTGAATGTCGATTTATTTGAATGGCGTGTAGAGAAATGTTAATTTCCGTATTTCTGTTTATGAAAATTTGGTAAAGATAGTTTTCCGACCTTCACAAATTTTTCTATTTTCATTTAGTATGAATCAAGGTCCATGATATAAGCAGTGAAAAAATATCAATGGTGTCTTTATGGTTGTGCTTAATGATAACTACTGATTCTTGTTGAAATTATGACCTTCAGCCTTCAGGTCTAGTATGAATGGACCTGTTCCTTGATTATTTTGTTTTCTTATCTTGCTCTATGTAGCATCAAATTCTATGACTTCAGGGTGAACGGATAATGTTATCATCCACAAGGATTCAGGCCTATCTGAAGGTAATATATTTTTTGCAGGTTTGCATATATTTGCTTCCTGTGTTATGAACATTAGAAAAATGCTTGAATCGCTTGCAGTGTGAATTAGATGATTTAATGATCCGGGTAGACATAGCGTTTTGATATTCACAAAGTTGAAATAGCCAATATGAGCATCTTCCTAGCCATCTACCACATGAAAAACAAAACTCTGCCACTTGATTTCTTTGATGGCAGGATAGGGTGAATTGTAAACTTACAAGCTAGATCAATTTCTGCTAAGTAACAATAGGTGTGGAGAAATGGAGAAATTGCTTCATATGAGATCCTCAACCGAATTTACGGACATAATAAAGTCTCAATAGATATAGCTTTGATCTGGAATCATAGAAATTTCTGGTACTCGTTTGGTACATGTAAAAAATAACAGCTTATGAGCTTCAAGCATCCATACTTACACAATTATTGCATTTTCCTGACTTGTCGAAACAGAAATATCATTTCGAAAAAAATTATTGTGCTGTGCTGGCTCATTCCAGTGACTTCATTGCGGTTTCAACAAGTGAGTGAATGGTTGTGCTGTGCTGGCTCATTCCAATGGCACCAGAGAAAACATTGAAGTTTTCGAGCTCGGATGTTGTCTCCACGATATTCTCCATCTCCTTTCTCATTCCAAGATCCTTGAAAATTTGCACATTTGTTTCGTCGTGTCTCATCATCCAAATTGCCAACTCTACGACAAAACTCCTTATTCTCGGAGTCTTGATTGATGGCTTCTGATATTTTTTCAGAATCTGAACCAGTGCCTTAGCCAATTCAGCCTCTTGAATTCCAGCTCTCTTGTACATGATGCTCGATTCTTCACTACCCATAAATTTGAAAACATCCACTGCTAGTCCCACCATCACTTCTTGCAATTTGTCCTCTTCTGACATGATAGCTCTAAGCACCTGCAATAGAATTGATCATCCATATTATTATCTCCATTACTTTCTTTCATATTCTAAGAAAATGAGTGCCTTTCGTGTTATTGAGAAACTTACAATCGGTGCTGCAATAATGACTCCCCTTAGCTGCAGGGAACAGTCTTCTCCGACGTAGATGCACAAATTCTTTAAAATTCTTGCTGCATTTATGCGTTGAAACGGGACTTCCAACGCTTTGATTAATTTTTCAATTACATTCAACTTTAAAATTCTACAACAATTACTCTTGCTTTCAAATGCCAGCATTGCTAGTGCATCTCCTGCTGCGATTCTTGCATCGTTCTGATTTTCAGGCATCCCCTCGTTGAAGAAAATATTGAACAGCTCTTTGAAAACTCCACCAGTGCCCCCAATCCTCTCTGTTGCATCCGCGTCAATTGCCAGACTGGTTAGAATCTCAATCCCCAGTTTTTGTAGCTCCCTTTGCTTATCACCATGCTTCAGTATATCTCTAACATTGCTGATTGTGAATACAATTTCAGAAATTTCATGCCTGAGCTGTTTACCTGTATTCCCGGTTGCGCTAGCCAGCATATTCAGCACTTGCAGTGACTGTTTCACCGTCTTGATTTTGGACGGCATAACATTTTCATCCTTCAGTAACCTCTCCCCCGTGTGAGTGAAGTCTATGATTTTACGCAAGAGTCCTCTTGTGTTCCCTATCTTTCCGCAGTTACCATGGTCCCGAGCAAGTTTCTTTAGAATGAGAAGTCCCAAATGATTGAAATCCCAGAAACTATAACTCTCATTGTCGTGGATGGTATTCTTCTCAGGGATTTCATCCGCACCAGGTAGCGTCCTGTGGTTCAGAAGCAGAGATGATATGGACTCCATTGCACCAGGTATTCCCGAAACCCGAAGAGCATTTTGGTCCTTACCGGCTAGCTTTGATAATATCTCCGCCGCAGATAGCCTGATCTCTTCTTTTTCCGGATCTATCCAATTCAGCATTTCGACTAATCTTTCCACAACCGGTAACGTCGTTCCGATCTTTTGTAGAGTATCGTTAGAGAACCGCTCATTCATCGTGAATTTATGTAAGACCCGAATTCCACTGAGCTGTTCATCCAGCGAATTCGAAGCCAAGAGGTCCATGGCGAACGAAACTATGTCCGTCTTTAATCCATCAAAAATGCTTCCATTTACGCATCTCGAATAGGCATCATAGAAGAATCTTGTAACTGAGACCATACCTGAAGGCCCCAGCTCGCACTCCTCGTTCACCTCTTCCAACACCTTGCAGTAAATCACCATCCATTCCCAATATGCTTTCTCCAGGAGAAAAAGCACCGCTTCTGCCAATGCCAAGGAGTAGAAAATAATCAGAGCCGCTTTGCGGTTCCTCTTATCGGTATCTCCTTTCTCCACCTTGCCAAAGTTACGTTCGATGAGTTTCATTAGTGACAAAACTGTACATGCTGTTGCAGATGCCAACTGGAGCCAGAACAGAACCTTGCTGACATTCTTGGCCTGAAAGGCCCACTGGGAAAAATTAAAAATTGGAACGTCCGAGGTCTCCCACGTCCGAGTCAGCTTCTTTTTCCGGTCCCACTTTCGCCGGCTCTTTTCCAGATGCAAGCTCTTGTTTACTTGTCTGGTACTCTGTGGACTCTGCTTCCGAACCACATTAACAGGCCGGAAACAACTTTCCTTCGCGGTTTGAATCATGACTTGTGAGCTTGATCTTATTGCGCGGAAACTATAGATTCCGACATCTGCGATCACATGCGTGGCTTGGTGTTGTTGCCATTCGAGCTCGTGGCTCCGGCTGAATATCCGGGTCCCCTCAATTAACAGAATTATGGTTATGGACCAGAAGTCCGTTACACTAAGGGTGACTGCAAAGCCACCAAGTAAAACAACTGTCGCCCAGATAAAACCCAGAGTTCCCAACCCCGTCGCTGTTTTTTCCAACACTGCTAACCGGAGAGCAAAGAGGGTTAGCTTCTTTTCCGGTGCATGCGCCGTGGGTCCTGATGGGGGATCGGGATTGACGTTGCTAGTGAAATTCTCCGTGTCGATACTGCTTTGTGGTTCGAAAACGGTAGGGTCCTCGATCTGCAAACGAAGGCTTTCTGTTCCTTCTTCTGTGTCTTGACCATGATCCATCGGATCAAATTGAACTTGCTGAATATGATGTCTTGCTTTTTTGTTGGGTGTGGTAGATGATCAGATTGGAGTCTGAGTTTTGTTGTGGTGAGGTTGAGTTTTTTGGTTTGAAAATGTTGCTGTCTTTGAGCTGTAAAGGAGGGAATGGGGGAGTGCTGGTTATATCCTAAATAGGAAAATGAGTTTTTGGAACACGTTTGGAAAACAATAACCAGAGAGAAAAGGGGAGAAAAGGAAAAACGTTACTTGTTTATCTTCCCAGCATCCTATACCTGACGGGCTGGTACCAGCCGGATCGTAATTTTTTTTTTGCAAATCCGGTACCCCAGAATTATGATTCCGATTCGGCCAGAATACCGGTCGATATAGGTCAATGCGACTTAGTGATACACTGTACCACATTAAATTTTATCTTATGTTTCTTCCAAGTAATTATATATATATATATATATTATATTTCGATATGCAAAAATAGCTCAAACGGTAGTAAATCAGAAACAATAACCAATATCTCACTAGCAAAAAAATTAGTACTCTAGCCGGTATGATATATAATATGAAGGGAATGTTTCACGGATTCCTTGAATCACTCTTTCTCTCTTTTATAATACCATGATCTTTCCTCCATTGGATGAGAAGCACTGACCTGCAAACTAATAAATAAAAAATGAGGTACTCGTGGGAGAAAAGTAATTATCTTTCGCATTTTGTTTGTTTAGCCCTTTGATCATCTTTTATGCTCTTTCCGTTGACTAAACAAAACCATCTGTGGATGACAATATTGCCGTACGGTACCAGATTATTTTAATCATTCGATACCGGATCGGTATCATACGGTACCTGATTAATTTTTATTTTATGTTATTTCTAAATAATTATATATTGTATGCTAAATTTTACGATATGGGAAGATAACATCAACAATCAAACAATTCGAAAATGTACCTGATATCTCACTGATACGGTTACGTACTGTATAGGAAGAAAAATGCGCGCTACTCTAGCCAGTACATACTATATTCATAACCTTTGTATATGGTATAAACTATAAAGGTCATGTTACATGAATTCCTAGAATCACTCGTTCAATCTTTTATAATACATTGCTCTCTTTCCTCTCTTAGATGGGATGCGTTGACCTTCAAACTGATAAATCACAATGAGGCATGACGATAGAAAGATAAGTTACAATATGAATAAATACGATGCTATCAACTCTTATGTCATTTTCAAATAATTGGGAAATTTTCCCAAGTAGATGCAGGGACTTTGCCAAGTGATCAGGGGCGGAGGGATTAAGAGTTCGGAGGGGAGGGGGCAGCTGACCCCGCTGCCTCCCAAATTTTTTTAGAGATTGGTATAATTTTCACTCAATTTTTACTCATTTGACACCCACCACACCCACCACCACCACCACCACCACACCCCCACCCCCCCCCCCCCCCCCCCCCCCCCCCCCCCCCTTTTAAAATTCATTTTTGCCCCAACCCATATATAAGGGTTTTGTACTTAGGAAAAAGAGGAGTCAAAATATAATTTTCACCCACAAAAATCCCTAAAACGTGAATAGCGTTTCATTGTTCTTGTTATTAATATATATCTACTTTTTTATTAACTTGTTAATTTGATTGTTCCTTTCAAATAGCAACTTGAAAAAGTGAATCATACATAGTTTAAATTTTCGACCCCACTCATCGACAATCCTGGCTCTGCCCCTGCTAGTGATGGGGTATGACAATAGAAATATAAGTTACAATATGAACAATTATCGGCTTGACAAATCGAAATACATGATCATAAGGGATTTGGCCAAATGGACATGAAAAAGTAAATAAGTGTTTTTCATCCATGAGGTAGTATGTTCGTATCCCATCGAGGCCAAACATTCTAAACATTGGGGTCATTTGAGGGTTTGTCTGGCAGCCTTGGGATTAGTCGAGGTGCATGCAAGCTGGCCTGGAGCTCTGGTTATCAAAAAAATCTTGAAGTACAATCTCCGTAATGAACTATGTTTCTCATATGCACGTAAAGAATGAAAATTCCTTATGCAATCTATCAATAAAGTGAGGCATCCTAAATTGTGGTCGACGCTTTTTCATGCCATTAAAAGCACATCTGACGTCAACGATAGCACTAACTTCAAAACCTCTGACAATATATGTGATCAAGCTTGCCATCAAATTATCAGAAACAGTTTCATCATAAGGATTTGCCCAAGGCGAGACTTGTTAATTTATGAAGTGAAATTTGATCGTCTACGCCACCAACACTTTCACTTGACCATTTTGCATACAACGCTACCCCCACTATCGGAATTTAACAACCGCCCTTTCATCCCTTATGTGCACTCACAAGCACCTCGATCAATATAAGTTCATCACATTATTTTCACTTCATCCCCACCCAATCAATTGACACACAAGCACCACAACATTCTCTCAAGTACTACACCACCGTCACTTCATCGCCAATTCCACCCTTATTTACCACCACCCAACACACTAAATAAGTTTAAAATGATTGCAATATTAAAATCTACCGCCTTCACTACGGGGACACAATAACCTCTAACAAAGAACACATGTAGACTATTTGACAATTTTAAAAAGTTGAGAACTTTTCCTAATTTATTTTGGATTTAGAGTATTTTCAGTCTTAAAGCTCTTCGTCAACACTTCAAAACTTTCACCACCCCATAAAATAATTCACAGTATACTCAATTCAATAAGACTGGGAGTATTCAATTCAAGTTTTTTCACTTCACCATATCACGATTCGTATGACCACCACCACCACCAACATAAAAATTATCGAGAAATTCTTACTTTAACGAAAGTTCGAGAAATATGAAGTTTTGTATTTTTAAGAATTTTTCAAATCACCTCACAACCACAATGGCCACCACCGAAGCTCCAAAAAAAATGAACGAGAATTTTCTCCTTCTAAAAAAAAAAAAGCCAAGCCCGAGAGTTAATGAAAATTTTCTCAATTCTAAAATTTTCCGCGCTACAATCTCTAAATGATTGATGATTCTTTTAGATAGATGTGGTGGTTTTGATGAATCTTAACCATGTGAATATATTTCTTTTTATATTCATGAGCAAAGAATATATATTCTCGATGCATTGCATTGTGGTTGAGTTAGATTAAAATATTTGAATATCCTAAAATCATTCGTTTTAAAACAGTGTCAAGTTTTGTTGTGTTCTTGGTTTCACCAACACTTCGGTGGATTGTAGATGTACTATGTACTCTCCAGAATACTTGAGTAACGAAGAAATACATAAAACTAGGTATTTGAGTACCGAATGAAGCTTAGAACGTGTTTTACCCTTGTGGCACCAACAATTTTTTTAGTAGCCTTCTATACCCCTTTATTATAAACAAAACTTAAATGTGTTTGTAGTTGGATGTCACCATCTTTTGGTACCTTAAAAACTCTATTTAATGATATATAATGGGTCTCGATACGATTTAAAATGAGTGACATGTGAGCATTTTACCGAAATAATTTTTTTTGGACCACTTAGGATAAAATAATCACGTCTTTTAATGTAAAAAAATTCTTGTATCCAAAATACTTGGGTTAAAAAGTAAATCGAACAAGCTTTCTAACGGTTCAAATCACACAGAAATTGGAGTTCGGGAGCATCCGGGGCAAGTCTGCAAACTTTGAACTGTTTGGAGCTTCATCGCGCCTCAGGCGCAAGGTTTTGCGCCCCAGGCGCACTTCAATGCGCCCGGGCGCATTCTCAAAGCTGCACAAACAAGTCAAACTTTGCGGGCTTGTACCGGACACTCCCGAACTCTGTTTTGCACGTGGTTTGAACCGTTAGAAAACTTGTTCAACTAGCTTTCCAACCCAAGTAGGTTGGATCAAAAAATATTTATACATCAAAAGATGTCACCAATATTTTACTCTCAATGGGTTAAAAACTATTCTTTTTGGTAAGACACTCGCATATCTCCCATTTTTAATCGATCATGGCCAAATATGCAACGATTAATAAGGTTTTCAAAGTATTAAAAGGTAACTAAAACAAGCAATGAAAATGATAAGTTTAGCTTGTGAAAAAGTTGCTCAAAAGGAGGACGATTCAAAGATCGTTGGGGTAAAAAAGGCAAAAATACGTTTCCGCGCCCATCTACACATTCTAAGTTCTATTCAACACATACATCCCTAATTATAAGGTATTTGTCAATTCCATATGAGTTTCACAAAGTTCATAGGGCTTTCCACACATCATCAAATTATCAGAAACAGTTTCATCATAAGGATTTGCCCAAGGCGAGACTTGTTAATTTATGAAGCGAAATTTGATCGTCTACGCCACCAACACTTTCACTTGACCATTTTGCGTACAACGCTACCACCACTATCGGAATTTAACAACCGCCCTTTCATCCCTTATGTGCACTCACAAGCACCTCGACCGATATAAGTTCATCACATTATTTTTACTTCATCCCCATCCAATCAATTGACACACAAGCACCACAACATTCTCTCAAGTACTACACCACCGTCACTTCATCGCCAATTCCACCCTTATTTACCACCACCCAACACACTAAATAAGTTTAAAATGATTGCAATATTAAAACCTACCGCCTTCACTACGGGGACACAATAACCACTAACAAAGAACACATGTAGACTATTTGACAATTTTAAAAAGTTGAGAACTTTTCCTAATTTATTTTGGATTTAGAGTATTTTCAGTCTTAAAGCTCATCGTGAACACTTCAAAACTTTCACCACCCCAAAAAATAATTCACAGTGTACTCAATTCAATAAGACTGGGAGTATTCAATTCAAGTTTTTTTGCTTCAGCATATATATCACACTTCGTACGACCACCACCACCACCACTGTCACCACCAACATAAAAATCATCGAGAAATTCTTACTTTAACGAAAGTTCGAGAAATATGAAGTTTTGTATTTTTAAGAATTTTTCAAATAGCCTCACAACCACGATATATGGCAACCACCGAAGCTGAAAAAAAATGAATGAGAATTTCTCCTTCTAAAAAAGAAAGCCAAGCCCGAAAGTTACTGAGAATTTTTTTAAAATCTAAAATTGTTCGCGCTACAATCTCAAAATGATTGATGATTCTTTTAGATAGATGTGGTGGTTTGATGAATCTTAACCATCTGAATATACATATATATATATATATATATATATATATATATTATATTCATGGGAAGAGAATATTCTGGACGCGTTGTAATGTGGTTGAGTTAGATTAAAATATATTGAATATCCTCAAATCATTTTCAGTGTTCTCGTTTTAGAAACATTGTCAAGTTTTGTTGTGTTCTCAGTTTCACCTACACTTCGACGGAGTGTAAGTGCACTATGTACGCTCCAGAACACTTGAGTAACGATGAAATACATGAGAGCTACATATTTGAGTACCGAATGAATCTTAGAACGTGTTTTAGCCTAGTGGCTACAATAATTTTTTTGGTAGCCTTCTTTTTACCCCTTTATTATAAACAAAACAAAAATGTGTTTGTAGTTGGATTTCACCATCTTTTAGTACCTTAAAAACTCTATTTAATAATATATAATAGGTCTCGATACGATTTAAAATGAGTGACATGTGAGCATTTTACCGAAATAATTTTTTTTGAACCACTTAGGATAAAATAATCACGTCTTTTAATGTAAAAAATTTCTTGTATCCAAAATACTTGGGTTAAAAAGTAAATCGAACAAGCTTTCTAACGGTTCAAATCACGCAGAAATTGGAGTTCGGGAGCGTCTGGGGCAAGTCCGCAAACTTTGAACTGTTTGGAGCTTCATCGCGCCTCAGGCGCAAGGTTTTGCGCCCCAGGCGCACTTCAATGCGCCCGGGCGCATTCTCAAAGCTGCACAAACAAGTCAAACTTTGCGGGCTTGTACCGGACACTCCCGAACTCTGTTTTGCACGTGGTTTGAACCGTTAGAAAGCTTGTTCAACTAGCTTTCCAACCCAAGTAGGTTGGATCAAAAAATATTTATACATCAAAAGATGTCACCAATATTTTACTCTCAATGGGTTAAAAACTATTCTTTTTGGTAAGACGCTCGCATATCTCCCATTTTTAATCGATCATGGCCAATTATACAACGATTAATAAGGTTTTCAAAGTATTAAAAGGTAACTAAAACAAGCAATGAAAATGATAAGTTGGTTCCTTTGAATTTCTGGAACTCGGACACTTTCAGAAACATTGGGAATAATTGGGGTGACTTCATTACTTTAGATAATGCAACTTCAAAAGGGTCTTCTTTTGCAGTTGGAAAGGTGAAAATTCTTACTGATGTATTTGAAACTATTAATCAAGAGATTAGTTCGGACCTAAATGGCAGGTCATTTCCTATTAGAGTGTTGGACGAGCAAGTGGTAGTCAATAATGTTATGATGGCCAACTCCGTTTGCAGAGGTACTGGTAAGGTTATCTTGGACTCTAATCCGAGGTAAGAAGACAAGTCAGATGGTGACAGCGAGAAGGTAGAGGATGATGTAGCTGAGGAAGTGAATGTTGAGAATAGAGTGGTTCCCAATTCCTCGAATGCTGTAGAAAAAGAGATTGGTCATTTGGCTAATGAGATTGGCATAGCTGTCTGACAATGTTGCTGCCCTTAAAGGAAAGGATGATGAATTGGTCTCTTCCTCCAACTCTGAGGGCCAGTCCATTACTAGCCCGGTTACTCTTTTGAGGCCCATAGTGATGGATAGGAGCGCTGGGCTCAGTATTCAACAAGAGAAATCTATTCATAATGCAATCCAAAAATTGGATAGGAGGGCGAAAAGATCGAGAAGGAAAAGTAGTGAGAAGAAACCTCTCTCTGATTTTGGGTTAAAGGTGGCCAAGGTGAAGAAGAAGAACAATAAGGTGGTTTCTTTTTCTTCTCTTTCTTCCAGTGACATTCGCAATAGAAATTCCTTGTTAGTTATGAAAGCTCGTAAGTGTATGGAGATTGGTGCTTTGTTGGGAGTTAAATATCATGGAGGGAGGACCTCAATATCATGAAATATATTGAATTGGAGGAGGGTGAAATTTCAAATGAGGAGCTTGGCCATTTTGATGATTTGGAGGATGGTGCCTCCCGTGGAATTCTGATTTCATTTATCTTTTTTGTCTTGGTGTTTGTTGTTGTTTTTGCTGCGTTTTTCTGGTAATGGTAGTAGCTTTGGTAGGGTGGTGTCGCAGTTTTGTGTCTCTTGATGGTTTGCTTTGCCATTGTCTAGGTGGCTGGGTGCTGGTGTTTTGATCGAGGTTGTTGTTTGTGTGCTGATTTTGGAGCCACTGTTTGTTGTTGGCTTCTGCTGCTCAGGTGTGGGCTGGAGGTCAGTGGTGGTCAAGTTGGCTCGGATCTTTTGGCTGTTCGTTGATGGTGTCTGTTGGCTTTGTTGGGTGATTGGATCTGGGATGCTTGATTTTTGAAGGTAGCGTTGTCTTGGGTTCCCCGGGTTCTGTCGGTGGTTCGGTTGTTTTCTCCGTTGGGGTGGGGGTTTGGGCTTGGGTGTCTGGGGTTTGTTGGTCTCGAACCATCGCTTAGGTCTTGGGTAGTCTTGAAATTTAATTAATTTTAATTTCCTTTTGCCATTGTCCTTTTAATCTTTGTATTCTTGCGGACATTAATAAAATTTTCTTTTGCCAATCAAAAAAATATTTACTCTTGACCACATGAAATTAGTTCTAGCCGCAAAGTTTTGAAAGCATGGTTACTATGCACGATGTGTTTAACATGCTTCTTGACCCCGTAGAATTTACTCCTGGCCGCTTAATATTACTATTGGCCGTGTACAATTACTTCTGGAGGCATGGATTTACACTTCGCATCCTCAACTTGCTAAGTTACTGAAAACTACACCGTTTCAGAGTGATAGTGGTGCACAGAACTCTTACGGGACTGCATAGAAAATTTCTATATATCTCTAAGATTCATCTTAAATTGATCTGAGACAATCATCTTGTACAATCCATTACAATCATTTACCATGTAAAATTTCTTGTCAATCGATTTCAGATTGGTACCTGATCTTGATGCATTTCTCTTCATTTTGTTTCTTGAATAGGTTCGGCTACACTGAATTAAAAGTACAAATACTATGAGCGCCATCTTCTTCCCCGGAGAAATTTTGCAGGAAGAAACAGTTTTGGGCAAATCTTCAAAACCCAAATCTCAACTTCTTCTTCCATACTTACCCCTCAGTTCTCCTTCTTCTTTATTGCACTTAACATTGTATCTCATCGATTGAACTCCTTAATTGTGTTCTCTCCTCCCCTTGTTTTTTATTGATTTGGGAATCCAATTCAAGAAAACTAGACAAGTTTGAATCTTTGTTTTTGCAAATGGGCTTTCTTTCGAATTGGGTTACATGGATACCGTATATGGGTAGCAGCATATGCAAAATGCATTGTTGGTTTCGTTTGTTTAGTGTTTGGATTAACAGCTTGATGGGTCTCTGATTTCGATAAGAAAATGGATCGAAATATGTTCTGGGTACTGTTGATCAGATCGAGACTTAGTCACACAAAAAAGTAGTCGTTCTTTTGAACCATATTTTGGTGGGAATTGAAGTTTGAACCATAATTCTAATACAAACCTTTGGATAGAACTCACTCTTGAAATCCGGCTTACAAGGGGAGAGTACGGGGAGAGTACCCAAGAGCTTATATGCACATGACCAAGCCCATACTTAGCCGATGTGAGACATTAGGATCATAACATACCACCACGCTCCGCAACCGACGTCCACGGCGGCCCACTCTATCAACGCTGACAGTAGCCCTTTCTTCTTCTTTTTTTGCGGCTCCACCCACCTATCAGTATTCAATACTTTTAAGTATTTTAATCTAGCCAATAGGTCGCCCCCTTCGCAGGTCGAATTGCAACGTGGCAGCTGGCTCTGATACCAATGATAAAAACCTTTAGGTAGAACTCACACTTGAAAACCGGCTACAAGGGAAGGGTGCCCAAGAGCTTATATGCACGTCGCCAAGCCCATACTTAGCCAATGTGGGACATTAGGATCGTAACAATTTCATCTTTGATTGCTGCTTTTTCTGTGATGGAAGCGTCTCAAATCTGCATTTTAGTGCACGTATTGGCCGAAATAGCTCGACACAATCAAAAATTCAGCTTCTTGATAGAATGGATCATTCGTTGTCAATAATTTTTGTAGTCGAGGTCATAGGTAGGGCTGTCATTTGTCAATGGGCCAGAATTTATCTTCAATCTTGGCTATGATTTTGAAGGGACTCT
Source organism: Rhododendron ovatum (assembly GCA_019656835.1). NCBI lineage: Eukaryota > Viridiplantae > Streptophyta > Magnoliopsida > Ericales > Ericaceae > Rhododendron > Rhododendron ovatum. Next base: position 822,593 of record CM033798.1, read on the forward strand.
CACTGGTCGGTTTAGCAGTAAATGGAGATCATTCCACTTGAAGTCTTGAACAGTCAATGATCTTTTGAAGAGAATTGCATTCAAATGCCATAACGCATCCTCGAGCCTAGATATTAGAAGATCAAGTATCAGATACCTGAAACAGCCGTTCACAATCTATCTTCCCAAAATTTGCCAAGTCACCTCATTTATTGGTCGAGCAAATGCCAGTTAGCCATTTATCTTGACACTTTTTTACACAATCTCCTCCTCCTCCGCAAGTAATCATGACCCCACTGTACTTAGTTATGGACTCTACTATTGCCTGTGAGAAAGTATGTAAAAAACGGATGTAAACAGGGACGGGTTACTGCCATTTTCCTTGTTAGTTCTTTGCATAATCAATTCAGATACAGAAAATTAATGTGATAGCAAGTGACTTTTGCTAAGTTTAGCCGATTCCCACTTCTTTTTCCTCCTATAGCCGATCACCTCCCTTGCTTTACAGCATGAAGCCTGTCCCCACATCACTAGCATATGGCTTTTCACTTTGCTGCTGCAGTACATCACAAAGTATCGAGTTCTTCTCTCTCCCTCTCCAACTATCACTATGAGCTTCATCTTCTTTTGTTGACTATGCATTTTTTATGTATGTGCGGGGGCCGAGCTATGTATGGGAATATGGCTTTTCACTTCGCTGCTGTAGTACATCACAGAGTATCTAGCTCTTCTCTCTCCCTCTCCACCTATCACTATGAGCTTCATCTTCTTTTGTAGACTACGCATTTTTTATGTATGGGCAGGGGCGGAGCTATGTATGGGAATATGGCATTTCACTTTCACTGCTGCAGTACATCACAAAGTATCGAGTTCTTCTCTCTCCCTCTCCACCTATCTCTATGAGCTTCATCTTCTATTGTTGACTAAATCATTTTTTTATGTATGTGCGTATTGACATCTTTTCTAGATTGATGCATATTCATGGTTGTTTTTAGCTAATGGTTGTTTCAGTCTATTTTTGGGAGTTGCTTTAGAGATGGTAGAAGATGTTCACTATTTTGTGGACCATCTTATGTTTGGATTGTCATTGAAATAGCTAAAACTATTTTATGAGTGTTTTGCGAGCTAAATCTATGAACTGCTTTCCAGTCCCATTATTTTACGAAAATTATCCGGATACTAATTGGGTGGAATTGGAAACTGAACTGCTCTTGCGGTTTGGTTTTGGTCTGGTTATGCACAAATAATGGTTTTTTCTTTTTATCCTGAAAATGCCAAAGAGGCTACACCCCACAGGAGGAAAGAAGTCCGATGGAGGATAAGCAGTCCAAGAAGAGGCAAGGTTGTTGCTGTTGCAAACCTTTGCGACCTGATTTGCTACTTCGTTTACCTTTCAAGAACACCAGGAGAAAGAAGAGAGAACTTTGAGGCCATTAAACGAACATTACAAATGTAAGCTTGTTGGTGATCGTCTTCGGAAACACAAACAAAAAAATGCTTGCTTGTTGTCTCCTTGAATTTTAATGCTTGATAAGTTCATTGAATTGGCAAGACCACGAGCATAAAGGGTAGCTGTAACTTCAGCTTGTAAGAAATGCAAAATCACCAACGACCTTACATTTTCAATCTCGAACATTCACTGTTAATGAGACAGCAAAATCATCCATTTTCATGGCTGCACCACAATTAATTTTGAAACTCCCCATAACGCCATTTGTCCACATTAACAATCTGTCTTTGCAAACCAGAAACAGATGTGCAATCAGTATCTGTTGCAGAAAGGAAGTTTAGCCTGGATAACCGTAGAGGGTATACTATTTTGTGGCTGAAAACATAATCATTCCTGTCCTTCGAAATATTACCAGCCGATGGTTATTGCCTAGCCCGGAAACTCATTCCTATCTGGGAAGCACTCCAACATATTAACTGTCCATTGCATTACCGATGTAAGCTTCTGAGGATCAACTCTGAAATTCATTTCGCAACCAAACCACTCGGCATGTGTCCACTCACACCCGAATAGCATGTGTACGTTCAGCTGTCTCTGGGAATTTGTGGTAGATTTGGTACTCCTTGGACCGGGTATGATTCTCCCATGAAGGTTGTCCCTTGCTGCAAGAAGGTTTTGACATGCCCTCCTCCCAAAGTGTTTAATTTTCGGTTGGACATTCAAATTCCAGATAGCTTTAGAAACAGTAGGAGGTAGAGATAAAGAAGAAGAAGGTTTCACCGTCCCTTCCTTCTCTCAAGACGTGTCCCAGTCCATTTTGTAATCAGATTTGACCAAGTACGAGCCCTTTGGCAAGAAGTACCAAACAAGTCTGTCCTGGTTTCCAAGGCCACTGAAATAGCAAGAATTGCCTTCTTTTCCTCTTGACTAATTAAAGAATCAAGCTTTCCCTCATCACAAGACTGCGAGATTTGGTCTATGGAATCACTAGGATTGCTTATCAAAAAAAAAAAACTTGTGGATTGAACACTGCTGTTGCTTAACAGATTTGATCTTGAAGGACTCCAGACCCGATATCCCTGCCCTTGATGAGACTAGACCAAGGCCACACCCATGAAGCCCTGGCTCCTCTAGGTGCCTCCAAGAAGCCGCAGTTTGGGTAATAGTTCCTTTCATCATTCGAGCCCGGTATGCATTCGGGAATTTATGAGCCTCCACCCTTGTCAAGCAAGAAGAGCATTATTGAAAGCCGTGAAGTCTGTAAACCCCATTCCTCCTCATGATTTTGGCAGAAGTCTGTAAACCCCATTCCTCCACATGATTTTGGCAAAGGCGTAGCTTCCCAATTAAGCCAATGGATGCCCAAAGCCTCCGGATCCCCCTTCCACCAGAAATTGCTAATAATAGAGTTTAACTTATCACAAAGCTTTTGGTGGAGGGAAAAGTAGGCCATACCATAATGGTCCAGTTACTAGATTTATGTGCAGAACCAATTGGGGCAGCATGCACCGCTAGAGACATCAAACAAGATATTCTCATTGTATTTTCACAAGACTTTTGTATGATGAATAATGGTCGAATACTGTTTTGCTTACCCTAAAGCTAACATCAATAGCAGGACTTATATAGTTCCGGGATTCTTTTTACACTATTACCAGAAAAACAAAGTAGTAGGCCAAAGAAAGGTAGTTTAATTGAAGTATTGTGGAAGATCTGTGAGCACTGAGCAGAAGACAAATAGTTCAATGTCTCATTATGTTTTAACTCGGGCCATTGAACTACAAATTACAATCTTCCGTATATGGCTTAACTAAACAACACAACACGATTTCTCTCAATCAAACCAGAAACAAAATTCAAAAAGAATGAAAAGTTCAACTCTGGACTACTTTGTTTCGAACTCAGGCCTATGAACTTATTTCATCAAGACATAGCCGAATAGCACAAAAAAATTACCAAACACTAGTATTTCTCCCTATGAAAAACAAGCAAAAACAAAAGAATGAAAATAATCAACTCTAAATTAGTGCCAAAAGAAAACATGACCACTACTAATTAGTTCAGTCTTTCGTCCCTCTTACTCGAAAAATCCAACTACCTTCTCTTCTATCATCTCTTGTTTATCGAGGATAACATTTCTTACTATTGTGTTTTCATGAATTATTCAACTAATAAGATGGAAGCATACCATTGTCCTTCCCATTTTTTTTTATCTCTCTTCTCTTATCCCAAACTGAATCCTTTCTTTTCTTTTCCCTCTTAGTCTCTTCACTTTTCTCACCCGTTCCGCCAAATCAAGAGTAAATGAAGATGGGCATAAACTTGAAGTACAAATGAATCAGAATTTCATGGTAGTAATGCAAAGGAAACAAGGAATGGCGGCAGGAGCAGAAATTATGGAAATAATAATTAAAAAAAAACTAGAGAGAGAGAAATATTTGGGTTTTTAGGAATTCAATGCAATTTTATTTTTTCAATCAACTTCGAGAAATATTTGTGGACTAATTGTTCGCCTTGACAAATAGGATCAAAAGCCCCCAAAGGTTCACGCGTTGGCAGTTGAATCGTATAATCTTATTGTCTAGACTTTGGCTGCCTGCAACAGCAGTTTATGCCTTCAACACGAATTTGCAGCATACTATGCTTGCATTGATAATCTTCTTACACTTCTGCAAATCTCATTTTTTTCACATTGTTCTTCCGAATGATTGAAAAATTTCTGTGAAGTTCATAATTCTACAAAGAAGATTGTCCATACTTTCAGTACGTTGAGTGGATATTATGCTACAAATGAGATTATCCATACTAAAGGCAGGACACTATTTTTTCTTCAAACTCGTGGATCATCTTAAGCCATCTCTTCTTGGCAACACAGAAATTTCACCCCAAGTTGATTCATTCAACTACTACTTCTGTTTCAAAATATTCAAGCACCTTTATTGCGCCTCAAGCGCAAGTTTATGCGCCCCAGGCGCACTTCAATGCGCCCGGGCGCATCCCCAAAGCTGCACAATAAGTCAATGCGAGCTTGCACCTGACACTTCCGAATTCCATTTTGTGCATGGTTTGAACTTTGAACCATTAGAAAGCTTGTTCAATAAACTTTCCAACCCACGTAATTTGGATCAAAATTTATTTTTACATCAAAAGACATCACCATTTTACTCTCAGTGGATCAAAAAAACTATTCATTTTGGTAAAACGCTCGCATCTTTCTCATTTTTAATCGGATCATGACCAATTATACAACAATAAATAATGCCTTCAAAGTATTAAAAGGTGATGGAAACAAACAATGAAAATGATGAAGTTTAATTTACGAAAGTTGTTCCAAATTAAACGAGGCCGATTCAAAGATCATCGGTGCCAAAAAAAGGTTGAAATACGTTTACGCACCCATCTACACATTCTAAGTCTCATTCAACACGCACATCCCTAATTATAAGGTATTCGTCAATTTCGTAAGAATTTCACAAAGTTAAAGGGGCTTTCCACACATCATCAAAGCATCTGAAACCGTTTCATCATATATAAGGATTCACCGAAGGCGAGACTTATACATTTACGAAGCCAAATTTGATCGCCTACGACACCAACCCATCAACACTATCACTTGACCATTTCGAGTACAAAGAAACCACCACTATTGGAATTTGACAACCGCCCTTTCACCCCTTCAGTACAGTCTCAACCACCTCGACCGCTGCAAGTCCAATAGCTGTCTAGTCCTTGCCGATCAAAAAAAAAAAAAAAAAGCCTTTAGTCCTCAGCATACTGCAGAAAACCAAACAGTTCAATGTAATTTGCTTGGAACTCGGGCCTATGAACTTATTTCATTGGGACATGGCTGAACAGAACAAAAAAACACGCCAAACACTTGTATTTCTCCCCATGAAAAACAAGCAAAAACAAAAGAATGAGAAGAATCAAACTCTGCATTAGTGCCAAAAGAAAACATGACCACTACTTCCTTCTCTTACTCACAAAATACACTACCTTCTCTTCTCTTCTCTTCTAAGTTCTATCATCTCTCGTTTATCTTTTCCAAACAACACGATATCGAGAATAACATATCTTACTATTGTTTTTTCATGAATTATTCAACTAATAAGATGGAAGCATAAAATTATCCTTCCCATTTTTTTGATCTCTCTTCTCTTATCCCAAACTGAATCCTTTCTTTTCTTTTCCTTCCTAGTCTCTTCTCTTTTGTCACCCGTTCCGCCAAATCGAGAGTAAATGAAGATGGGCATAAACTTGAAGTACACGTGAATCAGAATTTCAAGGTTGTGGTAGTAATGCAAAGGAAACAAGCAATGGCGGCAGGAGCAGATATTATAATAAATAAATAATGAAAAAATGAAAAAACTAGAGAGAGAGAGAGAGAGAGAGAGAAATATTTGGGTTTTCAGGAATTCAACACAATTTGATTATTTCAATCGACTTCGAGCAATTCGGTTCTCCGCATTTGAAGGTGGAGCTTCAAGATCAAAATAATGACGGAGATTTTTTATTTTCTTGATCAAATTTTTAAAAAATACAATTTCAACACACTTCGCATCTTCAACATGCGAAGTTACTCAAAACTACAAGTCTCTTACCCGCTTATAATTACTCTTGGCCGCATATAATTACTTCTGGCCGCTTCTAATTACTTCTGGCCAAATAGTTTCGAAAGCGTGGTTACTACGCACGATGTTCTTGTGTTTTCATGCCTTTTGACCGCTTATAATTACACTTGACCGGTAATAATTACTCTTGGCTGCATTAAATTACTCGTGGCCGCATGAAATTACAATTTGCATCCTCAACATGCGAAGTTACTGAAAACTATGTCGTTTTGAAGTGATTTGCACAGAAAATTTCTACTTGTAAGATTCATCTTGAATTGATCTGAGACAATCATCTTCTACAATCCATTACAATCATTTACCATTAACAATTTCATGTCAATTGATTTCAGAATGGTACCTGATCTTGATGCATTTCTCTTCATTCTTGCTTCTTAAAATAGGTTGAGCTACACTGAATTAAATCATCAACGTCCAAAGAACTCTTGGGGTACGCATTGCACAGAAAATTTCTACATGTATGGTTCATTTTTCAATGATAATCTGAGACAATCAATTTGTAGAGAAGTCAAACTTTGCGGGCTGGCACCGGACACTCCCGAACTCAATTTTGCGTGTGATTTGAACTGTTAGAAAGTTTGTTCAATGCACTTTCCAACCCAAATAGTTTGGAACTATAGTGGAAGATTTGTGAGCAGAAGACAAATGGGTAGATGTCTCATCTGTTTGGAACTCAGGCCAAGTTTATGCGCCCCAGGCGCACTTGATCAATGCGCCTGGGCGCATCCTCAAAGCTACACAACAAGTCAAACTTTGCGGGCTTGCACCAGAAACTCCCGAACTCCATTTTACGCGTGGTTTAAATCACCTTCCCTTCTGAATACAACCACCATACCCAATCAACTAAATTCACCATCTTTTGGCAACAATTTTTGATATGATGCACCAACTGTTTCTAATTCTTTTTTTTAACTGAGTTTCTTAGTCTTAATTGGTTGGCGATTGTAAAATGCAAACCCTTGAGCATTATAAGGATTGTTCAAGGACAATAGAGGCACAAGCAACCTGTACATTTGGATTCAACTAGAGTACCATCGCGAAGATTTCATTGGAAAATTCGGATCTTTGAGCAAATTATCTCATTGAGGATTTCATAGTAGATTGTAAAATTAGCTATCATCAAATTATACAAGGAAATTATACTAGCAATCTAATCCAATGTCAAGCCCATCCAAGAAAACAACCAGTGACTCTAGTCTCCCCTGCACCACTTGAACTTCAAACATGTGTATCTAAGGTAGCACATCATATTAACGTACGGACCAGCCAAATGGACTTATTTTGTATATCTAACAAGAATCACCTACAAGGCTTCATTAGATGCGCCTGGGGAGCAAATGAAATGCACCTAAAAGGCACAATACATCAAAAGATAAAATCAGGGTGTGCCCAGGCCACAAGTCAAGTGCGCCTGAGGCATATAACGTAATAAGAGAACATTAGGATATGCTCGGGGAGCAACTTAAATGTGCCTGAGGCGCACTACATCAGAAGAAAAAAATTCTGATGCGCCTAAGGTGCATGTGATGCAGCAACTATTTATAATTCATTTTTTACTGAGTTTCTTAGTCCTAATTGGTACGAAGGGATTCAAGAGTTCCATCCGAAAAAATGTCATTGAAAAATTTGGATCTCATTGAGGATTTCATATATATTGTTCATTTCAACTTCAAACCTAAATTTCAGCACTATAGACCCACCTCATTCTACGTCTTCTTTCCTTTCTGGGAAGAACGAAATTCCCACTGGAACAGTTTTGAAAACTTAGGAAATTTACCGACATCAAAGAGGTAGGCAGGGAAAACATTCATGCTCGTAAAAACAATGACAGTGACACTGCTTATTTCTCTTAGCTCTATGTCTAATGGTCCAGTAAAACCAATTTGAGTCGTTTCTGCTCCGAATGGTCCCATTACTGGAATTAATATATGATAGTTTCCACTTCCTTTATCTTGATAAACTCCAACTCCATTAGCAGAAGCAGAGCAATGGCGTGTGTCCTACAGGAAGAGCTAATGGACCTAAGAGCATGCTGATCGATAAGCGTAGGAATGCACGCATTTAGAACATCCAAAGTCCGTTTATCACAGTTGTAGGTTTCCAAAGCTAGATGCAGGAAGTTTAACATTCTTTTGGAAGCTGAGAAGTCTCTAGCAATGGCAAAAATGAAGTGTCAATGGGCAAAACTTGCAAGAAAAATGAGATAGGTAATTTCCCTAAATGCGCCCAGGGACCAACTACCATGCGCCTGAGGTGCGCGCAATACATCAAAAGAGAAAATAGGATGCACTCGGGAAGCAATTTATAAAATGCACACTAGGCGCATGACATAAAAAGAGAATATCAGAATGCACCCGGACAGATACTTAAACGTACCTGATGCTGAGGATAATAGAGGCACAAGATGCCAGTGCGAAGGGATTCAAAAGTTCCATCCACGTAGAATTCCTTGAAAATTTCAGATCACTACAAGAAAAATTCAATTGGGTGACGAATGAAAATCGTCACAAATTGCATGTTTTTCGTCACAAATAATATAGGTGACGAAAAAAAATTTGTCGACTAAAGGTTGTCGAGGATTCCTACCTGGTGACGAAATCTATTTTTCGTCACCTATAGTGCCTTTTGATGACGAAATATTTCGTCACCAAAAAGTGAATAATTGGTGACGAAATTTTTTTCCTCACTTAATGTGCTTTTTGACGACGAAAAAATTCGTCACCGATGGGTCACATTGGTGACGAATTTTTTTGTCACTAATATAAGAAATCGGCGACGAAATTTTTCGTTGCAAAAAATGTTTTCATATGGGAAAAGAAATCCATCTTTCTTGCTCCTGCTGGGTTTCGAACCCGAGTCCCTTGAGTTTTTCGCGCAAGCTCCAACCAACTGCACTACACACACTTTTCGGTAAATATTTGAAATATCTAATATATAACACATATGTTTAACATGAAAATATATTTCGAATGTAATTTTGGACCTTTAAACATTAAAATTAGCAATTTTGATAAACATGAAAGTTGTAAGCAATTGAGTTATTGTTCAAACCCAATTTGAATTATCTCAATCGGAGATTTTAGTAAAGAGTTATGTCCGAAATACATTTAGTGACAAAACGCAATTCATAAATTTCGTCACAAAAGGTACCTATTTGACAACGAAATATATTTTTTGTCGCTGAAAGCGTTAAAATGGTGACGAAATTATTTTTCGTCACCAAAGTTGAGCATGTGGTGACGAAAAAAATATTTCGTTACTAAATTGCTCACATTTGGCGACGAAATATATTTTTTGTCACCAAATGATTATCTTTGGCGACAAAAAATAATTTTGTCACCTTTTTTAAGCTTTCAGCGACGAAAAATGTATTTCATCGCCAAATGGGTACTTTTAGTGACGAAAATATTTTTTTCGTCGCTAAACAGGCATAATTGGTGACGAAATTATTTCGTCACGAAAGTTATCAAAATAGTGACGAATTTATTTTTTCGTCGCCAAATATACTCATTTAGTGACAAAATTAAATTTCATCGCCACTTTTTCGTCACTAATTTTCATTTTTCTTGTAGTGGATCTTCGAGCAAAATTATCTCATTGAGGATTTCATATATATTGTCAAATTAGCCATCATCAATCTAATATATTCCTAATAGGTGGGCGGTGGGATTGAACCTCCAGAATTAGTCAATGGAAGTTCGTGCCTGAGGCGCATTACCTCAAAAGAGAAAATTTCAACGCGCTCAGGGCGCACTATATTTGCACGCCTAAGGCGCATGCATGTGATGCAACAACTTTTTCCCGGGCACAAACTCTATTTGGCCTGAGGCGCATGTGATGCAGCAACTGTTTCTAATTCATTATTTTTTCCCACTAAGTTTCTTAGTCCTAATTGGTTGGCGATTGTAAAATCCAAACCCTTAAGAATTGTAAGGATTGTAAAAGATTTTATTGAAAAATTCGACTAGAGTTCCATCCGCAAAGATTTCTTTGAAATATTCGGATCTCCAAGGAAATTATCTCATTGAGGATTTCATATATACTATAAAAAAAAAATTATACATGTAATAATTGCAATTTTTAAAATTTTTGTCGTGGCGGTCGCCGCCACTAAACCCCCGGTTCCATCCTTGCCCTTAGGCCACTCCAAATGTCGCTGGACCAAAGGCCCCGCTAGACAAAATTTTGGTGTGTTCTTTATATCCTTTCCTGATTGGGGCCCAGACAAAATTTTGGTGTGTTCTTTATATCCTTTCCTGATTTTAGCGGAACAGAAAAAATTATTTACGGAGGGTTCCGTAAATAATATTTTAAAATGAGGGAGATGCGAGTGTTTTTTCAAAATACTTTATTTTTCAACTCACAGAGGGTAAAATGGTCATATCATTTTGAAGTTCAAATAATTTTAGATTCAATATACTTTGGTTGGAAAGTAGACTACATAAGCTTTCTAACGGTTCAAATTATGCAAACAACGAAGTTCAAGAGTGTCAGGGACAAACCCACAAAGTTGGACAAATTATGAAGCTTTATTGCACAAACGTAATTCCATGCACCCAGGGCGCATCCTTCAAATTTTAAAACCGACCAAATTTTTGCGGTCTTGTCACGAACACTCCCAAACTCTGATTTTAACATGGTTTGAACCATTGAAAAGATTTTCAACCCGATAGAACTCATAGAAGTCTCAAGGAAATGGCAAACATGAACTCACAATAAGCAAAACTTGCAACAAGAAGGACCTACGTAATTTCATGAGATGCGCCCGGGGCTAAAATAAAATCAAATGAGCAAACAACGATGTGCCAAGGGCACAATTCCAATGCGCCTGAGGTGCATTACCTCAAAAGAGAAAATTTCAATGCGCCTAGGGCACACTCTATTTGCAATTGACGCACATGTGATGCAGCAACTGATTACTGGGCACTCTGTTTGCGCCTGAGGTGCATGCGATGGACCAACTGTTTCTAATTCATTTTTATTTTTTTTACTGAGTTTCTGAGTCCAAATTGGTTGGCGATTGTAGAATGCAAACCCTTGAACATTATAAGGAATATTGTTCAAAGACAATAGAGGCACAAGCAGACAGAACGTTGGGATTCAACTAGAGTACCATCCGCGAAGATTTCATTGAAAAATTCGGATCTCTGAGCAAATTATCTCATTGAGGATTTCATAGTAAATTGTAAAATTAGCCATCATAAAATTATACAAGGAAATTATACTAGCAATCTAATCCAATGTCAAGCCCATCCTTGAAAACAACCAGTGACTCTAGTCTCCCCTGTATGCACCACTTGAACTTCAAACGTGAGTGACTCTAGTCTCCCCTGCATGCTCCACTTGAACTGCAAACATGTGTAACTAAGGTTGCACATCATATTAACAGACCAGCCAAACGGACTTATTTTGTATGTGTAACAAGAATCACCTACAAGGTTTCATTAGATGCGCCCGGGGAGCAAATGAAATGCACCTATAAGGCACAATACATCAAAAGAGAAAATCAGGATGCACCCAGGGCACAATACAAGTGCTCCTGAGGCATATAACGTAATAAGAAAACATTGGGATGCGCCCGGGGTGCAAATTAAATGTGCCTAAGGCGCACGACATCAGAAGAAAATGAATTGTTACCACCATCACTTGACCACATATATCACCACACTTCCACTCTGCTACCACCATTGGCACAACACCTCATCCCTACCACCTCCGCCTTCCTTTTACCATTACCACTAACACCAATACTTCATCGCCACGACAATCAAACCTAAACATGCAACCCTACCACGACTACTACGTACACCTCCATCACCACCATCATTTTAGCACATCATAAGCACCACCCCTCCACTCCAGCACCAATATCATGACCACCACAATTTCGGTTCTTAAATGTATAAGCCTTTTCACACGCGTACTTCTTAGGCATATTCGGGTGATAAAGCAGTTTTTATGTGCAATGGTGACGTGTGGAAAGTCTAATGATGTCTCAAGAACTCGTCAAATATGAAAGAGTACCGTAGAACTATGAATGGGAGTAGCAAATGGAACTTAGGATGAGTGCTCAGAATATGTTAAAAGTAAATTATTACCGGTCAAAAATATGTATTACCAACAGTTTCGAAAGAGAGTGAAAAAGGAAGAAAAATAAGCAAATAAGTAGAGCGAAGAAGAAAGCAGAAACAAAATCCCAACCCTGCGAGTTTCCAAGTATTCCAAAAGAAATCATTGTCGAAATCCTTTTGAGATTAGCCCTCGATTCTCTTTCTAGATTCACGTGCATTTACAAACAATGGCGTTCTTTGGCTTCCTTCATCATCCCCAAAATAACCAGAAGGAAGATGGTTCTCATTCAATCCTTACCGAGTTCAGGTATCCCTACATTCCACTCCATCGACGAAGGATCTCATGTGAAACAAGTGCGGAGTTTGGAAAAAGAGTATATCTCCTTCCCCTCCAATATTTTTCAGTTCGCGTAATGGCTTGGTGCTTCTAAATATTACCCATGACTTATTCTTACGGCATCCCAACACTAGTTATATCAAAAAAGCTTTATCGTACGAATACTTGGCGTATAAGCAGTATCGTGTTATATCAAAAAAGTTTTATTGCACACAGACGTAATTCCATGCGCCCCAGGCGCAATTCAATGCCTTCAAAGCACATCCTTGAAATTTTAAAACTGACAAAACTTTGCGGGCTTGTCACAAACACTCCCAAACTCTAATTTTTACGTGGCTTGAACCATTGAAAAGATTTTCAAGCCGATAGAACTCATTGAAGTCTCAAGTAAATGACAAACATGAACTCACAATAAGCAAAACTTGCAACACGAAGGACCTACGTAATTTAAAGAGATGCATGAGCCCAAGGTGAAACTAAAATCAAATGAGAAAGAACGATGCGCCAGGGGCACAATTCTAATGCGCCTGAGGTGCAGTACCTCAAAAGAGAAAATTTCAATGCACCTAGGGTGCACTCTATTTGCGCCTGAGGCACATGTGACGCAGCAACTGAATACTGGGCACTCTGTTTGTGCCAGAGGCGTATGTGATGCACCAACTATTTCTAATTCATTTTTTTTTACTGAGTTTCTTAGTCCTAATTGTTTGGCGATTGTAGAATGCAAACCCTTGAGCATTATAAGGATTGTTCAAAGACAATAGAGGCAGAAGCAGTCAGAATGTTGGGATTCAACTAGAGTACCATCCGCAAAGATTTCATTGAAAAATTCGGATCTCTGAGCAAATTATCTCATTCAGGATTTCATAGTAAATTGTAAAATTAGCCATCATCAAATTATACAAGGAAATTATTCTAGCAATCTAATCCAATGTCAAGCCCATCCATGAAAACAACCAGTAACTCTAGTCTCCTCTACATGCACCACTTGAACTTCAAACATGTGTAACTAAGGTAGCACATCATATTAACGGACCAGCCAAACGGATTTATTTTGTATGTGTAACAAGAATCAATTACAAGGTTTCATTAGATGCACCTAGGGGGCAAATGAAATGCACCTATAACGCATAATACATCAAAAGAGAAAATGAGGATGCACCCATGGCACAATTCAAGTGCGCCTGAGGCGTATAGCGTAATAAGAGGACATTGGGATGAGCCCGGGGAGCAACTTAAATGTGCCTGAGGCACACTACATCTGAAGAAAATGAATTGTAATTACCACCATCACTTGACCACATATACCACCACACTTCCACTCTGCTACCACCATTGGCACCACACCTCATCCCAACCACCTCCGCCTTCCTTTTACCATTACCACTAACACCAACACTTCATCGCCACGACAATAAAACCTCAACATGCAACTCTACCACGACTACTACATACACCTCCACCACCACCATCATTTTAGCACATCATAATTAAGCACCACCCCTCCACTCCACCACCAATGTCATGACCACCAAAATTTCGGTTCTTAAATGTATAAGCCTTTTCACACGTGTACTTCTTAGGCATATTCGGGTGATTAAGCAGTTTTTAGTTGCATTGGTGAAGTGTGGAAAGTCTAATGATATCTCAAAAAGTCATCAAATATGAAATAGTACCATATAACTATGAATGGGAGTAGCAAATAGAACTTAGGATGAGTGGAAGGGGCGTGAAAATATGTTTTAACCTAAGTGGCGTTAACGATATTTGAATTGGTCTGCTCTCGACCAACTCTTCATAAATCAACATGCAATAGTTGACATGGTTTGATCCCACCATCTTTTAGTACTTTGAAAATCCTTTTTTTCGATATATAGAGGGTCTTTATCCGATTTAAAACGATGGAGATCGATGCAAGCGATTTAAAAGAACAATTCTTTTGTTGACTCATTGAGGGTAAAATAGTCATATATTTTGATGTACAAAAAAAAATTGCATCCAAACTAATTGGGTTAGAAAGTAGACTTGACAAACTTTTTAACGGTTCAAACCTTGCAAAAATCGGAGTTCGGTAGAGTCCGGCACAAACTTGCAAAGTTTGAAAAATGGTAGTGTTTCTAGGTGCCTCAGGCGCAAGGCAGAGAGCCCCGGGCGCAAAGAAATGCGCCTCAGGCGCATTGAGAGTGCAGAATATGTTAAATTTCGCGGCCTTCTCCCGGACACTACCGAACTCCGATTTTTGCATGGTTTGAACTATTAAAAAGCTTGTTAAGTCTACTTTCTAACCCAATTAGTATGGATGCAATTTTTTTTGTACATCAAAATATATGACTATTTTATCCTCACTAAGTCAAAAAGTGAATTGTTCTTGTAAAACACTCGCATCTCCGTCATTTTAAATCTGATAAAGACCTTCTATATATCAATAAAGAGGATCTTCAAAGTGAAAAATCAAGATTTGCAATAAATAAAGAGAAAAATCAAGATGCGCCTGGGGCGCACTATAATTGCGCCTGAGGCGCATGTGATACAACCACTATTTCTAATTCCTTTTTTACTAAGTTTTCTATTCCCAACTGGTTGGAGATTGTAAAATGCAAACACTTAAACATTATAAGGACTGTTCAAGGATAATAGAGGCACAAGAAGCTAGTGAGAGGGGATTCAAAAGTTCCATCAGCGTAGAATTGTTTGAAAATTTCCGATCTTAGAGCAAAATTATCTCATTGAGGATTTCATATATATTGTCAAATTAGCCATCTTCAATCTAGTTGGGGTTCCAATAGGTTGGCGGTGGGATTGAACCCCCAAAATTAGTCCGTGGAGGTTCGTGTATGCTAGCCTGAATACGTGAGTTATCAAAAAATTAGCCACCACCAAATTATTTCTAGTCAATTAGTAGAAGCAGACAAGAGGAGTACGTCCTAGAGGAAAACTAAGAGCAAGTTTACCAGTCATTGTCTAAAAAAACTCTTGAACGGTGTATATTTTTCATTTTACCTGCTCACATTTTTTTAACACTACACCAATACAATCTATTTTACCTATTCTTTATTAAACTATTAATAGAGAGAGAGAGAGAGAGAGAGAGAGAGAGAGAGTGAGTGGGAGAGTCTGAGAGAGAGAGTGAGAGAGAGAAAAAGAGGAAACACTAAAAAAGTAGATTGCTTATGAATGGTTGTGAGCCATTTTTGGCTCAGAACTATAGATGGAGGAAAATTTCCTCCCTCTTTAGCTACTCTGCTGTTCGGGTATATTTTCCCATTTTGTGAGGTAAAATGGCGACAAAGCTACTTTGAAGTAGCTGGTAAAGTTGCTCTAAAGGACCTACCACGTTGTGGTACATATTACGTGCATGGTCTATAAAAAAAAGTTCAAAAAGGAGAACATGTCTTAATTTAACAGGTGATCATGATAGATTCCATTCAGCCTCACACGAGTGCCACATGAGAGGATCTTGTGCAATTTCTTTAATTTAAGACCAAAGTGAAGTGTTAGTGGATCAGTAAAAATGCTTATGTTAAAAAAAAAGTGTATGTATATACATATATATATACGTATATATACATATGTGTGTGTGTATATATATATATAGAGACACACACACACACACAAAAATAGACTACGAATAGGTCCTACGAGTTGAACCTAAGACCTCACCCCCGCTCCCTTAGGCCATTCCAAATGTCGGTGAAACAAAGGCCCCGTTTTAGAAAAAAATTTGGTATGTTGTTTATAAGTCTATATCCTCTCCAGATTTTGGCAGAACAGAAAAACTTATTTATGGAGTGTTCCACAAATAAGTTTTTATGGAGCCAATCACGGCCATCTATAGGATGGTCTGGATTAAAAGTAAATTATTACCGGTCAAAAATATTTATTAAGAACAATTTCGAAAGAGAATGAAAAAGAAAGAAAAATAAGCAAATAAGAAGAGCGAAGAAGTAAGCAGAAACAAAATCCAAACCCTGCGAGTTTCCAAGTATTCCAGAAGAAATCGTTGTCGAAATCCTCTTGAGATTAGCCCTCGATTCTCTTTCTAGATTCACGTGCATTTCCAAACAATGGCATTCTTTGGCTTCCTTCATCATCCCCAAAATAACCAGAAGGAAGATGGTTCTCATTCAATCCTTACCCAGTTCAGGTATCCCTACGTTCCACCCCATCGACGAAGGATCTCATGTGAAACAAGTGCGGAGTTGGAAAAAGAGTATATCTCCTTCCCCTCCAATATTTTTCAGTTCGGGTAATGGCTTGGTGCTTCTTAATATTACCCGTGACTTATTCTTATGGAATCCCATCACTAGTTATATCAAAAAAGTTTTATCATACGAATGCTTGGTGTATAAGCAGTATCGGGTTATATCAAAAAAGTTTTATTGCACAAAGACGTAATTCCATGCGCCCCAGGCGCAATTCAATTCCCCCAGGGCGCATCCTTCAAATTTTAAAACCAACCAAACTTTGCGGACTTGTCACAAACACTCCCAAACTGCGATTTTTACGTGGTTTGAACCATTGAAAAGATTTTCAAGCCAATAGAACTCATAGAAGTCCCAAGTAAATGGCAAACATGAGCTCACAATAAGCAAAACATGCAACATAGCAAGACATGCAACAAGAAGGACCTACGTAATTTTAAGAGATGCATGCGCCCGGGGTGAAATTAAAATCAAATGAGAAAATAACGATGCGCCAGGGGAACAATTCTAATGCGCCTGAGGTGCATTACCTCAAAAGAGAAAATTTCAATGCGCCTAGAGTGCACTCTATCTGCGCCTGAGGCACATGTGACGCAGCAACTGATTACTGGGCACTCTGTTTGCGCCTGAGGCGCATGAGATGCACAAACTGTTTCTAATTCAATTTTTTTTTACAGAGTTTCTTAGTCCTACTTGTTTGGCGAATGTAAAATGCAAACCCTTGATCATTATAAGGATTGTTCAAAGACAATAGAGGTACAAGCAGTCAGAACGTTGGGATTCAACTAGAGTACCATCCGCGAAGATTTCATTGAAAAATTCGAATCTCTAAGGAAATTATCTCATTGAGGATTTCATAGTAAATTGTAAAATTAGCCATCATCAAATTATAGAAGGAAATTATACTAGCAATCTAATCCAATGTCAAGCCCATCCTTGAAAACAACCAGTGACTCTAGTCTCCTCTGCATGCACCACTTGAACTTCAAACGTGTGTAACTAAGGTAGCACATCATATTAACGGACCAGCCAAACGGACTAATTTTGTATGTCTAACAAGAATCACCTACAAGGTTTCATTAGATGTGCCTGGGGAGCAAATGAAATGCGCCTATATGGCATAATACATCAAAAGAGAAAATCTAGATGCACCCAAGGCACAATTCAAGTGCACCTGAGGCGTATAACGTAATAAGAGAACATTGGGATGCGCCCGGGGAGCAACTTGAATGTGCCTGAGGCGCACTACATCATAAGAAAATGAATTGTAACCACCATCACATGACTACATATACCACCACACTTCCACTCTGCTACCACCATTGGCACCAAACCTCATCCCAACCACCTCTGACTTCCTTTTACCATTACCACTAACACCAACACTTCATCGCCACGACAATAAAACCTCAACATGCAACTCTACCATGACTACTACATACACCACCACCATCATTTTAGAACATCATAATTAAGCACCACGCCTCCACTCCACCACCAATGTCATGACCACCAAAATTTCGGTTCTTAAATGTATAACCCTTTTCACAAGCGTACTTCTTAGGCATACTCGGGTGATTAAGCAGTTTTTAGTTGCATTGGTGAAGTGTGGAAAGTCTAATGATATCTCAAGAAGTCAACAAATATGAAATAGTACCGTATAACGGTGAATGGGAGTAGCAAATAGAACTTAGGATGAGTGAAAGGGGCGTGAAAATATGTTTTAACCTAAGTGGCTTTAACGATATTTGAATTGATCTGCTCTCGACCAACTCTTCATAAATCAACATGCAATAGTTGACATGGTTTGATCCCACCATCTTTTAGTACTTTGAAAATCCTTTTTTCGATATATAGAAGGTCTTTATCCGATTTAAAATGATGGAGATGCGAGCGTTTTAAAGGAATTGTTCATTTGCTGACTCATTGAGGGTAAAATAGTCATATATTTTGATATACAAAAAAAAATTGCATCCAAACTAATTGGGTTAGAAAGTAGACTTAACAAGCTTTTTAACGGTTCGAACCTTGCAAAAATCGGAGTTCGGTAGAGTCCGGCACAAACTTGCAAAGTTTGAAAAATGGTAGTGTTTCTAGGCGCCTCAGGCGCAAGGCAGAGAGCCCCGGGCGCAAAGAAATGCGCCTCAGGCGCATTGAGAGTGCAGAATATGTTAAATTTCGCGGCTTTCTCCCGACACTACCGAACTCCGATTTTTGCATGGTTTGAACTATTAAAAAGCTTATTAAGTCTACTTTCTAACCCAATTAGTTTGGATGCAATTTTTTTTGTACATCAAAATATATGACTATTTTACCCTCACTGAGTCAAAAAGTGAATTGTTCTTGTAAAACGCTCGTATCTCCGTTATTTTAAATCTGATAAAGACCTTCTATACATCAATAAAGAGGATTTTCGAAGTGAAAAATCAAGATTTGCAGTAAATAAAGGGGAAAATCAAGATGCGCCTGAGGCGCATGTGATGCAACAACTATTTCTAATTCCTTTTTTACTAAGTTTTCTATTCCCAACTTGTTGGAGATTGTAAAATGCAAACCCTTAAACATTATAAGGACTGTTCTAGGATAATAGAGGCACAAGAAGCCAGTGTGAAGGGATTCAAAAGTTCCACCAGCATAGAACTTTTTGAAAATTTTCGATCTTCGAGCAAAATTATCTTATTGAGGATTTCATATATATTGTCAAATTAGCCATCATCAATCTAATTGGGTTTCCAATAGGTGGGCGGTGGGATTGAACCCCCAAAATTAATCGGTGGAGGTTTGTGTATGCTAGTCAAAATACGTGAGTTATCAAAAAATTAGCCGCCACCAAATTATTTCAAGTCAATTAGTAGAAGCAGACAAGAGGAGTTCATCCTAGAGGAAAACTAAAGGACCTACCACGTTGTGGTACGTATTACTTGCATGGTCTATAAAAAAAAAGTTCAAAAAGGAGAAAACATGTATTAATTTGCACTTTTGGAGGAAAAAATTAATATGTGGAAAAAATAATCATCAGTGCACGGGGTTATAGAGCCATCTAAACTTACAAAATGAATAGCTTGAATTATCTGGTGATCATGATAGATTCCATTCTGTCTCACACGAGTGCCACATGAGAGGATCTTGTGTAATTTCTTTAATTTAAGACCAAAGTGAAGTGTTAGTGGCTCAGTAAAAATGCTTATTTTAAAAAAAAAAGTGTATATATATATATATATATACGGGGCGGTTCCGGAAACACTTAAAAAAACCCTTAAAAAAACACTTCATAGTTCCCGATCGAATTTTGATGATCTGGGCCGCTCAATGTGATCAGAACGTGATTTTAAGGGTGCCCGCCAGAAATCAGCAAAAAAATAGACCGGGAAGGGCTTCATCCGAACAGTTTTTTATTGAACTTTATTGAACGGTCCAATAAAAAACTGCTCAAATTAAGCCCTTCCCGGTTAGTTTTTTTGCTAGTTTCTCGCTGGCACCCTTAAAATCACGTTCTGAACACATTGAGCGGCTCGGATCATCAAAATTTGATCGGGAACTATGAGATTAAGATTTGGAGTGTTTTTTTAAGGGTTTTTTTAGGTGTCCCCGGAACCGCCCCGATATATATATATATATATATATATATATATATATATATATATATATACACACACACACACAAATAGACTACACATAGGTCCTACGAGTTGAACCTAAGACCTCACCCCCGCTCCCTTAGGCCACTGCAAATGTCGGTGAAACAAAGGCCCCGTTTTAGACAAAATTTTGGTATGTTGTTTATAAGTTTATATCCTTTCGAGATTTTGGCAGAACAGAAAAACTTATTTATGCAGTGTTCCACAATCAAGTTTTTATAGAGCTTGTCACGGCCATCTATAGGACGGTCCGGATTAAAAGTAAATTATTACCGGCCAAAAATATAATTATTACCAACAGTTTCGAAAAAGAATGAAAAAGGAAGAAAAATAAGCACATAAGAAGAGCGAAGAAGAAAGCAGAAACAATATCCCAACCCTGCGAGTTTCCAAGTATTCCAGAAGAAATCATTGTCAAAATCCTCTTGAGATTAGCCCTCAATTCTCTTTCTTGATTCACGTGCAATTCCAAACAATGGCGTTCTTTGGCTTCCGTCATCATCCCCAAAATAACCAGAAGGAAGATGGTTCTCATTCAATCCTTACTGAGTTCAGGTATCCCTACGTTCCACTCCATCGACGAAGGAGCTCATGTGAAATAAGTGCGGAGTTGGAAAACAGTATATCTCCTTCCCCTCCAATCATAGTTTTAAATCGCGGTATCGGTCGCGGTATATCGGTATCGGAACGTATAGGTGATACGTCGCGGGAATCGGGTGTCGCGGTCGTAAATTTTTAAAAATCATCAGCAACATGTATAGAACTTGAAAAATATACTTATGCGGTTTTTGCCCCCAACATTGGCTTACTTTTGTCTAGTCCCACATTGACAAGTTACAAAACTTCTATCTACTTTAAATGAATTTGCACTTTAGTGAGTTTGTGAATGAGGATTCAAGGATACGTCTCGCATGCTTAGGAAAATGGGCGGCAATTTGGAAAATTGATTAGGAAACTAGTTAACCGGGTGCACGTTACGAGTTATTCGCGAGGCGGGTGCAAATCCGGGATTTGAGCCTCCCGCATACACTGCGATAAGCCCACATCTTGCTAAAATCCCCTTTTTTCCCCTAGAATCAGCCCTGTTTTTTTTCTCTTCTTCCTGTTTTTCCCCCGAACCGGTCCAAAATCGGCCGAACCGGTCCAAAAATCCGGTACAGCCCGATACGTATCGGAAATCGGCCGGTTCGCCTGCGATTTACAGTCTCCCTGGTATACAAGCCTATATCCGAATCGACATCCTCAAATTCCGGTACGAACCGTATCGGCCGATATTTAAATCTATGCCTCCAATATTTTTCAGTTCGGGTAATGGCTTGGTGCTTCTTAATATTACCCGTGACTTATTCTTATGGAATCCCATCACTAGTTATATCAAAAAAGTTTTATCGAACGAATGCTTGGCGTATAAGCAGTATCGTGTTATATCAAAAAAGTTCTATTGCACACAGACGTAATTTCATGCGCCCCAGACGCAATTCAATGCCCCCAGGGCGCATCCTTCAAATTGTTAAACCGACCAAATTTTGCGGGCTTGTCACAAACACTTTCAAACTCAGATTTTTACGTGGTTTGAACCATTGAAAGATTTTCAAGCCGATAGAACTCATAGAAGTCTCAAGTAAATGAAAAATGTGAACTCACAATAAGCAAAACTTGCAACAGGAAGAACCTACGTAATTTCAAGAGATGCATGCGCCCGGGGTGAAACTAAAATCAATTGAGAAAATAACGATTCGCCAGGGGCACAATTCTAATGCGCCTGATGTATATTACCTCAAAAGCGAAAATTTCACTGCGCCTGGAGTGCACTCTATTTGCACCTGAGGCACATGTGACGCAGTAACTGATTACTGGGCACTCTGTTTGCGTCTGAGGCGCATGTTATGCACTAACTGTATCTAATTCTTTTCTTTTTTTTACTAAGTTTCTTAGTCCTACTTGTTTGGCGATTCTAGAATGCAAACCATTGAGCATTATAAGGATTGTTCAAAGACAACAGAGGCACAAGCAGTCCGAACGTTGGGATTCAACAAAAGTACCATCCGCGAAGATTTCATTGAAAAATTCGGATCTCTTAGCAAAATATGTCATTGAGGATTTCTTAGTAAACTGAAAAATTAGCCACCATCAAATTATACAAGGAAATTATACTAGCAATATAATCCAATGTCATGCCCATCCTCAGTGGCTCTAGTCTCCCCTGCATGCACCACTTGAACTTCAAACGTGTGTAACTAAGGTAGCACATCATATTAACGGACCAGCCAAACAGACTTATTTTGTATGTCTAACAAGAATCACCTACAAGGTTTCATTAGATGCGCCCGGGGAAAAAATGAAACGCGCCTATAAGGCACAATTCATCAAAAGAGAAAATCAGGATGCACCTAGGGCACAATTCAAGTGCGCCTGAGGCGTCTAACGTAATAAGAGAACATTGGGACGCGCCCAGTGCGCAAATTAAATGTGCCCGAGGCGCACTACATCAGAAGAAAATGAATTGTTACCACCATCACTTGACCACATATACCACTACACTTCCACTCTACTACCACCATTGGCACCACACCTCATCCCTACCACCTCCGCTTTCCTTTTACCATTACCAATAACACCAACACTTCATCGCCACAACAATCTAACCTCAACATGCAACTCTACCACGACTACTACGTACACCTCCACCACCACCATCATTTTTGCACATCATAAGCACCACCCCTCCACTCCACCACCAATGTCATGACCACCAAAATTTCGGTTCTTAAATGTATAAGCCTTTTCACACGCGTACTTCTTAGGCATATTCAGGTGATTAAGCAGTTTTTAGTTGCATTGGCGAAGTGTGGAAAGTCTAATGATATCTCAAGAAGTCATCAAATATGAAATAGTACCGTATAACTATGAATGGGAGTAGCAAATAGAACTTAGGATGAGTGGAAGGGGTGTGAAAATATGTTTTAACCTAAGTGGCTTTAACGATATTTGAATTGGTCTGCTCTCGACCAACTCTTCATAAATCAACATGCAATAGTTGACATGGTTTGATCCCACCATCTTTAGTACTTTGAAAATCCTTTTTTTCGATATATAGAAGGTCTTTATCCGATTTAAAACGATGGAGATGCGAGCGATTTAATAGAACAATTCATTTGTTGACTCATTGAGGGTAAAATAGTCATATACTTTGATGTACAAAAAAAAATTGCATCCAAACTAATTGGGTTAAAAAGTAGACTTAACAAACTTTTTAAAGGTTCAAACCTTGCAAAAATCGGAGTTCGATAGAGTCCGGCACAAACTTGCAAAGTTTGAAAAATGGTAGTGTTTCTAGGCGCCTCAGGCGCAAGGCAGAGAGCCCCGGGCGCAAAGAAATGCGCCTCAGGCGCATTGAGAGTGCAGAATATGTTAAATTTCGCGGCTTTCTCCCGACACTACCGAACTCCGATTTTTGCATGGTTTGAACTATTAAAAAGCTTGTTAAGTCTACTTTCTAACCCAATTAGTTTGGATGCAATTTTTTTTGTACATCAAAATATATGACTATTTTATCCTCACTGAGTCAAAAAGTGAATTGTTCTTGTAAAACACTTGCATCTCCATCCTTTTAAATTAGATAAAGACCTTCTATATATCAATAAAGAGGATTTTCAAAGTGAAAAATCAAGATTTGCAATAAATAAAGAGAAAAATCAAGATGCGCCTAGGGCGCACTATACAATAACTATTTCTAATTCCTTTTTTACTAAGTTTTCTATTCCCAACTGGTTGGAGATTGTAAAATGCAAACCCTTAAACATTATAAGTACTGTTCAAGGATAATAGAGGCACAAGAAGCTAGTGAGAAGGGATTCAAAAGTTCCATCCGCGTAGAATTTTTCAAAAATTTCCGATCTTAGAGCAAAATTATCTCGTTGAGGATTTCATATATATTGTCAAATTAGCCATCATCAATTTATTTTGGCTCCCAATAGGTGGGCGGTGGGATTGAACCCCCAAAATTAGTCCGTGGAGGTTTGTGTATGCTAGCCCGAATACGTGAGTTATCAAAAAATTAGCCACCACCAAATTATTTCTAGTCAATTAGTAGAAGCAGACAAGAGGAGTACGTACTAGAGGAAAACTAAGAGCAAGTTTACCAGTCATTGTCTAAAAAAACTCTTGAACAGTGTATATTTTTCATTTTACCTACTCACATTTTTTTAACACTACACCAATACAATCTATTTTATCTATTCTTTATTAAAATATTAATAAGGAGAGAGAGAGAGAGAGAGAGAGAGAGAGAGAGAGAGTGAGTGGGAGAGTCAGAGAGAGAGAGTGAGAGAGAGAAAGAGAAGAAACAATAAAAAAGTAGATTGCTTATGAATAGTTGCATGTGAGCCATTTTTGGCTCAGAACTGGAGATGGAGGAAAATTTTCTCCCTCTTTAGCTACTCTGCTATTCGGGTATATTTTCTCTTTTTGTGAGGTAAAATGGCGACAAAGCTACTTTGAAGTGCCGGTAAAGTTGCTCTAAAGGACCTACCACGTTGTGGTACATATTACTTGCATGGTCTATAAAAAAAAAGGAGAAAAGGAGAACATGTCTTAATTTGCACTTTTGGAGGAAAAAATTAATATGTGGAAAAAATAATCATCAGTGCACGGGTTTCTGGAGTCATCTAAACTTACAAAATGAATAGCTTAAATTTATAGGTGATCATGATAGATTCCATTCTGCCTCACACGAGTGCCACATGAGAGGATCATGTGTAATTTCTTTAATTTAAGACAAAAGTGAAGTGTTAGTGAATCAGTAAAAATGCTTATGTTAAAAAAAAAAGTGTATATATATACACACACACACACAAAAATAGACTACAAAAAGGTCCTACGAGTTGAACCTAAGACCTCACCCCCGCTCCCTTTGGCCACTCCAAATGTCGGTGAAACAAAGGCCCCGTTTTAGAAAAATTTTGGGATGTTGTTTATAAGTCTATATCCTTTCCAGATTTTGGCAGAACAGAAAAACTTATTTATGGAGTGTTCCACAAATAAGTTTTTATGGAGCCAATCACGGCCATCTATAGGACAGTTCGGATTAAAAGTAAATTATTACCAGTCAAAAATATTTATTACCAACAATTTCGAAAGAGAATGAAAAAGGAAGAAATATAAGCAAATAAGAAGAGCGAAGAAGAAAGCAGAAACAAAATCCCAACCCTGCGAGTTTCCAAGTATTCCAGAAGAAATCATTGTCGAAATCCTCCTGAGATTAGCCCTCGATTCTCTTTCTAGATTCACGTGCATTATCAAACAATGGCGTTCCTTGGCTTCCGTCATCATCCCAAAATAACCAAAAGGAAGATGGTTCTCATTCAACCCTTACCGAGTTCAGGTATCCCTACGTTCCACTCCATCGACGAAGGATCTCATGTGAAACAAGTGCGGAGTTGGAAAAAGAGTATATCTCCTTCCCCTCCAATATTTTTCAGTTCGGGTAATGGCTTGGTGCTTCTTAATATTACCCGTGACTTATTCTTATGGAATCCCATCACTAGTTATATCAAAAATGTTTTATCGTACGAATGCTTGGCGTATAAGCAGTATCGGGTTATATCGGAAAAGTTTTATTGCACACAGACGGAATTCCATGCGCTTCATGTGCAATTCAATGCCCCCAGGGCGCATCCTCCAAATTTTGAAACTGACTAAACTTTGCGGGCTTGTCACAAACACTCACAAATTCCGATTTTTACGTGGTTTGAACCATTGAAAAGATTTTCAAGCAGATAGAACTCATAGAAGTCCCAAGTAAATGACAAACATGAACTCACAATAAGCAAAACATGCAACAGAGCAAAACATGCAATAGGAAGGACCTACGTAATTTTAAGAGATGCATGCGCTCGGGGTGAAATTAAAATCAAATGAGAAAATAACAATGCGCCAGGGGAACAATTCCAATGCGCCTGAGGTGCATTACCTCAAAAGAGAAAATTTCAATGCGCCTAGAGTGCACTCTATTTGCGCCTGACGCACATGTGACGCAGCAACAGATTACTGGGCACTCTGTTTGCACGTGAGGCGCATGTGATGCACAAACTATTTCTAATTCAATTTTTTTTTTTTACTGAGTTTCTTAGTCCTACTTGTTTGGCGATTGTAGAATGCAAACCCTTGAGCATTATAAGGATTGTTCAAAGACAATAGAGGCACAAGCAATCAGAACGTTGGGATTCAACTAGAGTACCATCCGCGAAGATTTCATTGAAAAATTCGGATCTCTGAGCAAATTATCTCATTGAGGATTTATAGTAAATTGTAAAATTAGCCATCATCAAATTATGCAAGGAAATTATACTAGCAATCTATGATATTGTCAAGCCCATCTTTGAAAACAACCGGTCACTCTAGTCTCCTCTGCATGCACCACTTGAACTTCAAACATGTGTAACTAAGGTAGCACATCATATTAACGAACCAGCCAAATGGACTTATTTTGTATGTCTAACAAGAATCACCTACAAGGTTTCATTAGATGTGCCTGGGGAGCAAATGAAATGCACCTATAAGGCATAATACATCAAAAGAGAAAATCTAGATGCACCCAAGGCACAATTCAAGTGCGCCTGAGGCGTATAACGTAATAAGAGAACATTGGGATGCGCCCGGGGAGCAACTTTAATGTGCCTAAGGCGCACTACATCATAAGAAAATGAATTGTAACCACCATCACTTGACTACATATACAACCACACTTCCACTCTGCTACCACCATTGGCACCACACCTCATCCCAACCACCTCGGACTTCCTTTTACCATTACCACTAACACCAACACTTCATCGCCACGACAATAAAACCTCAACATGTAACTCTACCACGACTACTACATACACCTCCACCACCACCATCATTTTAGCACATCATAATTAGGTACCACCCCTCCACTCCACCACCAATGTCATGACCACCAAAATTTCGGTTCTTAAATGTATAAGCCTTTTCACACGCGTACTTCTTTGGCATATTCGGGTGATTAAGCAGTTTTTATTTGCATTGGTGAAGTTTGGAAAGTCTAATGATATCTCAAGAAGTCATCAAATATGAAATAGTACCGTATAACTGTGAATGGGAGTAGCAAATAGAACTTAGGATGAGTGGAAGGGGCGAGAAAATATGTTTTAACCTAAGTGGCTTTAACGATATTTGAATTCGTCTGATCTCGACCAATTCTTCATAAATCAACATGCAATAGTTGACATGGTTTGATCCCACCATCCTTTAGTACTTCGAAAATCCTTTTTTTCGGTATATAGAAGGTCTTTATCCGATTTAAAACGATGGAGATGCGAGCGTTTTAAAAGAACAATTCATTTGTTGACTCATTGACGGTGAAATAGTCATATATTTTGATGTACAAAAAAAATTGCATCCAAACTAATTGGGTTAGAAAGTAGACTTAACAAAATTTTTAACGGTTCGAACCTTGCAAAAATCGGAGTTCGGTAGAGTCCGGCACAAACTTGCAAAGTTTTAAAAATGGTAGTGTTTCTAGGCGCCTCAGGCGCAAGGCAGAGAGCCCCGGGCGCAAAGAAATGCGCCTCAGGCGCATTGAGAGTGCAGAATATGTTAAATTTCGCGGCCTTCTCCCGGATACTACCGAACTCCGATTTTTGCATGGTTTAAACTATTAAAAAGCTTGTTAAGTCTACTTTCTAACCCAATTAGTTTGGATGCTATTTTTTTTGTACATCAAAATATATGACTATTTTACCCTCACTGAGTCAAAAAGTATATTGTTCTTGTAAAACGCGCACATCTCCGTCATTTTAAATCAGATAAAGACCTTCTATATATCAATAAAGAGGATTTTCGAAGTGAAAAATCAAGATTCGCAGTAAATAAAGAGGAAAATCAAGATGCGCCTGGGGCGCACTATAATTGCGCCTGAGGATGCAACAACTATTTCTAATTCCTTTTTAACTAAGTTTTCTATTCCCAACTGGTTGGAGATTGTAAAATGCAAACCCTTAAACATTATAAGGACTGTTCAAGGATAATAGAGGCACAAGAAGCTAGTGAGAAGGGATTCAAAAGTTCCATCAGCGTAGAATTTTTTGAAAATTTCCGATCTTCGAGCAAAATTATTTCATTGAGGATTTCATATATATTGTCAATTAAATTAGCCATCATCAATCTAGTTGGGCTCCCAATAGGTAGGCGGTGGGATTGAACCCCCAAAATTAGTCCGTGGAGGTTCGTTTATGCTAGCCCGAATACGTGAGTTATCAAAAAATTAGCCACCACCAAATTAAAGCAGACAATAGGAGTACATCCTAGAGAAAAACTAAAGGACCTGCCACGCTGTGGTACATATTACTTGCATGGTCTATAAAAAAAAGGAGAAAAGGAGAAAACATGTCTTAATTTGCACTTTTGGAGGAAAAAATTAATATGTGGAAAAAATAATCATCAGTGCACGGGTTTCTAGAGTCATCTAAACTTACATAATGAATAGCTTGAATTAACAGGTGATCGATCATGATAGATTCCATTTTGCCTCACACGAGTGCCACATGAGAGGATCTTGTGTAATTTCTTTAATTTAACACCAAAGTGAAGTGTTAGTGGATCAGTAAAAATTCTTATGTTAAAAAAAAAGTGTATGTATATATATATATACATATATATATATACGTATATATATATAGACACACACACATAAAAATAGACTACAAATAGGTACTACGAGTTGAACCTAAGACCTCACCCCCGCTCCCTTAGGCCATTCCAAATGTCGGTGAAACAAAGGCCCCGTTTTAGAAAAAATTTTGGTATGTTGTTTATAAGTCTATATCCTCTCCAGATTTTGGCAAAACAGAAAAACTTATTTATGGAGTGTTCCACAAATAAGTTTTTAGGGAGCCAATCACGGCCATCTATAGGACGGTCTAGATTAAAAGTAAATTATTACCGGTCAAAAATATTTATTACCAACAATTTCGAAAGAGAATGAAAATGGAAGAAATATAAGCAAATAAGAAGAGCGAAGAAGAAAGCAGAAACAAAATCCCAACCCTAATCCCAACCCTGCGAGTTTCCAAGTATTCCAGAAAAAATCATTGTCGAAATCCTCTTAAGATTAGACCTCGATTCTCTTTCTAGATTCACGTGCATTTCCAAACAATGGCGTTCCTTGGCTTCCGTCATCATCCCCAAAATAACCAAAAGGAAGATGGTTCTCATTCAATCCTTACCGAGTTCAGGTATCCCTACGTTCCACTCCATCGACGAAGGATCTCATGTGAAACAAGTGCGGAGTTGGAAAAAGAGTATATCTCCTTTCCCTCCAATATTTTTCAGTTCGGGTAATGGCTTGGTGCTTCTTAATATTACCCGTGACTTATTCTTATGGAATCCCATCACAAGTTATATCAAAAAAGTTTGATTGCACACAGACGTAATTCCATGCGCCCCAGGCGCAATTCAATGCCACCAGGGCGCATTCTTCAAATTGTTAAACCGACCAAATTTTGCGGGCTTGTCACAAATACTCCCAAACTCAGATTTTTACGTGGTTTGAACCATTGAAAAGATTTTCAAGCCGATAGAACTCATAGAAGTCTCAAGTAAATGACAAATGTGAACTCACAATAAGCAAAACTTGCAACAGGAAGGACCTACGTAATTTCAAGAGATGCATGCACCCGGGGTGAAACAAAAATCAAATGAGAAAATAACGATTCGCCAGGGGCACAATTCTAATGCGCCTGATGGATATTACCTCAAAAGAGAAAATTTCAATACGCCTGGAGTGCACTCTATTTGCGCCTGAGGCACATGTGACGCAGTAACTGATTACTGGGCACTCTATTTGCGTCTGAGGCGCATGTGATGCACTAACTGTATCTAATTCTTTTCTTTTTTTTACTGAGTTTCTTAGTCCTTCTTGTTTGGCGATTCTAGAACACAAACCATTGAGCATTATAAGGATTGTTCAAAGACAATAGAGGCACAAGCAGCCAGAACGTTGGGATTCAACAAAAGTACCATCCGCGAAGATTTCATTGAAAAATTTGTATCTCTAAGCAAATTATCTCATTGAGGATTTCATAGTAAACTGAAAAATTAGCCATCATCAAATTATACAAGGAAATTATACTAGCAATATAATCCAATGTCATGCCCATCCTCAGTGACTCTAGTCTCCCCTGCATGCACCACTTGAACTTCAAACGTGTGTAACTAAGATAGCACATCATATTAACGGACCAGCCAAACGGACTTATTTTGTATGTCTAACAAGAATCACCAACAAGGTTTCAATAGATGCGCCCGGGGAAAAAATGAAACGCGCCTATAAGGCACAATTCATCAAAAGAGAAAATCAGGATGCACCCAGGGCACAATTCAAGTGCGCCTGAGGCGTATAACGTAATAAGAGAACATTGGGACGCGCCCCGGGCGCAAATTAAATGTGCTCGATGCGCACTACATCAGAAGAAAATGAATTGTTACCACCATCACTTGACCACATATACCACTACACTTCCACTCTACTACCACCATTGGCACCACACCTCATCCCTACCACCTCCGCCTATCTTTTACCATTACCACTAACACCAACACTTCATCGCCACAACAATCTAACCTCAACATGCAACTCTACCACGACTACTACGAACACCTCCACCACCACCATCATTTTTGCACATCATAATTAAGCACCACCCCTCCACTCCACCACCAATGTCATGACCACCACAATTTCGGTTCTTAAATATATAAGACTTTTCACACGCCTATTTCTTAGTCATATTCGGGTGGTTAAGCAGTTTTTATGTGCATTGGTGAAGTGTGGAAAGTCTAACGATATCTCAAGAAGTCAACAAATATGAAATAGTACGGTATAACGGTGAATGGGAGTAGCAAATAGAACTTAGGATGAGCGAAAGGGGCATGAAAATATGTTTTAACCTAAGTGGCTTTAACGATATTTGAATTGGTCTGCTCTCGACCAACTCTTCATAAATCAACATGCAATAGTGGACATGGTTTGATCCCACCATCTTTTAGTACTTTGAAAATCCTTTTTTTCGATATATAGAAGGTCTTTATCCGATTTAAAACGATGGAGATGCGAGCGTTTTAAAAGAACTATTCATTTGCTGACTCATTGAGGGTAAAATAGTCATATATTTTGATGTACAAAAAAAAATTGCATCCAAACTAATTGGGTTAGAAAGTAGACTTAACAAGCTTTTTAATGGTTTAAACCTTGCAAAAATCGGAGTTCGGTAGAGTCCGGCACAAACTTGCAAAGTTTAAAAAATTGTGGAGTTTATAG
The DNA here is from genome assembly GCA_019656835.1 of Rhododendron ovatum. Classification (NCBI taxonomy): domain Eukaryota; kingdom Viridiplantae; phylum Streptophyta; class Magnoliopsida; order Ericales; family Ericaceae; genus Rhododendron; species Rhododendron ovatum. The sequence goes on from CM033798.1 coordinate 854,242, forward strand.
GCGCCTCAGGCGCAATGTAGTGCGCCCCGGGCGCAAAGAAATGCGCCTCAGGCGCATTGAGAGTTCAGAATATGTTAAATTTCGTAGGCTTCTTCCGAACACTACCGAACTCCGATTTTTGCAAGGTTTGAACTGTTAAAAAGCTTGTTAAGTCTACTTTCTAACCCAATTAGTTTGGATGCAATTTTTTTTGTACATCAAAATATATGACTATTTTACCCTCACTGAGTCAAAAAATGAATTGTTCTTGTAAAATGCTCGCATCTCCGTCATTTTAAATCAGATAAAGACCTTCTATATATCAATAAAGAGGATTTCAAAGAGAAAAATCAAGATTTGCAAAACATAAAGAGAAAAATCAAGAAGGCGCACTATAATTGCGCCTGAGGCGCATGTGATGCAACAACTATTTCTAATTCCTTTTTTACGAAGTTTTTTAGTCCCAATTGGTTGGAGATTGTAAAATGCAAACCCTTGAACAATATAAGGACTATTTTAGGATAATAGAGGCACAAGAAGCCAGTGCGAAGGGATTCAAAAGTTAGGGTTGATTAAATTCAAAAGTTACGGTAAATTATTACCTGTCAAAAATATTTACTACCAACAGTTTCGAAAGAGAATGAAAAAGGAAGAAAAATAAGCAAATAAGAAGAGCGAAGAAGAAAGCAGAAACAAAATCCCAACCCTGCGAGTTTCCAAGTATTCCAAAAGAAATCATTGTCGAAATCCTCTTGAGACTTGCCCTCGATTCTCTTTCTAGATTCACGTGCATTTCCAAACAATGGTGTTTTTTGTCTTCCGACATCATCCCCAAAATAACCAGAAGGAAGATGGTTCTCATTCAATCCTTACCGAGTTCAGGTATCCCTACGTTCCACTCATCGAGGGTAAATTGTTCATATCATTTTGATATTCAAGTAATTTTAGATTCAAAATACTTGAGTTAGAAAGTAGACTCCACAAACTTTCTAACGGTTCAAACTTTGCAAAAATCGAAGTTCAAGAGTGTTCGGAACTAACCCGTAAAATTTGACAAATTGTGGAGCTTTATTGCGCCTAGGCGCAATTCCATGCGCCCCAGACGCACTTCAATGCGCCGGGGGCGCATATTTTAAATTTCGAAAGCTACCAAACTTTGCAGTCTTGTCACAAACACTCTTGAACCTCAATTTTAGTGTGGTTTGAACCGTTGAAAAGTTTTTAAAACCTAATTTGTAACTAAATTAGTTTGGCCCAAAAATTATTTACACTAAGTTTTTCACCTCCTGAAAACTTTTTCTAACAATTCACCACTTTATTAAAAAGACCTTTGAAGTATCACCAGCTATATCTATAAGTTTCTTTGAAAGACCAAAGGATTTTTATATTTTGGTCATATGTAAATTTCAGTGCACTTGTAAGAAAGATTACAAAAATAGACCGGATGTATACGTAGGTCCAACTACTCAAACATATGACCACATGGCCACCCCTTAGGCCCCTCCAAATTAAATGTCACTAGACCAACGACCTGTTGGTCAAGGACGGAATCAGGATATCGTAAACATGAGAGCCGAACTATCAACAAGATCTTGAACGTCAATGAGATAATAATATAATATGATAGGAGATCCAAATTGTTCAATGAAATCAACGTGGATGGAAAAGAATCATCACCACACTTTTGAAAATAGCAGCAGAAAACACCAACATGAGCACTACACTGGGGTTAGATTTACCCCATCCAGTCCTGAATCTGACCATTGTCACTTCTGCAATGGTGACACCAAACTGCAATGGATCGAGATTGGGTACTCAAACTACAGGTGACTATGAGTCTCTTTCCCTTTGTAGCAGAGAACACAGGAGTCCTCAGAGATCACCCGATGAAGCCAACCTGTACTTAGTGGAGAACTTGCCATGAACGATACAAAAGACCACTAGGGAAACCACAAAAAGTGAGCCCAAGGAAGTGTCGGTTTCCATGAATAGCTGATTGCAGGAAGTTTAACATTCTTTTCGAAGCTTTAGAAGTCTCAAGGAATGGTGAACATGAACTCACAATAAGCAAAACTTGCAACAAGAAGGACCTACGTAATTTCATGAGATGCGCCCGGGGCGAAACTAAAATCAAATGAGAAAATAATGATGCGCCCGGGGCACAATTCCAGTGCGCCTGAGGCGCATTACCTCAAAAGTGAAAATTTCAATGCGTTGGGGCGCACACTAGGCACATGTGATGCAGCAACTATTTCAAATTCATTTTTTACTGAGTTTCTTAGACCTAATTGGATGGAGATTGTAAAATGCAAACTCTTAGACATTATAAGGATTGTTCAAGGGAGGCACAAGCAGCCAGTACAAGCTATCTTACACCTCCTTATCCTGATAAACTCCTCCTCAATTAGCAGAAGCCGAGAAGTAGAGTTTATCCTACTGGAAAAAGTAATGGACATAAGAGCATGTTGATAAGTGTTGGAATGCACACATTAAGACATCCAAAATGCATTTGTTATGTTTCTTTCCCTTCTAATTTCTGATATATTAAGTCGTTTTCCATAGTTGTATAGGTTTCCAAAGCCGGTTGCATGAAGTTTAAACGTTCTTTTGAAAGCTTAGAAGTTTCAAGCAATGGCTAAAATAAAGTCTCAATAGGCAGAACTTGCAAGAAAAATGACCTTGGTAATTTCACTAAATGCGTCCGGGCGCAACTTCATTGTGCTTGAGTTGCACCAAGTACATCAAAAGAGAAAATAGGATGCACCCGGAGCGCAATTCACTGCATTGTGAAAGTGAGAAAATATAATGCGCCTGGGCGCAACTTAAACGCACCCGGGTTGCACTACATCAAAACAGACACCTTTGATGCGCCAAGGGTGCACTCAAACTGCGCCTGAGGCGCATGTGATGCGGCAACTATTTCTAATCCCTTATTTAGTGAGTTCTCCATTCCCAATTGGTTGGAGTTTATAAAATGCAAACATTTAGACATTCCAAGGATTGTTCAAGCATAATATATAGAGGCACAAGAAGTCTCAGTACAACGGGATTCCAAGAATTCCGTCCATGATGATTTCATTGAACAATTCGGATCTCCGATCATATTTCATTGAGGATTTCATCAAAATGTTTCTTGTCAATGTTTGTGTTATGACAAGCAATCGAAAAGAATGACACAAAGATTTATGTGGTTATGCCTAAGCACAAAGCTGCTTAAACACGTGCACTCCATGGACAAAGAGCAAAAAAAAGTTGGTTGGCATATACAAAGCTGGAAAGCATGTGGATACACTAAATTGATGTGCACGCGTGTGTATATTACGCCTATTTGTTTGACGAATAAATGAATATACGCCAAAATAGTTGAAGATTGAGGAACAAAATGTGTTGTATGGATGTCTTTCTATGGTTCATCATGAGAATCCAAGCAATTTTGAATGCTAGGGTGTCGAGGTAAAGGCAATGAAGGAATACGGCATTAAAAAATCATGGATTCTGCTGTTTATCATATCGAATTTGACATTATGGTATCATGATAGGTTGGAGCCATTAAGTTATACAAAAGATGGTGAAGCTCTAATGAAAGTTTTCATGGATTGTGACGGTCATGGTATAAGGGCATACAATCTTGGTGACAATTTGCAAATAGAAATTCCAATTCAACCTAATCACTGCTATGTCAATGCAATTAGGTATAAGGAAAGTTTGGTTACACCTACTGGCTACGTACGATTGGGAAGAGGAAATGGTTCCTGGGAGTCCTTCTATACCGGAGAGAGAGATTTCGAGCACTAAAACTCAGAAGATGATGATAAGTCAGATAGAGATGAAGAATATTCTTACAAATTGCTCAAAAGAGTACAACATAGAAGGAAAAGTTGGTGAATGCTGATCTGATTCTTTATCTCTTCCACTCTAGCTAATTTTGACATCACTTGTTATTTTTATGGGTGTTTTGAAATTGAAATATTATGCTGAGTATGTTACTTCTCCATCTCCAAAAAAGTAATTTTTGGAAGGCAAAAAAAATTTATGATCGATCCTTGAAATTGTTACAAAGATCAAAAGGACAAGGAACAAATCCTAAGCAAATCTCAGAACTATCTTCTGCCCACCCGAGACCCAAATTAAACCCTTGGTTGTCTGCATATAACAAAGCTGTAAAGCATGTGAATATACTAAAATGACGTACATATGCATATAAAAATATATTTGCCTCATGTCTGACAAAATTAAAGGGGATGAATATATGCCAAAAGGGGATGAAGATTGAGGAACAAAATGTGTCGTAGAATATGTGAAGGGGTTGCACGTGATACTATTTTAGTAGTTCACAAGCACAAAAACGTCTACTAACTTTATTGTGCATGCATGTATGTATGAGTTATATGCAGGGCCGGCCCAACCCCAAGGCCCAAGAGGCCTGGGCCTTGGGCATCCAAAAAATGTTCAATTTTTGGGGCACTCTAATTTTTTTTGTATTTAGGTTTGACTAAGACTCTTTTTTAGCCCAATACCATAAAAAATGCCCATCCAACATGCAAATAAAGGCCCAACATGCAAATAAAGGCCCAAAAACCTAGATGACCCAAAAACTCGGTGGCAATTTTGTAAATCAGATAACTAATTGGTCCATTTTCGAAAAAAAAGAAAACCAAAGCTCTAGGCCTCTGACACGTTTTTTCCAAGAGAATAATTATGTCCGGCCGGCTCACATGGAAAACCCTCTCTTCCGCCCCACCAATCAATAGGTGACAGCTCAGCTAATGCCTTTGGTTGCCTAGGAAAAAGACGTGCACAGCTATTACTACTGTGGTAAAAAGAACATACTCCATAGTAAACTATGATTGGTTTGGTAGGTTTTGATTAAAAAGTTAGGACTGACTTATTATTTTTTCTATTCAATTTATTTTTTTATATTTATTAGTTTTGCATTAAACTTTTGGAATTTATTGATTTATCTTAACGAGAGAGATTGAAAAAGTAAAAAAAAATTGATCAAAATTCATAATTTTTTTTATAAAATACAAAAATAAGTAAAAAATACAGCTTTTTGACTTATATTTTGTATTTTTTTTAAAATTACGAGTTTAGATCCAAATTTTATGTTTTTTTAATTCATCTCACTGAAACAAATCAATAAGTCACAAAAATATGACGCGAAACTCACAAATACGAAAAAAAAAATTGAATGAAGACAAAAAGAAAGTCGTTACATTTTAATAATCCCACCATCCCAGCAGTATATTGTTCTGACAAAATTGGTATGGGTACACCACTTGTACACCTCCTTGTATGAGACCTATTTTGAGGGCCCACACAAATATTGTGAACCTTGCAATTTGTTCACAACATTTTTTGAAGGGTTCCTATAAAAATCAATTCACTCAAACATCGGTAAGTGCTTGATCTATACGATATTTTTTTGGTCTATACAAGTAGAGACAAAAAAAAAAACGCAAAGATCAAGTACTTACTGATATCTGGCTGAAATGATTTTTCCTGGAAACCTTTCAAAAAATATTTTGAACAAATTAAACAACTCAGATTATTTGCGTGAGATCTTGAAGACTTTGTATTTTGTAATCGTACGTAGTAATAATTAGTAGAAATTTTATATTGGTTTAGCTTTCTCGTATTTTGATTGTTGCCGTAAAAATTGTTGTGTATTAGGGGCACATTTTTTTAAATTTCGCCTTGGGCACTCAAAACCCTTGGGCCGGCCCTGGTTATATGGGCCACTTCCATACGAGATCAATGCTGGTTAAGAAACTTTTCACTAACTTATTTTCTCCATTATGTTAGTTTGAGTTTCTTAGATGGAAAGAAACTAAAAAGTTGTAAGGAGATTAAGGGTTCCAAACCTAGCATGTATATAAGCCAGTGATATCCATCAATCGAGGTACTACAAGAAGCTAAAAGGAAAAAATAAATGAAAAATACTATTGACAAAGCTATCTATTTAGCAAATTCAATGCACTACACAACCTGCTCCTTCAATGGTTAGAATGATTGCCTCCACAGTCCTGCTCCTTAATTTGCTGGAAAACCTTGCCATTTATTTCTCTCCAAAGTGTATTAAATCGATATTAGAATATAAATATGGAGCTTGCCAGATCGCTGGTCCGAACCAGCCCTTCTTCCACCGGACCAGCCCTTTACTTTACTCTCAAGTTCCATCAAAAACCACAACTAAATCTTACACAAACAAACTCACTTCCTAAACACCTAGGGAATTTCAGGAGTCTTCACAGATCACCCTTTTTTTTTAAACGGCAAAAAAAACTTCATTAACTCATAACACGAAGTGCAGAGCTAATAGGTTCATAGATCACCCTTATTCAGCCAACATGTACGTCCTTAGTGGATAACGTGCAATGACAAGCCATCAACAATATAAAAGACCACTTGGGAACATGGGGGGGAAACAAACCATGCAAACTGAGCCAAAGGAAAAGTTGGCTTCATCATGGGGTGATAGGTTGCTTTTGCTCTTGTTTGATAAACAAAAATTTCTTTGAAACTCAAGCATGTTTAGAGGATACCATTAGCAGTTGCAGATCATTACATCGTTTTTTTGTTTTTTTATCGGCAAAAAGAATTTTATTAAAAATGAGGGAAAGAGAAAGAGAATCCAACAAAGAGTTGAAAGATACATCACAAGGGCAAAGCCCGAAACACTGAAGGGGTCCATAAGGGTCCAAATTAAATAAACACTTAAGCCCAACCCTACACCCAAGATAAACAAAGAAAGCCCAACACACCCAAACCCGGCCCAAACCTTGGACCGGCCCACCCAAACCAACCCTCAAACCCTAGCCACCTTCAACATCCACCGCTGTACAAACCACCGGAGCCCAGCTTCGCCGTTAAGCCGAGTCGGCCTCTCCCAAATCTAGAAACCGGTGGCAGGAATAGGCCTGCAGAAATGAACACCAAAGACAAACAGGGCAAAGAGGAGCACACCACCACCAACAACTAGCCCCACCAAACTAAGAGTGGTTGACCTTATCAAACTAAGAGTGGCTTTTTGGGTTAAAGGAAGATGCAATCTTACAATCTATTCGGTTGAAAGACTTCAAAAGCCATTTGGATGACATTAGAAAGCATAAAATCTGAGACCTTTTGTAATTCTCTTTTTTGTTTTTTTTTCCAACTCTTGGTTGGTCTTTTCTTATTCTCTTTTTGGATTGTTGGCTAGCATATGATTGGATTGGTTTTTCCTTTCAATGATGCTTGCCCTATCCTTCTCGATGTACCCATTATCGAGTTTCTTATATATCTTCTTTGCCTATAAAAAAATAACTAGCCCCACCACCAACAACTAGCCCCAACAGCACACGTTCCAAACAGCAACAGCAAAACCGGAATGACGAAATGTTGGCCCCTCGCCCGACTGAGATCTCGGAGTGGCCACAGGCCAGACTTCGGCACACAAAGACAACCTGAAACACCCAGCCATGAGAGCCACATCCACCTCACCACAACCGGAAATGACCATCACCAATCAAAACGCCCTCTTTACCGATCATTTTTGTATAAAACCTGCAAAAAAAAATGTTAGAAAATGAAAAAATAAACGCCCTCTTTCACTCCAAACTGGATCCAACAACCACCACCGCCCAACCGCCACCTGCCACCACAAACCTCCAAACCACCCGAAGCCGCTAAGCACACCGAAGGAAAGAAGAAACCTCCTGCCGGAGGTGAGGAGGACCAGAACCACTTGGCCGGGACACCAATGCCACGCCCAAACCACACGGTGGAGGGCGGCGGCCCAGAACCAGATCTAGGAAAGCAGACGGCCCGGTGAAAGGCTGAAAGCACCAGACCTGGGCTTGCGAAAACAGGAGACAAGGGAAACAGGGAGCTCAATCAGGGAGAAAAGAAGAAGAGAGGAAAGGCCTGGGGGAGGAGAGGAGGAGAACGGCCGCGCCCCCTGGCAAAAAGCCCCAAGTGGCTGAACTCTGACTTTTCCTTTTCTTTTTCTTTGAGAGAGAGAGAGAGAGAGAGAGAAAGAAAAGACTAGGATAACACGGTTATCATTACATCGTATTAAGGAGAGGGTAGATGAAACGAACTTGCCATTAGCAAATCCTTGGCTTCAACGTGTCCTTAAGCTAGCAACTTGACTATGCTTGGTAACCTATGTCATACCATTAGCTGTTGCAGATGGGGCAACCCTACGTCTGTGTGTATGGATCAATTGATATTCGTAATGGTCTGCTTACTGTGCACTTTTCATGAATAATAGGTTATTATCTCATTTAAAATTAGGGAGATGTGAGCATTTTACAGAAATAATTTAATTTTCAACTCACTGAGGGTAAATTGATCATATAATTTTGGGGTTTAAATAATTTTAGATTCAAACTACTTGGGTTATAAAGTGAACTCCACAAGCTTTCTAACGGTTCAAACCTTGCGAATATCGGAGTTTGGGAGAGTTCGGGACAAACCCGCAAATTAAGTTTGACCAATTGTGGTGCTTAATTGCTCCCCAGACGTAATTCCATGCGCCCCAGGCACATCCTTCAAATTTCAAAATCGACCAAACTTTACGGTCCTGACACGGACACTCCAGAACTCTGATTTTTACATGGTTTGAACCATTAAAAAGTTTTTCAAGCCCAATTTCTAACCAATTTAGTTTGGCCTAAAAATTGTTTTCACATCAAATGACATGAAGATTTTACCCTCAATAGGTCGAAAATTAAATTATTTTGGGAAAATTCTTGAATCACAATAATTTTAAATCGGATCAAAACCTATTTTGTATCGATAAAAAGTGCATCCGAAGTAAGAAAATATAGTGAAGTGATTGTGGTATATTTGGTCCAACAGTGTTGGTGGTGAAGGGATGGTAGTGCTCCGTTGATCTTCGTACTAGTCTACTTACTACACATTTTTCATGAACCAAACTTTCTTATTTTCATGTTGGGATTCCACGTACTATCTTTTCATAATTTTAAAATCCTCTTTATCCTCTTTAGCCCATTTCAAATGAGGGAGATGCAAGCATTTTTCCGAATTAAATTACTTTATTTTTCAACTCATGACCGAGGGTAAATTGATCATATCTTTTTGAAGTTCAAATAATTTTAGATTCAAAATACTTTAGTTCGAAAGTAGACTCCACAAGCTTTGTAACAGTTCAAACTCTACACACAGATGCAATTGCATGCGCCCCAGGCGCAATTCAATGCTCCCCGGGTGCATCCTTCAAATTTTAAAACCGACCAAACTTTGTGGTCTAGTCATGAATGCGCCCAAACTCTGATTTTTATGTGGTTTGAACAGTTGAAAAGATTTTGAAGCCTAATTTAAAATCAAATTAGTTTGTCCTAAAATTTATTTACACAAAGTTTTTCACTTCCTGAAAACTTCTACTGACATGTCACCACTCAAAAGGACCACCTGGGAAACCACACAAAGTGAGCCCAAGGAAGAGTCTGTTTTCCATGAATAGCCGACTGAAGGAAATTTACATTCCTTTCGAAGCTTAGAAGTATCAAGGAATGGCGAACATGAACTAACAATTAATCAGCAAAACTTGCAACAAGAAGGACCTACGTAATTTCATGGGATGCGCCCGGGTCAAAACTAAAATCAAATGAGAAAATAACGATGCGCCAGGGGCACAATTCCAGTGCGCCTGAGGCGCATTACCTCAAAAGAGAAAATTTCAATGCGCCCGGGGTGCATTATATTTGCGCCTAAGGCACATGTGATGCACCAACTGTTTCCCGGGCACTCTATTTGCGCCTAAGGCGCATGTGATGCACCAACCGTTTCTAATTCTTTTTTTTTTACTGAGTTTCTTAGTTCTAATTGGTTGGCGATTATAAAATGCAAACCCTTGAGCATTATAAGGATTGTTCAATGACAATAGAGGCACAAAGCAGCCAATACGTTGGGATTCAACTAGAGTACCATCCACAAAGATTTTATTGAAAAAATCGGATCTCCAAGTAAATTATCTCATTGAGGATTTCATAGTAGATTGTAAAATTAGCCATCATCAAATTATACTAGCAATCTAATCCAATGTCAAGCCCATCCAAGAAAACAACCAGTGACTCTAGTCTCCTCTGCACCACTTGAACTTCAAACGTGTGTATCTAAGGTAGCACATCATATTAACGGACCAGCCAAACGGACTTATTTTGTATATCTAACAAGAATCACCTACAAAGTTTCATTACATGCACCCGGGGAGCAAATGAAATGCGCCTATATGGCACAATACATCAAAAGATAAAATCAGGATGCGCCCAGGGTACAATTCAAGTGCGCCTGAGGCATATAACGTAATAAGAGAACATCAGGATGCGCCCGGGGCACAACTTAAATGTGCCTGACGCGCACTACATTAGAAGAAGAAATTCCGATGCGCCCAGGGCACAATCTATTTGCGCCTAAGGTGCATGTGATGCAGCAACTTTTTCTAATTCATTTTTTACTAAGTTTCTTAGTCCTAATTGGTACAAAGGGATTCAAGAGTTACTGTTCCGAGAAGATTTCATTGAAAAATTTGGATCTCATTGAGGATTTCATATATATTGTTCATTTCAACTTCAAACCAAAATTTCGGCACAATCCCACCTCATTCTACATCTTCTTTCCTTTCTCAGAAGAACGAAATTCCCACAGGAACGGTTTTGAAAACTTAGGAAATTTACCAACATCAAAGAGGTAGGCAGGGAAAACCAATTCGAGTAGTTTCTGCTCCTGATGGTCCCATTACTGGAATTAATGATAGTTTCTACTTTCTTATCTTGACAAACTCCTACTCCATTAGCAGAAGCAGAGCAATGGAGTGTGTATCCTACAGGAAGAACTAATGGACCTAGCTAAGAGCATGCTGATAAGCCAGATGCACGAAGTTTAACATTCTTTTGTAAGCTGAGAAGTCTCTAGCAATGGAAAAAATTAAGTGTCAATGAGCAAAGCTTGCAAGAAAAATGAGCTAGGTAATTTCCCTAAATGCGCCCAGGGAGCAACTACCATGCGCCTGAGGTGTGCGCAATACATCAAAAGAGAAAATAGGATACGCTCGGGAAGCAATTTATAAAAATGCGCCCTAGGCGCATGACATTAAGAGAGAATATCAGAATGCGCCCGGACAGCAACTTAAACATACCTGAGGCTGAGGAACAGTACATAAAAGAGAAAAATCAAGATGCGCCCGGGGCGCACTATATTTGCGCCTGAGGCGCATGTGATGCTACAACTATTTCTAATTCCTTTTTACTAAGTTTTTTAGTACCAATTGGTTGGAGATTGTAAAATGCAAACCCTTAAACATTATAAGGACTGTTCAAGGATAATAGAGGCACAAGAAGCCAGTGCGAAGGGATTCAAAAGTTCCATCCACATAGAATTCCTTGAAAATTTCTGATCTCCGAGCAAAGAGCAAAATTATCTCATTGAGGATTTCATATATATTGTCAAATTAGCCATCATCAATCTAATTGGGATATCCCAATAGGTGGGCGGTGGGATTGAACCCCCATAATTAGTCGATGGAAGTTCATGTAAGCTTAGCCCGAATACGTGAGTTATCAAAAAATTAGCCACCACCAAATTATTTCTAGGCAATTAGTAGAAGCAGAATTGTGGAGTTCATCCTAGAGGACAAACTAATGGACCTACCACGTTGTGGTACAACTTTACGGATGAGGGTAAGATGGCCCTTACCTTTGGTATTTGTGATATATTAATTTGCTTCTATAGTTGTAGGTTTCCAAAACCGATTGCAGGAAGTTTAACATTTTTTTCAAAGTTAGAAGTCTCTAGGAATGGCGAACATGAACTCATAATAAGTAGATCTTCCAAAAAGAATAACCTACGTAATTTCATTAGTTGGCACCGAGTCACAACTATATGCGCCTGGGATGCAATACATCAAGAGAGAATATTTGGGATGTGCCTAGGGCACACGCATTACATGAAGAGAAAATCAGGATGCGCATGGGGCACAACTTAAGTGCGCCTAAGGCGCACTACATGAAAATGGTAAAACTTCGAAGCGCCTGGGGCGCACTCTATTTGCACTTGAGGACGCAATACCTAATTCTAATTCCTTTTTTACTGAGTTTTTTTAGTCCTAACTGGTTGCAGATTGTAGAATTCAAACCCTTGAGCAAATCAAATTATCTCATTGAGGATTTCAAATATATTTTAAGCCATCATCAAATTATTTCATGTTAATGTCGGCGCGCAATATCAGTATTTGATGATGCTTTTGTTACAAGAGTATATTCAGTTAAGACTAGAAGAGGATAATTCATTCAGTACATGTTAGTAGAAGTTTTCAGGAGATGAAAAATTATACTCTGTAAAATGTGCAATTTGGCATGCAGGCCACTGGGTTCAATTGACACCACAGCTGCACATGCAGTGGTGGTAGTGCTCCGTTGATATTGGTAGTGGTCTACTTACTGTCCACTTTTCACGAACTAAACTTTTTTGTTTTCATGTTTGGATTTCACTATCTTATTACTTTGAAAATCCTCTTTATTCATATATAATAGGTCTTTATCTCATTTAAAATGAGGGAGATGTGAGCACTTTATAGATATGATTTAATTTTTAACTCACTGAGGGTAAATTGGTCATATAATTTTAAGGTTTAAATAATTTTAGATCCAAACTACTGGTTTATAAAGTAGACTTCACAAGCTTTCCAACAGTTCAAACCTAACGAAAATCGGGGTTCAGGAGTGTTCGGGACAAATGCGCAAAGTTTGACCAATTATGGAGCTTTATTGCGCCCCAGGCACAATTCAATGCACCCCGGGAGCATCCGTCAAATTTCAAAATCGACCAAACTTTGTGGTCCTTTCACGGATACTCCCGAACTCTGATTTTTACGTGGTTTGAACCATTCAAAATCTTTTCAAGCCTAATTTTGAACCAAATTAGTTTGGACCAAAAATTATTTATACATGAAAGTAAATGATGATTTTACCCTCAATAGGTCAAAAAATAAATTATTTTGAGAATATCCTTGAATCACAATAATTTTAAATCGGATTAAACCATATTTCACATCGATAAAGAGTGTATTCAAAGTGCTAAAAGATGGTGAAGTGAGCCCAACCTGCCATGAACGATACAAAAGGCTACCTGGGAGACCACACAAAGTGAGCCCAAGGAACAGTCGTTAGCTTGACCTTGGCGTATTACCGTGTTAGCTTGTATGATGTGCAAGCTTGCGTGCACCTCAGACTAATTCCATGGCCCCACAAGCTATCACTAAATGATGTCTCAATGAGCAGAACTTGTAACAAGAATCACAGGCAAAATTTCATTATGTGCGCCCAGGGCGCAAATGAAATGCGCCTAAGGCACAATACATGAAATCAGAAAACCAGGATGCTCCCGGGGCACAATTCAAATGCGCATGAGGTGCATATTGTAAAAGAGAAAATCAGTATGCGCATGGGGCACAACTTAAATGAGCTTGAGGCGCACTTCATCAAAAGAAAAAAATCGATGCACAACCTATTTGTGTCTAAGGTGCACGTGATGTAGCAACTTTTTTTTATTCATTTTTGAATAAGTTTCTTAGTCCTAATTGGCTGGGATTTGTAAAATGCAAACCCTTAAACATTATGGGATTGTTCATGGACAATAGAGTAAGCCCGTACAAAAGGATTCAAGAGTTCCATCCGAGAAGATTTGTATAGCAGGGTTATGCGCCTGGGAGTTTGTTAGTCTTGTTTGAGCTTCAATGGAAAAGTACTTATCGAAAAAAAAGATTTGATTGAAAACTTTGGATCTCATTGAGAATTTCATGTATATTGTTCATGTCAACTTCAAAACTAAATTTCGGCACTATAGACCAACCTCATTCTACATCTTCTTTCCTTTCTCGGAAGAAAGAAATTCCACTGGAACGGTTTTGAAACCTCAGGAAATTTTCCGATCGAAATCAAATGGGTAAGCAGGGAAAACATTCATGCTTGAAAAAACAATGACAGTGACATTGCTTATTTCTCTTAGCTCTATGTCTAATGGTCCAAGTAATCTTAGTAGTTTCTGCTCCTAATGGTCCCATTACTGGAATTAATGATAGTTTCCACTTACTATTTGGATAAACTCCTACTCCACTAGCAGAAGCAGAGCAATGGCGTGTGTATCCTACAGGAAGAACTAATGGACTGTTCAAGCATAATATATAGAGGCACAAGAAGTCTCAGTACAATGAGATTCCAAGAATTCCGTCCACGATGATTTCATTGAACAATTCGGATCTCCGATCATATGTCATTGAGGATTTCATCAAAGTATTTTTTGTCAATGTCTATGTTATGACAAGCAATCGTAAAGAATGACACAAAGATTTACGTGGTTCCGCCTAAGCACAAAGCTGCTTAAACGCGCGTACTCCACGGACAAAGAGCAAGAGAGGACTCACTGTTAAAACAAAGAGCCGGCTATATCTCTAAGTTCTAAGAGAGACCATAGAGGCACAAGAAGTCAGTACAACAGGATTCCAATAACTCCATCGACAATGATTTCATTGAACAATTCGGATCTCTAATCAAATTATCTCATTGAGGATTTCATCACAATATTTATTGTCAATGTCTGTGTTATGACAACCAAGAAGTAAAGAAAAACAAATCAACAAGCAATTTAAAACGACACAAAGATTTATGTGATTCCGCCTAAGCACAAAGCTTAAACGTACCCCACAAGCAAAGAGCGAAAGAGGATTACTATGAAAACAATTTGCCGGCTATATCTATAAGTTTCTAGGAAAGACCAAACGATATTCATGGGCAAAAAGATTAGGACTTGGGACACGTTAATTTTATTCTTTGGTCATATGTAGATTTAGTGAGCTTGTAAAAAAGATTTCGAAAATAGACAACATGCATGTAGGTCCAACTACTCAAATGTAAGACCTCAGCCCGCTCCCTGAGGCCCCTCCAAATGTCGCTGGACCAAAGGCCCGTTGGCAAATTTGTTTAATCTATCACCCTAATTTTTGCAGAATTAGGGCATCATGATTGAGTGTGAGGCACGGCAAGCATATATATATATATATATATATATATATATATATATACATGGCCATTGCTAAGCCTTGCCCCCATTCTTCTTCACAAGTCATGACAAGCAGAAGAGAAGAAAACCCTATTCCCATAAACCAACAGTTTCGGAAGAGAATGAAAAGGAAGAAAAATAAGCGAAGAAGAAGAAGAGCGAAAAAGAAAGCAGAAACAAAATCCCAACCCTGCCGGTTTCCAAATATTCCAGAAGAAATCATTGTCGAAATACTCTCAAGATTATCCCTCAATTCTCTTTCGAGATTAAGGTGCGTTTCCAAACAATGGCATTCTTTGGTTTTTGACATCATTCCCAAAGTAACCGGGAGGAACAGGGTTCTCGTTCAATCCATTTCAAGATCTGGTACCCCAACGTTCCACTCCATCGACGAAGAATCTCATGAGACACAAGTGCGCAGACCACGGGAAAAGAGTATACCTCGCCTATCAAAAAAAGAGAGTATACCTCCCATATTTTTCGGTTCGTGTAATGGCTTGGTGCTTCTAAATATTACTGACGACTTATTCCTGTGGAATCCCGTCACTAGTTATTTAAAGAAAGTTTTATCGTACAACCGCTTGGCTGATACATCGTATAGTGTTGTTTCCGGACTTTGCTATGACTCATTGTCTGATGAGTACAAGGCTGTAGTGGGGCTTTCGCATGATAGTCCAGATTATGGTGGTGAATTTGTTAAGGTTGGTAGTTTCAAAAGCAAAAATTGGAGAATGGTTGGATTGCCTTGTGCGGTTGGTACAGTGCAATCAGGACCTGTGATAAATGGAAGCCTACATTGGTATGGCTTGAAGAAAAACTCGGGTCGCTTCCTTCCCGGGCCCCAGATTATTTACTTCAATCCACATCTGAATACCTTTAAAAAGATTCCTATGCCGGAGCCTAAGCACAAGGAGGAGGGAGATATGATTTTCGGGTTGGGAGTTTTGGACGGATGTCTTTCTCTGGCTCGTCATGACAATCCAAGCAATTATAAATGCCACAGAGTCGAGATATTGACAAGGAAGGAATACGGTATGAAAAAGTCGTGGACTTTGCTGTTTATCATATCGAATTTGACATTAAGGCATTGGGATACATTGGAGCCATTATGCTATACAAAGGATGGTGAAGCTCTAATAAAAGTTTCCTCATATCGTGACGGTAATACCATGAGGGCGTACAATGTTAATGACAGTTTACATAGAGAAATTTCAAACTATATCGATGCAATTAAGTATGAGGAAAGTTTGATTGCACCTACTGGCTACGATTGGGAAGAGGAAGAGCTGAGAGGGGAAGCAACATATACAGATTTCTGGTATGGAACATTAGTCAAGTACAAAAAAATAGGGAATGGGTCCTGGAAAATCTTCGAAGAGAGAGATTTTGAGCAGCAAAACTCAGAGGAGGAGGATGAGTTAGAAACAGATGAAGAGTAATCTAAGAAAATGAGTACAATAGATAAGGAAAAGCTCGTGAATGCTTATCTTATTCTTTATGTCATCCACTCTTGATATAGTGAATTTCAACATCACTTGTTATTTTTGTTCGGGTTTTGAAATTGAAATAGTAATATGCTTAGTATGTTCCTTCTGTTAATTTACCTGCATCTCCAAAAAAAAGTTGTCCACGTATACAAAGCTGGAATTAAAGCATGCGGATATGCTAAAATGACGTATATATATTATGCCTACTTGTTTGACGCTCAGATGAATATATGCCAAAAGAGTTGAAGATTGAGGAACAAATTGTGTTGTAGAATAAGTGAATGGTTGCGCCTGACATTGTCTTAGTAGTTCAGATGCACAAACATGTCTACCAACGTTAACCGTGCATGCATGATTCACACATAATGGATCACAAGGACATGGCACGTTTGCAGAGACATGTCTATGAGTTTTCTTGTGAAACAATAGCTTGTGACAAGATAAACTCGGGGTTTCTGCTCTTCGATAAAGAAAATCAGATTTGGGGTCAAACAAGTTGGTTTATGCTGCAGTTTGAAGTGCCTTAAAAGTGCATCGAAAAACAAAATTCGAAATGTTGTGGCGGCACAAAGAAATGCCTTGATAAGTGATCTGTGTGGCACTTCAAGGTGCACCAAGAAAGGGCTCTTAAGGGTTTCCAACTGAAAGTTGTCTGCATATAATAAAGTTAGCTAGAAAGCATATGGATATACAATAAACCAAACCAAATCGAGCCTTAAGTCGCAATCACTTGGGGTCGGCTACATGAATCATTTTTTTCCATTGAGCTCTGTTCAGGGCCACTTGTTCACACAAACCTACTATGCTCATATCGTTGCGCACCACAGTATCTAATGTCAATTTAGGTCTACCACTCCCCGTAACATTGCTACCCAAAGCTATCATATCTACTCTCTTAATTACTGCATCTCTTGGTCTACGGTAGACATGCCCAAACCATCTTAGCCTATTTTCCCTTGACTTCTCTTCTATGGGTGCTACACCTACCATCTCACAAACCATTTCATTTCTAATCATGTCTCTTCTAATCTTACCACACATCTACCTCAACATTCTCATTTCTGCTACACTCATCTTATTCACCTGTTGTTTCTTAATAGGCCAACATTCTGTCCCATAAAGTATCGCTGGTCTGATGGCAGTTCCATAGAATTTTTCCTTCAATTTTATGGGTACCATCTTGTCACACAGTACACCAATAGCACTCCTCCACTTGAGCCACCCCACTTGGATCCTATGGGTCATATCATCGGTAATCTATCCATCTCTACTAATGATTGAGCCTAAGTATCTAAAATGATTGTTATCATATTTGGATTCATGTCATAGAGATCTGAATGACTTTTTACATGCTGGTTGTCAGATACCTAACGCACAACCCTCCTCCGTTATTCGGACTTGGGACCGGCTAGGGAATAAAGATAAGGCTCTAAGCACAAATTAGGCTGAGTTCATACGGATATACAACGCTGTAGTATATCCGTATATGTTGCTACTACTTGCTTGATGAACAGTTGAATATATGCTTGAAAAGCTGAAGATTGAGGAACAAAATGTGCTGTAGAATAAGTTACCGGCTTGCATATTTTAGTACTAGTTCAGAAGCACAAACTTGTCTGCCAATGTTAAATGTGCATGCATGTTTTTTTTTTTTTTTTTTTTTTTTTTTTTTTTTTGCTCGACAAACGAAATTTTATAAAGGAAGCTCGAAAAGATACATCGAGGGGCTCAACTACAATAAGCACACAATGCTTACGAAGTCAAGCAAAAGACGAAATAATAACTTACAAAGCCCTCCAACAGAGCATTGGAAAAAAACACACCACACCCATAATACGATTTACAGCTTTAATAGTCTAATTCCATCCAAAAAAACCTTAAACTCCTCCACCGTATATACCTTCACATCAAACTTTGCCTTAACCCACATAGCAACTCTAGTTTTTACCTTCTCAATCATGACCCCAACTGTCACTGTTGCGTTGTTAAACACATACTTATTGCGCACCAACCACAACGACCACAATGTTGCAAAGAAGGAAGCTTCCCACAAGCTTTTCTCCAAGTTCTTGAATCTATTATCCATCCACCACCTGAGATGAACATCCAGAGATTCGGGACAAACCCATTGAACGTGCCACCATTCTAGAATTTGCGCCCAAACAGCCCACGAAAATTGGCAGTGCAAAAACAGGTGTTGTGGAGTTTCCAATACCAAGGAACAGAGAGGGCACAACGTAGATTGCCCCTCTAAAATCAAATTTTTGCCCAAAAGTACCGATCGCGTAGCCACCTTTGATTGAACAGCCATCCAAGCAAAAATTTCCACCTTAGGGAGGCTTATGTTCCTCCATAGGCCTTCCATCCCCCAACTTCCAGAGAGTCTGCTGCGTTCCCACTGATTATACACCGATTTTACCGAGAATCTATTATCGGAGGACCAGCTCCACTTCAATGAATCACGTCTGGACAAATCTAGACAAACTGCTTGTAATCTCAGCTTTAATTCCTCCCTTTGATCAATTTCCCAATCACGAAGGTCACGGCAAAAGGACAGATTCCATCTATTAGCTTCCGAATCACTCCAGAATGCATTAACAACCGCCTCTTTTTGGGTAGAAATTAGATACAGCCGAGGGTAATCCTCTCTAAGCGTCGAATCCCCCAACCATACCTGGTTCCAAAAAGATACCTCCAGACCGGACCGAACTTGGATTCTAAAGCCCTCCTGGACAATACTTCCAATGCAAGAGGATATATCCCCAAGAGCACAAATATCCCTCCAGAAGATCGAAGCTTTACCCGAGATCGGCATACGAGGAAGCCAGCAATTGAGATCTAAATTATACTTTCCTTTGATTACTTTCACCCATGTGCATGCATGTTAATTTGACACATAATGAACAGGGACATAGCTGGTTTGAATAGACATTCTACGTCCGAATTTGTTCACCCCCACAAAAGAGGGTGAACAATACCCCGTTCTTTTGGCTGTTACCGTTATGGGCTCCATACTAACCCACTCCCTTCTCGTAGCTTGAACTTTAGTTACTTCAACTATTATGCAATATTCACAAAATTAGAAGAATTAAAAGCGTGGAAAGTAATTAAGAGCGGAGGATTTTCGGCCAAGTGTCACCTTATTTTTCTAGAACCCTGCTCAATAATTGAGTTTTATTTTCGGTCTTTATTGAAACGTTATCCGGCTTCAACTAAATCTGATTTTTCCTTGTTCGTTACATGGACAAAGTTTACTCCACCTCCTGCTAAAGATGACCAAAACTGGTGAGGTCCTAGCCCCTAGGTTGCTTTTACTTCTTGTTTTAGTAAACAAAAGCTTCTTTGAAATTCAAGCGTGTTTACTTATTTGTTGTCCTAGAGCATCATTGCATCATATTTAGGAGAGGGCAGATGAAGAGGGCTTGCCCTTATCTAATCCTTGGTGTCCCCTTGTCTTTTAACCATGCTTGGTGACTCTTTTAGGTCCAAATATACATCCATAAGGGACTTTGCTCCTTTTATAATTGGGTCATTTGACAGTTGGATTGGCTCCTAGAATGAATTGAGACACGCGTAAACTGTCTCAAACACTTGAGTTATTAGAAAAAATGTGATGCCAATAGGATGAGGATTTGCAAAAAAATGGCCTTAAGTATATTGGCACTGGTCAATTGATATCACCCTTCCACGTTTCAAAGCATATGATCTCATTGAGTTAAATTAAGAGCAATGCTATGGTGACGATCTCTAGTGACCATATTTTGAATACCGTGCGTCGTGTCATCATTTCATCGGTAAAGTTATAACAGGTGAGGTGTACTCTATTAATACAATGGTGACACATAACGTGGTACTCAAAATGTGGTCACCGAAGATGGTCATCAAAGTATTACTGTGACGTCCCACTTTTTCAGTTAAAAAAATATATATATATTTTTGACGAAAATAATTAATTCTGTCATTTTTCTTTTCAAACTTCTTTCTCATAAAAAAAAAAGATATTGATTATTATAAACTGCGTTTATTTCAAAAATTCTTCTAATCTCGAATAACTTATATATTATTTTTTTTTGTGTGTATATGTGTGCATGTTATATTTTTGGGCCAGTTAGTTTTACTTGGGTTGGATTTAACTTTTAATCTCAAGCCAGGCTAGTTAGTGAGAGTGTATTTAATTATTCAGGAGAGGGCCCTTATGCTTTTATAAATATTGAAGGACTAGGGTTAAAGAGTATTATTTTTCTTAGAGAGGGCTGTGAGAGAGTGAGGAGATCGAGAGAGAGCAGCGGCGGTGGGAGACGTTGGGCAATTGCATACGACTCCTCTTATTAGTTTTGTGAGGTAGGTTCTTCAACCTTTTTGTTCTTTTCATTTATTGATCAATACAGTCAATGGAATTCTTGCATATGTAGGATTGGTTGAGTTCTTATTTGTAGGAAGGAGAGAGATAGAGTTGTGTGCGTGTGTGGTGGCTGTGTATAGCCATGGGTATTGGTGAGTTGTGTCGTGGTGTGCATGTGAATGGAATTTAGGGTTATTTTAATAAAATCGGGTAATCAATTCTTGGGGTGGGATTAACGCATAAGGCTGTTCATGGAATCTTGATTAGGAGAGTCTATATTAGTAGCTTTCATGCCTTAAATTGATTTCGGTACATGCAATTCTTTTTATTCAGCCTAGTAGAGCACTCGGGCATTGCATTTTGGCGATCTACCGTTCGATCGAGGTGAGTGGTTAAGCATGTGATCCCTTCTTTTGGAATTCTCTTGAGCCTATTGATTCTTTACAGTTCGTTATTGGTTGTGATTCGATGATAATTATTCCTATTCGTTGCTCTCATAATTATTGGCAATTGACGTACCCTTTGGCATACAAGGTTCATTGATAAAAATTAATAGGATTGTTGGATTGCCCATATTTTTCTTGTTGTTCCATAATATTATTGTGACTCTGCAACGGCACGGAGAATAATCCTGGTGCAGGTGCCTCCGGCTCGCCATTGTTCTATTTGTATTTGGGACCATAGACTGTGTTGATATTTATTAAAGTCCAAGGAAAAGACCCGTGAGATATCGTGGTGACTTTGGCCACTAGGGAAAAGACTTGTGAAATACCCTGTGACTCTAGTGCTCAACGGATAGGGAAAAGACTTGTGAAATACCCTGTGACCCTATTCCGGATCGGCTTAGGGAAAAGGTCCCAGGCGCCATCCTGTGGTGACTCTAAGTACGGTGTTGGATCCAACGGGCAAAGCCCTGAGAAAATATTTCGCATTTGGAAATTAGTAATTATGGTTCTCACTTTGGTTCATACTTCTGTTATCGTTGTTCGTCGTTCGGATATTATTGGATTCATTATTTGGTATAATTATTGTGGTGATTCGATTATTGTTGTTGCTATTCGTTAATCCGTTATTCATCTTGTGGATATTATTTGTTGAGTTGTTGATCTCTTTGTTCAATATTCGGTTTGTTGATAGTATTCGTTGAACCATCGATCTCTATTATTAATTTGAAACCATTTCTTTGAAACCCACAATAATCTTTTGTTGAAAGTATGCCACTTTGTATTGCCCTTAGCATGCTTAACTACTCACTGAGCTCGTCAGCTGACGGATTTATTCCACATTATTTTTCAGGTTAGTTCATGGAGCATTATAGTGGACTTTGCGGCGTTGTCGGGACCTTTCATTTGGACCTCTAGGACGTCTGCATTTTTATTTCTTTTCTATTGTCAAAAAGTTTCCGCACTTTTATTTATTAGCTTCCGCACTTTTATTAATTGGCAGTTCATTATGGAGTTGGAAATTGAAAGATATGAGTTATTGTGTCATTTGCTTAAGAAAAATATTGGTTTGGAATCACGCATTTTATTGTAATAAAATATCCAGTATTTCTTTATTTGTTTCAAGCTACTAAAAATATTTTTAATTAGGCTTCGTGTCCCATGATTACTTCATGGTACACGGCCGGTTATGCTCCCGGATTTGGGGCGTGCCAATTACTGTTGAATAAAATAGGAAAACTACTCTCTAGTCTAGTTTTCGTTATTTATTGCCCTCGAAATAATATAGGAAAGTATTTTTTAATTTTCTCCGAATTTTATCGTAATTTTAAGTTTAGGTTACTGTTTTACCCTTGAATTTCAACATTATGTTTTGCTAACCAGCGAAAAGAAGGGTAATGCATTGCCGGTGGACGACAAGCTAGAGATGGGAAAAGCATACCTCATGCCGGAAAGAAGATATGAGAACGGTTGAGTTTTTGCCGGAGATTTTGGAGGGACCAGATTGAGCTTCGCTTCCTTGAGGGTAATTTCTTAAGAAAATTGGGTTGCATCCTGTAAGTTCCATAGGCCGAGCTCCCTTTTGGTAGGCAATTTCATGACACAGCACACTTTTATGTGTATCCCCATTTTATCGAGTTGCACTTTATTTTTATTACTTTTTAGAGTGTCTGTTTTTAGAAGTGGAATGGAAACAATGTGTACTGTAATGAGCTTTCGAGTATTAGTGTGAGTCAAGAGTTTCGAAGTCCGAAGACGTGAGCATTTAGTCTAAGTTTCCCAGTAACTGGCTCAAGCCACTATCGAGCACATGTCCAGCTTACGAATCTGTCCCGCAGGTGGCTAGACAACCGGCTTGAGCCAATTTTCAGCAGCTATATTAACCTTCAGTTAGGGCAAACGATATTTTGAGAAAGAACGTGATATTGAGATAGCAGCCTTCGTGAGCCCTTGTTCGATATGTCAGAATACTATTGAGGGCAAGGATTGATTTTCTCTTGAAGAGTCATGAATACTTTGAGCTAAAAGTTCTTCTTTGAGAGGTTTTTTTCTTTTTCCTACTTCAACGTATTCAACACCTATGCGATATTCTTTCGTGGAGTTCGAAAGGATTTTGGAAGGATTCAAGATTCAGTGATCATGTAAGGGTACGATGGACGTGGATTCGGTAAATAGTTCTTAGGATTCATCATGAGGATACGTAGTCATTGAGTAAAAATATTTGTAATCGTACAACAATTATAATGCATGGTTCCTTCCCGTGATATTTACCCCTTCTAGGGGTTTTTCACGTACATCTGGCGTTCTATTTATTGCTTTTCATTCTAGGATTGGGTTAATATATTGATTGGTGGTTTGGTCATTGAAGAGATTATGCATAGCAAATCTATAAACCTAGGTAAGCTGGGGAATTTTCACATATCCTCGGGCATAAAAATTTGATTTTGACTTCAGAGTGAAGTATCATCTGACAGCATTGAGGCCTATCTGAAGGGTAATATTATTTTTGCGGGTTTACATATATCTGTTTCCAGTGTTATAAACCGTAGAAAATACTTGAATTGGCTGCAGTGTGAATAAGATGATTAGAGATCAGGTTGGACATAGCATTTAGATATTCACAAGGTTGAATTAAATTTCTGGTACTTATTTGGTACATTTGAAAAAGAATAGCTTTTAAATTCACTCATCCATAATGACTCAGCCATTGCATATTTCGCTGACTCGTCGAATAGAAATATTATTTGGAAGAATCTATTCTGCATCACTATAATTACTTAGTATTTTTTTCTGTTTTTGTTTTTTTCCTTGGCGTATAAATTGCTTGCCTTCCATTAACTTCATTGCGGTTTCAACTAGTGAGTGAATCGTCATGTTGTGCCGGCTCATTCCAACGACACCAGAGAAAGAGTTGAAGTGTTCAAGGTCAGATGTTGTCTCTACGACAGATTTCATCTCCTCGATCATTCCCAGATCCTTGAAAATTTGCACATTTTTTTCCTTGCAATTCATCAACCAAATTCCCAACTCTATGACAAACCTCCTTAATCCCGGGGTTTTGTTTGCTGGATTCTTGTATTTTCTCAGAATCTGAACCAGTGCCTTAGCCAATTCTTGAGTTCTAGCTCTCCTGAACAAGATGCTTGATTCTGCACTAGTCATAAATTTGAAAACATCCACTGCTAATCCCACCATCACTTCTTGCAATTTGCCCTCTGCTGTCGTGATAGCTCCAAGCACCTGCAATAGAACTGATCATCTCCACAACTTCCTCTCGTAAATAATAGAAGAAATTTAGTGTCCTTTGTGAGTTATTGAAGAACTTACAACAGGTGCTGCTTTAATGACTCCCCTTAGCTGCGTGAAACAATCTGCTCCGGCGTAGATGCACAAATTCTTTAAAATTCTTGCTGCATTTATGCGTAGAAACGGTACTTCCAATTCCAATGCTTTGACCAGCTTTTCAATTACATTCAAATTTAGAAATCTGCGACAATTTCTCTTGTTTTCAAATGCCAGCATTGCTAGTGCTTCTCCTGCTGTGATTCTTAGATCATTCTGATTTTTAGGCATCTCCTCTTCTAAGAAAATGTTGAACAGCTCTTTGAGAACTCCACCTGTGCCCCCTATCCTCTCTCTTGCATCTGCTTCCATTGCCAGACTGGTGAGAATCTCAATCCCGAGTTTTTGTAACTCCATCTGTTTCTCACCGTACTTCAGTATGTCTCTGATATTGCTGATTGTGAATACGATTTCAGAAATTCCATTCCTGAGCTGTTTACCTGTGGTCCCCGTCGTGCTAGCCAGCATCTTCAGCACTTGAAGTGATGGTTTCACCATGTGGATCTGGGATGGTACAACATTGTCATCCTTCAGTAACCATTCCCCCACGTGAGTGAAGTCTATGATTTTCTGTAAGAGTCCCCCCGTGTTCCCTATCTTTCCACAGCAATCGTGGTCCCGAGCAAGATTCTTTAGAATGAGAATTCCCAAATCATTGAATCTCTCGTTGTCATGGATGATTATCTTCTCAGGGATTTCATCCACCACACCATGTGTCATCCTGTGGTTCTGAAGCAAAGACGATATGGATTCTATTGCACCAGGTATTCCCAAAACCCGAAGAGCGTACTGCTGTTGACTGGCTAGTTCTGATAAAATCTTCGCCACGGATTGCCTGATCTCTTTTTCTTCCGGATCTTTCCAACTCAGCATTTCGACTAACCTTTCCATAGCCGGTAATGCTCCGATCTTCTGGAAGGTGCGGTCAGAAAACCGCTCGTTTGTTGCGAATTTTTGTAATACCCGAATTCCAATGAGCTGTTCATCCCGCAAATTCGAATCCAAGAGGTCCATGGCGTGCGAAACCATGTCCATCTTTAGTCCATCAAAAACGCTTCCGTATATGCTTCTCGAGTAGGCTTCATAGAAGAATCTTCTAGTTGAATCCATACCCAAAGACCCCAGCCCACACGCCTCGTGCGCCTCTTCCAACACCTTGCGGTGAGTCACCTTCCATTCCCAATAAGCTTTCTCCAGGAGAAACACTAATGCTTCTGCCAATGCCAAGGAGTAGAAGATAATCAGAGCCGCTTGGCGGTTCCTCTTATCAGTATCTCCTTTCGCCACTTCACCATATTCTCGTTTCGTGAGTTTCATTAAGGACAATACTGTACATGCTGTTTCAAATGCCAGCTGGAGCCAGTACAGAGCCTTGCTGGCATTCTTGGGCGGAAAGACCCACTGGGAAAAGGTAAGAATTGGAACGTCCGAAATCTCCCACGTCCCAGGCAGCATTGTTTTCCAGTCCCACTCTTGCCCGCGAAAGGCCCAGGTTCCTTTCAACTTCTGACTCTGCTTCTGATCCGCATTCATAGGCCCGGAACAAATCGAAAACGTGGCTTGGCGTCGTTGCCATTCCAGCTCGTGGCTCCGGCTAAATATCCGGGCCCCCTCGATGAACAGAATTATGGTTATGAACCAGAAGTCTGTTTTACCAAGGGTGATTGCGAAACCACCGAGTAAAACCACAGTTGCCCAGATAAAACCCATAGTTCCCAACCCTGTAGCAGCTTTTTCCAGCACTGCCAGCCGGAGAGCCACAAGGGTTAGCTTCTTTTCCGGTCCATGATCCTCGGGTCCCAACGGGGAATTGGGATCTGAGTGTCTCCTGTTTTTCGTGTTGATACTGCTTAGTTGTTCGAAAACAGTAGGCATGTCGATCTGCCAACAATCTCCTCCTCTTCCTTCTTTTATGTGACCATGATCCATCCGGTCAAATTGAACTTGCTAAATCTACTTTTTGGTTTCTTTTTTTTGTTGGGTGGGTAGAGGAGAATGGGTTTTTCTGTTTTGAAGTGGTGGGTTGAGGCTTGAAGTGTTGATTTCTTTGAGCTGTGGAGTAGGGAATGGGGGAGTGGTGGTTTTTATAGTGAATGAGGAAAATGAGCTTTCGGAACACGCGTGGAAAATGGGGAGGAAACAAAAACGACTCTTTCCGCAAAAGCAAGTTGGTTTTATGTTATGTTTAGATTGCTCTCTCTCTCTCTCTCTCTCTCTCTCTCTCTCTCTCTCTCTCTCTCTCTCTCTCTCTCTCTCTCTCTCTCTCTCTCTCTCTCTGAGCTCGAAGGTACTTGAGAAGTCAAAAGCCCCTGAATTCCCCTGAACGAGTCAATGACTCATTCTATGTCTGTCTTGCCATGCTCTGTTAAGCTGGAAGCATTGACAAATTTGACACATTCGCAAGAGAACTTATTCAATTAACAACGAATAACAAGTGTATTTTTGAAACGAATGACAACTAACAAGTTGCTCAGCTCTTATGTCAATTTGAAACAATAGGTACATAACAAGTTGCTCAACTCTGATGTCATTTGAAACAACTAGACAATTTCCTAATGGGTGCATCCACAGTAGCCTAAAATGGTTTTGGAATGCCATCATCCATCGAAGCTACTTGCGAAGTCAAAAGCACCTGAATTCCCCTGAACGAGTCAATGACTCATTCTTTGTCTGTCTTGCCATGCTCTGTTAAGCTGGAAGCATTGACAAATTTGACTCATTCTCAAGAGAACTTATTTAATTAATGACGAATAACAAGTGTATTTTTGAAATGAATGACGACTAACAAGTTGCTCAGCTCTTACGTCAATTTGAAACAATAGGTACATAACAAGTTGCTCAACTCTGATGTCATTTGAAACAACTAGACAATTTTCCTAATGGGTGCATCCACAGTAGCCGAAAATGGTTTTGGAATGCCATCATCCATCAAATGCTGAATACTATTTCATTTAGCAAGTACTTAGAAGTATGACTTCTTCGCATAATTCGCGTACGACTTCTTCGCATAATTCGCGCATGACTTCTTCCCGTAATTTGTAAAAGATAGATGTATTTTCTTCCTCTTCTGCATATGTTAGTTTGTAGAGGAGCTGATTTCATTTGTACAAGTAAGAAAGAGTATATGTGGAGGTTCTGATTCGATGGATTTCTACTTTCGTTATTTAATCTGATTCGATGGATTTCTACTTTCGTTATTTGTTTTTCTTTACTACAAATTATTTGCCTTATTTTGCTTATAATTTTTTAATGATTATTTTTATATTTTCAATAAGTTTTTTTAAGGATTTATTAAACCATTGTCCTAATCACAGATACTACGGCTCTGTTTGTTTCAATGTAAAATGTTTTACAATGTAAAATATTTTTCAAGTAAAATATTTTTTCAAAAAACAAACTTCAAATTTTTATTTTCCGGTGTTTGATTGGCACTTAAAAATATTTTCAGAAAACAACAAAACAGTGGGGAGAGAGAGAGAGGGAGGGCTTAAATGATTGAGAGATTTGAGAATATTGGAATTGAACGTAGGTCATGAATGACGATCGAGAACAGTGAACGGTGAGAATTGCAGTAAAAAGCAACGGGTTTTCATTTCAGAAAATAACTTATGAAATATTTAAGGGTAAGTCATTTTCATCCAATTAATGAAAAATATTTTGCATGTAAAATATTTTTCTCTTTTTTTACACAACCAAATACTGAAAAATAGGTAAAACATTTACCAAAAAATATTTTACGTCCAAACTAACGGAGCCTACGTAAGTTTTCAACTCGATAACTTTTGTGGGTTATGCTTTCATCCTTTTTACGTGTGAATTTCCATTTTTATCGTTATTTTATGACGCACATATATATGTTCATCTATGTTTTTTTCTCATTTGATGGGATTTCCAAATCTTGGGAAATTTAAAACCACAAGAGACTATATTATGGTTTCCAAAATGGGTGGTGTTAATTCCCCACTAGAAATTGCTTCATATGAGATCCTCAATAGAAGTTATGGACATGATAAAATCTCAATAGATATACCTTTGATTTGGAATCATTGAAATTTCTGGTACTTGTTTGGTACATATGAAAAAGAAAACCATGTGAGCTTCAAGCATCCATATTTACACAATTATCGCATTTTTCTTGACTTGTCGAAACAGAAATATCATTTCGAAAAAAATGATTGTGTTGTGCTGGCTCATTCCAGTGACTTCATTGCGGTTTCAACAAGTGAGTGAATGGTTGTGCTGTGCTGGCTCATTCCAATGGCACCAGAGAAAACATTGAAGTTTTCGAGCTCGGATGTTGTCTCCACGATATTCTCCATCTCCTTTCTCATTCCAAGATCCTTGAAAATTTGCACATTTGTTTCGTCGGATCTCATCATCCAAATTGCCAACTCTACGACAAACCTCCTTATTCTCGGAGTCTTGATTGATGGCTTCTGATATTTTTTCAGAATCTGAACCAGTGCCTTAGCCAATTCAGCCTCTTGAATTCCAGCTCTCTTGTACATGATGCTCGATTCTTCACTACCCATAAATTTGAAAACATCCACTGCTAGTCCCACCATCACTTCTTGCAATTTGTCCTCTTCTGACATGATAGCTCTAAGCACCTGCAATAGAATTGATCATCCATATTATTATCTCCATTACTCTCTTTCATATTCTAAGAAAATGAGTGCCTTTCTTGTTATTGAGAAACTTACAATCGGTGCTGCAATAATGACTCCCCTTAGCTGCAGGGAACAGTCTTCTCCGACGTAGATGCACAAATTCTTTAAAATTCTTGCTGCATTTATGCGTAGAAACGGGACTTCCAACGCTTTGATTAACTTTTCAATTACATTCAACTTTAAAATTCTACAACAATTACTCTTGCTTTCAAATGCCAGCATTGCTAGTGCATCTCCTGCTGCGATTCTTGCATCGTTCTGATTTTCAGGCATCCCCTCGTTGAAGAAAATATTGAACAGCTCTTTGAAAACTCCACCAGTGCCCCCAATCCTCTCTGTTGCATCCGCATCAATTGCCAGACTGGTTAGAATCTCAATCCCCAGTTTTTGTAGCTCCCTTTGTTTATCACCATGCTTCAGTATATCTCTAACATTGCTGATTGTGAATACAATTTCAGAAATTTCATGCCTGAGCTGTTTACCTGTGTTCCCGGTCGCGCTAGCCAGCATCTTCAGCACTTGCAGTGACTGTTTCACCGTCTTGATTTTGGACGGCATAACATTTTCATCCTTTAGTAACCTCTCCCCCGTGTGAGTGAAGTCTATGATTTTACGCAAGAGTCCTCTTGTGTTCCCTATCTTTCCGCAGTTACCATGGTCCCGAGCAAGTTTCTTTAGAATGAGAAGTCCCAAATGATTGAAATCCCAGAAACTATAACTCTCATTGTCGTGGATGGTATTCTTCTGAGGGATTTCATCCGCACCAGGTAGCGTCCTGTGGTTCAGAAGCAGAGATGCTATGGACTCCATTGCACCAGGTATTCCCGAAACCCGAAGAGCATTTTGGTCCTTACCGGCTAGTTTTGATAATATCTCCGCCGCAGATTGCCTGATCTCTTCTTTTTCCGGATCTATCCAATTCAGCATTTCGACTAACCTTTCCACAACCGGTAACGTCGTTCCGATCTTTTGTAGAGTATCGTTAGAGAACCGCTCATTCATCGCGAATTTATGTAAGACTCGAATTCCACTGAGCTGTTCATCCAGCGAATTTGAAGCCAAGAGGTCCATGGCGAACGAAACTATGTCTGTCTTTAATCCATCAAAAATGCTTCCATTTACGCATCTCGAATAGGCATCATAGAAGAATCTTGTAACTGAGACCATACCTGAAGGCCCCAGCTCGCACTCCTCGTTCACCTCTTCCAACACCTTGCAGTAAATCACCATCCATTCCCAATATGCTTTCTCCAGGAGAAAAAGCACTGCTTCTGCCAATGCCAAGGAGTAGAAAATAATCAGAGCCGCTTTGCGGTTCCTCTTATCGGTATCTCCTTTCTCCACCTTGCCGTAGTTATGTTCGACGAGTTTCATTAGTGACAAAACTGTACATGCTGTTGCAGATGCCAACTGGAGCCAGAACAGAACCTTGCTGACATTCTTGGCCTGAAAGGCCCACTGGGAAAAATTAAAAATTGGAACGTCCGAGGTCTCCCACGTCCGAGTCAGCTTCTTTTTCCGGTCCCACTTTCGCCGGCTCTTTTCCAGATGCAAGCTCTTGTTTACTTGTCTGGTACTCTGTGGACTCTGCTTCCGAACCACATTAACAGACCGGAAACAACTTGCCTTCGCGGTTTGAATCATGACTTGTGAGCTTGATCTTATTGCGCGGAAACTAAAGATTCCGACATCTGCGATCACATGCGTGGCTTGGTGTTGTTGCCATTCGAGCTCGTGGCTCCGGCTGAAAATCCGGGTCCCCTCAATTAACAGAATTATGGTTATGGACCAGAAGTCTGTTACACTAAGGGTGACTGCAAAGCCACCAAGTAAAACAACTGTTGCCCAGATAAAACCCAGAGTTCCCAACCCCGTCGCTGTTTTTTCCAACACTGCTAGCCGGAGAGCAAAGAGAGTTAGCTTCTTTTCCGGTGCATGCGCCGTGGGTCCTGATGGGGGATCGGGATTGACGTTGCTAGTGAAATTCTCCGTGTCGATACTCCTTTGTGGTTCGAAAACGGTAGGGTCCTCGATCTGCAAACGAAGGCTTTCTGTTCCTTCTTCTGTGTCTTGACCATGATCCATCGGATCAAATTGAACTTGCTGAATATGATGTCTTGCTTTTTTTGTTGGGTGTGATAGATGATCAGATTGGAGTCTGAGTTTTGTTGTGGTGAGGTTGAGTTTTTTGGTTTGAAAATGTTGCTGTCTTTGAGCTGTAAAGGAGGGAATGGGGGAGTGCTGGTTATATCCTAAATAGGAAAATGAGTTTTTGTAACACGTTTGGAAAACAATAACCAGAGAGAAAAGGGGAGAAAAGGAAAAACGTTAGTTGTTTATCTTTCCGGCATCCTATACCTGACGGGCTGGTACCAGCCGGATCGTAATTCTTTTTTAGCAAATTCGGTACCCCAGAATTATGATTCCGATTCGGCTAGAATACCGGTCGATACGGGCCAATGCAACTTAGTGCTACACTGTACGTCTGTACCACATTAAATTTTATCTTATGTTTCTTCCAAGTAATTATATATATTATATTTCGATATGCAAAAATAGCTCAAACGGTAATAAATCCAAAACAATAACCAATATCTCACTAGCAAAAAATTTGATACTCTAGCCGGTGCGGTATATAGTACGAAGGGAATGTTTCACGGATTCCTTGAATCACTCTCTCTCTTTTATAATACCATGATCTTTCCTCCATTGGATGAGAAGCACTGACCTGCAAACTAATAAATAAAAAATGAGGTACCCGTGGGAGAAAAGTAATTATCTTTCGCATTTTGTTTATTTAGCCCTTTGATCATCTTTTATGCTCTTTCCGTTGACTAAATAAAACCATCTGCGGATGACTATATTGCCGTACGGTACCAGATTATTTTTATCATTCGGTACCGGATCGGTATCATACGTATCATACGGTACCAGATTAATTTTTATTTTATGTTATTTCTAAATAATTATATATTATATGCTAAATTTTACGATATGGGAAGATAACATCAACAATCAATCAATCCGAAAATGTACGTGATATCTCACTGGTACTGCTACGTACTGTATTGAAAAAAAACGCGCACTACTCTAGCCAGTACGTACGATATTCATAACCTTTGTATATGGTATAAACTATAAAGGTCATGTTACATGAATTCCTAGAATCACTCGTTCAATCTTTTATAATACATTGCTCTCTTTCCTCTCTTAGATGGGATGCGTTGACCTTCAAACCGATAAATCACTATGAGGCATGACAATAGAAAGATAAGTTACAATATGAATACATACGATGCTATCAACTCTTATGTCATCTTCAAATAATTGGGAAATTTTCCCAAGTAGATGCAGGGACTTTGCCTAGTGATCAGGGCAGCTGACCCCGCTGCCTCCCAAATTTTTGTAGAGATTGGTATAATTTTCACTCAATTTTTACTCATTTGGCACACCCCCCCCCCCCCCTTAAAATTCATTTTTGCCCCAACCCATATATAAGGGTTTTGTACTTAGGAAAAAGAGGAGTCAAAATATAATTTCCACCCACAAAAATCCCAAAACGTGAATAGCGTTTCATTGTTATTGTTATTAATATATATCTACTTTTTGATTAACTTGTTAATTTGATTGTTCCTTTCAAATAGCAACTCAAAAAAATGAATCATACATAGTTCAAATTTTCGACCCCACTCATCGACAATCCTGGCTCTACCCCTACTAGTGATGGGGTATGACAATAGAAATATAAGTTACAATATGAATAATTATCGGCTTGACAAATCGAAATACATGACCATAAGGGATTTGGCCAAATGGACATGAAAAAGTAAATAAGTGTTTGTCATCCAAGAGGTAGTATGTTCGTATCCCATCGAGGCCAAACATTCTAAACATTGGGGTCATTTGAGGGTCTGTCTGGCAGCCTTGGGATTAGTTGAGGTGCATGCAAGCTGACCTGAAGCTCAGGTTATCAAAAAAATCTTGAAGTACAACCTCCGTAATGAACTATGTTTCTCATAAGCACGTAAAGAATGAAAATTCCTTATGCAATCTATCAATAAAGTGAGGCATCCTAAATTGTGGTCGACGCTCTTTCATGCCATTAAAAGCACATCTGACATCAACGATAGCACTAACTTCAAAACCTCTGACAATATATGTGATCAAGCTTGCCATAAATTCATTCGAGTCCTACCATCACACTTATTTACACACCCACACTCACAACACCCTTGTTGTGAATGTGGGTGTGTAAATGGGTGTCGTGTTAGAATTATTGAAATTCATTCTCTCTTTTTACATACTTTGTACATGGGTACCCCAGTAACATTCCTATTCAAAATACCAACAACGGGCAGAAATTGATCGTCATCAGCCCAAAACTCAAAAAATGGAAATGGCCCAGCAGACTTGGGAAAATTCCCATCCTCGGTGGTAGGAAACTCCATTAATAGGGCATATTTGGTTAGGGCATACTTGGCTATAGCATGAGCGAATCTATTACAATCGCTTCTAACAAATGAAATCGAAACATAATGGAAATGACGAGCTAAATTTATTACATCCGTAATATGCACCGCTAAGCTAGAGCTAGCATTCTTCAACCCTTGGAGCATCTGAACAACTTCTTCAGCATCTCCTTCCACCACAAAATCCTCCTCAGTTCCACCTCTTGCTAAGCAAACAGCATCACAAAACCCTCGAGCTTCCACCATTGCAGCGGACAGAACGTGAGTGATAGGAATAGCTGCCATCTTCTATGATACCAAGCACTTTCTCTGTGTTCTATGTTTTTTGAATTTGGTTAGTGCTTTGCAAAGTCAAGTGCTTTGTGGGTAACCAATTTGATATATTCATGTTACATCTCAAGGTCTTTAATTGATTTTAGAATGGACTTTTTTTTTTTTTTTTGGTTGGGGAGAAATGGACCTATTTTTCACTGTTTTGGTTTCTTCCTCAAATTTGCTTAGATTTTTCTTGAACAAAATGGCATTTTTTCCCACTGCCAAATAGAAATCCAAGTGAAAGTAAGATAATTATTCAGTTTTCTTTCCTGTCTCTAATTGAACCACTGTCCCCTTGCCCCCTTTCAAAGACATAGTCAGGCATTATCTTCCACCATATTCACTGTACCTTTCACACACAAACTGTTTGACAAAATGTTTGTTTGATAAATGAGGTTTTCATGCAGTAGTCCAATGTCACTTCACATGTACAAATACAAATTGGCACGCTATTCTTCAGAATTCTCCTATTTAATTTGAGAACTGCTATATGGTGGGAAAACATTGATGGGAATGGGCACAATTTATTCGGCCAATGTACACCCTGGGATGGTCTTAATTGAAGATCGAGGTGTTGCAAGATCAAGCCATACTGAAATAATCACCCCAGACATACAAGAACTCTCTCTCTCTCTCTCTCTCTCTCTCTCTCTCTCTCTCTCTCTCTCTCTCTCTCTCTCTCTCTCTCGGTACAATTGCTCATCATTCAAGTTGATAGAATTCTGATGTCTTTCTCTCTGATGTGAATCTATGTGTGTTGATGCTTCAAAATGACTCACGGCACTAACAAGCAACTGTTACAAGTTATTGGCCCTGTAATTTTATTTCTTGTAAAGAGCTTCCCATTTACTTATAACTGGTTGGGTGAAGACCATGACAATAGGTAGTGCACATATTAGAGGCCCAAACTACAAAGGAATTAATTGGTCAAAACGTAAAGAGGTTGATTATGAGACAAATCCCCTGTAACTTTCTCTGTATTAGTCAGCCAAACAGGGTGTCATGATGTCAAATTGTCCCATTATATGATATATTCTATAATGCAATATACTAAGGTGTTACTAGCATAAAGGTGGGGTCATGGCACCCCACCTCAAGCCTTGCTTTCGTCACTGGTTGCCGCATATTATGTCAACGTGATCAATCAAGTAAGTAGAAGTGTAAATCTAGGAGATGAAACACCTTGAAGGCAAGCTATATGTTGTAACATCTATTCGATATCACTTATGCAGCTTCCTATCTCTTTTGTTTTTATTCCCTCCATTCAGGTACAATACTAAACCTCAGGTGCTTCCAGAGTCTCACATCTTTTGATCAATGAAACACTGAGTTGGGAGAGTGGTGTAAGGTCTAATCAGATCTCGACCACCTCAATTATTGCACCAATGAGTGTTTGGTGGCCAAGTACATAAAGGTATACTTATTAATGTTACTAAAAATCTCTTGGCAAATACAAAAAGATCCTTAGAGTTCATTCTTTGATGATCGCTACTACTACCATGAATCTATGAAACTCTCCTTCGCAAAAAACCCTTTGACTACTGACTAGGTGTGCTTCAATTTAACTGTTACTAAAGTTTGATGAACTTTTGCATGTAATTAGTATTTTAAAATTATGTTTGTTACCCTATGTGTATTGCACACATAGATTTAAATATCGGCCGGTACGAACCGTATCGGCCGGTTCGTACCGGTATTTGAGGGGTCCGGTTCGGATATAGGCCGGTATAACGAGGGGACTGCAAATCACAGGCAAGCCGGCCGATTTCCGGTACGTATCAGTCTGTAACGGATTTAGTGGGCCGGTTCGGCCTGTTCATCTCGGGAAGGGAAAAAAAATTTCAGGAAGGGAAAAAAAATTCCAGGAAGAGAAAAAAAAAATTCCAAGAAGGGAAAAAAAACCCATTTCAGAATTTTAGCAAAATGTGGGCTTAACCGTATGCGTGCACGAGGCCAAATCCCGGATTTGCACAATGTAGATAGAAGTTTTGTAACTTGTCAATGTAGGACTAGAGAAAAGTACCATGTTTTACAAATACACACTAAAGTTCCAACATAAACTAGTTGTGGCTAGCGATTATCGGATGTTTCACATGAAGAGAATGGGCTATTACATGTCTTAAATTAATTAGAATGTGATAATTTAAGCCAATGTTGGAGGCAAAAGCCGCAAAAGTATATTTTTCAAGTTTTATACATGTTGCTGATGATTTTTAAAAATTCACGAGCGCGACACCTGATTCCCGCAACGTATCACTGATATGTCCCGATACCGATATACCGCGACCAATACCGCGACGTTGACCGATACCGCGATTTAAAACTATGATTGCACACGGTGCGTTAGAATTAGTTTGAAACTACGAGTAATTGTCTTTTGTTTGTCAGTTCATGCGTTCTTGAATGCCCGACATACTGACTCCTGTTGATTCATATCAGAGAGATTCTTGTGGAGTATATATTTGCAGTTGTAATATGGATTCTACTATATTTGCAGTATCGTTACTAAAATTCGTTTATCCACGATATAGTTCTTCCTTAGATACCTTGTTGAAATTACCTTATCAACAACCCCGTTTGTTGCTTTTGCAAGATCATATCACAAGCATTTCATTATGCCCTCCTTCTTGTTCCCACAAGATTGTCAAACCAGCACCCAGTTAGTCAAAGATAAGCACTGTGTTCGGAAGGCCATTTAGAGTTTTTGTTTCAGAAAGTTGTTTTTGAATGCCATTTACATGTGGGGCCAAAAAGTAACTTCCAATGCCGGCAAAGACTGCTTTTGACTTAAAGTCTGACTATTGCAGGTTTGGGAAGAATTTTCGAGAGAGAGAGATGAGTCGTGGTCGAAAATGATATGTGTACCGCTGGATCTTCTCCGGCACCGGACGGCTGATCCGAGCCGTCCAAAAATTCAAAAAAAAAAACCGAGTGGATTTATGCAAGAAT
This sequence comes from Rhododendron ovatum, assembly GCA_019656835.1. NCBI lineage: Eukaryota > Viridiplantae > Streptophyta > Magnoliopsida > Ericales > Ericaceae > Rhododendron > Rhododendron ovatum. Next base: position 891,298 of record CM033798.1, read on the forward strand.
CAACGACATCTGAGGTGTATAGGGTACTTGATCGGAGCACCTATTTTTCGTATATCTATGTAAATATGTGTATATACACAAAAATGGGTGCTTTGATCAAACACCCTACACACCTTGGATGACATTAATTCTCAGGTAAGCCCACTCGATTTTTTTTTATAGAATTTTTTGACGGCTCGGATCGGCTGTCCGGTGGCCAAAGAAGGCCTGATGCGGCCGATCAGTACGAATTCTCTACGCTCCAGTCGGTGCACATAGCAATACTGGTTCTGGAGAGAGGGAGTAATGGAAGAGAGAGAGAGAGGGGAACAGGAGACTTTTGTCCAACTTGCCTTTTATCCATCAGTTTTTCTTTTTACTTTTGTCCAACTTGCCTTTTATTTATCAGTTTTTCTTTTTTCCTTTTCTGTCAGTCTCGGTAAGGGGTCCCACATATTTTTGAAATAACTCATCCAATCACATGTTTTTACATTTTAACTCAAAATTTTCAATTCAAAATTGCGAACCAAACACAGCGAAGATAGCTTTGCAAACCAACACCCATTTAGTGTTTGTAAAAGTACCTTGATGTTGGATGTTCCTAAAAAAAAGAACTACATTGCTTAGAATAAAGAATGACAAATTTTGCGCGAAGTTTAACACAGTTTGCAATTTTTTGATGATGAGATTATCTCAAGGAACATTAGATGTCGTGTTTAGAAGCAACCCAATACTCTTTCAGCCTACTGCTACCGAAGAATACTAGATCCATCGCTCCAACAACTACGTCAATATGCCTTCAAAAAGTTCGAAAGCTTTCCGATATGAAGTATTAGAAGGCTGATCCATACTTAGCTGACAAGAAACAAAGTATTGCAACTATTTAGGCATTGGTGTGTTCTTTTTGTTCGATCTGCTGATGACGAGTGATCCAAAGCAAAACGAATCCTTCGAGTGAACTTCCATTTATGTTGTTATTTGGAAATTTTTGAATTTTCATTACAGGCCTATTTTTGTGTAAATAACACAGGATTTATAAATAGTCTATATGCCATGTGCAACGCACATGCTCATCACTAGTGACGTTAAAATCGACCAATAAGTCCGGAGCTTCAAACAGCGCAACGTTGTTTTAAATAACTTCGCATGTTCAAGATGCGAAGCATTGTTGAAACGTGGAAGGAACCTCGCGTCTCTCAAACGCGAGTTCGTAACAAATCCCCCAAGACTTTACACTCTCAATAAAATCTTCGTCCAAAGCGGGCGTAAATTCTACGATTGTATCGATCATCATAGAATAACATCAGTTCCACGTACACAGAAGTTGAAATTTTATTCAATTTAGGCTGCGGATTTCATCATTTTGTGATGCCATTCCGCAAACATATTTGGGGCTAGTGTTTCATCAATTTTATTTTGATAGTCTGGGTCAGTTTACGCGCACCTCGACTAATCACATAGAAGTGTCCCAGTTAAAGATAAAGCAAAGCTCTGTATTAGATTGACTCCGTTGATAGTGCCTAAGAAGTTTCAAGACCTTAAAGAGGGAGCCAACCCATGAGTACCAATCAGTCTCAGACTTTGATCACTGGGCCAACCTTTCGGGAATAGAAATCACGAATAAATGTAAAAGGAAACATTCAATATTGTATCAGCACTCTTGACATGGAAACATAAGATATTGTAAACACTTGAGAAAGACGTAAATTACATATCCTTGTTGAGATGCAACGGAGAAATCAGAAATGTAATTCCACTAAGTAAGCCTTGTCTTATAACAAAATTTTCAACTTTATTTTATTTAGGGAAACCCTTTTGCTTTCGTCAGTGTTCTAGACAGCTGGTCCGAAGCCCGAACTAAGAGGTGGGTTGTGAGTTTGGTTGTTGACAGCCAGCATGTAGAAAAACTCGTTAGATCCTCATGACATGAATCGGATTATGAATGACTTATGCTAGGGCATTACAAGATGTCTTCGATAGAGCTTAATGGAAAAGAAGGGATTCTCATAGCTTATCCCAATTGATTGGGACTTAGTGTTTGGTTTGGTATTCTAGAGGAAACCTAAGGTGAATCTGTGAATGACATCCATTTCTTTTCTTTTTCTTTGGTAGGAATTCAATGGGACAAGTTCTGTGTAAGATATGTGTAAGATGTTGCTCAGTAGCTAGGTGTGGACATCCCATTTTATAGGTGAGATGGGTTTGTGCAGTGAAGAAGTTCCTTTGTTTTGGAACCAAAACTATAAGATTGGTTACGGGCGTTCTGTGGAATATTGAGTTGCCTGTTTGTTGATGAAAGAGTTGTTCAAATACTAAGGCCGAGGTGATGGATTCACTGTGAATCCAAAGGAACTTGAACGAATAGTTCTACTTTGCTTGAGATACGCTGACGCCAAATGCCTCCATGAGCTTGCCCCATTTTGCGTTGGTTGGTGAATTTGAACAAATGATGAATGTGTCTAGTCTTGACTACGTATCAGATGTTACAGCAACTTCGTATTCAGTGTTCTGATTTGTATATATGTTTCAAGTTGTCATCATGACTTGTTTAAATTCATGCTCGTTAGCTCATCGGTTTTCCTTGTATTCCTTGTATGGATTGTTGTTTCAGAAAACCACATGTAAATGTGGGTACCATTGGACATGTTGATCGCGGGAAAACTAAATTGACTGCTGCAATCACAAAGGTTCAATGCTGACATAGCCATGTAATCCGTTGAGATGGATTTCCTTTTTTGATCTCTAATTACACTGTTACACAAGAAAACAACTTGAAAATTTTATAACCTTCCTGAGCGTACAGACAATTTAAAACCCAGAAGTTGCGACCTATTGTGCTTACATTTCCTGGTTAACAGCATAAATAGTCTGAAAAACTTTTTATATTTGTTTTACCCACTTAGCCTTAGGTGCTTGCAGAGGAAGGGAAAGCCAAGGCTGTTGCTTTTGATGAATTGACAAAGCACCTGAAGAGTAAATAGAGGAATTACTATTGCTACAGTTGAGATACAGTTCAGGACTTATCATCTGTGCAGGTCTTGCATGTCAAAAAACAGCATTACACTGAACTCAGACCTGAATTTTTGTTACCTCTTTAGTGTTTTTATACCGTACAGGTTTTGTGAGTTTACTCAAGCTCATGACCATGAATATGCAGGCCCATGTGGAGTATGACACTGGTAAGCGGCACTATACCCATGCAGACTGCCCAAGACATGCAGACTATGTCAAAGGAGGCTTTTTAAATTGGATTTTCACTGAAGGGAAGGAAAGTTTCTCGTTATGAACTGACATGCTTGATCAATTTCTACCAAGTAACCATAGGTGTGGAGAAAGGGCTTCATATGAGATTGTCAACAGAAATTATAGACTTAATAAAGTCTCAATAGATATAGCTTTGTTCTGGCATCATAGAAATTTCTGGTACTAGATTGGTACAGATGAAAAGAAATAGCCTGTAAACTTCATGCATCCACATATACACGATTACTGCATTTTTCTGACTTGTCGAAAAAGAAATATTATTTGGCAAAGAATATATTATACATCACCATGAATTGCTACTCGTCCAGTAACTCCATTGCGCTTTCAACAAGCGAGTGAATGGTTGTGCTGTCCTGGCTCATTCCAACGGGACCACAGAAAATCTTGAAGTTTTCAAGCTTGGTTGTTGTCTCTATGACAGATTGCATCTCCTTTACAATACCCAGATCCTTGAAAATTCGAACATTTATTTTGTTGTTCCTCATCATCCAAATTGCCAACTCGATGACAAACCTCCTTATTCTCGGAGTTTTGATTGTTGGCTTCTGATATTTATTCATAATCTTAACCAGTTCCTCGGCCAATTCAGCCTCTTGAATTCTAGCTCTCTCGAACATGATGCTCGATTCTTCACAAGTCATAAATTTGACAACATTTGCCGCTAGTCCCACCAACACTTCTTCCAATTTGTTCTCTTTGTTCTCTTCTGACATGATAGCTCCAAGCACCTGCAAATAGAATTGATCATGCATATTATTTTATCTCCATTACTTTCTTTCATATTCGAAGAAAATGAGTGTCCTTTGGTGTTATTGAAAAACTTACAATAGGTAAAGCATCAATGACTCCCCATAAGTGCAGGGAACAGTCTTCTCCAACGTAGATGCACAAATTCTTTAATATTTTTCCTGCATTTATGCATAGATATGGTACTTCCAATGCTTTGATCAGCTTTTCAATTACCTTCAAATTCAAAATCCTACAACAATTACTCTTGCTTTCGAATGCCAGCATTGCTAGTGCTTCTCCTGCTGCGGTTCTTACATCGTCCTGATTTTCAGGCATCCCCTCTTTGAAGAAAATATTAAGCAGCTCTTTGAGAACTCCGCCAGTGCCCCCAATCTCCTCTCTTGCATCCGATTCCATTGCCAAACATGTTAGAATCTCAATCCCTAGTTTTTGTAACTTCGTCTGTTTCTCACCATACTTCAGTATATCTCTGATATTGCTGATTGTGAATACATCTTCAGAAATTTCATACCTGAGCTTTTTACCTGTGGTCCCCGTCGTGCTAGCCAGCAGCTTCAGGACTTGGAGTGACTGTTTCACCATCAGGATCTGGAGCAACACAACATTTTCATCCTTCAATAACCTCTCCCCCGCTTTACTGAAGTCTATGATCTTATGTAAGAGTCCTCTTGTGTTCCCTATCTTTCCGCAGTTATCATGGTCCCGAGCAAGTTTCCTTAGAATGAGAAGTCCCAAGTAATTGAATGTAGAAAACCTATAACTCTCGTTATCGTGGATGCTTATCTTCTCAGTAATTTCATCCTCAACCCCATGTAGCATCCTGTGGTTCTGTAGCAGAGACGATATGGACGCCATCGCACCAGGTATTCCCGATAACTGAAGAGCGTTCTGCTCCTTACTGGCTAGTCTGGATAATATCTCCGCTGCACGTTGCCTGATCTCTTCTTTTTCCAGATCTTTCCAAGTCAGCATTTTGAACAACCTTTCCACAACCAGCGACGTTGTTCCAATCTTTCGGAGAGCATCGTTAGAGATCCGCTTATCCAGCGCAAATTTATTTAGAATGCGAATTCCAATGAGCTGTTCGTCCAGCAAATTCGAAGCCAAGAGGTCCATGGCGAACGAAACTAGGTCCATCTTTAGGCCATCGAAATTGCTTCCATTTATGCACCTCGAATAGGCAACATAGAAGAATCTTGTAATTAAGACCATACCTGAAGGCCCCAGGTTACACGCCTCATTCACCTCCTCCAACACCTTGCAGTAAATCACCTTCCATTCCCAATATGCTTTCTCCAGGAGAAACAATAATGCTTCTGCCAATTCCAAGGAGTAGAAAATAGTTAGAGCCGCTTTGCGGTTCCTGTCAGTATCTCCTTTCTCCAACTCACCATAGTTATGTTCTATGAGTTTCATTAGTGACAAAACTGTACATGCTGTTGCAGATGCCAACTGGAGCCCGAACAGAACCTTGCTGACATTCTTGGACATTAAGGTCCAATGGGGAAAAGGAAGAATTGGAAAGTTCGAAGTCTTCCACGTCTGAGGCAGCATCTTTTTCTGGTCCCACTTTCGCAGGCTCTCTTCCGGAACCTTGTTTGTATTGTTGACTTTCATGATGCCTGCAAGCGTGGTTTGGTGTTGTTGCCATTCGAGCTCATGGCTCCGGCTGAATATCCGGGTCCCCTCTATTAACAGAATCATGGTTATGAACCAGAAGTCTGTTTTACTGAGGGTGACTGCAAAGCCACCAAGTAAAACCACTGTTGCCCAGATAAAACCCAGAGTTCCCAACCCCGTTGCTGTTTTTTCCAACACTGCTAGCCGGAGAGCAAAGAGGGTTAGCTTCTTTTCCGGTGCATGAGCCGTGGGACCTGATGGGGGATCGGGATTGACGTTGCTAGTGAAATTCTCCGTGTCCATACTGCTTTGTGGTTCGAAAACGGTAGGGTCCTCGATCTGCAAACGAAGGCTTTCTGTTCCTTCTTCTGTGTCTTGACCATGATCCATCGGATCAAATTGAACTTGCTGAATATGATGTCTTGCTTTTTTGTTGGGTGTGATAGATGATCAGATTGGAGTCTGAGTTTTGTTGTGGTGATGTTGAGTTTTTTGGTTTGAAAATGTTGCTGTCTTTGAGCTGTAAAGGAGGGAATGGGGGAGCGCTGGTTATATCCTAAATAGGAAAATGAGTTTTTGGAACACGTTTGGAAAACAATAACCAGAGAGAAAAGGGGAGAAAAGGAAAAACGTTAGTTGTTTATCTTTCCGGCATCCTATACCTGACGGGCTGGTACCAGACGGATCGTAATTCTTTTTTACCAAATCCGGTACCCCAGAATTACGATTCCGATTCGGCTAGAATACCGGTAGATACGGGCCAATGCACCTTAGTGCTACACTGTACGTCTGTACCACATTAAATTTTATCTTATGTATCTTCCAAGTAATTATATATATTATATTTCGATATGCAAAAATAGCTCAAACGGTAATAAATCCGAAACAATAACCAATATCTCACTAGCAAAAAATTTGATACTCTAGCCGGTGCGGTATATAGTATGAAGGTAATGTTTCACGGATTCCTTGAATCACTCTTTCTCTCTTTTATAATACCATGATCTTTCCTCCATTGGATGAGAAGCACTGACCTGCAAACTAATAAATAAGAAATGAGGTACTCGTGGGAGAAAAGTAATTATCTTTCCCATTTTGTTTATTTAGCCCTTTGATCATCTTTTATGCTCTTTCCGTTGACTAAACAAAACCATCTGTGGATGACTATATTGCCGTACGGTACCAGATTATTTTTATCATTCGGTACCGGATCGGTATCATATGGTACCGGATTAATTTTTATTTTATGTTATTTCTAAATAATTATATATTGTATGCTAAATTTTACGATATGGGAAGATAACCTCAACAATCAATCAATTTGAAAATGTACCTGATATCTCACTGGTACTGCTACGTACTGTATTGAAAGAAAAACGCGCGCTACTCTAGCCAGTACGTACGATATTCATAACCTTTATATGGTATAAACTATAAAGGTCGTGTTACATGAATTCCTAGAATCACTCGTTCAATCTTTTATAATACCATGCTCTCTTTCCTCTCTTAGATGGGATGCGTTGACCTTCAAACTGATAAATCACAATGAGGTATGACAATAGAAAGATAAGTTACAATATGAATAATTATCGGCTTGACAAATCGAAATACATGACCATAAGGGATTTGGCCAAATGGACATGAAAAAACAAATAAGTGTTTGTCATCCATGAGGTTGTATGTTGGTATTCCATGGAGGCCAAACATTCCAAACATTGGGGTCATTTGAGAGTTTGTCTGGCAACCTTGGGATTAATCGAGATGCACGCAAGCTAACTTGAAGCTCTGGTTATCAAAAAAATCTTGAAGTACAATGTCCGTAATGAACTTTGTTTCTAGTATGCACATAAAGAAGGAAAATTCCTTATGCAATGTATCGATAAAGTGAGGCATTCGACGCTCTTTCATGCCATTAAAAGCACATCTAACATCAATGATAGCAGTAACTTCAAAACCTCTGACAATATATGTGATCAAGCTTGCCAAAAATTCGTTCTCTCTTTTTACATACTTTGTACATAGGTACCCCGGTAACATTCCTATTCAAAATACCAACAACGGCAAGAAATTGATCGTCATCAGCCCAAAAATTAAAAAAATGGAAATGGCTCAGCAGACTTGGGATGCTCAATCATCACACTCACAATGCAAGAGGCCCTGTTGTGCAATTAAAATGATTAACTCTAGACTTCATTTAATTTTGTTCAAAACAAGACACAACTCTGAAATGTGTTGTATTTAGGAGTATTGGGGCACCGTGCGGCGCTGCCCAAGGACCACCAAATAATTTTTTTACAAATGGTGAGTTGGATATTAAGCAAGGAAATAATGAAGTGGGGTGTCATCATCAAATTGCAATGGGCTGGTGTTTTATGTTTACGGAGAAGTGAGCGGACATATTTGGGGCTCGTGTTTCGTCAATTTTATTTTGATAGTCTGGGTCAGTTTAAGCGTACCTCGACTAATCACGTAGAAGTGTCCCAGTTAAAGAAAGCTCTGTATTAGATTGACTCCATTGATAGTACCTAAGAAGTTTCAAGACCTTAAAGAGGGAGCCAACCCATGAGTACCAATCAGTCTCAGACTTTGATCACCAGGCCAACCTTTCGGGTATAGAAATCATGAATAAATGTTAAAAAAAACATTCAATATTGTATCAGCACGTCTTGACATGGAAACATAAGATATTGCAAACACTTGAGAAAGACATAAATTACATATCCTTGTTGAGATGCAACGGAGAAATCAGAAATGTAATTCCACTTAGTGAGCCTTTTCTTATAACAAAATTTTCATCTTTATTTTATTTAGGGAAACCCTTCTGCTTTCGTCAGTGTTCTAGACAGCCGGTCCAAAGCCCGAACTAAAGAGGTGGGTTGTGCGTTAGGTTGTTGACAGCCAACACGTAGAAAAACTCGTTAGATCCTCATGACATGAATCCGATCATGAATGACTTATGCTAGGGCATTACAAGATGTCTTCGATAGAGCTTAATGGAAAAGAAGGGATTCTCGTAGCTTATCCCAATTGATTGGGACTTAGTGTTTGGTTTGGTATTCTAGAGGAAACCTAAGGTGAATCTGTGAATGACATCCATTTCTTTTCTTTTTCTTTGGTAGGAATTCAATGGGACAAGTTCTGTGTAAGATATGTGTAAGATATTGCTCAGTAGCTAGGTGTGGACATCCAATTGTATAGGTGAGATGGGTTTGTGCAGTGAAGAAGTTCCTTTTTTTGGAACCAAAACAATAAGATTGGTTACGGGCGTTCTGTGGAATATTGAGTTGCTTGTTTGTTGATGGAGTGTGGATAGTAACAGAAAGGGTTGTTCAAATACTAAGGCCGAGGTGATGGATTCACTGTGAATCCAAAGGAACTTGAACGAATAGTTCTACTTTGCTTGAGATACGCTGACGCCAAATGCCTCCATGAGCTTGCCCCGTTATGAGTTGGCTGGTGAATTTGAACAAATGATGAATGTGTCTAGTCTTGACTACATATCAGATGCTACAGCAACTTCGTATTCAGTGTTCTGATTTGTATATATGTTCCAAGTTGTCATCATGACTTGTTTAAATTCAAGGTTTTCCTTGTATGGATTGTTGTTTCAGAAAACCACATGTAAATGTGGGTACCATTGGACATGTTGATCGCAGGAAAACTACATTGACTGCTGCAATCAGAAAAGTTCATTGCTGATATAGCCATGTAATCCGTTGAGATGCATTTCCTTTTTTTATCTCTAATCACGTTACACAAGAAAACAACTTGAAAATTTTATAACCATCCTGACCATACTGACAATTTAAAACCCGGAAGTTTCTACCTATTGTGCTTACATTGCCTGGTTAACAGCATAAATAGTCGGAAAATACTTTTTATTTTTGTTTTACCCACTTTGCCTTAGGTGCTCGCAGAAGAAGGGAAAGCCAAGTTTGTTGCTTTTGATGAATTGACAAAGCACCGAAGAGTAAAAGAGAGGAATTACTATTGCTACAGTTAAGATACAGTTCAGGACTTAGCATCTGCGCAGGTCTTACATGTCAAAAAACAGCATTACGCTGCACTCGGACTTGAATTTTTGTTACCTCTTTAGTGTTTTTGTACCGTATATGTTCTGTGAGTTTACTCTCTCATGACCATGATTATGCAGGCCCATGTGGAGTATGAAACTGGTAAGCGGCACTATACCCATGTAGACTGCCCAAGACATGCAGACTATGTCAAAGTAGGCTTTTTAAATTGGATTTTCACTGAAGGGAAGGAAAGTTTCTCGTTATAAACTGACATGCTTGATCAATTTCTACCAAATAACCATAGGTGTGAAGAAAGGGCTTCAAATGAGATTGTCAACAGAATTTATCGACTTAATAAAGTCTCAATAGATATAGCTTTGTTCTGGCATCATAGAAATTTCTGGTATTAGATTGGTACAGATGAAAAGAAATAGCCTGTAAGCTTCATGCATCCATATATACACGATTACTGCATTTTTCTGACTTGTCGAAAAAGAAACATTATTTGGCAAAGAATATATTCTACATCACCATGAATTGCTACTCGTCCAGTAACTCCATTGCGCTTTCAACAAGAGAGTGAATGGTTGTGCTGTCCTGGCTCATTCCAACGGGACCACAGAAAATCTTGAAGTTTTCAAGCTTGGTTGTTGTCTCTATGACAGATTGCATCTCCTTTACAATACCCAGATCCCTGAAAATTCGAACATTTATTTCGTTGTTTCTCATCATCCAAATTGCCAACTCGATGACAAACCTCCTTATTCTCGGAGTTTTGATTGTTGGCTTCTGATATTTATTCAGAATCTTAACCAGTTCCTCGGCCAATTCAGCCTCTTGAATTCTAGCTCTCTCGAACATGATGCTCGATTCTTCACAAGTCATAAATTTGACAGCATTTGCCGCTAGTCCCACCAACACTTCTTGCAATTTGTTCTCTTTGTTCTCTTCTGACATGATAGCTCCAAGCACCTGCAAATAGAATTGATCATGCATATTATTATCTCCATTACTTTCCTTCATATTCGAAGAAAATGAAGTGTCCTTCGGTGTTATTGAAAAACTTACAATAGGTAAAGCATCAATGACTCCCCTTAAGTGCAGGGAACAGTCTTCTTCGAAGTAGATGCACAAATTCTTTAATATTTTTCCTGCATTTATGCATAGAAATGGTGCTTCTAATGTTTCGATCAGCTTTTCAATTACCTTCAAATTCAAAATTCTACAACAATTACTCTTGCTTTCGAATGCCAGCATTGCTAGTGCTTCTCCTGCTGCGGTTCTTACATCGTCCTGATTTTCAGGCATCCCCTCTTTGAAGAAAATATTAAGCAGCTCTTTGAGAACTCCGCCAGTGCCCCCAATCTCCTCTCTTGCATCCGATTCCATTGCCAAACATGTTAGAATCTCAATCCCTAGTTTTTGTAACTTCGTCTGTTTCTCACCATACTTCAGTATATCTCTGATATTGCTGATTGTGAATACATCTTCAGAAATTTCATACCTGAGCTTTTTACCTGTGGTCCCCGTCGTGCTAGCCAGCAGCTTCAGGACTTGGAGTGACTGTTTCACCATCAGGATCTGGGGCAACACAACATTTTCATCCTTCAATAACCTCTCCCCCGCTTTACTGAAGTCTATGATCTTATGTAAGAGTCCTCTTGTGTTCCCTATCTTTCCGCAGTTATCATGGTCCCGAGCAAGTTTCCTTAGAATGAGAAGTCCCAAGTAATTGAATGTACATAACCTATAACTCTCGTTATCGTGGATGCTTATCTTCTCAGGAATTTCATCCTCAACCCCATGTAGCATCCTGTGGTTCTGTAGCAGAGACGATATGGATGCCATCGCACCAGGTATTCCCGATAACCGAAGAGCGTTCTGCTCCTTACTGGCTAGTCTTGATAATATCTCCGCCGCACGTTGCCTGATCTCTTCTTTTTCCAGATCTTTCCAAGTCAGCATTTTGACCAACCTTTCCACAACCAGCGACGTTGTTCCAATCTTTCGGAGAGCATCGTTAGAGAGCTGCTCATCCAGCGCAAATTTATTTAGAATGCGAATTCCAATGAGCTGTTCGTCCAGCAAATTCGAAGCCAAGAGGTCCATGGCGAACGAAACTAGGTCCATCTTTAGGCCATCGAAATTGCTTCCATTTACACACCTCGAATAGGCAACATAGAAGAATCTTGTAATTAAGACCATACCTGAAGGCCCCAGGTCACACGCCTCATTCACCTCCTCCAACACCTTGCAGTAAATCACCTTCCATTCCCAATATGCTTTCTCCAGGAGAAACAATAATGCTTCTGCCAATGCCAAGGAGTAGAAAATAGTTAGAGCCGCTTTGCGGTTCCTGTCATCAGTATCTCCTTTCTCCAAGTCACCATAGTTATGTTCTATGAGTTTCATTAGTGACAAAACTGTACATGCTGTTGCAGATGCCAACTGGAGCCCGAACAGAACCTTGCTGACATTCTTGGACATTAAGGTCCAATGGGGAAAAGGAAGAATTGGAAAGTTCGAAGTCTTCCACGTCTGAGGCAGCATCTTTTTCTGGTCCCACTTTCGCCGGCTCTCCTCCGGATCCTTGTTTATTTTGTTGACTTTCATGATGCCTGCAAGCGTGGTTTGTTGTTGTTGCCATTCGAGCTCATGGCTCCGGCTGAATATCCGGGTCCCCTCGATTAACAGAATCATGGTTATGAACCAGAAGTCTGTTTTACTGAGGGTGACTCCAAAGCCACCAAGTAAAACCACTGTTGCCCAGATAAAACCCAGAGTTCCTAACCCTGTCGCTACTTTTTCCAGAACTGCTAACCGGAGAGCCAAGAGGGTTAGCTTCCTTTCCGGTGGATGAGCCGTGGGTCCTGATGGGGGATTGGGATATAAGTTGCTACTGTTCTTCATGTCAATACAGCTCTGTAGTCTGAAACCGGTAGTCTCCTCAATCTGCAAATAAAGGCTTCCTTTTCCTTCTTGTGTGTCTTGATCATGATCCATCTGATCAGATTGAACTTGCTAAAACCAAATGTCTTGTTTTTTGTTGGGTGGATAGATCAGATTGGAGTTTGAGTTTTGAGGTGGTGGGTTGAGTTTGAGTTTTGGTTTGAAAATGTTGCTGTCTTTGATCCTAATACTTACCTCCGTCCCCCTGTATACATGGGCGACCGGGACACCAATAATTAGTCAAGGTGCGTGTAACCCGAACACCCTATTAGGAACATCAGGAATTTTAGTCAGTGGTAGCAAACAAGCAGTTTCAATAGTGAGATATTTGCTGGGAAAATCCAATGCTGGCATTTGAAATTGTGAAGTAGAGACTCCTATGTATATTTTCCTTTCGATTTTGTTTCTAATGAACTCATGGAGTTCGCTTGAACCTTGGGATCTACAGCCGCCCTTGAACTCATGTGTGACATAATAAACTATTTTTCTCTTTGGTCATGACATAATACTTGTTTTTATAATGTCTCGTAGAGATCTATCTATAGTCACTTTGTGATTAGGTAAATTGACTTTCGAGCTGTGGCAAGCGATTGCTATCTTGAAATTAAAACTAAGTCGGGTATATGGATAGGCACTTGTAGGTCCTCTCGCGTCACTCCATCCGTCACAATATTTTTTAAAAAAATTTGAAATATATAAAATTACTACTATTACCGACAAAAAAAATTGACTTTTTGGTTTTTTTCGTGGATTTGTGTTGTGTTTGCGTCTCTTTTTTAAAAGCATTTTTCAAAAGATTCTCCCTAGATTCTCTTTACTTCCAATCATTTCTATCTCTATCTCTCTCCACTTATTACTCCTACTACTTTTCCAAAAAAAAATTTAAAAAGTGTTCCAAACAAAGCATTAGTCTTTTTTGTGGATTTTTCCAAAAAAAGAAGGGTAAAAGTCATAATTATTTACTTTTCTTTTTATTCTCGTCAAGACGAATCAATAATCAGCATCACAAAGTTGATGGAGATGGTATGACATAATTTTTCCATTTCATGGCACATTGCCATTTTTATGTAATTTCTTCTGACGGGATTTGCTAGTTCAAATCTAGGTGATGATCCACGTGATTCAAAGATTGTGAGGGACTTGGGAGAAAAATGATTCACACCTTCGGACTCAAACACTGCAAGCTAAATTGACACCTGATCACCCTTTTAAGAACGGTCTTGCTATTGTCAGTCAACTGGGATAAACACATTAGAAGACAAGGAAAATACGTATTTCTATATACTTTTTATACCATTTAATATACATTCACACACTTATTATTGTCAGCCCATTGGGCTGATTTTAAAATTTTCCTTCTAAGAAAGCCCATTCCCACCACGCTCTCGGCCCGACTGGCCACGAGACTCCACGTGTTGACCCTTAACCCACCGATCTCGATGAACTCACCTTGACTCGATAACCAATGTCATTTCTCTCGTGTTTCATTTCGAATTTGAATCACCAAAAACTAGTGTCTCTAGAAAGAAAAATGAGGACGAAACTGCCTACTTATTTTTGTAGAACCCTTTCTCATCTTTTTAGTTGTTGAAAAGGTATCCAGCTTTTAATCTGATTTTACCCTGTGCGTTGCATCTACAAAGTATGTTACCCCACTTCCTTCCCACCAAAGGCCGAAATAGTCGGGGTAAAAGTTGCTGGCTATGTCTTACAAGTGTGGATCCCAAAAAGATGATCTTACCTGTAAAAGTATGCCTTATTATGGACGATTCGTTGGTTTTTCTTACTGTTTGATAAGCAAAAACTTCTTTGAAATGCAAGCATGTTTTATTTAGCCTTTGGATTTATCTGTTTATCTATTGTTCTATTGCCGCACATCATTACATCATACTATTCAGGAGAGGGTAGATGAAAAGAGTTTGCCATTGGCCAGTTTACACATATCTCAACTAATCATTGACATCCACATGTCTTTTAGCCAGGAAACTTAACCAATGCGATCGGACAAACTTAACTAATTAGGGCATCCCTCATCTAATCCTCGGCATCTACGTGTCTTCGTGCTAGGGAACTTTAACCATGCTTGGGACCTCAATGGGTCGATTGATGCCTTCAAAGTTTTAAAGCATTGCTACGTGCTAATCTCTGGTTCAAAATTTTTATTTTGACCTCACTATAATACCCTTAATTTGCCTCGAGCAATTTCAAATATATGATTCCCAGAGATCCCTGAGTGGGTCACACAGATTCCTAATTCTTGAGTGCTGCTTCTCGGGGCAACTCAAACGCAAAACACCAAAATCAAGCGCAAACAAGTCACGATCACAGGATAAGTAGGACTCCGATTACTGATGGCAAATGGAACAGATTGGCTAGGTATGGCTTCCGATCTCACCATTCAGAACCTCGGATATTCCAAAGACCCCTATTAATCACCATTGCAGGATAAGTAGGACTCGTAGTCCAAGATTACTGATAGAAGCCATATACCATATATAACAAACACCACATCTAAGTGTCTGCCTAATCCAACCAAGGTGCGCTACATTTGTAACCTATGGAATAGGAGTGCCTCGTGCAGCCAAATGCAGCAGAAACTGAAAAATGTGCAACAGATCCCACGCACATCATTGCATCTCAACAAGAAAGTGTTACACAAACTCAAAAAAAAATCAGTTTAACTTAAAGAGCGAAATACATGAAAGTTAATCATCTGAAAACGAATTTGAGAATATACTTGACATGTCGAACCAAAGCTTGGAACATAAACTCAAAGGTGTCTGGAGTTTGGTATGCACTTAAGAGGCGAACTTGAGGGCAAAAAAGGATCCATATGTAGATGACAAGCAGTGAGATATGCTTTGCTGAGTAGCATGTGACCATCAAAACACACTTTAGTGGGCCAGAGTTCAGCAAAATGTAGCTCCATGCCTTGGCTCCAATTTCCATTTCATGAAAAATCACAATGTAGCTTTAAACAAAATTCAAGTCCCGAATTCATTAAATTCATATGCCGTCACCTAAAGCTCTAAAAACATGTTAGAAACAAAAATATCTATCTTTCAAACAAATCTGGTTTTTAAAAATGTCAATGGAAAAAGGCATTGGACTAACCTTGCAAACAGAAACACCCTGACTAATCCCTATATCGCCACAGTCCTTTGCCTCACTTTAGCTTTCTCCGCGTCAATAATAGACTCCACAAGCTTCACCGAGCTCTCTAGCTTCCCCTCCGCATTCACAACCACATAATCAAAATTGTTCATATGCCTCACCTCCTCACGAGCTGTGGCAATCCTAACAAGCAAAGTCTCCTTCGTCTCTGTCTTCCTATCAATCAACCTCTTCACCAATGCAGATTCACTCTCCGCCACCAAGAAAACAAACACAGCCGAATTCCTAAGAATCCTCCTCAATGTTGCAGCCCCTTGTATGTCCACTCTCAACACAATGTCGTACCCTTTTGCCATAAATTCCCGAATCTGCTGCTTTGGAATACCTGATGCACAGAAGCGCTTAAGAGACAAAATATGTGC
Organism: Rhododendron ovatum; assembly: GCA_019656835.1. Classification (NCBI taxonomy): domain Eukaryota; kingdom Viridiplantae; phylum Streptophyta; class Magnoliopsida; order Ericales; family Ericaceae; genus Rhododendron; species Rhododendron ovatum. The sequence goes on from CM033798.1 coordinate 907,412, forward strand.
AGCAAGAACAATCACGTACACAACATCAATCAGAGAACTACCTCTTTTTCTCAAAGTTCATTAATGACAAAACAACCAAAAAGCCTTGTTTGGATTCAAACTTGGAAAAAAAAATTCAACTCAAAAAACACTCATTACCCCTACTTCCAATCAATACTTTCATTCCTCTCTCTACTCATTACCCCTATCTCCAATCATTACTCTCATTCCTCTCTCTATCTCTCTCCACTCATTACCCTTATCTCCAATTATTATCCTAATTTCTCTCTTCACTCATACCCCAAAAACCAAACCCAAAAAAAACTCAAATTTGTATCCGAACAAGGCATAGCATTCCAAAAATGCTTTAGAAGATACAAAAAAAGAAATAACATAGATTTGTAGGGATTCTGCCTGTGCTTCAATACCCCTTCACAGTCACTATACACCAGTGCATACTCCAAAAGCTCATCTCTCTCCACCATGGACAAGAACTCCTTGCTCACAAAAAAGCAGTCCTTCTCATCCACTTCCCAGGGCCTTCTCGATGGGAACTTGCACAATTACCAAAGCTAAAAATTGCAAGCATCCTAAAACTACTATAAGAGGATAATAATGTCGAAACAACGACTTTGCACGAATTCTGCCCAAATGTGCATCAGAAATTACAGAAAATAAAGAGACATATACTGTGCATGAGTTCTGCATCCTTCAGTACTCCCTTAGTCCTTCAAGGTCACCATACACCAATGTGTACTCCAAAATTTCATCGCTCCACAAGAACTCCTCCTTATTCCCAAAAAAGGAAGTCCTCGTCCACTTACCTGGGCCTCTTAGCCTAAACTCGCACACATAATAAAAGCTAACAATTGCAACCATCCTACAATTACTAATTAGAGAACAATAACTCCTCCTTGCTCAACAAAAGTCCTTCCCATCCATTTCCCCGGGCCTTTTCACTCAGGCTCGTGGCCATGGCTACAAAGTGGGGAAAAATTAATTGCACAAACAACAAAAGACAAAAATTCCAAGCATCCTAAAATTACTAATTAGAGAACAATAACTCCTCCTTGCTCACTCAAAAACAGTCTTCCCATCAACTTCTCCAGGCCTTTTCTGCCTGCTTCATACCCCTTCGCATACACCAACGCATTCTTCAAAGCTCTTCCACCTCCACCATGGACAACAATTCCTCCTTGCTCACTAAAAAACAGTCCTTTCCATCCACTTCCCCAGGCCTTTTTGCCCAGTTGGTTCCCGCGGCCACAAAGTGAAAAAAGAAACAAAAAACTTGCAAAATTAACAAAAGCTCAAAATGGCAAGCATCCTAAAATTACTAATTACAGAACAGTAATATCCAAACGCAGACTTGGTAAAAATTCTGCCCAAATCAATACCTTTATAATCCCCATACACCAACGCATACTCCAAGAGCTCATCTCTATGCACCATGGCCAAAAACTCCTCCTTGCTAACAAAAAAATAGTCTTTCCCCTCCACTTCCCCTTCCCTCTTCGCCCGGCTCGTCGCCGTCACCACAAAGTGAATCCCCTCTCTAACTTCCCTCAACCTCTTAATCACGGCGTCTTTCCCCACCCCACTTGGCCCGCTGATTACTATAATCAAAGGGTTTGGGTTTGGTGCTAATGGGTCTGAACTGAATGCAGACCCAACTGAGGCTTCAAGTGCTCTATACAATTCGGCCCGGTCGGCAGTCCCCGGGTCAGGAATTGGCACTGCCGGAGGCCGGCGGGCATCACCCATTTTGCAATTTGAGGCCTGAAATAGGGTTTTGAAGGTGTTTGGGGTGAGATATTTGGGGTTTGAGTGGAAAACAGGAAATGGGTTTGTGGGTTTTGGATGGAAAAGAGATGGGTTTGGGTTGAATCGAGCGAGAGAGGTGCAGAGCCTTCGAAAGAGCATCGAATATGGATTTTTGGTAGAGATACTGGTTAATTGTAGGAGTAGGGTTTATCGTATACTGGGTATAGGAAGGAGCTGGTTCTTGTGATGTTTCTGCAATGGTGTTTTGCGTTTAAGTGCAAGTTTATCAGTAATTATCAGTAATTAGGTAAAAAAATTGGTGAATATTGATATTTTTTATTTTACATATTCATATTTCTTTTAACACTATAATAATACTATCTATTTAACATATTCTTTATTAAAATATACTACTTTCTTTCTCAAACAGTGCAACAAAGTACAATTTTTTAAAAAAAGAAGAAAAAGGAAGATAGAGGGAAGGAGAGAGGAGAGAGAAAATAATGTCATATATTACACACCTGATGAACAGTTGCTAGGTAAAAGTGCCGAAGCACTGTTCACAAATTCATTTTAGCTCTTTGTTTACCTAATTCGGTGTAGAGCTACTTTTCCTCTTTTCATTAGTTAAAATTAGGGGTATGCAAAAAAACCGTGGCCCGACAGACCCGACCCGATCCGCCCCGAAGGGTTTCGGGCAGGGCCGAACATGTGGTTCGGTCGGGTAGGGATTCATTTTTTGAAAAAAATCAGTTTCGGTTCGGGGCTCGGGGTGCTGTTTTTCTTACCCGATCCGACCCGACCAAAAGACGACCAATTCATATAGATTGCTTCGGTTTTGGTCGGACTTGACCCGACCAAAAAAAATTGGGCACGCGGATGGTTATTCCCACTCATTCGGTTCGGGGCCAAAAAATTCAATACCCGACCAGTCGGGATCGGGGCCGAACCCGACCCGTCTGACCAGTGCACACCCCTAGTTAAAATGGCTATAAAAGGGTAGTATTGGTTAATTATCTTAGAGGCCTTTGAACTCTAGATTTCCCAATTTGGCACTCATACTATGAGTATGAGATTTATCAATTGTGGCCAAGTTCCCTAACGGAAGAAGCCATGTTTTTTGATAACTCAGGTGTCTAGGATAGTTTATACACACCTTGACTAACCTTTGAGGATCAATTTCACCATCCACTTGCAACGAATGGAGAACACCGCGTTACACTAGACCAATAGACCGAAGTCAAAAAATAATATAATAATAAAAGACCTGTCTGCCCTAAATTTTGAAAATCATCCTTAGTGTTGTGATATTTGAAATTTTATTAAGTTTGCGTCAATGTTTTAAAATAAATGATTCATCTTGACGAGGTAAAATGAAAATGTAAAAAACAGCGACCAAAATAAATAAATAAAACATTCACTAAAGATTAAAAAAACAGAGAGAGAGTCCGTGGGCCTTTTCTTTTTTTTTTGATAACCGAATATCCAAACCAACTTGTTCGCATTTTGACTAGTTCGGAAGCCCTTTTCCTTCCCTCAGGGGCCAAAAATGGGGCAAAAGATGACGGATCAACAGAGATGAGATAGAATTGCTATGTGGTCAAATGAGAACAATTTAACTCAGAAAGAAAGAAGCACACACTCTAAGCAAAAATTATTTTTCTCATACGTAATTGGTTTGGTGACAGAGGACGAGTTCGAGTCTCTTTAGCGACAAGGGGGAGACTCACAGTGAGGGCATTACCAATTTCATCGGTCTAACAGCCGCACATCTCCAAACACAAACACAATATCATGTGTGAGCTAACGTACCAATGATAGAGCAAAAGAAAGCCCCTCATTAGAAGTACGAAATTATACAGACGAGAATACGTACCAGCTGAATAAATAGTAACTAGCATTCATATGTTCTACAAAGAATGGAAACAAAATGAGTATGGGTTTCACAAGTAAATGGTATTGGCTGTTCTCCTCAGTTCATAAGGAACCCTTTTTTACACTTCAGTTGATGTCAATAGCAATCTGTAGCACCTTCACCAACAATAGTCAGAGCAAATCAATAAGTTTACCGATACAGAATAAATTAGAACGGATCACACTGTTGGCAGCACTACATCCATTCAGCACAGGTTCCACACTCTAATGGTTCATGAATGTATCACCGCCAACACTACGTTAGTACGTGATGTGGTTCATCCTATGTTAGTCTACCGCTTGAAATTAGTCCTTCCAACCTCCGGGAGTAGAGTTTCCCCTCACGATTGAGGAATTTACAATTGAGAGCCAATCAACTTTTCAAGGGTAAGTGATTCCGGATTTTCATCACAAGTTGAATGCGAAATTCCAGCATCTGTCCCCTAAAAAGCCAAAACACCTAGAGTAACAAGTCAATACCATTGGCTTCCTCCGGACCCACCTTGAGCAGCGGCCACTTTCCTTGCCATAAACTGAGGATTTGGCTGCAGCCCATTGGATCCTTCGACTCCATCTTCTCCCCCTCTCTCATTTTTACCACTTGGGTTTCTCCTTGGATATGAAGAGCTAGAAACAGGATACTGGGTGGGAGCAGCTGGGTTCCGAACCATCCTTCGCTGTTCAAGAGTCTCTGCTCCACAGTTGTTGTACCTCAAAAGTGAGCTGACTACTTTCCCTGGCCTCGCACCACCGCTTGCTGTGAAAGGACATATTCAGGAGGTCATATAATGGAGTCAAAGTCTAAGAAATAAGAGGAGGCCAATGTCACTTACAAACGTTCGGGAACAAAGCATGAGACACAATCATATTGAGGTTACACCAAATGTAAATGGATGGATATATTTGTGTGCCTAGTTTCCTGAATACAGGAACAAAATACAAGAATAGGAGGTGAAGCGATTTTCTTAAATGATATAGCCTGCGGTGCTCTGCTGTGAGTTAACTCCCAACATAGCTGAAAGGTGGGAATGAGACAGAGAGCAAACATTGGCTATGACTTTGCATAAAGCACATCATGTAAATTTCTAATCCGTCAATGCATGATCTTTCTGTCTCTCTCTGAATTGATACTTACATAGGGATTAACAATTAACAATACAACCTCAAACTTTTCACTGGTAAAAAGTACAGATCAAATTGCCTTAAAAGTTTAAACCTCTATTGCTGAGAAAGAGAACGAACTCAGACTGCTCTCACCACTTGTGTAGAAGCTAAAAAGCATACAAACTCATAACAGGATGCAAATTAATGTTCTATTGCCGTTATAAGTTTTTTAATTTGAGATCATTTACTCAGTGTAAATGGCCAATTTATCTATTTGTTTGGTTTTGCATAAGGTGGGTGCACAACCTATAGATGTATCTCTAAGAAATAAATGATCAAATGAAACCTCCCACACTAAGAAGCATGGGTACACACTAGTACGATTCGGGTACGGCAGTATGACAAAACCTAAAAAATGTTGGGTACGGCTATAACCAATGTGTTTTTAAAACTTAGAGCAATGTATTGCACGTAATTACACGTCAAATAAAGGAAATAGCAAAATGACTTGGACGACTAAGAATACTACAAATAACTGTTTAATGCCAACCTTAATATGCAAATCAAAGACTAATGCCATCATACTAGAGTACCTATGGACCGAGCTCTTTATTGTAGAATCATTCTAAGCATAGAAACATGAAGTATTGTCAATTAGTTTCATCTCTGTATTGGGGTACGACAGAAATCATAGGGAAAATCTGGGTACGTGTTTAGTGTACCCGGTACATATTTAGAAGTACTGGTACCAGGAACGTTACGGGTACAAGTACAAAGGGGTTCTAAAAGTACCCGTGCTTCATAACTCCCACACTACGTGAAGGACTTCAAAAACAACAACTGGTTCTGCTCCTGAATTGACCAAGATTTCCTCAGATGTCTTCACCACTGGTAATCGTGAAAGTGCCAGAATGTGTTTCAAATTGAATGTTAGAATAACTGGTTATTACAAGAATTGGAAGCATTAATTAGGGATTCCATCCACCATAGAAGATCCGCCGGCACCTGTGCTTGTGCCAGACAGACAAAGAGTACTTGGATTTCAACAGAAATGATCCATCATATTAGAACAACAAACCTTGAATACTTGGAGGAACTTGGAGAGGCATTCTTGGCATTGGGATCCCAGAAGTACTCTCCATGTGTGGCTTTTCAGCCTCTTTGATGCAGCACTTGGTGAGGTCATTTGCGATCTCCGTAGAATTTTGTGCTGAGTTATCCGAATATAATACACAAGCCCTGCATCGAGTTCACTTATCAGGAGCTGAGAACTACAGTGAATGACATCTTTTGGGAGATATCCTAATGTAAGTACAGCACTATGTCAAAGACATTGGTTAAAAAACCTGGGAAGTGATGATGCATGTTGCCTCTCAGGTGGAGCAATGGTGCCACCATTTCCATAGCGTTCCTCAAGGTAAGCAAATTGCTTCTTGAATTGGTCCACGGCACTGTAAAAAGAGGTTGAGACAAGGGGAACAAACAACCATTAATTCTATCACTGCAGCTCAAAATAACATGCTTTGCTGGTTAAAAAGGGCCTTACCCAAAAAAGGCTGGAAACATAACAAGGTAAAACAAAATTGGATTATTCAAGGGCGCCTAGAACAAAAACTACCTTCAGTTTTAGATGGTAAAGTGAGTCGTTTTATTTCATTGGCAATGGCAGATGATAATGTGAGTTGCTGAGTTTTAAGCAAGTTATTTGCTGCTTTACCTCAGTTGTGAGATAAACTTCTTATTCCTTATAGATGTGTACGTGAGAAATTTTTTTCCCTGGAAACATAACTTGGTCCATCATGCAGCAAGTTTAAGATGACACCTATCGAAGTTTTCTTTTTCTTGGTTTTCTTGTTAATTGGTTATTTGTCTTTTTCTCCTTCATTTTACAAGGAAAGAAGTAATGTGTCCCTTTGCAATACAGTTTTCAGGGTCATCGGGGCTCTGCAATCGGAAAAAAATGCAAAGTATACCTTCATGTTGAGTCCTAAGTTAAGGCAATGTAGACAGGTAACGAGCAAATAGTCAAAGGTATTGTACATTCCCAAAACCTGCATTAAGGCACAGCCACTAACCATTACCTCTCTTACTACCTCCGTCCTATTTTGTGTGATTCACTTTCCTTTCACGGAACTCCCATTATCACCCATGTTAACCCATCTATAATAAAGAATCTAAGATCATATAAAATCTCATAACCCCAAAGGTAAAATTCAGATAAAACAGTGCGATCTGTTGCAAATCTACCACACGAAGAAGCTTTTCGTGAAACGTGTGCAGGGTCAACCATGGCACCTAAAATGGGATGGAGCCATGGAGGGAAGGCATTGGATTTGGTTATTCTATGATAGAAGGTTTCGATGTTGGATGAAACAACGATTGTTTTCTATTCTTGGTACAAACGAATGAAATACAGAAAACTCCCCAAAACAGGAAGGTAAACTTACAAGTTATATGTTTCTCAACTAATAAAAATGTTCTGATAAAAAATAAAAATAAAAACTAATAAAAATGTTCAATAGTAATGCAAGTCAAGGAAATTGACAAGTTATAGCAACAAAAGAGAATAACCAGAAAAAATGGAGAACCTCTAAAAGTCACTTATATAGTTTTTATGAGTACCTTGGATACATGAACCCTGTAGGTTCTTCGCCCTCTAAATGCTCTTTCAACATCTTTGGATGGTATTCAAGAATCTCTCGGTATATTAATTCTCTTACATCTTCCTTTGTCACCCTTCGCCTTTCAAATTCAAATTCCATTTTTGTAACTGGTTGAGCAGAAGGCTCTCTCTCAACCCTGGCCAAGTTCTTGAAATATGGATCTGCAAGAGCCTAAGAAGTTGCAAAACAATATGCACCATTAGATGTCTGAAAAAAAAAATGCATTGCACAAGGAAATGCACGGGATGCAAATTCTTGTACCTCTTCAGCAGAAGGTCGATCCTTGGGATCAAATGCTAGCATTCTTTCCAATAACCGAAGTGCAAGGGGATCCGCATTTGGGAACTTTTGGGACAAAGGAATGGGTCTTTTTTTCCGCATGCTGCTTAAGTATCTACGAGCTTTCTCATTCCGTATCTGTAGACATATAAGCTCAATGTTTGATCTGACACTAAATACCTAGATGTCCTACTGACAGTGATTTAGACAATAATATTTCCATAAGGACAAAAAAAGATCACAGAAAACAGACCCTGGCAATGGATTCAGGAGATGGTGTTCCCAACAGATCGGTCATCAAGTCCAATTGATGGACTACATTTTTCCCAGGAAAAAGAGGCTTTCCAGTCAAAAGTTCTGCAAATATGCACCCAATGCTCCATATATCTATTGCAGGTGTGTACTGAAAACAAGATGGACAGTGAATGAAAGTCAATAACAAACCTCCTTATAAAATTTGGACCAACCTATGACCAAACAAAAATGAGTTGCACTCTTTTTCAAAAGAGAGAGCACAATCCAGTGTAAAGGTACGGTGAAAATTGCAGCTGAAATAAAAAAGAGAGATTTAAACCAACTCTCTTTTATGCCTGTTGGTTCTGGTATGTATTTTTTGATATTGAAAACCTGGACATTGTAGATGACTAGGTGGTTGCTTAAAAAGATATTCAGAGATCAGCATTGAATTATGCATTAGGCAGTCAAAATATGTGTTGCTTCAAGGAATGGAAAGAGCAAGGTCATTAAAGAAGTGGAAAGCACTCTCATGGCTTTTCTTTGGTCAGGAACAGATCTCAAACACACTGGTGCTAAGGTAAGCTTTGTTGTCCCAAGGAGGGAGGCTTGGGTTTTAGAAGGATTAAGGAATGGAATAAAGCTACTATGATTCGACACTTATCGGCCCTTTGTAAGAAAGCTGGCACATTATGGGTGAAATGGACATCCCCGTTGACATCTCGTGGACAGTTAGGAAAATTAAGGGTCTTCAATCCCTTGCTCAACCTTTAATTCAATACAGAATCGGCAATGGAAGGAACACACCACTTTGGTTGGACAACTGGCACCCCTTTGGACCCTTGTATGTAAGATTTGGGGATAGGGTGGTGCAAAATCTAGGTCGATCTTTGCATGCTAAGGTTGATACTTGATACTATCATTGGCCAAGGTTCTTGGAGATGGCCTTGATTGAGGAACCAGGTAATCCAACTCATTATCTCTGAAACTCCTCATTCTCTCTTACCCATACCTGATTGTGAAGATTCTGTGGTTTGGATACCTCATCCTAGTGGGGAATTTACAGTTCAGTCAGCTTGGAATGCAACTTGGACCAGTTTCCCTTCTCAGCATTGGCACTCAGTGGTATGGGGAGGGGGTTTGGTGCCCAGACGGTCTTTCATCCTCTGGTTAGCTGTTTTACAGAGATTAAAAACTAAAGACAGATTAAGGAAATGGGGAATGCTTGTTGATGATTGCTGTCAGTTATGTGGCAGTAATGTGAAGTCTCACTGGCACCTTTTTTGCAAATGTCCCTATGCTTTAGCTGTTTGGCAACAACTAATGAGTAAGAATTTGGCTCAGGAGGTGCCATAGAAACTTGATGATGCTCTACACTGGTTTTGTGTAATTGCCCAAGGTAAAAGTCTTCGAAGCATTGGCATTAAGGTCTCTTTAGCTGCAGCTGTTCATGGTATTCGGGGAGAGAGCGAAATACTCGTATTTTTCAGGGCAAAGCTATGGATTCCGCTCAGTTGATTCCCAAAATTGTAAATGACATTAGGGGGTTTCTGAGCACCAAGAGATTGCTGCATTCTACCCAAAGGATACTGCCTTCTTCTCAAATTGGGGGCTCCCTACAAGACTTTTAGGGCGTTTGTGATTTGATTTTGTGATTAGGCTTTCGATGTATAGTGTTGCTTCGTCAGTTTTGTTGGTGTTGTATGGGGATTGTTTTTATCCCCTCACTGTGTAATCCTTTGTTTGAGCTATAAAAGTCTTGCACTTTATCAAAAAAAAGTGGAAAGAGCAATTTCACCTTGGAGAAGAAGGATCCACACAATTCAGGAGCCCTATACCATCTTGTTGCAACATAGTCCTATAAGCACAATCAAACGAGACAATTAGGAGGGAAATTGATAGCAAGTTTTGTGTGAGCATGTGCGTATTTTCTTGTTACCTAAGCTACTAAGAAACTAAAACATAATGGCGTTAAAACTTTAATCAGAGAAAAATAGCCAAAAAACTTACTGTCCAAAATATGGCAGTTGGGGTATCATTAAAGGCTACTCTTGCAAGACCGAAGTCACATATCTTGAGTTTGCAATCAGCATTTGCTAAGATGTTTTTTGGTTTTAGATCTCGGTGGAAGACATTTGCTGCCAAATGAAAATTCCTAAAAGTCAGACTTGGGAATACCAAAGAGTTAGTTACCGACCATAAGTTCAATATTTCTCTACATATATTACGTCACGAAGTATTGAACTACATCTATATAAGTGGAGGCAGTTGTAAAATGGAGTAAATGAGGTAGTCACAACATACGACCTGTATGTATGTATTTTAGACCTCGAAGAAGCTGATAAAGGAAGAACTGATAATGTTCTGGGGTCAAATCATCATTTGCCTTGATAACCTGATGTAAATCGGATTCCATGAGTTCAAACACTACATATATGTCTTTGAATTCCCTTCTGGAAGGAGGCAACAAGATATGTTTAATTTCCACAATGTCTGGATGGCGAAGGAGTCTAAGAAGCTTAATCTCCCGAAGAATTCGTGTGGCGTCAGAGACATGTTCGAAAATATCATTAATCTTCTTGATTGCTACTTTATCCCCAAGATGGTTATCGAAAGCAGAGCAGACAACGCCGTAGCTTCCTTTGCCAATTACTTCTTCTATTTTATACCTGCTCCCTTCACCATATTCTGTGAAAAAGTCTACTTCAACAGATCCCTGCATGCCCACATTTAAACATGTCATGAATGGTCAAAAACAAATATGACCCATAAATGAATTGTCCCTGCCATGTGCAGCTAACACCAACATTTGGAAATTGAGCGTGATGATGTAGAAAATGCATTACCTTATAAATTGTTAACGATGCACCAACATACAGGCAAATATAGCAAAAAAGTAGAATTACACCAGAGTATCTCATTGCCATATTTAACATGGCCTTGTAAGTGCTCAAATTGGACTACACAAGTCCTGTGTTGCCATGTCGTTACATTTACCAATATCTATAACTTTTGTATTAGGCAATGCAACACATATATAAAGAGCATAAACAAAAATATGAAACTACAACATGATCATAATGAAACTACAATCCATATAAGCTATAACCAAAATGCCCGATTTTTACAAGAATACCAGCCTCTATTCATAAAGCATCCACTCACCCACCAATAGGTATGATACAACTTACAATATACAATCAAAGATCAGTTACGCGTGATGTATCCTTGGGGAATCTCTCGAGTTACAACAAATTATCTAGCAACAAAGGAACAGAAGATACTGTTCTATCCATCTGTTTGGATATGTAAATGCATACATACTGCTATTACTCACTAACAAACCTTGCACATTTATTTACCGGGAAAAAAAAAAACCTTGCACATTTATGGAGTCCTCGATAAACTAATTAGATCTTGCTTAAACCATAAATATCAGCTCCAATAACAGACAGAGGTATACTTGCATCTGCACACTAAATATGCATACATTTTTTTCATAGGCAAATAAAATAAAATGGATTAGAGTACACTAAACACACACACACACACACACACACACACACACACACACACACAAGGAGAACATTACCTTTTTGCGCTGATCAGGCTGCATCTCAACAACAGAGCATCAAAACACTTCAAATGCCCAAAACAAAGCCCAACCCAGAGTAGATCAGAAAGCTAAGATCACAAGGTTGACTTCTCACTCAAATCAACGAATAATAAATACTCCCAGATCAGAATATTGCAACAAACACCAAAGTGGCACAAAATCAAACAAGTAAAAGCTCTAACTCGAAACCCAAGTAGGGAAACCTAACAAAAACTCTTTGGGGGATAAAAATTGGAACTTTTTCCAATTTAAAGAGAAGGGTGTTACTATGTATGAAGTAATTTAACTGGTATACAGACAAAGATTATGGATTGGAGCATAAATGGATGTAAAATTTAGTAAAATTTTTGCAGTGAATCTATGTTACTATGAAATGGGTAGCTGGAAATGAGAGGTTCCAAGATATTTGGCTAAATTTAGGGGAGTATCTGAGATGACTAATCTCTGATAACAATGCAAATCCAGGAAAAAATAGTAGCAAACCTTTTTCTTTTTTTCTTCGTTAAAATGAAATGAAAGGGACGGGAAAGTGTGTGGTCATAGAGAGAGAAAGAGAGAGTTGGAGTAACGATGCTTCCGATCGAGATAGAGAGAGAGAAAGAGAGTGCGTACGTGTGTGGTGAGTGGAACTTCTTTGAAGTTGAAGGGCTGGGGAAAGTTGGGAGAAGAGAAACAAGAAGGGAGTCAAGGGACAAAAGATCTAATTTATCTGTTTATAACTTAAACTAAGAGAAAATTATTGAGGATAAGACCAATAAGACCAATACACCACTTGATCGGTTGTACCAAATTTACAAGGAAGAAAATCAGATATTGAGTAAAAGAAATGGAATTGATTTTCGCACTTTTTAAATTGAAAAATTCTAAAATCAGTCCAATGGGCTGACAATAGTAAATATGTGAATGTATATTAAAGGGTATAAAAAATATACAAAAATGCGTATTTTTCTTGTCTTCTAGTGTATTTATTGTCAGGACAATAGCAAAACCATTTTAAATTACTATTTTTTTATTTAAATTTCTTCAATTACTAACTGCACTGGAATGATTTTTGCACTTTCTAAAAAAAATAACAATGTCCAGATTGTTTTGTGTATCCAAATTTTAGTGTATAAAAATGTTGTATTATACACATGGCATAAGTATTTAATAAATTGAAATTTTGACATTAAAAAAACAACTTTGTCACTACTACCGTTGGGCAAATGGTACGTGAGTATTGTGCACATTAATTACTATCTGAAAATGAAAATAAAAAATAAAAAAACAATCGGCCGACCTTAGTTTTTTTTTGTTTGTTTTTTTGAGTGGTGCTACTAATATCTGTACCGACGCGTACAAATGCCTTTTCGAACCTCTTTTGGGTCTCAAAAAAATTATCGGAGCCGCTCATTTTGTTTAGAATATTTTGTTTACGGTCCTTGTAAAAAATAAGCTCAATCCAGTATTGGTAAAGCAATTACAAAACATCCAACTTTGTCACATGCTTGAATTCTAAAGCAAAGTTGGATGTTTTGTAAACGCCCTTACCGATACCGGATTGGGCTTCTTTTTTGCAGGACCATCAATAAAGTATTTTAAACAAAATGAGCGGCTCCGATCATTTTTTTGAGACCCAAAGAGGCATTTGTACATGCTGATACAGATTTATGTTTGTGCCCGTATCATTTCTTTTCTTTCTTTTTTTTCCCGCATCCGTTGACCTTGGTTGCCTACTTGCAAATTTTAAATTTCAAAATATTTTCAAGTTCAATGAAGAAACTCGTAACAAATCCAGGATGTTAACACCTCATATAATATACAAATTAAAGATCTAAATGGAGGCAATAAGATGTGGATTTTAGCAATAAATAAAAGCAGGCATGCATTTAGATGGGCAGTTAAATAGCATAGAATGCATGTGTGTAGTTATGTGATTATATAAATTTGAAATGAAACAAGCTTTGATTAACATAGAGAAGACCTCCTCTTACGATAGCTTTTATTTTATTTAGAAAACACACACACACACACACAAAAATAGTACTGGGGACACAAGTTTTTCATATGTGAGTTTGAATGTATGTGTTCGACAAATTTACAAATTAGTTTTTTTTTTAGGTTAACCAAGGTTGATTTTAACGACACTTACCCAACACATTAGCTCGCCAAGCGTGCGATGCGGTCTCCTACTTCGTCAAACTCTTTTTTGGTACCGGAGACACTACCGACCTTCGCTTTTTGTTTTTATTATTGTAGTTGTCTATATTGTATATATTTCGTTTGTGTTTCTCTGTAAATAGTTATTTGCTTATATCTATGCATTTCTATCGTTTTCTCAAGAAAATGGAGTCACAAATCACATATGGAAATTGAATTCTACACTCCCTTTTTTGACATCTACACTCCTTTTTTTGAATTTTAGTGTTGAAAGTGTGTGTAATTTTTTTGCTAAAAGACAAAAAAAAAGAATGTTGATGTCAAAAAATAGAGTGTAGAATTCAATTTCTATCACATATACGGCATATATGTATTACTTTCTCTGTCCCATTTCAATGTTCCTTACGAGAATTCGTTGATTTTCAAACCCAAAAAAATAGTATATTTTTTATTTGCCTCCAAATTAAAGTGCTCAAATAAAATGGGATGGGGAGAGTAATTTCCAAAAAGAGGGGCTGTAAATTGGAAAATTGAATGGAAAAAATGCAACATACTGAGCACAAATACTAAAAACAAACCATTAAATAATAAACTTCTTTTAAACGCGCTTTTTTTCCCATTTGTCCAAGATGCCTTGTCACGTGGGACCCAGGCTTCACGGTCGCACGCCAGAAGACTCGGAAGGCAACGCGGTGTGCTTATTCGCTGACCCAGTCGTGATTGCACGCGCCTACGAAGAGAGTGGACCACCGGGTGATGACAGTGGTATACAGTGCAAAATCCTTTTTTGTGCAATTTTCCGCGGCCCGGAGCAATTATACGCGGCCAGAAGTAATTTTTCGCAATCAAAAGTAATTTTGTGCGGCCAATAGTAATTCTTCACAGTTAGGAGTAATTCTTCGCGGCCAGGAGTCATTTTTCGCGGCCAGGAGTAATTTTTCGGGCCAATAGTAATTCTTCGAGACCAAGAGCAATTCTTTGCGGCTAAGAGTAATTTTTTGCGGCCAAGAATAATTTTTGGTGGCCATGAGTAATTTTGTGCGGCCAATAGTAATTCTTTCCCTTGAATTCTTTGCGGCCACTGCCAGGAGTAATTCTTCGCGGCAGAATTAATTTTTCACGAGCAGGAGTAATTCTTCGCGGCCAAAAGTATTTTCGCGGCCAAGAGTAATTCACGCGTCTATGAAGAGAGTGGACCAGCTAGGGCACCGCGTGATGACAGTGATATACAGTGCAAAAACGCGACCCGACACAACTCGAACACAAATGAATCCGAAGTTATTCGATGTCTATCGCCTCATGTTCGTCGAATGGCTTTGAAATTTGTTGTAACACAGCGTTTGTATTCGTACCATTGTTCTTTGGTTGAATTACTTTCTAATTTATAACTTACCTAATTAAAACATACTAATAGGAACAAAGATTGTTTGTGGCTGTAGAGTGTGCTTAAACTACCAACCAGAGTAAATCAATACAAATAATCAATAGTACCAAAAGGACGTTTTTATTTTATTTTAAAAACTCAAGTATTCGGGTCAGCTTATGCATACATGACTTGATTTTTGAAATCAATTCCATTATCCACTAGCACGAGATCCATTTAAAACGGGAACAACGCCCTATATAAACTGGCGCCTCGAAAGTTGATTGGAGATTGTTATAGCTAGCTTGATTATTTTATAAGAAAATAAGTAATAGAAAGATACATTACGCAAGTTAAAAATAAAAAAAGAAATTAGAGTAAACGGCTCCTAAAGTTGTCCAATATACAGTAGGATGGAAGAATTTCATCCTTCAAGGCTTTAGTTCAAGTAATTCCATTATCCACTAGCACGAGGTCCATTTAAAACGGGAACAACGCCCTATATAAACTGGTGCCTCGAAAGTTGATTGGAGATTGTTTAGCTAGCTTGATTATTTTATAAGAATAAGTAATAGAAAGATACATTACGCAAGTTAAAAATAAAAAAAGAAATTAGAGTTAACGGCTCCTAAAGTTGTCCAATATACAGTAGAATGGAAGAATTTCATCCTTCAAGGCTTTAGTTCAAGTAATCGTTTGGTGGGACTGAACACACTTGTATGCAATTCGTAGCACGCGACAAGACCTCAATTTCGGATTCTCACATAGGTGTGGCGAAGTCTCCAATTTAATTATGTGGTGCTGGGAGCAATACTGATCGACAGATGTTTAAAATATGTATACCCGTTTCTCGTGGCCGAAAAATAAAACAAAAAATTAGACAAAGTTGAAATCCGTAGGTCAGTCTAAAGGTAACTTTCAAAATTCCGAGTTGAATAGTGATTTGGATCCCAAAAGGTTGGGTTACCATGCAATTCAAAGTTGCCTATAATTTACGAAAAAAAAAATTTTTTTTAATTTTTTTTTGCCAAACAAAGGACTATATTATCCAACTTCTTTTCCCATTCCACGTTTCTCCAATCATTGGTTTTCAAAGTTGGTTTGATACTAATCCTAAAAAAGCTTTTTTTCTTCGGTGTGTTTTGTCTGTCCAATTTCATATTCAGGTGGGGAGGAAAAAGGGGTCCTCCTCCCAACATATTTGAGTGGTGATGATGAGATTGAGATACCACTAGATATCCACCACACGTTTGATAAAATAATACTGCTGGACAAAAAGTCATTTCCTTGTGCCATTATTCTGGTTATTGGATTCTTTACCTTGTGGATATCACCAAACAAACATCAAAGTATGGACTGTCATTGTTAGCCCGGTAGGTCGTGTAGCTCTTTTTGAAAGCGAGAGGTCGTGGGTTTGATTCTTATAGATAGGAGATCAACTCCTTGTGGTAATATTAATTTCACACGTTTGATAAAATAATACTGCTGGACAAAAAGTCATTTCCTTGTGCCATTATTCTGGTTATTGGTTTGTTTACCTTGTGGATATCACCAAACAAACATCAAAGTATGGACTGTCGTTGTTAGCCCGGTAGGTCGTGTAGCTCTTTTTGAAAGTGAGAGGTCGTGGGTTTGATTCTTATAGATATGAAATCAACCCCTTATGGTAATATTAATTTCTGACACTCCCACTAACCCCCGCTGATATATACAATGTTGAAAAAAAAAATAGTCCACTTCTCTTTCTCAAAAAGAAGAAGAAGAAGTACGAAGCCTCGCACAAAATGAATAAACACTTGTACAAATAGTCAAATACTCACATAAATATGTACTCCGTATGTCGCACACACTAGTAGTACACAGTGCACGACGCACTACCAATGTGTGTGGACTATACAATTGTGCGAGCGGTTATGCATTTGTTCTCAATTACTAAATGATTTTTTTGGTCTCAATTATATAAACAAATTCTGTATGCGACGATACGATTAGCGGATCAGGCCATCTGAGATTACCCAATAACGGGTCTCATATTTGAACAAAATGCAATGGACAGTCCAAGATTTGGTCATAAGTCAATCTAGATCCCACTAGAGGAGCGCGATCGAAGTTGAGGTCAACAGGATTTAGTTTCCGAACTGCAGATGCTCGGCAGCATCCCCTGTCATTGTCATTGTACTACGCTTTGTGGTTCAACCTGTGGTCATATGTTAATCTAAAGGGAATTACGTCACATTGAAGATCAATATCTAAAATACAATTGGCAACGAATTTGATAATTTTCGAACATAAAAATTATATCCCCTGAAGAAGAACAAATTTTTTTTTGAGCTGGCCTGAAGATTGACAATTCAATTCCATATTTTATTTAGTCCAAGATTTTGAATCCCATTCTTACCGGCCGGTACGTACTGATATATACCAAATTCGGCACCCCACATCTAATTTCATTCCAGCCCAAATACTGGTCGATATTGATCAGTACCGAATTACTTTTAGATTTATTTTTCTCTTCTAGTACCAAACGGTAGTGGTCAATACCATACTATATTTAAATCTATATTTCCTGTTACACTAAATTCTTTGATGTGAGAAAATAATATTAGTAACGCTAACTCCGAAACGATACCCAAAATATCATCGTTAACATATGTACCGTACCAATAAGAAAACTAGTACTATATCGATACGGCATTCAAAAACTTGATCAATATTATTACCGTCATTACATTGATGAGTTAATGAAGTCCTCGATCCCAGACAGATGCGGCAAGGAGTTGGTTGGATCATAAAGGGGCTAATGGAGTGGGAATCAACCAATTCATTTCTCTTTTTAAGATAAGATAAGAAAGAAACGTGATTCTGTTCAAGGCAGAATAACTTTTTGCTTTCTTCTTCTTTATCCTCGGCTATAGTTTCCGTTTTCTCGAACTTAACTTATATTTAAATATTTTGTCATTACTTAAATTTTTTTTTGCATTTGTTAGTTTTGTACTAAACTTTTATGGGTTATTGATTCGTCTTGATGAGAAGAATCGGAAAAGTATTCTTTTTTTTTTACTTTTACCTAAGTATTTTGAGAAATAACCACTTTTTAGTCTAAAAATGACATTTTTTTTGTCTAAAAAAGTGATTATTTTTCAAAATATTTGGATAAAAGTAAAAAAAAAATTTACTTTTCCTATTCCTTTCGTCGAGATGAATCAATAACCCATAAAATTTTGGCACAAAATTAATAAATACAAAAAAATTCAAATAAGAACAAACCACCCAAATTTAATTTAAGTTCAAGATAAATCACCCACAAACTGGAGACACAGAAAAAAACACTCATATGGAGCTTCCATCTAAAGATACTATTTTAAAGCTTAATTGAGTTCCTAAAATTAGGAACAGTTTGGGTCATGTCGATATCATAGGTGCGCTAGTAGTGAAAACCCATCTGATTTCAGAGGTCATACTTATGCTTGTCTTGGTTTGTTGCGTACCCGTGTCTAACAAATATTTCAAACTCCTATTCCTGTCATGATTTATGTCTATCCGATACGCAAATTCTGTGAATAAATAGAAGAGTACAATTTTGTTCAGCATTCTTAAAAAAGGATGAGCATTACCATCCATTCTATTGATAGAAATGGTATGTGAATTAATCCACCATAAAAGCGCGAACAAAACTCAACTCCAAATACAAATAGAATGTGGAATGGGCAATTACGGAATTATTTTCGAAGATTGACTCACGCCACCTTCTTTCGTAGTTAATTAGAGAGACGAGTTTTCTCACAACTAAGGCAAAATCAAACAAACAACCCCCCCCCCCCCCCCCCCCCCCCCCCCCCCATATCAAATTGTAATTGTAACCCAGCCAATCATAGTTGAGTTTGTGGAACTAGTCCTTCATCCACACTAGGCCTGTGAATAGATCAGATCTGATTCGGATCTGAATCCAATAACGTCGAATCCGATAATCCAAATTCGGATCGGATCAGATTCAGATTAAATCAGTTATCAATCCGAATCCAAACTTTATTTTTTTTTTAAAACAGTAAATTTTTTATTTTGAAAAAAAATAATTTAAGAAGATGTATTTTTATTTTAAAATTTTTTTTTTCGGAAAATAATTTTTTTTTGCTAAAATTTTTGAAGTAAAATTTTTTTCAGATCGGATCCGAATTTTTCGGATTCGAATCCGGATTACCACTATCGGATTTGAGTCTTGTTAGATCCGGATCGGATTCAGATTTGCCGGATCCGAATCAGATCCGGCCCATTGACAGGTCTAATCCACACCATTTGATGTGCCCTTATGTATGAAGTGGAACTTCACTTCATCAACCAGATATCCTGATATTCAAATTAAATCACTAATACCAAATTTCATTAACAGCATAACAATTCCTTATCCCAAATATTAATTTTCCGATTCCTTTCGTTAAGACGAATAAGCAAAGAAGTTTAATGCAAAACTAACAAATACGGAAAAAAATTCAAATAATTAAAGACAAAACCAACTTTTTTTTCTTCCGAAAAGTTAAAGGGAACGGGGCCTAAATGGCAGCAGCCAAAACTGATTGGCTCAATTGAGATCATGCATCCAGCATCCCTAAACAGCTGCAGTTTCAGTTGCAGCACACCACTCTGAAAAAAAACCTATTGACACCTGAGAATATTGGTATGAGATGCACCAACATAATCAGAATATTCAACAACAGATTCAGCGCCAATATTCGCTTGAGACCAAAAGCCTTCTTCATCATGTTTGATCTAGTGCCACCAGCCACACAGATTTGAATGGCAGCAGGCCAGCAGCAAGTGAATCCAAACATTATTTTTATCTCTAACGACATGGATGTTTAATCTACGCCATCAAAATTTGGAACGAAATAATATTAATTATGTAGTCTCCTCGCATAATTGGAATTTGGAACGAAACCCTAAACTTTTTTTAATTTTTCGATTCCTCTCGAGTCTCGACGAGACAAACTCCATAAAAATTTGATACTGTACAAAACTAACTAATGCGAAATAAATGTGAATAAGGAAAAGAATTTGGACTTAATGCTTTGGTTTAAAGTGGGATTTTGTGGAGTTTGGGTTTAAGGCTGCTGTGGCCTGTGAGCTTCCAAGTCCTCCCATCTAGAACGTTCCCATTTTGTAAAGTGTTTTTTCTTTTTCTTTTTCTTTTTTTGGGTAGGAAGGCGATGATTATTATTGATACTAGAGATTAGGGTACACGCCATGCATCTCCACTTTGACTATAGGTACAATATACTCGTAGTAAGATAATGCCGTTTAAAAAGAAAAAGAAAAAGAAAATGTCTAACTTCTTCTGATATCTTTAGCAAATAAATAACAGTAAAGGGAACATTACAATTTACAACGATTATATTATAAAGCAAAGACTAACCAATGCCCCTAGGGCTCAAGTTAAGGTGCAATCAATATAGAAATTCTCTAACATTTAATGCCATTTTCTAAAAGAAGGTCTCAGATCTCCTGCCTCCCTTTGCCGTTTCCAACTCTGAAATTTTTCAAAAAAATCAACAGTAAACATTCCTAAATTCCTAATCTATACCGGCTCTTACAATTATTGGGCATGAGATTCCCATAGATTTTTCAAGGAAAAAAAAGTAGAAGTTGTAGGAACGATTCTCGCCCCGATGAATTTGTGATCTATTGCCCAACGTTTTTGCCTCTCTGTTTTGTGACAATGTAGGAGAGTGCTTTCATAGAATTGCGGGCACGTTTATCATTTCAGTTGAACCATCCATCTATTTGGGATCAACATTTATGCTTTCTGTAACTCACTATATTTGAACCATAAGATGTTGTACATAATACAAGTAATAACCTTTACCACCCCATCAAGAACACCACGACTACCGCCAAAAGATACGGACAAAAATGAAACTGAAAACGATTGCTAGTTTCATAATCTCAAAAGCGGTCCGGTAAATCAAATCATAATCTCAAAAGCGGTTTGGTAAATCAAAAAACTTGTGCTTTCAATTCAATTCCAAAAGCAAGCCGTGAAAAAAAAAATTTCCAAAAGCAAGAAACTTGATCTTAAAAAAGCTGCATATAAATGGAAAATAGAGGTATGGAATAGATAGTGATATCTCTTTTATGCTTTTTCTTTATATACTATATTATGAATAGAAACTATAAAAGGTAACCCTAGAATCCCATGCAAAATAGTACTGTAAATCGTAGGATTCTGACTATGTAGGTCAGAAAAGAGAAAACCCTAGCCGCATAATAGGTTAGGAAGAAGAAGAGCAGGGAATAAAATGGAAAACAGAGCAAAAGCAGAATCCAGTTTTTCAATTACTATTCCAGAGGGAATCGTGGCTGAAATAGTCTCAAAATTGCCCCTCAAATCTCTTTCTCGATTCACCTGCGTTTCCAAGGAATGGCTTTCTTTGATCTCCCACATCTCGGCGAACAAAACCGGAAGATGTATGGTTCTGGTAGAGTCTACCGATTCAATTTGTGCCTTCGACGAAGAATATGGCATGGAAAGGCTTCCAAGACCCTGGGCAGAAGAGCCACATTACCACTCCGAGCCACATTACAACTCCGTTCCAAGACCCTGGGTTAGAGAACAGCATCGCAAACCCGTTGTAAGAATCTCCGGTTCCTGCAACTCCGTTCCAAGACCCTGGGTAAGAGAACGGCATCACAAACCCGTTGCAAGAATCTCCGGTTCCTGCAATGGGTTGTTGCTTATAAATATTGCCAAGGACTTATTCTTGTGGAATCCCCTTATTAGGTTCTTCAAAAAAGTATTGTCTTGGGATCTATTGGGTGATTGGTACTACGGTGTTGGCTCAGGGCTTTGCTATGACTCTGCAACTGATGAGTACAAGGTGGTTATGTCGTTTTATTGTGAGTCACCACATTACTGCGATCGTGAATTCGTTGGGATTTATGGTTTGAGAAGCAAAACTTGGACAACGATTCACTTCCCATATAAAATTAGTACAATCCGTATGGGACCTGTGGTAAATGGAAATCTACATTGGTTTGTGACGAGGAAAAAATCCAATGATCACTTCCTTCCACGCCACCAAATTATTTACTTCAATACGCAACGTGGGAAATTCAAGAAGGTACCAATGCCTGAGCCTAAGCAGGGTGACGGGGATACTATTGTCAAACTGGGAGTTTTGAATGGATGCCTTTGTATGACGCGATGGGAATACATAAGTGACACGAAACGCAATTTGGAGGTATTGGCCATGAAAGAGTATGGTATTGAAAAATCTTGGACTATTATGTTCACGGTATCTAATTTGGCTATTCAGTCTTATCCAGTGGGTTTTACTAAGAATGGTGCACTTCTAATAAAATCATACGATGAGAGGGTTGTTTGTGTTATAAAGGTGTATAACCCCGATGACAATTCATATAGAGATATTCATACTCCAACTTCTCAGGATATTTTTCATGTGTATGCAGCCATGTATGAGGAAAGTTTGGTTAAACCAATAGGGTACGTTTGGGAAGAGGAAGAGCAGAGACTGTTACGGAAAAGGCGAAGCTTGTAACATGGTTGCTTGGAATACATGGAGCTTGAAGAAGATGAATAAAAACAGCCAGAAGAGCTATGAGGCATGGATACTCATCTGTGGGGGAAGTATGCGTATTGTATCCGTATCGGATACAAATACTCCTTCGATACTCGTGACCTTCAATTTGATTCTCATTCTCTACCTCTGTTTTCTTTAATTTTCGAACTGCTTAAAAAAACGTTCATTTTTCCTGATTTTTTTGATAAGGTATTGATATGCTGTTAAAGAATTTTCGTATTAGTGATTAATTTGAATATCAGTATATCTGGTTGATGAAGTGAAATTCCACTACATTCCTGCACATAAAGGTCTAGTTCCACAAACTCAACTTTGATTTGGCTGGGTTACAATTTGATATCTGATTTGGGGGGTTTTTGGAGTTTGCCTTGGTATAACTGATAGTTGTGAGAAAAATCGTACCATTAACTACGAAAGAATGTGGCATGGCCGCGTGAGGCAATCTTTGCAAAAAATTCTTTTGGTCATTCCACATTCCTTTTTTTCACGGAATTTGCGTGTCGGATAGATATGACTGGGATAAGAGTGAGGAAGATTTGTCGGATGCTGGTCCGGCAACAAACCAAGACTAGCATAAGTATGACCTCTGAAATCAGATGGGTTCTTTTTTTTTTGGTAAACTCAGATGGGTTCACTACTAGAGCAACTATGCTATCGACATGACCCAAATTGTTCCTAATTTTAGGAACTCAAGCTTCAGAAGGAGTATCTTTAGATGGAAGCACCATGAGTGTTTTTTTCTCTCTCTTCAGTTTGTGGATCCTCATTCTTGTAAACTTAATTACTATTTTCTTCGTTTTGTGTGTTTTATTCGTTCTTTTTGAATTTTTGTTAGAGTTGAGTGAATTTTTTAGATTAATGATTTGTTTTGATGAGAGGAGTCTAAAATGTACAAAATCATGACCGAAAGCAAAAAAAAAAAAAGTTCAATAAAGACGAAAAAAATATCAAACAGCTGTCTTATTTGTTTAAAGTACCGTCTTATTTGAATTTTTTAATATCGGTCCATATTTTTATACTTTTCCAATACGTCTCGTCATGAACCCCTAAAATTACGACGAAAAACTAAAAAAAAGTTACAAAAAGTAAAAAATACTGAAATAACTGTGTGTAGGACTGAAGTCGGGAACTCTACAAACATAAAAACCTTACCCTCTCACACTCGTAGGTGTGTTACTTTTCCAACGTTTTCCAATAAGCCTACATGCAGAGCGCACCATGGCCTGAATATCTATGAAGCAATTTCATGTAGAAACCTAAAAGGAAACAAGATAGAACTGAGCATATCATCAGGATTTACCCTCTGCAAAACAACTGCGCGTTGTCTTCTTTTCTCCTAGCTATCTCTCCAACCCTTTCGGCCTTGGCGGACACAACTCGTTATGGAGAAATGGAACCAGGTCATGGATCTGTTCAAGTGGGAATTACAGATTACCCGTCCCGGCTCTGAAAAGCGTACCGCCTGTTAGATTGCCCGTCCCGGCTCTGAAAAGCGTACCGCCTGTTACACTGAGAACATAGCATATCGGAGCAATTAGCAAGGGCTGTCTTTCGATGTTGAGAAGTTAGTTCTCTCCCACGTAGATATCGGAATATAGAAAGTTAACACACAAAAAACCAACGAAAACAAACTCTCTTTTTTTTTTTTTATTGTGATGCAGCAAGCGTAGCAATGCCCCATGTGATCGAATTGTGCTAATTCTCAACTTTGTCACTAACTTTTACTGAGATAGTTCCGAAGATTACGGCAGATGTGTTTAGAAAAATTATTAAATCCTCTCTAAGCACTGTCACGTGGTACTACAAGATCCTTTTCCATGACATATTAGTGTGGACTCCATCACACATTACAGATTAATTGCGGTGGAGAAGGCTACCACAACTTGACCAAAGAGATGGCCAATGGAACCAAAACCCCTAGGAATCTTGAGGGAAATGATATTAGGAAGGAATCTCTAAGAATCAGATACTTAATACTCTTGGAGCTCAAAATTAGATTTGACCCAAATGGCAAGTCTGGATTTGATGAGATCAGAGATTCCTACAGTGTCCAATATTTTTGCCTTCGGAGACGAATTGATTCCTTGCTATTACATATAAGACCAGATGGTGGCAAAGAAACAAGAGGTCCAGCATGCATTCTGAACTGATTTAGGCTTTGCCACCACCCGGACACGGACAATGGCTATGATGCTTCCAATTGTTCCTAACCATTGAATTGTATGAATTCATCTCGATCATTGATTGTCAAAACATATCAACAATAAGTGTAGCTAATATGTAACATAGTAAGTGTTGCCTTAGTATATAGTATGTAAACTTTGTGTTGGAGTAAGTAATATTGCGATATTTTGGCTGGAAAATAGTAAAACCACCTCATTTTTAGCAAAACCACCTTATTTTTCTGATGGGTAGTTTTCATCTAACGGCCATGATTTGCATATTTTTCAATATCTAAGAGTCCATATCAATGGAAGCATCATGCTCCCGTGACATCAAATTTCCCAGGACGTCAACTCGGATAAAGAACCTGGGCAGATGCACACAAAATCCCAACCACTGAAGAATATGAGACCAGATAATCCAAGTAACTCCACAAAGTAAACGAAGAAGCATAGCAGATTCAGGAGCGTCACCGTACAGAAGGCAAAGACCATCAACACCATCACCAATGGACATGACATCCCTTCTAATTAGCTCAGAAGCAGTTGGTACCATCATCGAAGGAGATGTACATTTCTTCTTTATCTTATCGAGAAAAAAGAAAAAAATTAAGCATAGCCAAGTTTTCACTCTTTTTCTTTATGGAAAGCAACAACCCCCAAGTCTGTCTTACTACCAGCTTATCATTGTAATAGGGCGGGTCGACACGCCTGTGCAAACTTAGACCTATTGATTCCTAGAGAATTCTCGAAACATGACAAAACAAGCGGCATTCAGAAGAAACTTCCAAATTAAAAGTAATGGCAAATCGAATCTTTCCTACCATGGAAAATATGTGAAGATTTGGAGGATTTCAAGAATATCCCAATTCCAATAAAAAATCAACCAAAATCTTATTCCTACTACTTTGCCCTATGACTCTCATGTTGATCCATGTAGACATGTAGTTTGGTCTACCAAAATCTATACTCCTACCAGTTTGCCCTTAGTCTCTCATATTTATCCATGTAGCTGCAAGCAACCAAGTCTACGTCAGAGTATATCTGACTCACTCTCTTTTGAGTTTGCCTGCACGTTATCTTCCTCTCCAATCCACGAGTACTCCCAGGAACCATGCCATCTTCTTGTACATCTGTGTTAGGATCGTCACACACACGCACACGATTTACAAGTATAAAACAATAAAGAATCAACATAGAGATTTACGTGGTTTCCCAAAACCGGGTACGTCCACGGGAGCGAGAGCGGCTGCTGTTTATCACAGTATGAATTAGGGTTTACAACATAGAGTATTTATAACTACTCTATTCTAACCCTGATCTGGTATTTTGTCTGTATCCCAAAAATACCCCTGTACGAACCGTATCGTATCACGGGAGGCATTGCCCCCTGCACCCCACAATTACGGAACACCTGGGCCTTCGGCTCTATTTTCAGTTTTTCACTGGATCATTGGTGATGGGCCAGGACGCCGTCGCTCTGCTCCACTCCACTCGTTGCGCTTCACTCCACTCGTTCTGCTCCACTACGCTACGGCATCCGGCCTTCTTTCTAGAACTCCTTAGTATCTCTTCATACTTAACATATGAGCTAAAGTTTTAACATTTTGCATAGAGGCTCGTTACCACAATACGCTATATATGTTGGCTCCCCCCCTCCGCTCTTCCTCTTCCCAATCGTAGCCAGTAGGTGTTGTAAAACTTTTCTCATACATAATTGCATCGACCCTATTGCACTTCGCTTAAACTAGAATCTCTTTGTACGAACTGTCAATAGGATTGTAGTATGCCCTTACATTCTCACCGCTTCCGGTCATGGAAATTTTCATTAGAGCTTCACCATCTTTTGTATAACATAATGGCTCAACCTCGTCATAAAACCTTAATGACAAATTCGATATGATAAACAACATAGTCCATGAATCTTGCATACCATATTCCTTCATGTTGGGAAAAATATGCGGAATTTCCCACGAGTAAATCACGAAGGAAACAATGTAAATGCAGCGAACGTAAATCTGAAATGCGCAAATCACAAACCAGACGAACACAAGGAATTTTTACGTGGTTCCCCCAAAGTGTGAGGTACGTCCACGGGACCGGAGTCCGATTCCACTATCAACAAAGGTTCTTACAAATGGGTTTACAAGAGATTCAAAGATCTCACAAACAACACCCTAAGGTGTATCCAACAAATACAAATAACCAAGAGGAGAAGACCTCACCAAATTAGATGAACAAAACCCTCCAAAAACAGCCAAATGGAGAGCTCCAAACTGAGAACAAATCAGCCCCCAAAGATCCAAAGAAGCTGCCGAAATCAGGAGAATAGAATCTGCACTTACTCCTTTTCGTTTCCCACCGAAAACACACGAACACACAGTGCACAGCCACGTTTTTTTCTTCTTTCAGGGAGGAACCAAACCCACTGCCTTTTCTTTTTCCAGATGACCACACCAATAAGCTTCCAAAGGAAGCTAAGTAATCTCTAACAAAGCATGTGCAAGTCATGTGCTTCAAAGTGTAGAATGTTCATTCCCTTCTTAGTGGAAGCCCAATACTTCATTCCCAATACCTCGACACTATAGGCTTCAGAATTGCTTGATTGTCATGATGAACCATGGAAAGGCATCCATCCAAAACTCCCAACCCAAAAATCATATCTCCATCCGCCCCCGTGCACAAGCTCTGGCATTGGTACCTTGCTAAATTTATTCGTACGTGAATTGAAGTATATAATCCCATGCGAGGAGAGGAAGTGGCCGGAATTTCCTTTAGAGACATACCATACCAATGTAGGCGCTCGTTTAAGACAGGCCCTGACTTCACCATATAAACCTTATAAGGGAACCAAATCGTTCTCCAATTTTTGCTTTTGAAACTACCAACAACGACTCTTTCACCACCATATGATGGACTCTCATTAGAAAGCGCTATTACAGCCTTATACTCATTGGTCGAAGAGTCGTAGCAAAGTCCTGAAACCATGCAGAAACCCATGATCGCCAAAGGGATTGTATGACAACACTTTCTTAAAATATGGAGTGACGGGATTCCACAAGAACAAGTCATCATCTATATTCAAAAGCAACAAGCCATTACACGAGCCGTAGATTTCTGGGTTTTAACGAGATGTAATCTTTTTCCATGGTCTACCAACTCGTTTCACGCCAGACTCTTCATCAATGGAGTGGAACGTAAGGGTACCTGACGTTAAAATGGATTGGACGAGAACCATCTTCCTTCTGGATATCTTGGCAAAGATGGCGGAAACCAGAGAATGCCATTGTTTGGAAACGCAAGCAAATAGAGAAAGAGATTTGAGGGGAAGTCTTGAGAGAATTTCGATGACAACTTCCTCTGGAATATTGTTATCAAAATTCTTGTTTTCTTTCCAATCGACGGAGAATCGACGGGAAAATTGATTCGTAAGCTTGCTGGAATGTGGGTGTGAAAAGTGGAGTTTGGTTCCTTGCCGTATTTCAGGACTTCTTTGGAAACAAACAATGAAGTGGATGGAATATGGAAGAAGATTAACAAAATGGACTTTATTAACCCTCAAAATAGAATAACAATCAATCGAGATGATTGAGTGAACGATTACAAGTTAATTCTACTCCTAGAAAAGAAAAGATAAAGGCCTGATTGGCGTTGTTTGTGTGTCCCTGAAACTGCTAATAACTTGTACTTAAATAGGCCTCTTCACATTACATTTAAATTCAAAACTTCCCTCCAAAGTGGCAGTTGATAATTCCTTGAATTCTGATCATGGATCTCCTTCAACTGCCGATCATGCCCACGTTGAGAAAATTATCTCGTTGATTGCAGTTTCCATCCTCTTCAATCGTGGAGTCATGGGATCCGCCTCCATTTGACATTTGTCACCTAATCGACGGTCAAAAGTGTCAAAAGAACATGCCACGTGTAGGCCAATCGATGGATCAAGACTTTTTATAGTTTCACCATCGATTTACCTCCATTCAGAATTATTAAGTTAAGTCCATGCTATCTTCACATTTGCCTATTTTTACCCCTGCCACGTGTCACCTAATC
Organism: Rhododendron ovatum; assembly: GCA_019656835.1. Lineage (NCBI taxonomy): Eukaryota > Viridiplantae > Streptophyta > Magnoliopsida > Ericales > Ericaceae > Rhododendron > Rhododendron ovatum. The sequence goes on from CM033798.1 coordinate 936,274, forward strand.
GACGGGTAAAAATATAAATATTATTTGTGGTACAAACAATGCCCCCCTTATTTGTTTGAGTTAAAAGAAATCGTTTAACTCGAATAAATAATTCCTCCACCTTTTCCAAAAGGCGTGATTAGTACACGGGGCTCTTCCAACGTATATATATTCTCTCGTTTGTAAAAATTAGGGCATCGTTTGAAACCATCAACGCCTGAATTGATGGCGCGCAAGAAAGCTCCCCAAGGCAAAACAATGGCCTCCAAAGCTTCCTCAAAATCGTCGACTCCTCGGTCAACTCAGAAGAAAACATCGAGCTCTCAGACAACAGAGACCCCGACTGAGTCCTATCCTCCAAGGTATCCCCAATGCCTACGGGAGGCACCACAGTTTCCTCTCTATTTCATTCCTGTAGTTGGTTGTCCCTCTAGGTTCATATTGGGCCCTATTTATGCTCCAACCCCTCCTGATTCACTACCAACCTTCTATCCGGTGAATTTTGATGAACCCTTGCTCCTTTCGCTCCCAGGTCTTCATCGCACTGGTTGGAATACCAGAGGGACAATCCGATCATGGCCCTCTGTATTCCCATCTTGGACAAAGTGGGTAGACCGCATGAGGGGATACTTACACCTCTCATGGCGTGCCATGGGAATTTACGAATCCATAGATCTGTCCACACAGGCTTTTGAGTTTAACCCTAATTTGATCGCTGCTGCTGCCTGTTTTTGGTCCGTTTCATCCAATACTTTTGTTTTTCCGTACGGCCCTATGAGTCCCACAGTTTTGGACATTGCTCATTTGACTGGTCTACCATGCATAGGTGCAGAAGTTAACGCTGCCTTGGATCACCGTCCTTGTGATCCACCCTTTGAGACCTCTACTGATAGTTCATGGAGTTATTCGCACTTTATATCCCTTTTTTGCACTTCTGATCTCAGAGAGCCATCATTTACTGAGAAAGTAGCATTCTATTTGTACTGGCTCAATAAATACATGCTATGTGTGTCTGGTTTAAAGATCACCAAAGAATATGTCCGTTTGGCCATTTGTTTAGCTCAGGATGCCCAACTTGCTTTGGCTCCCTTTATACTAGGGACACTATATAAAGGGCTGTGGACATTTACAAATAACAAGATCACCAGCAACTGTGGTGGCCCTTTTTGGATTCTCCAGGCATGGCTGTATGCCTATTTTCCATTTCTTAAACCCTTGAGTTATTTTCCAAGAAGGAAAGATGGGGGTAAGTGTTTGAGCTACGCGGAATATTTTTTAACTCATGAGCCCAGACATGAGGATTCATCCTTCAAGAGGTACTTTACAGCTTTCCATAGCCCTCTTACTCGAGGAATATCCTACCTGGCTGCCTTTTAAGGATTGTCAAGTACTCGTCATCACGAATGATTGAACCCTATCCTCAAGTTTTTGGTGCCAGCCCAAACAGTTAATGAATTTTGGGCTAGTGTTTTGATATCGAGATTCCTGTCGATAGGATTCTCCCCGTCGACCACACGTTTCTCCAATTGCAGCTTTGAAATTTATATGCCAAATCAGTGTGCGAGGCAGTTTGGTCTAACACAAGGGATCCCTGTCCCTCATTCTCATCCGAGGATTAAGGACTTAGCCAAGACGAGGCCAGTGGTGACCCAAACTTCTCTAATCACAGAACTAATTGGACAATTCCAAGGCATCAAGGCCAGTTTCCAACTTGCAAGCTTTGTGGCCGAACCTTCTCATACTCCAGAATTTAAATTGTTTTGGGATTGCGTCAAACCTACCATCTTTAACAAAGATTTGAGCAACTGTCTCTTGAGACTTGACCCTGAAGAATCCTCGTCAGGTATCTTTTCATAAAATCATCCCTCTTTATTTTGCAAACATGGGATCCTAAACTTATTACTTATCTCTCATTATTTTAGTCTTTGAGGAAACTCACGTTTCAAGAGGCCATAAAGGCCAAGACAAAGGAAAGCAACCTGAGGTCTCACTTCCCTCAAGGAAAAGAAGCAAGACCTACCAAGCCCGAAGTACTTTGCAAGATCCTCCACTGATGGCGGATGCAATGAAAGGTCTTGACTCGCCTTATCGACAGGCCAGTTCTCCAGAAATTGCCGAAGATTCTGAGACACTGCTCACATTTAAAAGGGTAAAAATTTCATCCTTCTGTCATCTTATCTCTCTGCTGATTTGGACTATAGACATCATATGTTATTCCTTCTTTATTGATTTATGTCTTTCATATTTAGAAAACAAGGAGGAGACTGCAATTGGCACCCCAATCGGATGATGAATGCAATAAAGATGAAGGTATGACTACCAACCAATTAATTCTTGTCAATTCCTCCTCTATTGATCAATTTGACCTTCCATTTAATGCTCTTTCATTTCTACTATGTCCAGCACCAATTTTGGATGAAAATGTCAAAATATCTGACATGGACCACAAATCAACCTTTCCAGAGGTTCAAACATTTGATCCAATTACTGAACTTCTCTTGAGTTCAGCACCACATTCCCCTGTGACTCTGGGAATTGATCCCCCTGTGGAAATAGAGACCATATTTGTTGAGCAAACTGAGATTCATTCTCCCACTGAAGGAGATAGAACACTGGAATCTCCTTCTGATCAATCAAGACTTTCTTCTCCAATCCAAGAAGAACTTGTGTCAGAGCCTGTAGAACTATCGGTTGAGGCTACTGAGCTCTTAGAACAACAAGAAGTTGAAAGGGAAGTCCCTACTCCAGAGTTGATTCTCATCCCCACTACTCCAGTAACTTCTTCTTCACCTGCCCATGGGGCTGATGCTGAGTTGCCCATCGATTCACCTAGTTCTGACTTGGACCTTATGCTGACTAGAACCAAGCAATACTCTGAGTTCTATTCCAAGTCCATTTCTGAGTTTTCTGAATCTCTGACTTCTCCACCATCCTCTGAGCCTAGTGAGGAAACAAAAGATAAGATAAAAACCTTTTTTGAGCTACTAGAACTTCCACTGTTGGAGCTTGCCACTACACACTCTGCAGTTTTTTCTAGTTGTGTTGCTTATCTGATATCCAAGAAAGCTTTCCCATTGTCTGAGCAAATCAAGCTCGAGGAATTTGGCTCAATTGTAAAGGAAAGTCTGACAGTAGCAGCCTACTGTCAGAAAGAGATGAAAAGCAAACAGGACACCCTTGATCAATTTGCAGCCATCTCCACCAATTTGGACACAATGGGGGACAACATACATCAACTGAAAGACGAGTTACAACAGATTGAGGATGAGAAGGCAGCCCTTCTTGCTCGCCTGAGTCAGCTTGATGATCAACAAAAGGTTTTATTGGCACGCAAGGCATTGATCAGTCAAGAATTATCCAAAGTCTCCTGCGACGAGCAAAGCACTAAGGCCATCATTGCTATGGCCAACACTGATCTTTTAAAATATCAGGAAAAATACAATGCCACGAACAGCAAGTGGAGCTATTTCTCCAAGTTGTTTTAGAAACTAGACTCAGGAACCAATGATTACTCTGCTTATTCTTTTTGGCCTCTATGTTTTAGGCCTCTTGTTAGTTGGATTTTGTATTTTCTTGCAATGTTTAGCCTTATTTGCAGGCTGTTACACTTTTTGTTCTGAAATATTGATACTAATTTTGAAGTATGTTTGTCTTATTCCTGTACTTATCTAAATTATTAGAATCTCTTAGCAACTCACGTCCCTAATCGATAGGGAAAAACAACCCTTTCTATTTATTTCTTTTAAAATTTGAAACAAAACCCACTGGTAGGGTCTGTTCATAGGAAATCATAAAGCCACTAACCAATGCCATTCCAATCCTTGGTAATTGATATAAATTATGGCTAACTATTTCCTTCTTTACCGATGGGATAAACCAATGACAAACCATGGAAAATACCAACCGTCATTTCCTCCACTTCTTGTTAGTGGGCACTGATCATGGGTAATAACTGCTTTTAATTAACTGCTAGGAAACTGAACCGTTGCTCATATTTTCCCCATAAATTGGATCTTTGTGGGATAATTATACATCGATTCTTCTCTTTTCAAATTGACTTCCCATCTTGATAGTCAAATTAGCACCATGAACATCGATCTAAACACCCCTTCACCTTCTCTTGGTACCGTCGATCGGCCACTCTCTCCTACTACAGCCATTTCAGGCTGGGATGATCCTTTGCCTTCTAATCCCCCATCCAGTTGGGGAAACAATCCACCCACTGAAAGGGTGATCGTCAAAATGGAGGATCCTCCTCTATATCCAAATTCGAGCGTTCGACGTTCACACGTCAAAGTCAGTTACCAATTTCCCTGGGTCAGAGAGGAACCCCAAGCAATGCTACTAGATTCACTACTTTCTATGCCATATAGGCCAATGCCATTTCAACTGGCAGAAGCAGGTGGCAAACCAAGCTTGGAGAATCACGAATCCCTTTTCGAGAGGGCCAAACATCAACAAGCTTATTGGAAGGAAATGGTGAGAAAGCCACTTTACCCCGTTGGCTTTTCTGATGACCAACCTGACATCTCTCCCCTGCCTGAGAACCCTGATTGGTTTCAAGAACTAGAGAGTTTGAGGTATAACCCTCCACTATCTCAAGCTCATGTTGGGTATTCAGTTTATCGAGATTCTGACGAAACCACAGCTAAAGAGCTATTGGCGGCCTTTGCCTTTTTGGATGTTCACATTCTGGAGGAACATGTCCCTTATTTGAATTTCTTATGGGCATGTGAAACCCTTCAATTTTATGAGAGTAGCCTCATTACCACCCATCTTCATGGGTTCAAATCAGCTCTGCCTCTTATAAGGCTTTGGATGAAGACCAGCACTGCTGCCTTCTATGATCCCTTTTGGATTGATTATGAAGTTCAACAAGACAAAGTGGTTAAACTTCATGACAAGGTGCTAGACTTAAACCAGTCCAATTGGGAATTGCCACCAAATTCTTCAAAAGCTCTGTTCAAAAAGCATCAGAACTGGCTTCGGAAGAAAAACCACAAGAGAGCCCAACTCTTGGCTCAAGCTGAAAAGATGGTAATGGCCATGAGGCCATTAGTAGATAAGAAAATAAAAATGGATGCAGAGGCAATGGCTAGGGACAAAGAGCATGCATTCCTGACTTATGCTTGGGAAAAGTTCCATGTTTTTGTTACTTGGAGTTTCCCACACTATTTTGAGATCATTCGGATTGATGCCGAGGGTAACCCTATTAATGCCTGAATTTCCTTTCTAGATAGGAAATTTTATGTTTATTTCCTTTTATGAGCAGGAAATGTAACTTGTTTTATTATAATGAAAAGTTTAGCCTAGGTTTATAGGCTTTTAATGACGGTCTGTTTTAAGTCTGAATTATTTTTCCATCCGTCGATTTATGTTTTCACCCGTCGATTAGCTCCCAAGGGGATGGAAAATATGCTTTTAAATATTTTCCATTGATTGTTCTTTCATGGGCATTTCCCAGAATAGATTCTAACTGATAAGCACCACCTCTTAGAACTTTCAACACACGAAATGGTCCCTCCCAATTTGGAGACCACTTACCAAAATACCCTTTCTTTTTCTTATCTAAAGGCAAAATTGCCTTCCAAACCAAATCACCCTCTGCAAATGATTTCTCACGGACTCTTTTATTATAGACTCTTTCTAAACTCTTCTTCTGTGCTTGTATACTGTTTAAAGCATCTATTCTGGACTCTTCCAGTCCATCCAATTCTTGATACATTGCTTCCTCAAAAACCATATTGTTTGGGTCGTAATGCATAGCCACTCTGTGAGATATAATATTAACTTCGACGGGTAAAACTGCAGCTTGGCCATATACTAGCTCATATGGTGTAGCCCTGGTACTCTCCCTCTTTGAAGTCCTATAGGCCCACAACACTCTTGGCAATAGGTTATGCCATTCTCTTGGATTATCAATTATCATTTTAGATAAAGTATTCTTAATAATTTTATTTGTAGATTCTACTTGCCCATTCGCTTGGGCATAATAAGGAGAAGAATTCAAACTTTAACTCCATATGAGTTAACATAAGTCATTACTTCATGACCATTGAACACAGATGCTTGGTCAACTGTGATTGTTTCAGGAATACCAAATCGACAGAAAATATGCTCCTCAATGAAATCAATCACTTGTTTCTGTGCTACATTCTTCAATGGGATGGCTTCTGTCCATTTTGTAAAATAATCCGTAGCCACCATTACATACTCATGCTGCTGAGAAGAATGAGGAACTATTTCTCCAATCATATCAATTGCCCACCCCCTGAAAGGCCATGGTTTAACAATTGATTGTAAAGGAAAAGCTGGAACCCTTTGAATAGGGCCATATTGTTGACATTTCTGACATCCCTTAGCGTATGAAATGCAATCTTTCCTTATTGTTGGCCAATAATAGCCATATCTTTTGAGTAACCATTTCATCCTCTCTCCAGACTGATGAGAACCACAAGTTCCCTCATGAATTTCACCCATAACCGTCATTGCTTGGGTTTTATCAATACACAACATTAATACTTCATCTGAAGATTTTCTGAACAAATCATTGCCTATGATAACATAATTTATGGCCCTTTGCTTTATATTTCTGTCTGTTTTCTCCTTTGGGTTCTCTAAAAATTTCCTTATTGGAAACCTCCAATCATCAACCAGATTTATTTCCATAACATCAAAATCATTACCATCTCTTTCAATAGAGAAAGGCAAGAACCTCTTTTGGACCTTTATTAATTTTTCACTTTGCCCTTCTGGAATCCTAATCCCAGAGGCAATTTGTGCCATTTGATTAGCATCACTATTCTCCAATCTAAAAACATGTTGTAAATGTATCTCATCAAAATATGTTATCAGAGTTTTAACTTTCTGCAGTTGTAACTCTAATAAAGGATGATTGCACTTATATTCTCCTGTTATCTGTCGAATTACCAATTGTGAATCTCCTGCTACATTTAAATATCTAATATTCAATTCTTTTGCAATCTCTAAACCGATAATCAAAGCTTCATACTCAGCTTGATTATTGGTCAGAATCCTGTTTTCATCTAACTGAAAAGAAAACTGTAAGAACTCTCCTTTTGGGGATGTAAAAACTACACCTGCTCCAACTCCTCTGTCAGTTTTGGAACCATCGAATGACAACTTCCATGGTTTTATTTCAACCATGTGTATCTCAAATTCATCCTTTTCTATTAATATGTTAGGATGATTAGCTACGAAGTCAGCTAAAGCTTGCCCTTTTACTGCCTTTTGAGGCACGTACTGTAAATCATACTCTATTAATGACAACAACCATTTTCCTTGTTTGCCTCTTAATATAGGCCTTGTCAACATATACTTAATGACATCTGTTTGTGCAATTACCTGCACCGTCGATGGTAACATATAACATCTTAGTTTAATAGCAGAAAAATATAACTGTTAAGCATAGCTTTTCAATAGGCTTGTATTTTATCTCACACTCATTTAATCTTCTACTAAGATAATAAATGGCTTGTTCATGACCATTTTCATTGTCTTGAGCCAAAAGACAACCAATCGATTGGTGTCCTGCTGATATATACAACTTCAAAGGTTTTCCAAATATTGGTGGCATCAGAACAGGAGGCCTTACCAAGGATTGCTTCAAAAACTCAAAAGCTTTCTGATGTTCTTTTTCCCATGTAAAATCTTTCTGAGATTTTAATTTTAACAATGGGGAAAAAGCAAGAGTTTTTCCAGACAAATTGGAAATAAATCTCCTGAGAAAATTTACCTGTCCTAGAAACTGTTGGAGTTCCTGTTTATTTGTTGGAGGCTGTGCTTCTATTATAGCTTTTGCTTTATCCTTATCAACCTCAATCCCTTTCTTATGAACCAGAAATCCCAAGAAATTTCCAGCAGTAACTCCAAAAGCACATTTCATTGCATTCATCTTCAACTTATATTGTCTCATTCTCATCAGGACTTGTCTTAAAAAGTCTATATGCTCATCAAATGTATGTGATTTTACCACTATATCATCAATATAAACTTCCATAAACCTTCCAATTAGGTCATGAAAAATCACATTCATTGTTCTTTGATAAGTTGCTCCTGCATTTTTTAATCCAAATGCCATAACTACCCATTCAAATAGTCCAATATATCCTGGACATCTAAATGCAGTTTTGTGTGTGTCTTCTTCTGCAATGAATATTTGGTTATATCCAGAATAACCATCCATAAAGGAAAGAAATCGATGGCCTGCGGTTGCATCCACTAAATGGTCTACAACAGGCATGTGATACTCATCTTTGGTGATGCTGTATTCAAATTCCTAAAATCAATGCATATTCTAACCTTACCATTTTTCTTGATTACAGGAACAATATTTGAAATCCATTCAACATACTTAACAGGCCTAATAAATTTGGCCTTAAATAATCGTTCCATTTCTTTCTTTACTTCTTTTTGAACCTCAGATGTCATCTGTCTTGGAATCTGTTGATATGGAACAAAGTCCTCTTTAATAGGAATTTTATGTTCAACCAGTGATCTATTCAAACCAGGCATATCAGGATAATCCCAAGCAAAACAATCTTTGAATTCAGACAACAAATACTTCAAACGATCCTTCATTTCATCAGGTAAAGCAGCACATACATGAAGAATTCTAGGATCTTCCTCTGTTCCTACATTAAAATCCTCTAATGGATCTTTTACTTCTGCTTTATAATCATCAAGTTTAGCAGGAGCAGCTTTAAGATCTTCCATAGCTAATTCCTTAACAGACAAAGGACTATCATCAACTACACAGTCTGCCCAATTACAAGAAATAGGCTCATCAGCCTCTAATTTTCCTAGATACAATGAAAGAAAACAATCTCTTAAAAGTAGCTTTTAAAGTAGCTACCTCTTCATTCACATGGCTTCGATTGTCACTGATCATGGGAAACCTTTGATGTAGAACCACTAGACCTTAGTATCATGTTAGGTCTAACAAAATCTCCAGTTATTTCTTTAAAACCATCTGCAATGTATTTAAGGAATTGGCTTTCAGTAATGCCTATCCCCATCGATTTCACTTCTGAACCTTCCACCTTGATTGGCCATAAGTCTTCATCATATAGACCTGCTTCCACATTGTTGGTATCTGCTTTAAATGGATGTTTGTCTGCCCAGAAAATCTCCATACCGTCGATATCTTCATCTTCTTCTTGTTTCAGAAATATTAACTGCCTGATGTAAAGAAGAGGGAACACACCCATTTATATGAATCCAATCTCTGCCTAACAAGGCATTATAATTGGAAGAAGAATCAATAACAAAGAAGGTAGGTATTCATTTTCCTGTTTCCAACTTGTAATTGCAAAGAAATCACACCTTTAGCAGGTGCACATCCTCCTGCAAAGTTTCCAACTGTCACTTCTGTTGGAATCAAGTCTGACTCATTTTTATTCAAAACCTTCATCATTTTCGAAGGCAAAATATTTACTATAGCTCCATTGTCAATTAAAACCTTACTAATAGGTTGCCCATTAATGTGGACCATAATATATAATGGCTTTAAATGCCTGACCAAGGCATTTTCAGGAGTCCTCAGAACAACCACATCTTTCCCTTTCATATCTTTCTCAATTTGAATAGACTTCTTTTCTGAGTCTTCTTTTTGCTCACTTACTTTTACTATAGCATCTGCTTTGTCTTCAACATCCCCTTCTAGGCTTGTAGGCTGATTAGGTTTTGCCTGAAAAGTTTTTGGCAAAACTAAAATCATGTTGCAATGAACTTTAGTAGGGGAAACTGACCCGAATTGAATTGTGTCCAACGCCTGACCAAACGTGGTAGACTTTTGAGAGTCTGCTTCATTCTTGTCATCTTTGAAATCTTCTTTCATCATGTCTGAACTGTTAACTGACAAAAGATCATCATCCTCATCATCTTCTAACAATACTTGTTGAAACTCTGCCATTTTCTTCTTTAAACTCTTCTTGAATTCTGCCTTTTGCTCCTTAATCGACAGAACAGGAGAAACATTTGAACTCTGCCCCCCAAGCCTTTGGGTGATGGCTGGTTTGATTGTTTGCCCCCCAAGTTTTTCTGCCTCCTTTATCTGTTGTTTAGGCACTGTCACAGTTGGTACAGTGGACTCCCTAGTCCATACTCGATTTGGAACTGCTCTAGCTCTCATTTCAGGCCACTGGGTTGAATCCATCATTACCTGTTGATCTCTCCTTTCTCTTTCTGAAATCTTCCTTTGTAACCTTCTTTTCTGAGTATTGGTAATGGGCTCAAATTCCCGTACATTTGGGAATTTGGGATGTCTTACTGTATCCCATCCATGATGCTCCATGTTTGGTGGAATTACCATTCTCCCTTGGTATCCACCTCTGGTAAAAGGCATTCTTCCCCTTGATCTCATACCCCTTGGATAAAAGCCTCTTCCCCTTCCATTCATAAATGAAGGTGGATATATTAGGCCTGTTTCTGGTTTCCCTGGTAATGCTGGAACCACAGGATATCCTTTAAATAGGAATGGTCCATCATCTTCCCCATACCATTTGAGTGATTCAGAAGGTATAAAAATTCCAGGGTCTTCACCTTCAAAAATCAACTTTGGTCCTACATAAATCTGCAAATCACTACTTCCCATGGTATTGAATCTAATGGAACCTTTAGCATAGGTACCGTTATACTCTTTTTCTGCGATAACCTCTTCCCCTTTTTTGATCTCCTCATCACATCTTAGACAAAAATAATTCTCAAACTTCTGCCTCATCTGAACTTCCTCTTCTTCTTCCATAATTTCCTCTTCTTCTTGAATCCTTCTTTCAATGTGAGATGCCATTTTTCCTTTCTTCATTCTGGCAGTCACCATGTTGACCTCTACCAAAGGAAAAGGATCAATATCAATCCCCATCACTTCTTTATTTCCCTTAGCATATTGTAACAGGCCTTTCTGGATCAGATCCTGCACACAATTTCGAAATGTAACACAATTGTTAGTATTGTGTCTGAAAGAATTATGCCACTTGCAATAATCTTTTCCCTTTCTATCCTTTTCAGGCGGGATCATATGCCCTGGTGATAAAGTTAAGAACTTTTGATTAATTAGTTCATCAAACAACTGATCAGCTTTGGATAAATCAAATGAGTATTGCCTAAAATTCGCTTGATTTCTCCTGTTTGGATGAGATGAAGGCATATTCACAGGCTTCTCAGCCTTTGTCAGAGTATCACAAATAATCGGTGCTTTCCCAATTACTTGGGCAACATCAATCTCGACATCACCCTCTATATCTTGGTAATATGTACCAAGTGATTTATTTTTTCTGTATTCTCCTTCCATCAGAATAGCCTCATATCCAATAGCTTTGGAAGTAAAATCAAATAAGTCTCTGAATTCAGTTCCAGTAAAATGTTTCTTGAAATCATAATCTAACCCTTCCTGGGCTATCTTTACTATTTCTGATTCAGGGATATAAAATTGACACTGATTCCTAATCTTTTTGAATCTGTTCATATACTGTTCAACAGACTCTGAAGGCTTCTGCTTGATTTTAGCCAAGTCTGCTACTGAAATTTCTGGTGCATGCCTAAAGAATTGAGTATGAAACTGTTCTTCCATTTCTCTCCAAGAATGAACAGAATTTGGAGGCAAGTTAATAAACCAAGAGAAAGCAGTTCTAGTCAGAGAATGAGGAAACAATTTTAATTTCAGAGCCTCATCCAAATCTGCTTCACCTATTTGCAGGCAAAATCTCCCAACATGCTCTATAGTTGATTGATTCTCCTCTCCATTGAAAAGGACTAAATCTGGGATTCTATAATGCCTAGGGAAAGGCACATTATCCACCCAACTTGGATATGGTTTTCTAAACATAGGTTTTTCAATTCTTCGTAATCCAGGACCATACATGTCCTGCATAATATTTGTAAGCTGAGCCCTTAAATAAGGCTCTTGAATTCTTCCAGTTTGATTTGGAGGAACAAAAGCTTCAGGTCTAATATCATAACCATATGAATAATCTTGTCTTTTTACGTTTGGTGGATCATACCCATAGAGATTTGGATCACCATTAGCCATACCTGGCACATTTCTATTTTCATTCCTAAAAAGATTTGTATAGACGTTTTGCCCTCCAAGGGCATTGTTTCCAATATTTCCAGTCTCTGTTCCCATAGGGACAGTAGTTGGTATATTTTGATAAAAGCTCTGATTTTGACCATTACTAACATTATTTGGAACTCTATTCATGCCAGTAAAAACAGTTTCAAAAGTTGGATTTTCAAATACCTGTGTAGAAGGTATTGCAGTACTACGGTTCGCATATCCACTGGTCTGTCCAGGGTTAACATTTACGTTAACTGGGATTTCCACTGCTGGTTGATTTTGAATCCCTGCTGCCTTAAACATAGCCATCAAAGTTTTGGCTATTTCACTTTCTGGATCATTCAAAACTCTTGCACATTTTTGGACCAAATCACGTGACTCACTCTCTAGACCATTTGGTTGGCCTACTTCTGGACTTCTCTGGTCTGGATTCACAATATTGACTCCATTCAAATCACTTCCACCACTGGTGTTGGCAGGGTTATTGTCATTGTTACCATCTGTTGGCAATTGATTCCTAGTCTTCGGTGCCATTACTTACTTCCAAATTAGTAATGAGCCCTCCTTCTAGCGCCAAAATTGTTATCAAAATTCTTGTTTTCTTTCCAATCGACGGAGAATCGACGGGAAAATTGTATCGTAAGCTTGCTGGAATGTGGGTGTGAAAAGTGGAGTTTGGTTCCTTGCCGTATTTCAGGACTTCTTTGGAAACAAACAATGAAGTGGATGGAATATGGAAGAAGATTAACAAAATGGACTTTATTAACCCTCAAAGTAGAAGAACAATCAATCGAGATGATTGAGTGAACGATTACAAGTTAATTCTACTCCTAGAAAAGAAAAGATAAAGGCCTGATTGGCGTTGTTTGTGTGTCCCTGAAACTGCTAATAACTTGTACTTAAATAGGCCTCTTCACATTACATTTAGAATTCAAAACTTCCCTCCGAAGTGGCAGTTGATAATTCCTTGAAATCTGATCATGGATCTCCTTCAACTGCCGATCATGCCCACGTTGAGAAAATTATCTCGTTGATTGCAGTTTCCATCCTCTTCAATCGTGGAGTCATGGGATCCGCCTCCATTTGACATTTGTCACCTAATCGACGGTCAAAAGTGTCAAAAGAACATGCCACGTGTAGGCCAATCGATGGTCAAGACTTTTTATAGTTTCACCATCGATTTACCTCCATTCAGAATTATTAAGTTAAGTCCATGCTATCTTCACATTTGCCTATTTTTACCCCTGCCACGTGTCACCTAATCGACGGGTAAAAATATAAATATTATTTGTGGTACAAACAAATATTTGGAAAACTTGGTTTGGCTTGTGTTTCCATTCCCGCTCCCGCTTCGATTTCCTTTTTCTTCACTCTTTTTCTCCCTCGTCCATTTTTCTTTCTTCTCATTACTCCTTTGGGCCAGGGTTTTCTTTGTTGATATGAAGATTGAGGACTAGGCAATATAGGCATAGATTACTCCTATAAATGTGAGGTTCAATTACATATATATCAGTGAGTATGGATGTTTTTCCGATGTGGCCATAAACACTCGACTAATGACATATTCTCGCGGACCTGAGGACCCTGTAGTGACGGTGAGTATCTCAGCCACACGTCTATCTCAGCAATCAATGGTCCAAATTTTTTTTAAAAGATTTCAGGGAAGAGTAATTCTCAAAAAGGTGATTATTTTGATAATCTATTTTTGTCTCATCGATGATTTTTGTTTTGGAAATTACTAAGAAATTGGATTCATGAGTTGTTTTTCTCCAACATGAGTTTTATTATTGGGGAGTCCAAACGGAGTTTTACTCCGGATTTACTTGTGCTCCCCTGGGGCAAGTGGATGGTGTGATTGGGTCTTTAGAATTAATCGAGATGTGTGAAAGCTAGTTCGGACACGTGAGATATACCAAAAAAAAAAAAAATCATTGGGGTGACCTCATTAGTTAGGGCATGATACTTGCTTTTAAGAGGGGTTGGGTTCATACTCTGGTAAGCTACTCATCGAGTTGGGAAAATATGCTGCTGAGCCCAAAACAGATTTCATCCCGAACTCGAAAATATGATAAAATTTGTTCACTTTGTAGAGCTCAATGGATAAACATTCTTGAAAAAAACCAAGTACATTTTTTTACACCAATTACCCATTGATCGACGTACATTATTCTTGAAAAAATAAATGACAAGTATTTCGAATTACAGTTGAAAATAATTATTATTAATCATGCAGTTACCGACCGATATCCCAAATCCTCAAATCCTGAAGTCCAATACTTTTTTGTTTTGAAACGATCACAAGAGCAAAGAAAGACAACTGAAACTAAGAAGGAGACTCTCTAGCTAAGAGAGCTCCTAGTCCGGGCGGAATACAATCCGTATGAATCAAAATTTTCCCATTTAGACAATTAGATGCTAGCCAGTGCGCACTCTTGCTCTTCTCGCAACAGCACCACACAAAGAACCATTGTCTCGGCCCTGCCCATTCCTTAATATCACCAACTAGTGCAGCTATCTCCCAAGGGCAAGGCTTCCTTGGGTCATTGATGGAGTTAATCAAATTCTTACAATCTGATTCGAACACTACCACTGGGAATTCCATCTCTCCCGCCGTCAATCAAGCGATACGCAATCCCCAAGCCTCAATGACCAAAGCTGAAACAACCTCCACCTTACCAAACCGCCACAAAAGAGCTGTATCACCACAATCTCTAGCAATAATGCCAAAGGCAGCCAGGCTGCGAGAGGAAGGAAATGCTCCGTCGTTATTAAATTTGATAGCAGAATCTAGGGGAGGATCCCACCTTGTTTCTCGACCAAGTCTGGTTTGGTCCGCATTCCTACTTGAAACCATTTCTCAGAGGTAATCCGTATTTGCTCCATTAGCCTTGAGAATTGTATCCTCAGGATCAGGAACCTGCCCATTGAAAATAAAAGCATTCATAGCTTTCCATATAGCCCAGAAGAGTTGGAAAATCATTCCCACATCCTCCACTGTAGTTTCTTTTGCAAGGTTTCCACATAATAGCTCATCCATCCATCCATCTGTCAGCCACTACAATTCCTTTTTCAACGACCCAAAACGCCTTACCACTTCCAAACCAAACTGCCTTAGTCCATGGGCAATGAAACAGGGTATGCTCAACAGTTTCTCTTCCAATTTCACAAATTGGGCAGAGAAGGTTAGGTGCACATTTTCTTCGGTAGAGGTTTGCTTTACAGGTAGGAGGAAGAAGGATGGCACTTATTCCCTCTGGCTGCATTCAAAACCCATTGAGAGTACCCAGATTTCACAGTATATTTCCCAGAGCTGTTGTGACTCCAAATTAGTTTGTCTACAGACTTGGTCAAAGATTGCAATCTTGGAAATAGTCTTCCTCTCCTCCTCGGATACACAGCTGTGTAACTTGTCGTGATCCCAAGAATGAGCAACTAGTGTCAACTCCCCAAAATGAGGGGGAGTTGAACTAATTTTCTCACCAGGAAGACTGTACACCCACTTATCATTCCAAAACTGCACTGATTCTCCATTCCCCACGTTCCATCTCAACCCATTTTTGGAGTAGTTTCCTTCCTTCTAGCAGACTGCTCGAAACCCATGATGGCGAGGCTCCTCTTACTGCTTCCAAACATGATTTATTGAGGATATACAACCCTTTTAAGATTTGCACCCAGATAGATTTTGGATTAGAAACCATACGCCAGAATTGTTTTGCCAGGAGAGCTATGTTGAAAGCCTCGAAGTCTTTAAACCCCATTCCCCCCATCCCTTTCTGAGTTGTTAGTTTATCCCAAGAGCCCCAGTGAATTTTCCTTCCTTTATCTCCTCTACCCCACCAGAAATCACTTACAAGTTACAACCAAATTCAGACTAGAGCAGAGTGACAAAGGAGCTTTGAAGCACATAAAGGGATACATAGGAATGACTTGGACCACAGCCTTAATTAGAACCTCTTTACCTGCATGGTTAAGATCCTTGTTCCCCCAACCCTGAACCTTCCTCTCTATCTTATCTCTGATAAATCCAAGGGACTCTTTCTTCGATTTCCCCTAGAATGCAGGCAAACCCAAATATTTAGCAGAGCCTTCCATCTCCTTCATTCCAAGAATGCCTTTGATCTCTTCTTTAAGCCCTGAGTCTGTGTTAGCAGAGAAAAACAAACTTGACTTCTGAACATTTAAGGACAATCCGACGCCTCACTAAAACACTCCATGATTTGCATAAAGTTGGAACAATAAAGAGGATTAGCTTCAAGAAACACTAATGAATCATCTGCAAATGACTTGTTACTAATGGCTTTCTGTAGGAGAATGGAAAACACATCTGCAACGATCAGGAAAAGATACGGGGACAGAGGGTCCCCCTGTCTTAAACCACGGCCAGGGAAAATGTTACAGATCTGCCCTCCATTCATAGTGATTGAATACTTCACCGTGCATATACATTGTTTTACCCACCCAATTCACTTGTTATCGAATCTTTTTTCCATCACCTTCAGTAGGAAATCCCAGCAGATACGGTCATACGCCTTATTAAGATCAAGTTTCAGAGCCATCGATGCCTTAGGTCCCACCCTTTGTGCTCGAGTAAGTGAAACGCTTCATGTGATACGATGATATTATCCTGAATCTGTCTACCCGGAATGAACGCTGACTGCTGCTCCGTGCTGATGTCATTGATAAAAGGTAGCAATCTGTTTTTTAGCATCTTGGAAATTACCTTGTAGATGAAACGGCAAAGACTAATGGGTCGGAATTGAGTCATCTCTTCTGTGTTCTTTACTTTTGGAATAATAGTAACGTTTGTATGGTTCAATTCTTTCAACAGGGTCCCCTCTTGAAGAAAGCTCTGGACAGCCCCAAATACTTCTTCACCCACAACATCCCAATATGTCTGAAAGAAGAGGCTGGGAATTACTCTCTGATCCAGAAGCTTTGAGTGCCCCCTTTTGGAAAACTGCTAGACAAACTTCCTCATGAGTAACCTCCTTAATCAAGGAAGCATTAACACCAGCAGAAACTTTTCACCAAAAAAAACTCAAGCAGAAACTCTAGGCTCAATCAGACTCAGAATATCCTCAAAGTCTCTGGTGGGAGGGGCATCATACAGGGTTTGAAAATGATGTTCAACAATGCCTGTGATGTCTTTACTCTCTATCTTCCAAACCCCATCCTTGTCCTTAAGTTTAACTACTTGATTAGGCTGTTGTCTCTGAATAGTAGTTAGGTGGAAGAATCTTGAGTTCTTGTCCCCCATTTGAAGCCACTTGATACGGGAACGTTGATGCCAATACATAGCGTCTTTCTGCGATAGATCTTCCAACTTACAAATCAAAGACCTTTCAGAAACCACCAAATCCGGATTGTAACCCTGGCCAAGCTGAGATTGTACCTGAAGTAATTGTTCTTTGGTAGCTGTTATTTGAAGATGCAGCTCCCCAAAGTTTGCATGGTGCCACCCCTTCAAGTTTTCTTTACAACCCCTTAGCTTTCGCATACCGTACCCATCTTAGATCCTTAACATTGTTTCTCCCAAGCCTCCGAAATGACAGACTGGCATCCATAGTCCAAAAAACACGAACTTGAACAGTTTTCCCACTTTCCCCAAGGGAAACGATGTATTGAGAATAAGAGGATTGTGGTCTGACCCTATTGCCGCTTCGACAAACCCCATCGCCTGGTCATGAAGTTCTCTCCATTGTGCATTGGCTAACGCCATGCCAATCCTTTCCATGATGAAATTGCCATTCGATCTGTTATTCCTCCATTTGAACTTAGGGCCTTTAAACTCAAGATCCACCAAACCGCAGTCACGTAACATCCCATGAAAAGCTGCCATTAAGTTATGGCAAGGTAGATTACCCCCTAATTTATCCTCAATGCTCACTACTTGGTTAAAATCTCCGATACAAAGCCATGGAAGCCTCTCCATCTGAGCCAGGTCTCTAATTTCATCCCACACCTGTTCTCTCCCACTTCTAGATGGACAGCCATAAACCATCACTCTTCCTAACCATATCGCTAAAGATTGCTAATGTTACTTCATGCTTCCCAATCCTTGAATAACCAGATATCAATGCGGTCCAAGAAATGATATTAGCCCCTTCAATCTGTTCAAAGATCTTCCAAGCCTAATCACACTGCCCCATTCTGCAATAAACATCCAGTGCCATGTTCCAAGTGGCTAAATCAGGCTCAAAATCTTCCAACCTCATAGTGCCCAACAAATCCAAAGCTGATTGAAGAAACCCTTTACAACCATACCCTGAAATCAGTGAATTCCACGACAACAAATCCCTTTCCACCTTTTGGCTAAAAACCCTTCTAGCACTCTCAAAGTCCCCTCATTTTGAATACACATTACTAAAAGAATTGCAAACTTGTAAATACAATTCAGCTCCATAACTGATCACATATTTGTGGACTTGAATCCCCACTTTGAAATTCCGAAATTGAGCACATGCCCGTAAGACCTTAGGAAACACATAATTGTCAGGAATTACACCCTTCAATTTCATCTCACAACAAAATCCCAACGCACATATCTATCTGACATTCCACCCCGCAAATAAACTGAAAGGATTACAGTCCAAGCAAACACATTTGGTTGTGACATTTTGTCGAACCGAACATGGGCTGATTCCGAACCCCCACAATCTGCACACATTTGAACTAATTTTTGTGGTTATGAAAGGGTCTTGGTGTAGCCCGTGAGGATGGGTATTAAGAGATAGACTACCAAATTATTCTCATCTCCATTGAAATTTGAAGTGGAAGTGGTGCAACAAATTCTTAGTTAAAAAAGTGCTAAAATCATCTTCATCCACCGAGAAGTATCTACTGGAGGAGGGGCGAGAGAAGTAATTATGCTACAAAAGAGGCGAGAGAAGTAAAATCTGCAAATGTGGGGAAATAGTTTGAAGAACTTGTATGAGGAATTACGTACGGAGTTCTGCTGCCTGATCAGATGATCGAGAATCGAGTTCGCCATAAATTTCCTTCGGAGTCCTGTGTGCTTTGAGTGAGAAGAAGACGCGTGAATTGCAAACACATTCCGCAATCTTTTAACTCGTGGCCACGTTCATAGGAAAGCGTGAAATGCAAACACGCTTCGTGTTGAAACTTTGGCCGCGGGTTTGGACTCCTGGCCGCTTAAAGCGTGAAATGCAAACACGCTTCGTGTTGAAACTTTGACCGCGGGTTTTGACTCTTGGCCGCTTAATTTGACTCTTGGCCGGTAAATTGTAACTCGTGAAACACAAACACGCACGCTTGTACTGAAGCATGTCTACGCCTCCTTGTCCTTCTTCGGCTTTCATCGTTACCTTAATTACAAAATGTGTTTGCCTCATCCAAAAGCAGTTTTTTTTTTGGGTGAATTAATTATTCATTTTAACAAGAAGAATCTAATAAATAAAAAATAATGAACCAAATTAATTTTTATGAATAACAACAAAAATTAATCTTAAAAAGCCTATCTATTAACCAAAAAGAATTAATCGAGTTTAGTGCTCCTGCTCTCCATAAGTTTCGTTGGAGCCTTTGTGTTGGTGTGAGAAGAAGATGCGTGAATAGCAAACAAGTCTATGTTTAGCTTGACCGCTGGCCGTATTCCTACTAAAGCGTGAAATGCAAACACGCTTTCGTTTGGAACTTTGGCCACCAACTTTTGCTCATGGCCGCAAAGTACTTTTCCGGTCTGGACATGAACTATTGCCTCATGGGTGCAATATTTTGAAAGCGCGTTACGCAACCACACTTCTTATAAAACTCTAGATGCAAACTTTTGCTCATGTTGCCACTTGGACGCAACACTTTTGCTTCACGGCGGCGATATTTTGAAAGCGTGAAATCCAAACACGCTTCTTGCTGAAACTCTTTCCGAGAGCTTTGGCTTTCCCTTTTGTGTTTTTGTACTTGAAAACGCGTGGAACACAAAAACGCCTGTAGAAACCTAATTGGGAATTAGCGAATTGCGCTTGTATAGAAGCGTTTCTAAGCCACCTTCCTTCTTACGCTTTCATTTTATTACTTTATTTTAAAAAATGTGTTCACTAATATGGCCCGGTTTGGCCTCATAAAAAAGCCAATTTTTTTGGCCTTATTCGATATTTGGCATTTGCTAGTTTTGCATCAATTTCTTTTGAGTTATTTGTTCGTCTCGACAAAATAAATCTATCAAACAAAAAATTATGAACCAAATTAATTTATTAAAATAAATACAAAATGATCTAAAAAAATGTACTTGTTTTGGATTATATTCGTCTTCTGTGAAGTTTTTATGAGTTTTGATAATAATAATAATTATTTACTTTTTAGATTCCTTTCGTCAAGATGAACGGATAATCTACAAAAGATTGACACAAAAATAAACAATGTGAAAAATCTTGAATAGAGATGAAGCGAAAATAAACCGGCATTTTTTTAGGCCAAAAAAAGACACTAAGTTAATGTTAACATAAACAAGTTCAGCTTAATAAATCATTTGACTTATTTTTTTTGTCTTTATTCAATATTTGTGTGCCTTTGTTAGTTTTGCGTCAAATTTTTATAGATTATTAGTTCGGCTCGATGAGAGAAATCGAAAAGGTAAAAAATTATGATCCAAACTCAAATTTGTTTTAGTGAAGACGAAAATAAGCCAAAAACACAACTGTAACAAATAATTCATTAAAACTTGACACAAAATTAACAAACGCAACAAATAATTGAATAAAGTCGACAAACAAAAAAAGAAGAAAAAGAAACCAATAACAACGCCTTTGTTTTTATGTTGTTTTTTAAAAAAAGGACAAAAATGCTATGGAAAATGTGAGTTAAGAATGTTGAGAATAAAGTTCAAATTGTGAAATTTAATTAGCTGACAAGTTGAGGTGGCCCCAATAACATATCGAGGTCGAGAGGAATTGATCTTGCAGCCTTGGAGTGGTAAAGCCCCGCCAAGACAAGTCAATTAACCATTGTTGCAACAGTCCATTCTAGCTCGTTGGTTTGTTATTACCCAAACATTACTGACTTGGTTCAAAATCTGCTGTGGCTTTTTCAACGAAAATATATCGGATTAATCATGTTGAATTGAAAATAATACTTAACACATACGAAGTATCTTGTTATTTTGATGTCTGATGACAACATGGATGTTTAATCCACGTCATCAAAATTTTGAACGAAACATTAATTATATAGTCTCCTCGCATAATCGGATTTCAGATTGAAACACTAATTTTTTTGATTTGTCTCGATGAAATGAACCCCACAAAAATTTGATAGAAAACTAACAAATAAGAACTAAATTTAAATAAGGACAAAAGTTAAAAAAAAAAAACTCAAAAAGCTCCTATGGACTTTAATGCTTTGTTTTAAAGTGGAATTTTGTGGAGTTTTGGTTTAAGGCTGCTGTGGCCTGTGAGCTTCCAAGTCCTGCCATCTAGAACGTTCCCATTTTGTACAATATACTAGTAGAACGTTGGAATAGAATTACAGAGAATGTGATATAAAAAAAAAATGGAGAATTGGCGTAGAGTAATACAGTAGTTGTCTGTGGTGGAGTTATGGAGTAGTAGATTGGAATTTTTTTTTAAAATATTTATTGGAATTTACATTTGCAGCTTTGCTTGGGAGGAGGGCTGTAAGAGCATCTCTGATCCTTACCCATTTGCCTATTCAAATCCAAATTTTGAGTAGAAACAATTATAACTCATCTCCATTTTGAGTTTTACTCTTTTCCTTATCTATATTATGGGAGATCCAAATTCATACCCATTTTCTCTCTCAACTTGAGAGCCCTTCTTCACCTCCTAGCTAGCCTTGTCGTGCTCCACTTGCATCTCCCCTCTGCCTCCATCCTCTCCCCCACTCTCCACCTCCTTCTTTGGTCTACTTGTCCGGCCTTCTTGTTCCAATTAGTATTTTCAAATTTTTCATAATTCCACGACATTTAACCTTGTGAAAAATTAAGAGGTGTTACAGGATCCATCGTATTAGAAAACACAACATGAAGGAGTACATATCGGACATATTACATTCACAAAAGTAAATCCTCAACCACTCTCTCAACCTCTCACCACTCAATTGAGTATTTCACCTAGTGTCATCAAAACAAAGTAACAAACCAAACCACTTTTGCTTACCCTTATACACAATCAGGTTTGCCTCAATTACCATAATTTTAATGCTAATCTTCGTTCAGGTTTTTGTGTTGCTGCGAATTTGCAAGATTTTGAGATTGAGTTTGAGGTTAGGAGATGGAGAAAGGGAGGATCTTGTTTCATCTATTGATTTTCCTATAGCAGTTCGTTGGTCCAAGGTTCTCTCTGACCATTCTAGGAACAACTTCAACAAAGCACTAGAGAAGATTACTCTAGAATCTAGGACGGTCTCCAAGATGATGATGTAAGTGGTGTTTATGCTATCTCTCTGATTTTTTACTTGAATTCATGTAATTATTTAATGTTGCCTTCATTCGCAGATCACTTGGCAGCCTTAGCCTAACATAAGGCTTCAGGCTTTGCCACTAGACGACTGCTGTTCGAGGCAACAAACGGTGGTGAGGTCCAAGACTATCCTGATTTGCTATGAAAAAGCAGTTTACCGTACCACAAGCCTGATGTGGCTCCAAAGCAGTTCGCTTATAAATCAGTGGTGGTGACTGACAAGATGATTGATGTCAAAGTTCACGGTAGGAGTGGGCCAAATAACCGAAAAGGAAGGGATTGGGGGGAAAAATATAGCGAGTATGTGAGCGTTTGGAAGAGGAGGACTTCACTGGGCTGCCTCATCATTGAAGGTAATAATCCATTAAGTGCATACTAATAGGAGTGGATGAAATCTGTTTTAGCCATTTCTTACTGATTTATTGTTTTATTAAGTTGAATTGGCTTTTGTAGGATGCTTTATCTCTTTGATGTTGAGCGTGGAAATTGTTTTTTAATTTTTTTCTTTTCTTCTCCTCTCTTTGTTTTTTTTTTTTTTTTTTTTTTTTTTTTTTTTTTTTTGTGGTGGGGGGGTGGTGGTTTGGTTTTCTGAAACCGTTTTACTTGGCAGCAAGGGAAATTGCTTGGATAAAGCTTCACTCCTTGCGCATTTTGAATTGGAAAATTTCCTTATCGTTCTTTCCTAGAACCAAATGCTGGTCAAGTGTTAAAGGCTTGTCTTTTACATTTCCTTTCTTTGTTTTAGGTTAAATGGGGATTGAAGTATAACTTTGTTATTCTTGTTCACTGAATCAGAGGAAGTTGGGGTGTTAGAAAATGCTGGTGGGGAGGCTTCAGTGGAGGCAACATTTTCTCGAGGAGGGGATGCATGCCAAATTGACAAACTGACGAGCACGGTGATTATGCATTATCATACTAGTCAGCAAGAGAAATTGCTTGAATAAAGCTTCACTCCTGGCACATTTTGAATTGAAATTTTCCTTGTCGTTCTTTCCCAGAACCAAATGCTGGCTAAGTATTTAAGGCTTTTCTTTTACATTTCCTTTTTCCGTTTCAGGTTAAATGGGGATTGAAGTTCTAACTTTGTTATTCTTTTTCACTGAATTAGAGGAAGTTGTGGTGTTAGAAAATGCTGGTGGGGAGACTTCAGTGGAGGCAATGTTTTCTCAAGGAGGTGATGCATGCCATGGAGGGGATGATACATTTTCTCATTGTAGACACCCCAATCTGGGCTTCCAGATTAGTTTACTTACGGTTTTTGATTCCCTGATGATGAAATGGATCAAGAACACCCTGGGAATGATAGCGTGTTTGAGCTTTGAGTGTTTGCAAAACCCTTGAACCTAACCTAGCCTAAGCCACTTTAAAAAAAAACCAAAAACCCTACTGATGCGCGCCAGGGCGCAACCATCCTGCGCCGGGGCGCACCATCGCGCGCCAGACTCACTCCATCGCGCGATTGTGCGCCAGGGCGAACCATCGCGCGCCAGACTCACTCCATCGCGCGACAGTGCGCCAGGGCGCACCATCGCGCGACAGACTCAAACCATCGCGCGATGGTCAAAGCTGTCCCCATCACCTTCATCAGCTGGGATGCTTAGCCACCAAGCAAACCTCAGCAGGCCTCGTGGACTGGTTGAGCTCCTTTCCTTGCACCAACCAAATTCACCTCCATCCTTCCCTATAAATACCCCCATTCTTCTTCCATTAAAAGGGTTCAAGAATTTCAAAGGTTAAAAAAATCTCAAGAGCATAGCTTTCTCTTTCTCCTCCATTATCAAACATCCAACCACTCAATCAATCCTCAAATCTCAAAGCTCAACACCTTTCAAACTCAAAACCGAAGGTATAGCTTACCTTTGTTCTGTTTTCTGTTCTGATCTCTGAGGGGGGCTGGCAGGGCCAAGGCTGGTAATCAATACCAGTTCTGGTCCTAAAGCTGGCAAGGTTTCAAAAACTGTCGTGGTACGAATCAGCGCGCGACGGACCCACTCACGCGCGCGACTGTTCTAGTCTGTGCTCGTTGGTCCGCGTGGGGATTGGTTCCTACTGTTTTGTGCTTTATTATGTTATATATCACTGTTAAGCATGATAAAAATCAGTTTACTGCTTTCCTTAGTATAAACTGTTAGTCTTAGTTCAATATGAGTTTCTGCTGTTTTGGAGAACCCAGAAAAGTGTAAACCAAGCACTGGTCTGGTTGCGCCAGGGCGCGGCCATCTCGCGCCAGGGCGCACCATCGCGCGCCGGACTGGCTCCATCGCGCGACAGTGCGCCAAGGCGCATCCTCGCGCGCCAGACTGGCGCCGTCGCGCGATGGTATGTCTCTGACCAGTGAGTGGCCTTGCACGGGTAGCTTGGTTTTAGGTCATTATTTTGTCCCCACACTGTTTATGGGGTGTTTTATTAATTTGTAGGGCTTTACTGCCTTTAAACTGTATATTATGCTGCTATATGAACTGCGTGGTTTGTCCTGGGTGTGCACTGGTCCTTCCAGAGCCCAGATGGTTTGAGAATAAGAGCTGTGGGTTTGAGCTCACCGGCGCGCGCGTGTCTTGGAGTTATGCGCGCGGGAGTGAACGGCATGCAGTGACTTGTTTAGTGCATGCTGGTTTCTTCCTGCGCACGTCACTCCAAAACAGGGGCTTCCCAGTTTGTTTAAACTCCCACACCAATCTGTTCTCATCCTATACTAACTGCTCATGCATGCTATCCATCACATCCTGCAAATTGTTACAGTTTTAATCCCCGATTAACTGTTCCCCCGCCCTAATTGGCTAAGAATTGACTAATCAAACAGAATCGCAAACAAACATTTTTCACAAATGCCTAAGTAGAGACCGATCTCCGGATTGGGCGAGAGGGGTGCCATAAAACCCTTCCCCTCTCGTAACCTGGCTCCCGAACCCAGATATGGTTATGACGGACTGGTTCCTTAACTTTTTCAAATCAAACAGCGCAGCAAGTGCTTCGAAATACGGTTCCTTGGGTGTCGAACCTTCAAACCCGAGTGGCGACTCTGTATTTTGCGAGCGCTTGCTTTCCCCGCTCGCGCTCCCTCGACCAGGGCCCCTTGCCTCGCGTCTCGGAATCCGAAAATTTCGAAAACGGGCACGCATGCCCACAGTGGCGACTCTGCTGGGGATCGAATCAATATTAGTCTATACTTAGATTTTAATACGCTTGAGAACAATCCCACAAAAGTCTGTCAAAATAGTGAGCTTCGCGCTGCTAAAGAAAGGATTGGTGATTTAACAGGACCTCGTGTCCGGCCATCCTGACTGGGACTTTTCCGATTGTTCTCTCGTGTAGTTTCTTCTAAGTATTGATCAATAAAGAGAGCCAAATTTGAAAAGGCATTTGCGAATTTGCGATTCTGTTCCATTAATCAATTTTTAGCATTCTCATTTGCATCGATGTGGGATAAGCCTCGTTGGATCGTTTTGGCAATCCGGCACGGTTTACCTGAGCTCGGGGACCCCGAATGACCAACAACCTTCGACGATGATGAGTCATTCTACCGTTTGACTGTTGCTCTGCGATTACGCGGGCAGCGGGAGGTATATCTTGGCTCTAGTCCGAGGAACCCGTTACAAACCAAAACCAGCCTTTGCATATACAAAGCATTAGAACTCTCCAAACTAGGACAGGTACCTACAGGTTAAGATCTATTTGCATCTAACACCATATATTGTCTACGTGTTACTGCTTTCCCTATCGCATGCACTGTACATGCACTGTTTTGCATAGGAGCATGCTTAAGGTTGTCTTGTCTTTCAAGTTTGTCATGCGCTGTCTAAGACGTTGTTGGACCTGATGAGGAGTCGTTCATTCTGTTGAATGTTCGTTATCAATCGCAAAGTCCTTAGTTCAATGAGACTTTGAGAAATCAAAATTTACTACATCCTTGGCTCATGCCCGATTGAAGAATCAACCGAAAATATGGAACAATAAAAGTAGTGATGCCATGTCACTGGTACTACCCAGGTTGAAGTGCGAAGTCACTATACACCACCGTGTTCACGGTTAAGGTGCCATGTCATCACTACCGAGTTGTTCCAAATTCAAAGTTGAACCTTTAAATGGGACTAGTCGAAGATTTAGTCTATTTTGACATCTTTTAGGATCTGTCGATCTACTCAGGGACACATCGCCAAAAAGAATTCTGAGGATTCTGGCAACGTCTGAAATTCGTGAGGCAAACTCGTCTCTATTTTTGTACATACATACATTCTGTTTTGCGTAGGAGCATGTTTAGGGCGGCTTCTAGGTTGTATTTCTCTTTCGAGTCTGTCTTATGCTTATTAGGACGCTGTTAGACCCGATGAAGAGTCGTGCATCTCGATGGTACACGTTACTAATTTTCAAAGTCTTTAGATCAGCGAGACTTTGAGAAATCAAACCTTTTTAAGCCCTTGGCTCATGCCTGATTGAAGTTTCAATCGAAAATAAGGAACCACAAAGTATTGATGTCGTGACATTGATATCATTCAGGTTACAAGTGCCTTGTCACTTACAACCACCCCGGCTAAAGCACAGCGTTGCTCACGCCACCCCGGTTAAGGTGTCACGCCGTCAATACCGAGTTGTTTCTAATTCAAAGTCGAATCTTCAAATGGGACTAGTCGAAGACTTAGTCTGTTTTGACATCTCTTAGGATCAGTTTGATCTATTCAAAGGATACACCCTCAAAAAGAATTCTGAGGATTCTGGCAGCGTCCGAACATCATCAGACAGACTTGTCTCTAGTTCTAGAGTCTAGGGTTGACACCGACAACGACGTGTACATTGCATTTTGCTGAAGGAACACCACTGAGCTTTTGTCCTACTTTGCTGTCCAAAGCTTAAGGCCATTGCATCGTCGGAGAGTACCGAAAAGAAGAGCCAAACCTGTTTGGGAACATTTGCCGGAGCTGTTGCACCTTTGCTTCCAAGGTCATATCACCTACCTTGTTCATCAATTCAGAATGGCAGTACAAATGGAGCTGGCTGAGCTCAAGAAGGCTGTAGAAGAATTGGGTCACAAGATGGACAAACAGATGATTATGGTCCAGGGACTCGTTGGCCTCGTTACCTCCACAGCCCCGCAGCCAGATATGGGGCTAGTCAAAGAACCTCCTCAAGCCTACCACTCTTCAACGGTCGGAATCAAACTGTGCTCAGGAGACATGTTCAACGACCTGGTTGAATTCCATGAGGCTAAGACTCACTCGAAGGAGGATGTTGATTCCTTTGTCGAAGCCATTGCCAAGGGGGAGGACATACATAGTGATGAATTCAGCCCCGAAGGCAAAATAATGCATCCTATTGATGAGGCAATGTGTTGCAACTGCGAAGCAAACAAGGGTTCCGCTTTGGATTCTCAGTTCATTCGCCGAAACCCACCAAGGACTTTCTCACTCTTCTCTACACCTTTGGCCTCAATTTATGAGAAGCTCCTCGATGCTGGTTCCATCAAGCCCCTCAATCCAACTCCTCTACCCAAAAATCCATCACCCAACTTCAAGTATAACCTCTATTGTGCCTACCATCAGATGCCTGGCCATCCTACCAGTGCTTGCTTCCGGCTTCGACATGCCGTTCAAGATCTCGTTGATTGTGGTATCATCACAACCCCACCACCATCAACAGCCAATATCAATCAGGTTCAAAACGCTCAAAGCTTCCGAGCCCGAACCCAACCCCGGAGTTTCTCTATCTTCGAGGCACCTCTATCTACAGTAATGGAGAAGCTTTTCCAATCCGGGCATCTCAAGCCTTTGACCCTGACTTCCCCACCCAAAGTCTTACCAGCAAACTGCAATGCCAACCATTTTTGTGCCTTCCACCAAATGCATGGCCATCCCACTGACGCATGCTATCGTCTTCGACATGAGATTCAAGATCTCATTGACAATGGCACGGTTCAAGTTCCACCAAAGCCCAACGTCATTTCCAACCCCTTGCCTCAACACGACTCTGACCCTCTGGTTGGTCAAATATCTATCACCTCCACTCAAATCAACCCTAGCTCCACCATATTCAACCCTAGCCACTATATCGTCCCAGAAAGCCAACCCAAACCAATCATATCCATCCCGTTCGAACCGGAGATTAACATGATGGCTGTAGGTTGGGCAATTGAGGTCTTCACTGCCGACACCTGGATTGACAGTAATGAGGAACTTACAAAGGAGCAGACTGACGGGCTGAGGTCCATTGTTCATAGGAGCACCGAGTAGGTTTGGTCAAAGAAGCTGAGGAAGCCGAAGTGCTGTTGCTTGGGCCTGACACCCGCTGGATCCTACCTCTTTTTGTGGAAGCTATGGGTAGCTTTTTAAATATTGCATTTTCAAACCGCGTCTAGTTTGCATTGGCGTTTTGTCTGAGTCTGACACAGAGTCTTTTGAGTTGTCTAAGTCTAGCTCTGAGTCGGAGGTTGTGCCTCTTGGCCCTCCACGTCGTAGCTTTTGTTTCAAGTTTTGAGTCTGCTGTACTTGGCAACCCCGATGGGCTTTCTTTATGATATGCATTATCTTACTTCTAAGTACTTTGCTGGCTTGTGAATAAACTGTATCGACCCAGACGACGAAGGTATAGATTTCGATGGGATCATTCCCAAGGAAATGTGTTCCCTCGCCGAAAGGGAAGACAAAAGGCATGCTCAGCCTATTAAAAGGAGAAGTAGTTTCAAATAAACTTAAAAGACAAGTATAACCTCCCGAAAGGTTCAAGGTTGGTCCAAGCACTGCCCCCAAAGGAGCATTGCGCCTGGTCAGACAGGCTCGAAGAATTCAGCAATGACTTGGCATGGTCTCACAAAGACACGCCTGGTATTGATCTTGAGATAAAGAAACATCGAATCCCTTTGCTACCGGATGCCAAACCATGTAAAGCAAAGCTCAAAAGGTCCAGCGCCTCATACCATGTTCAAGTTTGTAGGAACAGCGTTCCACCAAGTACAAGTTAGCAAGTTCAAAATTGGCCTGGAACGAGACATGTCAACCGAAGCACACTGGACTATGCGCTATCAAAGCCGTTTTATCTGAGGCTGTGGCCAGAGATCATCGATCTCGACGACCTCGATGGCAATCAATTTCAAATACCTTGGTCAACATGGATCAATTCAAAAGTCTTTTCCCTGAGAGAAGCTCGTTGGGCTGAAAACCCAAGGGTGGGCAGTTCCAAGCAAAAGTTAGAGCAGCCTGCTAGACCAAGAACCTATGAAGGAGGTCTAGGCAAAAGTAAAGGCAACGTTTGAAAGCTCGCTAGACCGAAAACCCGAATGGGCGGTTCTAGGCAAAAGTTAGAGCGTAAAAGGTGAGGTAAAATACTCGAGTGAACCTTGGCCTGAACTACGTTCTGACCTGATTCCCTAGCTTGGGATACGTAGGCAGTCTCTCTTTGAGACTCGGTCACATTCTATCAATTGGATCCATGGTTGACATTTTGGTACACATCAAAGGTCGAAGAGGATCGAAGATCAGATCAAGTTGCATTGGAGGAATCAGAAGGGGGAAAACCTTTGTCTTTCAATTTTATTACAAACTGCTTTTTCAATTTACAGGCTGAGCATAAGTCTTAAAATATTTGAAGCATAAAAAACAGAACGAAATGCTAGTGGCCTTAACCGGCTCACAATTTATTCTAAGTTCAGCGAAGTCTGGTATAAGCAACCGCAGCGCGTTTGTTCGAAGTGAGGCGCGTTGGTCTCAAACCTGCGTACACTTCTTGCAACAGACAGTAGCAGCTAGCTACTACCCTCGAATGTCATTCTAGGGGCTTTTGCCAAGTCTTGTCATACCATGCAAGTCATATGGACTTAATGTGACTGAATGGGGGTGTCGGTTTCAGTCCGGGCCTATATGAGTCATTATCTGCGTCTTATGTCCGTTTTTGCGACATTTTTCCAGCTTTTCAATCAACTGTTGTTTCGAGATGCTTTTCTCGGTTTTGTTTGTACAGGTCTTTGTGCCTTTTTGCGTCTTTCGCAAGTGTCAGTTTCACCTGTCTAAAGGAATGTTGTTAGTTTTTGGCTCATTAATACCCAAAAATTTCATTATGTTCCGTGTGTCTAAGGGTTTGCATTATACCCTGGGGCTCGTTTTCCCTTTTCATTCGAGCTAGGCGAGTCTGTTTATGTGCGCACGTCTGTGTGTCGATTCAAATCACTTGTCAATGCAAATTAGATATTAGTGGTTAGTTTTTGCATTCTCTTCAACACTTGTAAAATAGTGTCAATAAACTGGAAAACGCAATTGTTACATTGCTACCCTAGTATCAGTAATCCGGAAGCAGCGGAATCTCTTGAAGCAGCAAGGGCGCGTCAGCCCAATACCAAGCAAAGCATCTCTGGGGCACATCTGCCCAAGCATCGAAAAAAGGGCACGCAAGCCCAATTCCATCAACTGGGGCATGCCAGCCCGCTCGATGTCTCTCTATCTTGCTGCGCATCTTCAGGGCAAAAGGCAGTAAAGTACTTGGGCTCAGTGGTAGTCCTTAGGCGTTATTGTCCTCGTAGGAGCCGCCCTTAGCTTGCATCTACATTTTCAATTTGTGCATTTTCTTAGTATGCATCTTTGCATATTGTATATCAAATGTTTAAAGAAGGAAAATTCTATGACGGAATCGCTTCTGTGGGTTAGTGCAAGTATGGGGGAATGTCACACGCCACTTTCCTTGTCTCATTTGCCATGGTAACCATCAAGCACACAACCTCGCTGTCCTGCTCTGTTGGCACTTAGAATACACTTTGGGGAATCAGAATTCAATCCAATTCAACGGCTCGATCATTTAGACTGATGATCCGCCCATCTCAATCAACGACAGCCGGTCCTGTCCAATCTTCAACGGCTCGATCATTTAGACTGATGATCCGCCCATCTCAATCAACGACAGCCGGTCCTGTCTAATCTTTAACGGCTCGATCATTTAGACTGATGATCCGCCCATCTCAATCAACAACAGCTGGTCCTGTCCATTTCTCAACGGCTCGATCATTCTACACACTGATCTGCCCGTCTCAATTCAACGATGGTGAGCCATATCGTCCGACCCAATCAACCTGATGGTCAGCCATATCATCAACGATGGTCAGCCATATCGTCCGATCCAATCAACGATGGTCAGCAATATCATCCATGACGGTCTGCCATATCAGTCATTCAACGATGGTCAACCATATCATCCATGACGGTCTGCCATATCAGCCATTCAACGATGGTCAGCCATATCATCCATGACGGTCTGCCATATCAGTCATTCAACGATGGTCAGCCATATCATCCATGACGGTCTGCCATATCAGTCATTCAACGATGGTCAGCCATATCATCCATGACGGTCAGCCATATCAGTCATTCAACGATGGTCAGCCATATCATCCATGACGGTCAGCCATATCGTCTATCTCCACCAAATCAACGGCTTGATCATTCTGCACACTGATCAGCCCGTCTTCTGTCATGTCTGCAACGGTTCGATCGTTTATACTGATGATCCTCCCATCCAGACTTCAACGGTTCGATCGTTTATACTGATGATCCTCCCATCCAGACTTCAACGGTTCGATCATTTATACTGATGATCCTCCCATCCAGACTTCAACGGTTCGATCATTTATACTGATGATCTTCCCATCCAGACTTCAACGATTCGATCATTTATACTGATGATCCTTCCTGTCAAATCCCCCAACGGTCTGATCATTCGGCACATTGATCTCTCCGTCTGTATTCACGACAGCTAGTCCTGTCAAATCCCCCAACGGCTTGATCTTTCGGTACACTGATCAGCTCGTTTCCTATCAAATCCCCCAACGGCTTGATCTTTCGGTACATTGATCAGCCCGTCTCCTGTCACAGTTCTCCAACGGTTTGATCATTCGGCACATTGATCTCTCCGTCCGCCTTCACGACAGCCGGTCCTGCCAAATCCACAAACAACGACCAGAACATCATTCGATGGTCCGTTCATCCGCAACTGATTGTTCCCCAGGAGAGTCCGTCTTGGCCTGTCCCGAACGACAATCACCCTCAGTCTAGCCGCAAGTGCATCTTCCAGCAGGCTTATTGCTCTGTCTCGGATGGTCTTTGATAAGGAGATTGGCTCTGATTCCCTACAGATGGAATTCAACCTGCCTGACACGACCTACCCGTGTTTGTTGGAATACTTTGTGCCGAGGATAGCTTGATCCCCAGCAACGACGGCCTGTCCCGTCCAAATCTGCAATGACAGCCTGTCCTGTCCAAATTCGATCAACAAGCGGCGATTCGCTCGTCCACTTCTACTTCCATCCCCGGCAATGGACAACCAGTCCATTCCACCGATCAGGTTCTGTAAGTATGCTTGTCTACTTTGCTAGTATGTTCTGCTCTGGATTGCTTTGAGGGGTGTCTAGAAACCTTTGACGTTACTTGTACCAAGTCAATGGTGCTTCAAGTGCCGTCAAAGGGGGGCTACTGTAGACACCCCAATCTGGGCTTCCAGATTAGTTTACTTACGGTTTTTGATTCCCTGATGATGAAATGGATCAAGAACACCCTGGGAATGATAGCGTGTTTGAGCTTTGAGTGTTTGCAAAACCCTTGAACCTAACCTAGCCTAAGCCACTTTAAAAAAAAACCAAAAACCCTACTGATGCGCGCCAGGGCGCAACCATCCTGCGCCGGGGCGCACCATCGCGCGCCAGACTCACTCCATCGCGCGATTGTGCGCCAGGGCGAACCATCGCGCGCCAGACTCACTCCATCGCGCGACAGTGCGCCAGGGCGCACCATCGCGCGACAGACTCAAACCATCGCGCGATGGTCAAAGCTGTCCCCATCACCTTCATCAGCTGGGATGCTTAGCCACCAAGCAAACCTCAGCAGGCCTCGTGGACTGGTTGAGCTCCTTTCCTTGCACCAACCAAATTCACCTCCATCCTTCCCTATAAATACCCCCATTCTTCTTCCATTAAAAGGGTTCAAGAATTTCAAAGGTTAAAAAAATCTCAAGAGCATAGCTTTCTCTTTCTCCTCCATTATCAAACATCCAACCACTCAATCAATCCTCAAATCTCAAAGCTCAACACCTTTCAAACTCAAAACCGAAGGTATAGCTTACCTTTGTTCTGTTTTCTGTTCTGATCTCTGAGGGGGGCTGGCAGGGCCAAGGCTGGTAATCAATACCAGTTCTGGTCCTAAAGCTGGCAAGGTTTCAAAAACTGTCGTGGTACGAATCAGCGCGCGACGGACCCACTCACGCGCGCGACTGTTCTAGTCTGTGCTCGTTGGTCCGCGTGGGGATTGGTTCCTACTGTTTTGTGCTTTATTATGTTATATATCACTGTTAAGCATGATAAAAATCAGTTTACTGCTTTCTTTAGTATAAACTGTTAGTCTTAGTTCAATATGAGTTTCTGCTGTTTTGGAGAACCCAGAAAAGTGTAAACCAAGCACTGGTCTGGTTGCGCCAGGGCGCGGCCATCTCGCGCCAGGGCGCACCATCGCGCGCCGGACTGGCTCCATCGCGCGACAGTGCGCCAAGGCGCATCCTCGCGCGCCAGACTGGCGCCGTCGCGCGATGGTATGTCTCTGACCAGTGAGTGGCCTTGCACGGGTAGCTTGGTTTTAGGTCATTATTTTGTCCCCACACTGTTTATGGGGTGTTTTATTAATTTGTAGGGCTTTACTGCCTTTAAACTGTATATTATGCTGCTATATGAACTGCGTGGTTTGTCCTGGGTGTGCACTGGTCCTTCCAGAGCCCAGATGGTTTGAGAATAAGAGCTGTGGGTTTGAGCTCACCGGCGCGCGCGTGTCTTGGAGTTATGCGCGCGGGAGTGAACGGCATGCAGTGACTTGTTTAGTGCATGCTGGTTTCTTCCTGCGCACGTCACTCCAAAACAGGGGCTTCCCAGTTTGTTTAAACTCCCACACCAATCTGTTCTCATCCTATACTAACTGCTCATGCATGCTATCCATCACATCCTGCAAATTGTTACAGTTTTAATCCCCGATTAACTGTTCCCCCGCCCTAATTGGCTAAGAATTGACTAATCAAACAGAATCGCAAACAAACATTTTTCACAAATGCCTAAGTAGAGACCGATCTCCGGATTGGGCGAGAGGGGTGCCATAAAACCCTTCCCCTCTCGTAACCTGGCTCCCGAACCCAGATATGGTTATGACGGACTGGTTCCTTAACTTTTTCAAATCAAACAGCGCAGCAAGTGCTTCGAAATACGGTTCCTTGGGTGTCGAACCTTCAAACCCGAGTGGCGACTCTGTATTTTGCGAGCGCTTGCTTTCCCCGCTCGCGCTCCCTCGACCAGGGCCCCTTGCCTCGCGTCTCGGAATCCGGAAATTTCGAAAACGGGCACGCATGCCCACACTCATGGACGGGATGCATGCCATGTAGAGACCCGAGTCTAATTCTAATTTCTTATATTTATTAATGTTACATGAAATTATAATTAGATAATTTTACAACTAAGGGATAATTTTATAGATATATATGTGTGTGTATGTTTGGTCATGCGAGCTCGAGTTTGTGGGCTTTTGATCGAATGTGTTAGGAGACTACATGTGTTGAATAACTAGTATTAGAATTCTTTTTGAGCTAATTACTTGTTAAGTGAGTTTGAGCGACCCTAGTGCAATGATATATAAAATTCAAGTGGTAGAATAGTATGTTGGAGCTTAAAGGGGGAGAGTGTAAAATTTTTTAGTCCTAAATCCATTTATGCCAGAGAAACACAAGTACTCTGTTCTCGGTTTTCGATTTTCCATTTTCTTCCCATTTTGCTCTCTCTCTCTCTCTCTCTCTCTCTCTCCCCCCGAAGAACTAGCTAAACCTCTCGAACCCACATGGATTCCAATCAATCCCACCACGTATTGGAGTTCTCGAGTCCTTGATCGCGTCCAAAGAGCCCGGAGGAAGTGTATTTCGCATTTGGAGGCTAGGGTTTTGCTTGAGCTTGGGTTTTGGCCTTCGACCTTTGAGGTAGGGATTTCCTTGCTACTTTTATGTGTTTATGAGTAGATTTGGTGTTTGAATCACGCAATAGATCAGTGTATGGAAGTTTGGTGTTTGCCCCTTTGGAACCTACTATCTTGGGTCAGTCTATATATATTTAGTTGTTAAACATTGTTATTCTTTGTTATTGATCCTCGATGTACAGCTTTCTATGGTAATAATTTAAGTGGGTTTTGCTTGGTTGTGTGCCGAGAGAGAGAGAGAGAGAGAGATGCGTGTGCGTGTGATGACAGTATTGACTATTGAGTCTTGGCTTTCAGTTGTGTGTGATTTGTGCGTGTGGTGAGAATGTTGGGTCATAAGTCTTTGTAATGGGTTTAAGTACCAGTTTAATCCTTATAGCAATAGTATTAGTTTATTATTTATACATGTGGATACTTTTAGTGTCATGTGTTTCTTACTTTCCAAAACCATCCCTTCTTGCACCCTTTTCGTCTTTAATGGCTATAAAGACTTGAGTCGGCACGAGAACTTATGATATGTCATGAACAACGAACGATTGAAATGGTACATGAGGACACTTGATATGATACGAAGACACATACTAGACCCACCGACGGGTGAGGTGCTAAGCAGGGGTCCACGGTAGCCCATCGAATGACCGGCAGGGGTCCACGGTAGCCCATCAAATGACCGGTAGGGGTCCATGGTAGCCCATCAAATGACCGGCCGGAGCAATTGCTCATTGAATGATTTTGAGGTGAACTAAATTCTCAACGATGAAGAGTACTCGCTCATGAC
This sequence comes from Rhododendron ovatum, assembly GCA_019656835.1. Taxonomy (NCBI): domain Eukaryota; kingdom Viridiplantae; phylum Streptophyta; class Magnoliopsida; order Ericales; family Ericaceae; genus Rhododendron; species Rhododendron ovatum. The sequence goes on from CM033798.1 coordinate 972,502, forward strand.
ACTTGACGTAGACACGTGAATGAGATAAAGATTTATAAGTTGACATTGTGGGATTAAAGGATAGGGGTATGGATACGAGTATTTTAAATTGGCTTCTTTCCTTCGAGTTTGGATAATATCATCTTGTTTTTGTTACCAATATCTTGTTTTCATCATTATCTTGTCTTGCATCCGTTATTTATGTATTTGGTCACCTTATTTGCATATAAATGTAGTGTCAATTTTCCCACTGGTCTAGTGTAACTCAACCCTTCATTTTTCAGGTACGAATCCGAGATGATAGCATGGCGTGCTTGATGTGCATTGTTTTGAGCATCTCTTGAAGGCTAATGGGTGAAGTTACTTGGAATCTGTTGTAAAGGCTCATTTTGGGAGATGTAATGTAACTTAAAATCTCATTCTTTTGACTATGACACCTTGTAAACTTTTAATTATCCCCTCTTATTTTGAAATTGTGAAGTACTGGGTTGTAGTGCCCACATATTGTAACTCTTTGAAACCTTGGACTTGAAATGATGGCATGAAACTCTCTTTTGGGCTATTAATCGTAAAATTGTGAGAACTTGACCTATGAGCAAGGTGATTATGCATTATCGTACTAGTCAGCGTGACTAGGAAATTTCTCGTACCGATTTGTCGGTTTTGAATGGAACCTGTTTGATTCTTTTGATCCTCTCTTTCCAGATCATACTGTGGACATACAAGCGAAAACCTTGAGGAAGATTTCTAGCAGTTATGATCGTGATAAGAAGTTTTGGGCCATGGCAGTTAGTAATCTGGAGGAGAAGATAAAGGTAATGGGTTTAACTCTCTTCGCAAAATATCGAAGTAATTCACATCTCCGTGTTTTCATTTCTAGCTGTGCACATATGAGTGTATTATGCTCTTAATATGCATCACTTTTTATTGCTGCATAGGTGATGAAAGAGCAGCATTTTCAGCTCTCTTCTGAAGCACATAAATGTGCCAATTCAATTCCCGATTGGACAATAACGATTTCTGCAGTTCAGTCCCTGGGTAGGTTTTGAGTTATAGGAAAACTCTGCACCTCAGCTTTTTAATTATGCATTAATCTGCGTGCTATCACTTTACAGTTTCTCATTGTGAGGATCTAAAAGTCAAGTACAATGAGGAGCATCAAGAACAAAGGAAGCTATATAACCAAGTTCAAGAGGCAAAGGGCATGTTCAGTATTTTTGCCAAGCACATTATACGTCTTTTTCATTTAAAATATGAGTATCGTTTATTGGTGCTGATTATTGCTTTTGAACATCAGGCAATATCAGGGTATTTTGTCAATGTCGTCCTTTAAGCAAGACAGAGGTTGCAGCTGGGCATGCAACAGTTGTTGACTTTAATGCAGCCAAGGATGGGGAACTTCGGATTCTGACGGGTGGTTCTACCAAGAAGAAGTTTTCATTCGACCGAGTTTACACACCGAAAGATGATCAAGGTACCTCTATGTGCTCCTGCTATGAGATGATTCACTCTTGACATTTTCCAAATGGCAATGGAAAGTTGATGTGTTTCATGTTTCTTTTGACAGTTAATGTGTTTGCGGACACTTCACCATTGGTGATCTGTTGGATTGGCTACAACGTGTGTATTCACTTATGGGCAAACAGGAACGGGTAAAACGTACATTGTGGAGGGTACTTAGCAAAATTGAGGAATCAATTATAGGACCGCTGAGGAGTTGTTCAAAGTTTCCAAGTGTAGGAGTGCCACTTTTACCTTTGAAATATCAGTTAGCGTTTCTTGAAGTCTACAGTGAGCAAATCCGGGACATTCTGGCTACGTCTCTGCCGCCATCAAAGAAGTAAAATTACTCTTTATAATTTCCTTGCATATGCACATAGAATAACTCAACATAGCTTTTTTAGGCAATCTAGAGTATAATCACATTTTTGAATTTGTGAAGGCAACGTAGCTCGATTGAGTTAAAATCACGACATAATCATATGTGGTATATTAGGTTGGAGATAAAAGTAGATTTGGAAGGGTTTCATCATGTTTCTGGAGTAGTGGAAGTCAAAATAGAGGACACAAATAAAATCTGGGGTGTACTGCAGACCGGAAGCAGTGCCAGAGCCGTTGGATTCAATAATGTGAATGAGTACAACAGCCGTTCTCATTGGTAATGAATTAACCCCTTAATCTTTTTCTCATTATAAGTTTGTTTTGTTTCATTTCCTTTTTCTGATTCTTATTATTTAAAGTTGCTTCCCCTTTTTTTGAGTATACTATATATTATGCTAGAAGTATAGTTCTTGCAGAATTAGCACCATAAGGCGATAACTTCATGAGTGTTGCTTAATGCTTTATTGATTTACTTTTGCAACACTCAGTGAAGCTATCACCTTATGGTGCTAATTCTGATTCTGCATGGACTATACTTCTACCACGATACAAAATATACTCAAAAAAATGGGAAGCAACTTTAAATAACAGGAATTAGAAAAAGGAAATGAAAGAAAACAAACTTATAATGAGAAAAAGGCTACGAGGTTAATTCATTACCAATGAGAACTGCTGTTGCTCATTCGCATTATTAGATCCAACGGCTCTGGCTCTGCTTTTGGTCTGCAGTATACCCCAGACTTCATTTGTGTCCTCTACTTTGACTTCCACTACTCCGGAATCATAATGAAACCCTTCCGAATCTACTTTTATCTCCAACCTAATACACCACAACAACAATAGTATCACATATGATTATGTCGTGATTTTAACTTAACTGAGCTACGTTGCCTTAACAAATTCTAAAATGTGATCATACTCTAGATTGCCTAAAAAAAGTATAATAGCTCCGTTGAGTTATTCTGTATGCATATGCAAGGAAATTATAAAGAGTAATTTTACTTCTTTGATGGCGGAGATGTAGCTAGAAGGTACCGGATTTGCTCATTGTAGACTTCAAGAACACTAGCTGATATTTCGAAGGTAAAAGTGGCACTCCTACACTTGGAAACTTTGAACAACTCCTCAAGGGTCCTATAATTGATTCCTCGATTTTGCTGAGTACCCTCCACAGTGATGTTTTACCCGTTCTTGTTTGCCCGTAAACGAATGTACACATGTTGTAGCCATCCAACATAGAGGCACTGTCCGCTTCCTCCTCAGCAGCTGCCTCTCCGGAACCACACAGGTGTTCACCATCGTCCAGGTCCGCCGTCTCTCCAGCCGCTTTCCTCGCCGTCTAGATCTCCTTGAGAAGAGTTGCTGGCGAAGCAAGAATGGGTTGGAGAAGAGCGAAAAGTCGTTTGGCGGTGAATCTGAAGGGGCCGATTTGACAACGTCGTCATCTTCGTCGACAACTGCTTCGTCGATGGTGTCCTCCCCAAATTCACAGGGCTCGTCCTCGTCGATCTGCCCCATCCCCACGCTACAACTCCTCGGCACCACCGTGGCTGCCGCTGTCGAACGCCTCCGCATCTGGTGCCCACGGACAGAGGATCCGCTGCCCACCCGATTTCCTTCAACTGCTCCATTTCAGTTTCTTCATCTTTACCCATGTTCTTCATATTTTTCCCCTTAGTTTAGTTTTTAAACGTTTGTTTATCAGTCAATCCAAAAAAAAAATTTATTACACCACGTTCAGTAGCCTTTTTCACATTTTAAGTCGCAATTGTGTTTGACTGCGAATTTCACACTGCGAATTTTGAGGTCGCCGGAAAGTCACCGGCCGGAGGTGGTTGCTGAAAAAGTTGCTGGCTGGAGGTGTTTGCCGGCTGGTAGTGGTTGTGCAATAGAGGTGGAAGGGGTGGTTGCATTTAATGAAGGGTAAAAGGGTAATGTTCATATAAGATTATCTTTAGAAGTAAATAAAAATTGAGTTCGCCCTAAGTGAGAATTAAGTCTAAATTTTCTAGACCCACAGGTAATTGTCTCTATTAGCATAGCTGTTTCCAGTTGTTCCCCTCCTGAGGGTAGGTTCTTACGCGTTACTCACTCACCCGTCAGCCACTGGAAACATCACTTCTGGTCCGATTATGTGTCAAGCATGTCACTAGTGTTCGTCTTGGGCCAGGTTTTCGGCAATGGAGTCAAATATCTAGAGTCATCCAGTAAAACGAAATTAATGGCTTGGATCTTCAAGTATGACTACGGTAGGTTCCACTTTGCATAACATAAGGGTCACAGGAGAAACCTGTGTATATAGGCCCCGTTTGATAACTATATTAGCATTTGAAGATTAAGTATCGTATACTTTTGGTCTATTTCGTACTTTTACTCCTTTTTTTTTTCTTAGCAATCACATTCTTACCTTCTACCCGATAAAGAAAAGAGTTATTCTATTTGGAATCAAGAAACCCACGGTTCTCTCCTAAAGCAGCGTAAGCTTTGGATACTCTTAGAGATAGCACAAAGGTTTGTCCCACCGGCAATGAAATGATGTTGGAATCTGCAAAGTGATGAAGGGATAATTTAGCCATGATCAAAAGGAACTTCTGATGACTTGAATATGAATACATCAACAAACCTTTCATATAAAACGATTTTAATGAATTGATCTACGATATCTAGTGATTTAGGTTTTAATTCAGGTTGATCGCCAACATTATGATAGATTCATTTTAAGAAAACTGATGAAGGGATAATTTAGCCATGATCAAAAGGAACTTTTGATGACTTGAACATGAATACATCAACAAACCTTTCACCTAAAACAATTTTTATGAATTGATCGATATGATTGATATGATATGATATGATATCTAGTGCTAAAAAACTGGTTATATCTTTGAATTCGTAATGAATTTCATATCAAATATGGATCTTGTTTGATAGATCTCGATTAGTTCTATAATATAATATTTTTGACATCACGTGAAACATTATGAATTGGAAGATATAATCGAATGAAAAATAACACGAACTCCAAAAATAGACTATTAAATCTGGACGGAGGGAGAAATTTTTTTTTTTTTGAACGGCGAAGAAATTTTTTTTTTTTGATGAGGAAAAAGGATTACAAGAAGGCATGAGAAATAAGCATCACAACACAAAGGTAATATCCCAACTATGTTGACACCCTACCCCTGCGACAATCATCTGCAATTCATGGCGAATTTGTGCTCCTGTTTATAGCACCTCGGGATTTTGTTACTATTTTTGTTCTGGTTCACCGCTTATATATCAACCTTTTTTAGGAGTGTATGACGTATGTGGCATATCCTTGTGTTGTGATGCCATCGTGCACCCGCTCTTAGTAATCCTTGTAATCTATATATTGATTAATGTAATTTTTTCGTTGTTAAAAAAAATACAAAGGCATTCATGCATTCAAAACTCTGAAACCCAAGATCTGAACTCGCAAAAACGAGAAATTTTTCGGTGCCGGGTGGGTATCACGTGGCTATGCTCACGTGGTGCCTGAGTAGCCTATCCTATCCAGGCCATCAAAAAATATATTGGACGGCTCAGATTGAAACCTTCTCTCTCCTCTCACCCCACCACTCTCTCTTCTCTTTCTCTCTCCTTTGTCCCTCTCCAAATCCAAGCTGTCCAAACCGAAATGGACAGCTCAAATGTGCCGAACAGGCACCACGTGATACCTACCCAGCACTGAAAAATTTCTCCTCAAAAACCTCATTTTTCCTAGGATAACGAGGTGAGGTCCTAGCGAGCGTCAATCAAGCAGGTGGAGTGACGTTCTGTCTGCTTTCATAAACTTTCATTAGAGCTTTCACCATCCTTTGTATAGCACAATAGCACAGTCCATATGATTTTTTCATGCCATATTCCCTCATTGTCAATACCTCGACACTATGGCATTCAAAATTGCACAGAATGTCATGACGAACCATAGAAAGACATCCATCGAAAACTCCCAACCCGAACATCATATCTTCCTCTGCCTTGTGCTTGGGGTCTGGCATCGCTACATATACACATCGTACATAGACACATACTTAGATCTACCATGCAGGTGGTAATATATAAACATGATATATAAATTCTGTTATCACTACAAAAAATACACGTGGTTCGAGCCTTTGTCAAGGAAAAACTCTGCGTTCACCACTATAACCTGTAGACATGTTTATGCTTCTTAATTGCTAAAGAGAGTATCATTTACAACCCAGTTCCTCATTCTACAAGACATGAATGTACGTTTCCTCAATCTTAACAAGTACTCATTTGTACAGCAACATAGTGTGTCAACATGCTTTTCAACTTTTGGAGCTGGGTTTCGGCCCATGTGATGTACTGTTCAACTTTTTGTTGGATTTCCATTTTCCCTCTTCTTGTTTTTAATAAAATTGCCTATCAAAAAAAAAAAACAATGCTTTTCAACTTTATTACACGCAGACAATTCTAGAGATGTACTGGAACAGAAACAACACACCACTTAACTATCAAATTGATTCAATTGGCTTAGCATCCTAAGTAGCATTGGCTAGCTCGGCTCATTAACTTTTCTGGCACCGTCTATTTCAAACAAAATCAAAAATTAAAATGGAATTTAAAATAATACTTATAATCAGCATCAGGTTTCGAATTCAAAAGAAAACTAAAACGAAAAATAGAGCGGAAATTGGAGTGGAAGAAACGATAAGGAATCCGATCAACATTCATTACCCACTTTTTCCAGCATTTCGCTGGAATTCTTAGCCTATTGTTTTGCCCACCTCGGTTCCTCCTCGAGATACCCTTTGTTGAGTTCTCTTTAAGTCTAATAAAATCTTTATTGCCGCAAAAAAAATACTTTATCACCATTCCTTTTTCTTATCCACCTCAATGGAGGGCCGTAACCATCATATTTTTCATATGTTGGTTTCCCTTTCAGCTCTTCCTCGTCCCATTCGTAGTCGGTAGGTGTAACCAAGCTTTCCTCATACATAATTACCTTGGCTCTAAGGCAATTTGTTTGAACTAGGATTTCGTTGTACGAACTATCAATAGGATTGTATATCCTCACATTCTGACTTCTCCTAGACGTGGATTCTTTCATTAGAGCTTCACCATCTTTCGTATAACATAATGGCTCTAACTTATCACAAGACCTTAATGCCAAGTTCGATATGCTAAACAGCTTAGTCCAAGATTTTTGCATGCCGTATTCCTTCATTGCCAATACCTCTACACTGTCGGCTTCAGAATAGCTTGGACTGTCACGGCGAACCATAGAAAGGCATCCGTCCAAAACCCCCAACCCGAAAATCATATTTCCATCCGATCCGTTCCCATGCTCTGGCATCGGTACCTTGCTAAATTGATTCGTATGTGCATCCAAGTAAAGAATCTGGTCAGACACATACCAATGTAGGTGTCCATTTACTACGGGCCCTGACTTCACCTTGTAAACCTTACAAGGAAATCGAACCCTTCTCCAATTCTTGCTTCTTAAACTACCAACATCGACAAATTCATCAGAAAGTGCCATTACTGCCTTATACTCGTCGGTGGATGAGTCATAGCAAAGCCCTGAAACCGCGCGAAAACCCTCATACGCCAAATATTTATGTGACAGAACTTTCTTAAAATATCCAGTGACGGGATTCCACAAGAACAAGTCAGAGCCAATATTTATAAGCAGCAAGCCATTACACGAACCGAAAAATATAGGGGCGTTATTAGACGTAATCTTTTTCTGTGGCTTACCAACTCGTTTCACGTGAGAGTTTTCGTCGATGGAGTGGAACGTAAGGGCACCTGATCCCAAAATGGATTGGACGAGAACCATCTTCTTTCCGGTTGTTTTGGCAATAATGTCGGGAACCAAAGAACGCCATTGTTTGGAAACACAAGTGAATCGTGGAAGAGAGGCGAGGGGAAGTCTTGAGAGTATTTCGACCACAACTTCCTCTGGAATATTCGGAAAACTCGGATTGGCTGGAGCTTTCACTTGCACTTCTGCTCTTCTTTTCCCTCGTATATTTTTCTTCCTTCCCATTCTCCTTGAAAGCTATTGTTTATGGTGGCTAGGGTTTTTCTTTTTATATATATATGGACTACTCCTGTAAACATTAGGGTTTCGGATGTGGCCTTAAATGCTTGACGTGCCTCACACTCAACATGCCCTAGTTCTCGGAAAATTGAGAAAACGAAATCAGGAACACGACAGATTGGGGGTTACTGCTGCACTGCACATATCTGGCTGTCCATCTCGGCATGAATGACTTGAATTTAATTCGAACTCCTACAAATCTTAACCGTTCATTGTTCGGATTAAAATTCAAGCTATCCATTGTCGAGATGGACTGCCAGATCGGCTACACTATACGGTGTAGTGCGGGAGGTGCACTCTCAGGATCCCAGATTGTGGTTGTGAAATTGAATAAATTACCCCGAGTTTTAATCGTGAGTTTTTTTTTTGTGTTCATTGGTGAAAAATTCATTTAAAAATTAGGGGGGCCGGGGGCACTTAATTATTAGTGATGACTTCAAAATTATTTGTTCACAATCAAAGCCAACGTTACCTAATTTCGATCAACGCTCATAATCATTAAAGAGCCCTTATTTTTCAAAAGAAATCAATACTTTTGTTAGAATTGTGGCTCATATATTAAGTATGAAGAGATATTAAAGAGTTCTAGAAAAAAGGCCAAATGCCGGAGCAGAATGAGTGGAGTGTAGCGGTATCGTACAAGGATATTTTTGGGATACAGGCCAAATCCGATTAGGGTTAGAATAGAGTAGTTACAAATTCTCAATGTTATAACCCTATTTCATATTGTGATAATAAAGAACAGCAGCCGCTTTCGCTCCTGTGAATGTATCCGATTTTGGGGAACCACGTATATCTCTATGTTGTTTTCTTTATTGTTTATACTCGTAAATCGTGCGTGTTGTGTAACAATCCTAACAACTTCTAATTAATTTCAAGACTTTGATTAGACGAATGAGAATGCATACTATTCTGAAGAAGAATGAGAGTGCTATATTTTTTTTTTAGAGAGAAAGTAGTGAAACTATTTGATTTCGGGAATGTATACTATTCTTGAAAAACCGAACGACAACTGTTGTTTTGAAATTGCACTTCTGAAAAATCAATTTCATCAATCGGCCAATATCCGACGGACTTGATTTTTCATAAGAATGCTTTGCTCATCGACAACGTGAATGGTTTTGGATCAAGTTATTACAATCAGAATGAACTCCGCTTCAAAAGCACAAAAATTCCCCAAGTCCATTATTTGGGCAGAATGTTCTCAATTTTGTGAACCACGACCTGGAGATAAATTGGATCATATATAGTTGCCTAGATGAAGGAAGTCATAGCAATCGAAGAATGTCTTTATAGATAAACCATAAGATCAAAAAATAGGTGCTTAGGATCATTTTAATCTTTGTAATCTATTTTCAAAGATTAATAAATTTTCTTTGCTGTTCAAAAAGAAAAAAATAGACTGCCTATATGCAGAGATCAAACCCCCAATTATTAGACTTATATGCGAAAAACAAGCGTATTTTTTTAATTTTGACAAAATCAAAAAAAAAAGAAGAAAACTTTACATTCCACTTTCATCTCTTGCACTTTTAGCCATGACTCAAGCTCCATTGGATGATGACGTCAATATTTTTCTGACATCATCACCCAGATTCTTACTTTTCACTTTTCAACAATGAAGAGTGAAGCCGAGGAAAAATAAGAAACGGAAAATGACGGCCCATGACATATTTGGATAATTAATACCTGCTAATAACATTTTCAACATTAACAAATGTTTCTAGCTTATCCTTGAAGGTTATTAATTATCTAAACACATCCTTGGCCGTCATTTTTTCTTAAAAAAAAAAACAATGAAGAGTGAAAACTCATACTTTCTTCTCAATAGTCAATGTAGACTCATGATAGTCTCTCTTTTTCATAGTGCAAACTTTCCAAGTACAATCCCTTCCCTCAGAGCCGGCTTTGAGTTATTCGGGCCCGACACGAACTTTTTCAAATGAGGCCTTTTTTTTTATAACTAATAACAACTAAAAAAATTAAAAAAATTAATCTAAAGAAAATACTACTAGTATTCAAAACCATAATAACAAAAAAATATACTATGATTCCATTAATTCAAAATGTGTAATTTAAACATAATTCTTCTTGCATTTTTCGCAGCAAAAATAATAATTAAGCTCTCATAATCAAATTTAGCCACGATATCTTTTATATTGGAGAGCATAGCACGGGCTTGGATTCTTCGAACCCTTCTCCAGTTTTTGCTTTTGAAACTACAAACGTCGACAAATTCACCACCATGAGAATGTGCCATTACTGCCTTATACTCATTGAGGGACGAGTCATAGCAAAGCCCTGAAACCACGCGATAATCGTCACCCGCCATGGATTTATGCAACAAAACTTTCTTAAATATATCTAATCACGGGATTCTACAAGAATAAGTTGTAGCCAATATTTATAAGCAACAAGCCATTACACGAACCGAAAAAAACTCTGGCATAATGAGCATAATCCTTCGATCAACGGAGCAGAATGGAAGGTCATCGATGCGGAACGTAACGGTACCGAATCTAAAAATCTGTTTGACGAGAACCACCTTTTTTCCTGTTATTATGGTAAATATGTTGGAAACCAAAGTGCGCCATTGTTTGGAAACCAAAGTGAATCGATAAAGAGAGCGGAAGGGGAGTCTTGAGAGTATTTCGACCACAACTTCCTCTGGAATATTCGGAAAACTCGGATTGGCTTGTGTTTCAGCTTCCGCTCCTGCTTGGGGAAGTCTTGAGGGTATTTCGACCACAACTTGCTCTGGAATATTCGGAAAAATCGGATTGGCTTGTGTCTCCACTTCCGCTCCTGCTTGGGGAAGTCTTGAGGGTATTTCGACCACAACTTCCTCTGGAATATTCGGAAAACTCGGATTGGCTTGTGTTTCCGCTTCCGCTCCTGCTTTGATTTCTTTCTTCTTCACTCTTCTTTTCTTTTTTTTTTGCTAGGCAAAAGAACCTTTTATAAAACTCAAAAGGGATAGGTTTTTTCACTCTTCTTTTCTCTAGTGTATTTTTCTTCCTTTTCATTCTCCTTCGAACCTATTGTTTATGGTGGCTAGGGTTTTTCTTTTTCTTTTTTGAACGGCTAGGTTTTTCTTTTTATTAGTACTATGTTATGAAGAATGAGGCTTCATCCGAGCAGTTTTTGTTTGTTTTTTATCTAACGGTTCAAATAATAACTGCTCGAATCAAACCTTTCTCGGTCATTTTTTTTTTGCCGATTTTTCACGGGTACCCTTAAAATCACGTTCTGAACATATTGAGCGGCTCGGATCATCGAAATCCGATCGGAAAAGGCAAGAAATGGGAGGTCCGCATATAAGGTCCTCATTTTAAGGTCCTTACCTGAAAATTTATGTATGTGTATATATATATATATATATAGAGGAATTTTCAAGTGAGGGATCCCTCATTTTGTTAAAATGAGGGACTTTCATTTCCCGACCAAATTTTGAAAATTCGAACCGTTCAATGTGTGCAGAACGTAATTTTAAGGGTCCCCGCGAGAAATCAACAAAAAAAATGACCGGGAAGGGCGTCATCCAAGCAGTTTTTTTTGAACCGTTCAATGAAAACTGCTCGAATGAAGCGCTTCCCGGTCATTTTTTTTGCTGATTTCTCACGGGAACCCTTAAAATTACGTTCTGATCATTTTGAGCGGCTCGGATCATTGAAATTCAATCGGAAAGGGGAGTCCCGCATTTTAATAAAATGAGGGATCCCTCACCGGAAGCTAACTCTATATATATAAGGTAAGGGCGCCCTTACCTTGTTAAGGTAAGGACCTCTCATTTTTCGATCGAATTTCGATGATCCGAGCCGCTCAATATCTTCAGAACGTGATTTTAAGTGTATTTGCGAGAAATCGGCAAAAAAAATGACCGGAAAGGGGGCTTCATCCGAGCAGTTTTTGTGTGTGTGTGTGTGTCTATATATATATATATTTTCTACTCCTGTAGACATTAGGGTTTCGGATGTGGCCCTAAATGCTTGACGTGCCGCACACTCAACAAATAAATGCCGAGTTTTAATCGTGCGTTTTTTAAAGAGTTTAACAGACAAAAATACTATTCTTATTATGAAATGTTACCCGAAAACATTTTTTTTATCGGCTAAATTTTTTATTAATCTCCGTAAATGAATTACAAAGATTAAAAGGATAAGGGTCAAAAGAAAATTAAACTTACTTAATCTCTCACTCAACTCGAGACCCAATTACTAGTTCGAGACCAAACAGAACCCAAAATTCCCTAAAAATTACCCGAAAACCTTAAAAATTAATATCTTCTACCATTATTTTTTGAGCCTTTTGTATTGAAATTCTATTAAAGTTGCAGCCTAGATTTTTCTACTAATTCTATATCTGTTCGCATAATACAAGGGCATGTATGTTTAGGGGCCTTTAAAGGCCAAATTGAGGGCCCGATATGGTCGCATTCTTATATATGGTATGCTCAAAGCCGGCCCTGCCTTCTCTTTCTCATCTTTTGGAGAGACCTATTAGGAAATATTCCATGTTGCTTCTCCTCTTAACTATATTTCTCTTCCCATTCGCAATCGTAGTAGGTAGGTGTAACCATGGTTTCCTCGTACATAACTGCATTGACATAGTCGCAATCATCTTGAGTAAAAAAAATTCTATGCGAATTGTCCATAAGATTGTATGTTGTCATCTCAAATCACATATCACCTGTGGGAACTTTCATTAGAACTTCGCCATAGCTCCAAATTTGTTTGTAGGCCTAATGTCAAATTGGGTATGATAAACATTTTAGTCCAAGATTCTCTTATGCCAAATTCCTTCATTGCCAATACCTCAACGTTAAATTTTCATGGAGAATTCATGCTCCTGTTTATAGCACCTTGGGATAATTGGTTCCTATTTTTGCTCAGGTTGACGCTTATTAACCTTTTTTAGGGGCGTGTGCAGCACATGATTGTCATGAGGATAGAGTGCCAATGCGGCTGGGATGTTATCCTAGTGTACGTTGTGATGCCATCTTGCACCTGCTCCTATTAATTCTTGTAATCTTTACATTGATTAGTGAAAATTTTCGTTGTTCAAAAAAAATAAATAAATACAAAGGCATTCATCTAAAACTTCGAAACCCAAGATCTGGAATCTCAAAAACCTCATTTTTGTAGGATAATGGGGTGAGGTCGTAGTGAGCGTCAAGCAGGTGGAGCGACGTTTGGTCTGCTTTCGTAATCTAATTTACTCAATCACTAAGAATTATTCTAACCTCCGCTCAAAGGATGTAGGACAATAGGTAAAAACTACATTGATATCCAAGAAAAGTATATTAATATTTGTGAAAATTTATTACTATCTATGAATGTGCATTGATATCCGAATTTGTTCAAAATTTTGTGTTTATTATCCTCCGCCTAATGGCCGGAGGTTAACAAAACCGTACCCAGGTTTCTCTCTTGTGACCCTTATGTTATGCAAAGGGGAACCTACCATAGTCACACTTAAAAGATATTCCAGGCCGTTAATTTCGTATTACTAGACGACTCTAGATATTTGACTCCATTGTCCAAAACCGGCTTGGCTCAGGATGAATGCTGGCGGCATGCTTGACACATGCAAGTAGGACAAGAAGTGGTGTTTCCAGTGACAGACGGGTGCATAATGCGTAAGAACCTGCCCTTGGGAGAGGAACAACAGCTGGAAACGGCTGCTAATACGTACCCTGTACGTTGGGGAGCAAAAAGGAGGAATTCGCTCGAGGAGGGGCTCGCATCTGATTAGCTAGTTGGTGAGCCAATAACTTACCAACGCTATCATTGCAAGGAACCGCGCATGCTCTTCATTATTTTCTCCACATACTCCTAAAATGAAAGCTACGTACACATATACATATTTAGATCTACCATGCAAATGGCAATAAATAAACATGAGATATAAGTTTTGTTATCACTACAGAAATACAAGGGGTTCGAGTCCCTGGTAAGGAAAAATTCTGCGTGCATCACTGTAACATGCAGACATGTTTACGCTTCGTAATTGCTAAAGAAAGTATCATGTGTACAACACAGTTCCTCATTTTCACAAGACATTGTTTCTTTTTCTTTTTTTTAAAAGGCAAAAAAGGAATTTATTAATCTTTGGAAACACATCACAAAGATTAAAGGGATCCAAAACACGAGGCATCACAACGAAATATGAAGAGCCCATAGAGGAGGCACCCCAATACACCGACGATCACATGCCGCCAGGACCCAAAGGAAAAAAACACCAATCCACAGATGGCAAATAACCAGCCAAAACACCCAAAAAGAAACACCTCTCCAAAATCCAACCAAGACGAAAAGCACCAACAGATAAATGAATAAATAAAAAACACCACCCCCAAAGGACATTATTGTTTCTCCATCTTAAACTTTCGACATATATTTATCTTTTCATCGATCATGCTTTTCAACTTTATTATACGCAGACAATTCAACAGAAATTAACCACACAGCCACATAACTATCAAATTGATTGATCAACTGCCTTGTAGCATTCTTAGTAGCATTAGCCAACTCAGCTCATTATCTTTTCCGGCACTGTCTATTTCAACCGAACCAAATCAAAACTAAAAATGAAATTTAAGATAATCCATATAACAATTAAGCATAATGTTTCGAATTCGAAACAAAATTAAAAATAATAACGGGGTGGAAATTTGAATGGAAGAACAGATAAAGAATCAGATCAACATTCACTAGCTTTTCCTTTATTTATACTCTTACTCCATTGCTCTTCTGAGAGATCGATTCCAACACATTTTGAGGGTTGTCAATATTCATCTAGGTGTTTGGCTGCTCGTAATCTTTCTCTTCAATCTCCAAGCGATGCCATGCACCAACCATTCCTTTTTTTTATCCACTTGCACGGACGGCTGTAATAATAATTTTGTACATATGCTGGATCCCCTCTCTTTTCTTCCTCTTCCCAATCGTAGTCGGTTGGTGTATCCAAACTTTCCTCATACATGATTGCATGGACGCTATTGCAATTCGGTTGAACTAGAATTTCTTTGTAAGAACTGTCGATAGGATCGTATGCCCTTACACTCTCGATGATTCTAGACGTGAACATTAGAGCTTCACCATCTTTTGTATAGCATAATGGCTCTAACATACCAGAATATATTAATGCCAAGTTCGATATGCTAAACAGCTTAGTCCAAGATTTTTGCATACCGTATTCCTTCATTGCCAATACCTCTACACTGTTGACTTCAGAATAGCTTGGACTGTCATGGCACACCATAGAAAGGCATCCTTCCAAAATCCCCAACCCTAAAATCATATTTCCATCCGACTTGTTCTCAGGCTCTGGCATTGGTACCTTGCTAAATTGATTCGTATGTGGATTGAAGTAAAGAATTTGGTGCGACGAAAGAAAATGACCGGTGTTTTCATCAGAAACATACCAATGTAGGTGTCCATTTACTACAGGCCCTGACCCCACCGTGTGAACCTTGTAAGGAAATCGAATCCTTGTCCAATTTTTGCCCCTAAAACTTCCAACGTCGACAAATTCACCGCGATAATCTGGACTCTCATGAGAAAGTGCCATTACAGCCTTGTACTCATTGGTGGAAGAGTCATAGCAAAGCCCCGAGACCACGGCAAAACCGTCATCCGCCAAGGGTTCATATGACAACACTTTCTTAAAATATCTAGTGACGGGATTCCACGAGAACAAGTCATCGTCGATTCGTATGAGCAACAAGCCATTACAAGAACCGTATAATACTGGATAATACTTTGACTTAATCGTTTCAAATGGTGTAGTAACTTGTTCCACACGAGATTCTTCATCCATGGAGTGCGTAAGGGTACCTGATCTCAAGATGGATCTTACGAGAACCATCTTCTTTCCGGTTCCTTTGGCAATGATGTCGGGAATCAAAGAACGCCACTGTTTGGAAACGCGAGTGAATCGAGGAAGAGAGCGGAGGGGAAGTCTTGAGAGTATTTCGACCACAACTTCCTCTGGAATATTCGGAGAACTCGGATTGGCTTGTGTTTCCACTTCCGCTCCCGCTTTGATTCCTTTCTTCTTCACTCTTCTTTTCCCTCGTCTTTCTTTCTTCCTTCCCATTCTCCTTTGAAACTGTTGTTTTATGGGGGCTGGGGTTTCTTCTATTTTATTACTATGTTGTTAG